>CM075691.1:26384860-27584860 GCA_037954015.1 Psophocarpus tetragonolobus
TTTATTATTATTATTATTATTATTATCATGATTATGAGTATTATTATGATTATTATGATTATGATTATGATTATTATTATTATTATTATTATTATTATGATTATTTTTATTATTATTTTTTATTTTTATAATGATTATTATTATTATTATTATTACTACTACGATGATGATGATTATTATTTGATTATTATTATTATTATTATAATTATTATTATTATTAGTATTATTATTATTATTATTATAATCATTATTTTTTTTATTATATTTTTATGATTACTTTTATCATTATTATTATTATTATTTTATTAATATTATCATTGTTATTATTATTACTAGTGAAAACACAAGCGTTGTCACGCTTGTGTATTCACATTCCTATTTTAATATGCTATAACAATTGTAGGGTTTTAATTTAATATCTTTTGTAAATTTTTATATTTTGAAATATAAATTGTTATGTGACATGTTTTGAAATATATTTTAGTAATTTTATATTTTTTGTTTATGATAACATGATAAAAACATGATAGATCATTAATGGATATGTTAAATATGCAATGAATATGAAAAAATGGAAAGAGAAGAGTTTGAATAAACTTAAAATATTGTCGCACTTGTGTATTTGCATGTTTATTAAAAATATTTATCATGAAATATATGCATATATTAATAGAGAAAAGTTATATTTATGAAAGTGAGAACAATCATAAAATATTTATAAGGTAAAATAGTCATAAAATGTGGACACCAAAAGGTCATATTCCCATTATATAATATATAATATATAATATAATATCATATGTTATACAGTCCAGATATAATTAGACAATTATGTATGTTAATATTTTAAAGTAATTTTTATTTAAAATTATAAGGTTGGTCTAGTGGTAAAGTATATGTTTGAGACATAAGAAGTTATGGGTTCAAGTTACTCTTATGACAAATTAGTTTATTTTTTAAAATAGGTGTAAGGGTAAAATATGTATTTTGAAAAGTAGACATCAAAAGGGGGTATTCCCTTTATTAATAGTATAGATTATTATTATTATTGTTATTATTTTATTTTTATTATTTTTTTCTTATTATTTTTATTATTTTGATGATGATGATTATTATTATTATTATTATTATTGTTATTATTATTATTATTATTATTATCATTAATATTATTATCATTTTTATTATTATTATTATTATTATTATGATGATGATGATTATTGTTAGAGTTATTATTATTTTTATTATATTTATTATTATTATTATTATGATTATGATTATTATTGTTGTTATTAATAATAATAATATTATTATTATTGTTATTATTATTATTATTATTATTATTATTATTATTATTATTATATTTTATTAGAATCGGATGAATACACAAGATGTGACTTGGTCAAACTATACCATATAATACAATAATTTTAACTACACCATAAAATACTAAAATTTCGCAACCCATGTAAAAGAGAAAAATTAAAATCGTTCAACACTAGTGTTGTCAAAATGGGTGGGGCGATTTGACCTGACTTGGCACCATCCGGCTGATACAATAAAATGGGTCAGACTGATCTAACCCATATTGTATTCCTTCCATTGTTTTTTAAGTCTAGTCTAACTTGTAATGGGCCCCTAGGCCACAACGTAAAAATGGGTTTTTTAAAAAAAAGCCTCAAACTTTAAACCTTGTAATGTTACTAAAAAATAAATTAATTTTTTTTTAAAAAAAATCATATCATTTCTTGGAAATAACAAATTAAAGATAATATATAAATATTGAATTTATTATTCATCATGATAACATAAAACATAAGAATAATAATAAGAATTAAACACATGAATAGTAAACACCATAAATTATATATAATAATAATAATTAAAAAATATAATTAGCCAAAGAAAGTTGGCTAGATTTGAACAAATTAATCAATTTGCGGCCACATTTAATTTGGGCTTATATTGCTTAAGGCCCAATTTTTGTTATTTTATTCGTTAACAATATATAATATTTTAATTTTATCATTAATATATAATTTTTAAATTTATATATTGATATTTTTATTTAGGCTAGTCTGTGACCCATTAGGCCAGTTCTATCCAAGTCTATTTATACCGGTAGACCAAATGGGCCAGGCCAAAACTGCTTCTTTCTATTTGTGCCTCCTCTTTTAGAATTCAACTAGTCCATTTTATAAGCCCGTAGGACCAGACTTATTTTGACAGCTCTAGTCAATACAAAAGAAATTCAGTATGAGAATTTGAAACAAGTTTTCGTGAGTAACACCACTACCATGAGTGCAACTGAATAACTAGAACAATTTCTTGAGTATCGATCGAGCCAGACTTGAAGACCGTAACATTTTTTGCTTTCCAAATTTGTGAGACCTTTGTAAACCATACAAAAGACCATGCCTTCTAGCGTACCTTTAAATTGCCAACCAATACCCTGAACCAATAAAAATGACTTCAGACCTTGTTGTAAATGTTATAGATATCCCCATCAGCTGCAAATTGCAAGTCAGACACTTGATGGGGTGTTGTAGCCAAACATAACGTGAGGTCTTGTTTCTTCTACACTGCCACACAGCGCACACATCCCCTCCTTTTGGCGAATGATTTGTCTCCTCAGTAGATTGCACCATGTTGACAATCTGTCCATATCTAGGTACCAAACCTAAAATTGTACTTTTGCCAAAACTTCTGACTCCCATACCAACTTTAAAAAAGGTTGGGGTTGACATGGCATTGTTCCTCTCAACACCCTGTATGTAGACAACATTGAATACTGACATAGTCCTAGTTTTGATCACGTGTACATATTTGTTTTCTTTTAGTAATTAGGTGGTTCCCTTAGCATTTTCCTTTGGGCTATGTATTTAGATCATTTCTTCTAGTTGATTAGAGCATATGGGTGCCACTAGGAATGACAATCATGCCTGTACTCATAGGCACTGCCCCGCTCCCGCCCCAATTTTCACGAGGAAACCCGTGTTGTTAGTCTTTGCCCCTGTCCCCACCTAAGATACTCAGCGATAGGGACGGATGTAAGTTTGTGAGTCCCTGCCCTTTTCCCGTGCCCGTTTCTATGTTCTACATATAATTATATATTAAAAAAAATCTCACATGTTTGTGTACAAATACATACCTCTATGAACCATTAAAACTAAAATATAATTGATAAATTAATATATAATTTATTTAATAATTAATAAATAATATAATTAATAAATTAAAATATAATTTATTTAATAAATTATTAATAAATTTAAATATAAATTATAAAAAATAATATAACAGGGTACCAACAGATATACCCGAAAACCCTTGATGGGGATGAGGATTGGATTAAAATTTCATATCCGCCTACTTTTTATTATTATTATTATTATTATTATTATTATTATTATTATTATTATTATTATTATTATTATTATTATTATTATTATTATTATTGTTGTTATTACTATTATTATAATAAGTATATACGTTGATTTATTCATTTCTTACTCAAGAAAATTAGCTTCATAGATTTAAGTAAAATAAATTTAAAATTTGATTAGGTAAGATTTAAATGTCTTTTTAAATATAAAAATAATTTTAAATGTATTTATTAAATATCTTTTTAAATATAAAAATAATTTTAATATTATTGAGTAAACATAAAAGGTTGATTTTGTTTAATTAAATTATTTGCATTGTTAAATATAATTTTTCGTTAAATTGAGGAACGAATATGATTTTTAAAATTATTTTAATCATGTACATAAACTTGTTCATTAAAATAAGTCACTCATTTACTTTTAAAATTTAAAAATTTATAAAAGATATTTTCAAAATGATAAAAATTCAAATTTTACTAGGTTCAATTTAGATATATTGATTAAATACACTATTATTTTGTTACATATATGAATGTCTCTAATTTAAAAATTATAAACCAAACTTATAAAATTTAATTTATTAAAAAACTGATTTAGTTTTATTTTTATCCATTCATTAAATTATTTATTTAAACACATAATTAATTTAATTTAAAAAAATTATGACTAATGTAAATAATTTAATTTTATCAATGACTTTTATATAAATTTATGCATGAATATGGTGTTAAAAATATTTTAAATTAGCGTATAATTTTTATAATAAAAAAAATTAATATGAGCAATTTAATTCTCCATCAATGTTAAACATCTTTAAACCAAATTAATGGTTATAATTAAATCTATTTTTATAGATGTTTAGAGCTTTCCAATGAAATCAATGATTATTCTAAATTATTTACATTGTCAAATATAATATTTTCATTAAATTGACGAAAAATATGATTTTTTAAAATTACTCTAAATATGTGCATAAATTTATTTACTAAAATAAGTTACTAATTTGTTTTTAAATTTTAAAGATTTACAACAAAATAATTTTTAAAATGATAAAAATTCCAGTTTTATTAGGTTCAATATAAATCTATGAGTTTAATTGGTATACACTGTCAGTGTGAACAAAATTTTTACACTTACAGATAATCATGACCCTTCATTTATGGTAAATTTATTGACTTTACTACTTTAAAAATCTCATAAATAAAAGTCATGATTGACTTTTACACAGTGTATACCAATTAAACTCTAAATCTATTTATTAAACATAATTAATGAAATAAAGGTTCCAATATAAATCTATGTTTATCCTAAGGACTTGACTTGAATTGTTTGATGCTTTTGATTAATACTTAATTCTTAGTTTTGGTCAGTCATATCTTTCAAAAAAAAAAAATGTTAAAAAAATTGAACCGGGTCAGTTTTCGAGTCTGGTTTAAACCGGCCAGAAACCATAGCATATATTTGGTTTCGCGCCAACCAGAAACACCATTTCTTTACCTCCAAAGCTGCAACTCATTCAATTTCTCTGCACAATAAGCCTCTCAGCTTCAACCTCAAATCAAATTTCTCTACACTGTGTAAACTGATTTTCGATCCTATTTTCTCCGCAATGACGTAAATTGATTTTACCCTCAATCTTGTTGAAGCTTGTGTTACTCGTGTTAGTCAATTGCCTCAGGTAACATTCGAACCCTAATATTATATATATATTTTGATTTCTCCTTTTGAATCCCTAACATAGGTGTCATTCTAGTTTGGATTGAAGATTGATCTTGCTTTGGAGTGTTTGGAGTACAATTGCCTCAGGTATCTTTACTGCTTTTTTTACTATTAGAACCTTCTATTCAGGTTGTTGTCGCTTTTGTGTTTTTCCAATATCAGCCAACGATAATTCATTGTTCTTGGTAGATGCAGGGGAACTCATTTCAGAGGAAACTTGTAACCGTGAAAAATAAGGGTGCGCCACTTTTGATGCAAGTAATGTTTATAAAATAATAATTGATTTCTAAAGTGTGAGAAATGGCCTCATTAAACTCTTGTAATCATACTTGTCATATATTTATGTCATATGTTTTAATTATTTTCGGATTATTGTTATGAGTGAGATAGTATTATCAAATAAAGAATTGTGTCACCAACTTGCCACTCACTCACCGTATCACCTACCACCGAATTTAGTCCAAGATGGATTCCTCACAATCTTTTGTGCAGCGGAATTTTAATGGTAACATATGGATGGACACAATTTTATCATAAAGGCGTCCTGGAACTCAACCTTATGCAATGAAAGAAATGCTTGTAGGAGATGCACTCTGGGAGTGAGTTCTTTTAAATTTTCCACGTGGTTTGTCATTTCTAGTTATATTTTTTAGTAATAGTAACGAATTTTGTCATTTGTTTCCTTTGATTGCTGGAATGGAATCAACAATTGAATACAGAGTCTTTTATTTGCCTGGTGTGATAGAAAATACAGGATCTTCATGTATGAGGACAGACTTAACATTTCACATTGTTGTGACCTTTCTTCTCACTATTGCAGACCTTTTAATTTGTTGCACCTGATAATTAAGTTCAGGAGAACATATTTGGGACCAAGTTTGTGGGTCTTTGGTGGGGGTGAACTTGTCATGGACACAAAGAAGACCTGGAAGGAGATATGTCAGATCTGATTTCTTCATTGATTTTATTGCTACTCTCCCTCTATCTCAGGTGTGTTGTTCTATCATTTATCTGTTCTTATCTCTTGGATCTTATAAATTTGGACATGTTAAATTGTTAAATATCACTGCGGCTCTTCTCTTTTCACTACTGTACCTTATTTCAATCCAATAGCGAGGAGGCACCAAAGCAGTGATACATGACTGCAACCAATGCATAAATCATTGCTTCTTTCATGCAACCATGCTTGGCTATACCTCTTACCTTTTCTAACACGCTTGGTCAGTCTCTCTAATACGTTTTTATTTAATCTGTGTTGCATCATTGTCTGCTATGATACGCAATATTATATGAGCCTTTAGGTTTTTCCTGCAAAGGACTATGGGATGTGAATATGCATATCTTTTTATTATTGGTAATTTTATATAATTATATCTTTTTTTACTTTGGTTATTGATCTATTAAGAGTTCTAGAAGAAAGTTTCTCCACCAAGTAGGAATCAGAATTAATTATTATTATATTGACATTGTATCAGAATTTTATAAAGCTAAAAATATTTTGTTCCCACAAATACTCGCCAACAGCCTTAGTATCTGATCTGACTTTTTACAATTCAGATATGTTTCACAAATACTCGTCGACAGCCAAAAAACATTTCATCCTATTATAACTGAACAATCCCTCTCTGGACCAATCCTCACCACTAATATTTTACTACAAAAACAAATACATGTAAACACGTAGTGTTGTGCACGAAATTGAGGAGAAGCACACAGCAATATAGTGAACGTCGAATGATCAAATGCTAAGAGGATTATCAGTGGTGAAAAAGAAAATTGTCATCAATTTTTTCATCATGGCAGCACTGGACAGTGGTGAACACGT
The DNA here is from genome assembly GCA_037954015.1 of Psophocarpus tetragonolobus. Lineage (NCBI taxonomy): Eukaryota > Viridiplantae > Streptophyta > Magnoliopsida > Fabales > Fabaceae > Psophocarpus > Psophocarpus tetragonolobus. Next base: position 26,391,788 of record CM075691.1, read on the forward strand.
CCATGTTGCGACGACACTCTAGACACGTGAGTCTCCCTGGGATTCCCCCAATTGCAGCAGGGACTTTGAATCTGCTGCAAAGACTAGAAAGTGAACGTTGAATGATCACATGGGAGGAGTATTAGTGGTGAAAAAGAAAATCTTCATCAATCTTTTCATCGTGGCAGCATTAGAAAGTGGTTATTTCTTATTTATGAAAAAAAATATTTAAGTCTTTTTTTTTTTCTTATCTCTACATCAAATAATTCATGACTGCCAACATTAGTAGCTACACAAATAAGAAGTAACCATTTTGCATAATTTTTTCCTACATTGAGTATCCTTCACTGGAAGCAATTATGTTTGAGTTGGATAAGGTCACTATGGGTGACAAAGCTATGTTTTGACCTCTTCACTTTGCATCATTTGACCCACAGTCAACTGGTTATGATCAATATCAAGCACTGAACGAACATAAAAACTATGTTCAACACCCCACAGTTTCTTTACTTATGATGAAAAATTTGTTTCCATTTTCAACTTTTATTAATCCTCCAGCATGTTTCAACTTTCAACTCTAATACCAATTTATTGGCACCATGAGTGTTTGGAAAACAGAAACATAGAACTGTGTTTATCAATAACTAAAACCGTCGTTTCTGATACATATGGTTAATTACAAAATAGAACAATAGAGAACAATGTTGCTACCTAAAAGATGTGGGATGCCCTGTCCAATCATAATCGCAAAACTTAAATACACTCAGATTGATATGGATCACCATATATGCCAAGTCTAAACTGAAAAAACAAAACATAATAGCATTACATGTCATAAAACAGTGTACGTAAAAAATATTTGTCTCAATAAAAACACAGACAACAAAAAAGTGTGAACAATGAATGATCAGATGCTAGGAAGCGTAAGAGTGGTGGCAAGGAAGTCCTCATCAAGTTTTTCATCATGGCAGCACTGGAAGGTAGTGAGCACGTGCATCTTGCTGAGACACTCAGGGCACGAGAGCAGTGGCCCTGGGATTCTCATTTGCTCGATTGTTTGAGAGAACTCCATCCTGAAGCAAGGACCAGCAACTGAATGAATCTTGTCGTAGTGGCTCTTAAAAGCTACTTCAAATCCATCTTTGCTAATATTTTCTTCCCACATGGAATACTCCATTAAGGTTTGCAACCCAGTTGTGGTGTTCCCACTAACCACAATTTTAGACCCTTTTGCCAGAATAATGCATCCACCTTGCTGGTCATAGATCAAAATCTTCTTGATTTCCTTAATCATCAGGTCATCATCATTAGTTTGATTGTATTGAAGCTTGGAGAAGAGCATGCTCTGAAGACGGGTCCAGAAAAACCATATCATGCTTTGGTTTGACCAGTATTGAGTGTCGAGGTTCTCATGAATTATGTTGTCAATGATTTTCTGAACTTGCTCCCATTTGTCACTTTTCCCAACATATATCATCTCTAAGGGTATTTGTGTAGCTGTTGCTACCTTACGGGCTTCTTGTACAAATCTTCTTACCCATTGAGGGTCATCCCCTCCATACAAGAAAATGTATTTTCTGTTTTGAGTCTGTGAAATTAGAAATTCACATTTATTCATTTTTGAGACAAGAAAGGCTAGTAAAATATTATGTATTATTATCTAACAAATGTTAAATATATTGAATATAGATTGAGTCCTATGTCATTTTGTGGAATTAAATTAATATAGATTTAAGGCTTAAATATGGTTCAAGTCCTTGATATATTAGTATTTGAAAGATAATTATGGGAAGATATCATGGGAGCGTGAGAGTGAGAGTATTGCTAATTCATCTTTGTAAGCTATCATGGGAAGTACTCCCTTCCATATTTAAAATCTGACTGATGGATGAAAACATTGCAGTGTAGTAATGCATGTTGGGTCAGTTAATTTTGCTTCCTAAAAACAAAGCAGTGCTTCCTACAAATGTTCAAAAGTGGCCATACTTGACACTTATCCTATTAAACTTAATGGTTCATTTGGTTAAATCATGGCATTCCTATGGAATAGGATGAATTCTACATTTTGTAAATATATATAGTAGGTAGCCTGATCTCACTAAAGAACTGCAAAATGTAAAAAAGAAAAAGTATTTTGATAGACAGCATCTATGCTTACCCAGTTCAATATTTCTTGATCAGTGCCTTCTATTAGCAATTCAAATCTCCATGCCTCATTCTTCCATAGAGCTTCTTCTCTAGAACTTGTGAAAGGATAGGCATCGTTTCCCCAAATCCACATCATGTGAGTAGCATCGAGGCAAGAAACCTTCCCTTGTGGGTCCAAAGGAACAAGAATTGGCTTATTCTTGTATTTCCATTCACTCTGGATGAATGATATGACTGGCTTGCCTATAAAAGAAGGATTATACACTGAGTACCATGACATGTTTTCCTTCAGGTTCTCAAACTGATTTTTCTTTGGGTCTGTCCATTCAGTGTTAGGGTCCACAATTGGGATCCAAACCAACTCATATCTAACCTCCATTCTTGGTGCCTTTGATTCACTATAGATCTGTTCAAGAATCAGAAGGTAGGTGGTGGAGATCTCTATGCCTGAAAATAGAAGCAGCACATTCTTCTTTCTGAGTTCGTTGAGGCTAACCTGCTTGTTTCCGTTAATTGTAAAAACATTAGCATTACCGGTTTAACTTTGAATAATTCTAATGCATCATATTGGTATTTAATGGGTTAGAAAATCTAACCCTTTTCTTGGTGAGACCATCATATAGAGGTAGAAGATCATCATCCCCTTGGTAAATCAGGGCTTTGAGAACCTCCATGTTGTCAACATGGGGCTTCGAAAATAAATCAAGTATAACATGTGTTGGGTGATCTTCATCATCCATCTTAGATTCCCTCCCTGGAGATATCATTATAGTTTGTTCTATTCTATAATATTGAAGGAGGTTAATGATATCCTGCCTGAGATTGTTGTTTACGTTTTCGAGCTTGGAAATCAATGTGGATAGCTCCCAAGCATCGGACGATGTGATGATCCTGAAACAATGTGTTTGATATATTATCTGTGTGTCATGTTAAACAAAACCTCGCTTGTGGTACAAAGGTACAGGACAATGATACATTGTAACTTGTCCATACATATGACCATCTGTTGCTTCACCATTAATTAAACTCCAAAGGAAATAAAAGAAAACTTAAAGATGAAAGGAAAACATACTGATAGCCAAGGGTACTGAGGCTGGAAATATGAGCCGCGCAAGCCACAATACTTCTGATGGCCCAGTAGGAAGCTACTGGGATATAGTTACAAGTAGTGGTGTAGGCTGGTATTGGTTGAGTTGGCAGATCATGGAACTCTATGACACACTTGGTCACGTCCAATATGTTTTTAACTAGATCATTAAGGGTATTAAACCGTGGTTTGAGTGAGTTTGCATACTCCATGATGCTAGATAGTTGTTTCAGAATTGCCATTGATTTGGCAAACTGGTTTGTATAAATTTGGGCTAGCAGCCAAAATTCACCGCATGACCGAGCCAAAGAGGCTAAGGCCAGCACTATCTTCATATCCCACTGGAACATTGTAAGCATGTCAAATATATTAATAGTTTTGTAGTGTGCATCTACTCCATCGAGACTCTTGTAAGAAATCTGAAATTTCAAGTTGGTTTTGATATTGTTAATGTTTCATTGGTGGAAATTATGCATACATGCTATTAATAAGGAAAATAAGGTTTGCGGTGTTTGTTACAATTCAATATTTTATATCCGTTTTACAAATTAAGAACATAATATCTGTATGTAGCCCAAACTCTTCTGGTAGTTTCAAGCCATTTTGACATTGTTTCAGTGAGTAAGCAGATAACAATATGAAAAATGTGGTCTGGAATGTCTGGTATATTTTTCTATCACCTCAGAGGAAATCCTATCAATCTTAGGAGATAGAGCCTCCAGCATGTTTGTGAGGTCAGGAAGGTGGCTTCTGTCTTCGACATGATCAGCAGGTGCAAGGGAAGCCTGAAAGTAAAGTTTAGGTTAGTTACATGATACGCAAATCTAAGACAACTTAAAGCCCAACTTTAATAACGTGTGTCTGTTTTTAATTGGGTGAGAAAATTAGTTGATTTGAGTTATACGGTTGTAGCAACTTCAGAACTGATGGAGGAATGCCTAAGAACATCCTCAATTAATTGGAGAAGTTGCTTGACATCATATTCTGTCACCTCAGGTTTATGCTTTTCCACTAATTTCTTTACCAAAACATTGTCATCATCGGATATTTCGGCTGCAAGCATCTTCCTTCCACTTCTTGTCTGTGGTTGCGTCGCATCCAACTAGCCAATCCAGGTAAAGAAGTACCTTAGGAAGCAAAGAAGGGACAAGACTCGTGTAGTTGCGCTTCAAGTGCAATGCGATAGAAAGGAATAAATCCTACCTTAACCAACTTCTTTTGTGTCTCAAATTAAGTTCATGGGATGTTAAATGGGAGGAAGGAAGCTAGAAAGCCTAATTATATCTGTAGTTGCACGTTTTTTGGTGCCTGTCCCTACCTTTAGTATGTAATAATATCTGAAGTGACAGGAAAACATAAAGCCGTGGCATCTAAACTTTTTGATTGGCTTAAGCAATGAAATGAAGCCTCTACAAGACTCTGAATTATATAAACTGATAGATGAAGGAATCGTCCTACAATAGTATGTACTATTTTAAGAAGGTATAAAGCAGACAAAGCGCAATTACGTCTTTGGGTCTTTATAGTTGCAACAAGTTTTCTTTTAAGTCTTTATAGTTTAAAACATCACATTTTGATTGCAACATGGCACTTCAGAATATTCTAAGCCATAATCCGAAGGTAGAAACAACTTAAAGACATCGTCCATAAATATGGACATTTGATGGTTAAAAAACTGAAACGAAATCTCCTTATATCTAAAAGTTTTAAAATGTTTTATATAATATATATAAAAGTGTGTAATTTTTTTAAAAATTTATTTTTTTTGTATGCTTTAGTAGATTGAATAAATAATACATACAAACATACATCACACACACGTACATATACACACACACACATATATATATATATATATATATATATATATATATATATATATATATATATATATATATATATATATATATACACACACACACATATATGGGCATACCAAGTGAAAAAAAAAATTTATTATGAGAAATGAGAGGTGTTACTACCAGTCGCACGATATCGTTAGCGTCACCGCGTTTGATATATTGTCTACTTTGGAGATTAGTGACTCTATCACGGTGTTTATAAACGACCATTGACCTCGACTCTTATGCGATGTGAAACTTTTGGTGTACTGGAACAAGCTTCTTAGTCGTGACTAAGGGGCATGGGATGGTCTCGGCAAACAGCGCCAATGTTCTTATTGTCAGTTCCAAGACATAGATTGGTTGACGTTGTCTATGAGGAGCATGTCACACTCTCACGCCCCTTAGCTATAACTATAGGACGTTTTGATACACTTGAAGTTCCATATTACTTAGGAGATCAGGCCAAGAGTCGTTTATAAACACCCTTTTTCCTTAACCCACCAAGGTACTTTTTTAGGATAAAACTGTGATGAAATCTTCAAAGCAGACAATACCTCAGATGCGTGGTCCTAGCGATGTCTTGGGACTAGTAGTAGGAACAAGAGGAATTGATAACAAATATAAAATTAAAAATAATGGCTCAGATTAAAATAATTCGGTTATAAATATCATGTGCCTCTTCCACCATAACTTACCTGCATCCCCAACCTCACCCATATTCCTACTACCAGAACTGTTGGTGTCATCACCACTACCACCATCACCACTGCTGTCGCAACTACCACCACTATGCATTAAAAGTTTAAAACTAAGGCAAAATATGTTTCAAGTCCCTATTAAATATGCATAATACTAATTGTCTTTCAAAACATTTGTATCAGTTTGGTTCCTTTAAAATTTAAACCTATTATATTCTCATTTATAATTTCTTTAAATGCTAATTTGGTGTGACTAATAGACATAACTATACTAATTATTGTAGCTTGGAATGCTTTAATTGTGATAACATATTCTTGCCTTGAGAAAGTAGAATCTAACAATTTAGCAGCAACAAATTCACATACATAAACATTTGTAGCCACCACAATATGATTTGTTTATCTTTAGATGAGAAAACAATTTTACTTTGTTCAACTTCAATAAAATCAATAGTTTGACGTTGTTGAAGTGGTGTATAATCATGTTTTCGTGTTTAATAGAATTACAAATGAAGACTTACAAAAATAGATTTAAATTTTAGAGAAGCAAAATTAATAAGAAAAATATTTTGAGAATGAAATTAATATTTTTCATATTTTATAGGGAATCCAAACATAATGTACCTTAAAACTAAAGCTGGATAAGATATTTTTATCCTCTATTTTTCTTACACAAAAATGAAATTGAAGAAAATAGGAATGAAAAGTTGGATTTTGTGAACTTACGTATCGTGCAGAAAACAAGTGAAATATTTTAATTTTGTGGTGATTAAAAACTGTGGTAAAATCTTATTTGAATTAGTGTGTTAGTTTTAAATGAGATTCTTTCTTTCTGTAAAGTTGTTCGTTATAATGAAAATTCCAATAAAATGTTAAATAGATTTTAATTAGAATGACCTTACACAATTTATAGATGATTATGTATTGGGTAAATTAAATAGATTTTAATTAGAAAAACATTCATTTATAACTAACTTGTAATAGTATACAATAATTGAGTTGAACCTTAATATATAAACTCCTAAACAACCAACATGATAAACACCACAGCCAATTAAAACTCATTTTTTAATCTAAATATACTAGCAAAGAAGCTTATTTTCAAAGGAAAAAACATTGAATCATTAATGATGGAGAAGATAGGAATAAAAAGATTTTCTTTTTTAAAAATGAAAAAGATGGTGGGGATGGTTGTTTAGTGTAACTTTAATAACTCAATATACAGTTTCCTCTAAAATGCCAATAGCACAATAACTGCCAAATCCTAACACAAATGCCACATAATAACGGGGGTTAAAGATGCTTTTTCTCCTTCGGAAATGTATTTAATTTTTTGTGTTTGGAAAATGATATTTGAACACCCAAAAGTTTTTTAGAACGTTAGGTCGTGAAGTCCTTAGTCCAATTTAAGATTTTGTTTTCTCACGAAACATGAAACATTACAAGACTTAAGAAAACGCACTTATAAGATTTTTGTGGAGTATTGGTTTTCGTTTTTTAAACTCGATTATTTTTTTCTATTTGCAAAAAATGAATGATATATGGTTTCTATAAAAATATAATTTTTAAATATTTACTTTTACAGGAATTTTCAAATATTGAATAACTTAAGATTAATTTATGATTCAAGTCCAATAAAATATGATTTGTATACAAGGATAATTTTTAATAATAAACCTAGACGTAGCACTCACATGCATTTTATAATTTATTACCAAGAAACAAGCACATGTAAACTCTTATGGTTGTGCATGAAATTGCAGAAAAACACGTAGAGTGGACATTGAAAGATCAAATGGTGGGAGGAGGATTAGTGGTAGTGACAAATAAATCTTCATCAACTTTTCCATCATGGCAGCACTGGACAGTGGTGAAGACGAGCAGGTTGCGATGACACTCTAGGCACGTGAGTCTCTTTGGATTCACCCTATTTCAGCCGAGACTTCGAACCTGCTGCAAATAGCAAGTGAATGAAGCTTGTGATAGTGATTCTTAAAAGCTGCCTCAAACCCATCTCTATCAGCATGTTCTTTCCACACATCATACCCCACTAAGGTCTGTAACCGAATTTTGGCATGTCCATTAACTACAATGTGAGACCCTTTTGCCAGAAGAAACCATCCACTCTGTCATAGCTCAGAAGCTTCTTGATTTGCTGCATCACATGGTCGCGTCACCATCGTTTTCTTCATCTTCAGCTTGTTGGAGTTGAAGCTTGGAGAAGAACATGCTCTCAAGACGGGTCCAGAACAGTCATATCATGACCTGCTCTGGCAAGAATAGAGTGTTGAGCCTCTCATCCTAGGTATCAATGATTTTCTGCACCAACATTTTGTTGCTGCTTTTATCAACATATACCATCTCTAATAATATTTTTGTAGCCTCTGCAACCCTGCGAGCTTCCTTCACAAGTTTTCTTAGCCATTCACGGTCATTTCCTCCGTACAAGAAAATGTGTTTTTCATCCTTAATCTGCACAATCAGAAATTGACATTGATTAATTTAATTGCCAGGCAAGAAAGCCTAATAACACATTCTTTAAAATCTGTGTTAAACTGACTGAACAGGCACATATCATTTAGTGGACTTAAATGAAGTTAGCCTATGTTTGGACTGACAGAAACAAATGGGATGGAATGGACTGGAGTGGAAAACAATGGAGTAAAACTTTTTTCTTTGGATATTGAGGTGAAACAAAAGAGACTTGGTGGAAAATGATGAAATCGGATCGAATGAGATCCATCAACTCCCATTCCTTTCCATCATTTATCTTTTAATTCAAACAATGATTCTTAAATTTATTTCATACCGTTCCTTTTCATGTCATTACTTCCCATGAAATTCATTTTACCAGCTTTTAAACCTGAGTGGTGAATGGAAAGATGAAACAATCCATGATGGGTCAATAATTGTTGCTTCCAAAAAAAATTTAGTGTGTCGTCACAAGTAAACGTAGCAACATTCATTGCTCACTGAGGGCTAGTGGCCATACTTGATTTATTCCCTCTTAAAACTCAAATGGTTCGTGGTGGTTTTGAACAATTTTAACCGAAGTGTTGTTAAAATGTAGCAGCTTTGTGCTTTTGAATGGGGTTAAGATTGTGCAAGAAAACTGAACCGGTTGAACCATTCGAAACCAGATAACTCATTCTTTTTGGGAAATATTGAACTAAAGCACTTTATGAATACAGTTCTTTGAAGAATTGAACTGAACCATCTGCACAACTTCCATTGGAGCTGTGTTGCTAAGCTTTTCGTGACATTCTCATGTACTTGGTTGATTTCCTTACACAGTAAAAGAAATAATCTGATCACACAAAAAGGAAAAAAATAACGTATATTATGTGCTTACCAAGTTGGATATGTCAATACCATTTACTAGCAGTTCAAGTCTCCAGGTCTCTTCTTTCCATAGAGCTTCTTCTCTAGCTCTTGTGAATTGATAGGCAGCACTTCCCCAAATCCACATCATGTGAATAGCATTGGGATTAGAAACCCTTCCTTGTGGGTCCAAAACCACAACAATTGGCGACTGGCTTGACTATCATAGAAGGATGGTACACTGAGTACCATGGCATGCTTTTTCTCATGCTCTCAAAATGTTTTTGCCTTGGTTGTAACGCTTTGTAGTTTGGGTCTAAAATTGGGATCCAATCCAACTCATGTATACTATTACACCTCAATTGTTGGTTCATGAGCCTTTGCTTCGTTATAGATCTGTTCAACAATCAGAAGTTCCTCAGTGGAGATCTCCATGCCTGAAAACAGAAGCAGGACATTTTTCCATCTCAGTGGCACCAGGCTGACCTGTTTGTTTCCATTAATTATAGAAGCATTAGCATTACCTATTTAACTTGATCACAATACTACAGTAGTCACAAAGTGTTTGAATTAAATTCACCATAAACGCTTGTGAAAGAGGAAAAAAAGTGAAAAAGAAAAGAACTTATGTCATATAAAATTTAATTTCTACAGGTTAGTTTATACATCAAGTTCCTGTAAAAAGCCTTATAGATAAATTAATCCTAGCCTGAAGATAATATCATTTATTTTATTTCGTCCTATTAACTAGTGTTTAAGAACACTAGTTAAATAAGATTTAAAAGGACAATTTAAAATTATAGGAAACCAAATTTTACTCATCTCAATAGAAACTTGTTCCTTTCAGTTTCTTGTGTGTTAAGACATTGTTTATGATTTTTATTTTTTTATTTTCTTTTCTCGTAAATATTTATGGAGAAATTTATCTGAACATCTTCCTAAGTTAGAAAATCCAACCCTTTTCTCTGCAACAGCATCATATAGAGGTTGAGTATAACCCAACAGAATCTTCTCATTGCGAGTTTGTGGATTTGAGAATATAAAAGGTAGCAATTGGTGAACTTCATCATCCATCTTCTTCCCTACATTGAATGACAATATTAAATTAGCCAGCTAGGTCAGATGCACCGCGTTGAAGTTATTTCATTGATAGATTCTTCTATTCCCTAAAATATCGTAAAGTATCCAACCAATATGGTCGTTGTGGTTGTTCATGATGTCCCTGAGAAGGTGGATTATGCTTTTGAGCTCGGAAATCAATGTGGATAGCTCCCAAGGATCATCCACTGTTATGTTCCTAAAATAGTAATTTGGTTTTGATATATTAAAGAGAAACTAGACGGTTTGCTGACAGTGTAAAACAATATGTTTTATACTGTGATCAAATTACAAATAATAATGTATGATAAGTTTAAGATACTTGTAAAAATCAACAAATTTATCATATAAACAATTTGTGATTGAATGATAATGCAAAACTGTTTGAGCAAATTACAATAATACTTTCGAAAGTTTGGCTTAAACTATTAAGCCCTGCTATCTAGCAGCTAGATACAATGATTCTGACAATAGCTATGTAAACAACCACAAAAATCTTGAAAAATGGTGGGAAAACATACTCATTGCCAAGGGTAGAGAGGATGGTGATCTGAGCTGTGCAAGCAACAATACTTCTGACGGTCCAGTAGGAAGCAACTATGACATTGTTGTAGTCAGTGGCGTAGACTTGTAGGTCTTGTGGAATGTATTGGGTTGTCAGATCATGGAAATCCATGACACAATTGGTCAGGTCCAATATGATGTTAACTATATCTTTAAGGGCAGCATATCGTGGTTTCTGTGGGTTTTCATTCTCCATGAAAGTAGGTAATTGCTGCTCAATTTCCTTTGATTGAGCACGGTGGTATGAATGGTGGATATGAACAAGAAGCCAAAAGTCACCGTAGGTCAGAGCAAACGAGGCAATGGTCAGCACTATCGTCACATCCCACTTAGATTGAAAGCATTCTGAATACTGCTTCTGTTGTGGAGTTTGCCTCTAAACCATCCAGAGTCTTGTAGGAAATCTGAAAATTCATGTTGGTTTTGATACTGTTAATTTGTTCTACGCATGATGCCCTGCCAACAATTAATGAGGAACATTAGATTTAGAGTTTTATTTTTTTTATTGTGATATGGATTAGTCATTGACGGTAAAAATGACCAATACCGTCGGAGATCTTTAGCACACAGGGTGAGTATCACTCTTCAAGCATAGTTTTGCTCCAATTAAATATTGTATGCCCCTTTTATAAGGGTAAATCATCTGATTCCTTAAAATGTTAGGCATAAACAGTCTAGTTTATGAAACTAAAGAAATGAAAAGTCAATTCTTTAACTGCAATTAGATTATTTGAATTGTTATATGTAACATGCTACAACTTCAGTGATAATATTGATATATGTATAGGGATCAAAATGATGATTAGTGGTTAAATTTAAAGATTTGAATAAAATAACTGACAATTTCAGAGGTTCATTAGTAATTTTCATAGATTTAGGAACTAATCACTATTTAACACTTTGAGGGACAGAAAGGTTATTTACCCTTTTACAAACTAAGAACAGAGATCTGAGTAGCTCAAACTCTTGTGATATTTAACTGAGCCATGTTAACAATGTTTCCGCGATTACACAGAATGATATAGAAAACATAGTGTAGGAGATTTTTGTAAACCTTAGAGGAAATCTGATTAATAGTAGCAGACAGAGTCTCTGGCATGCTTATGTAGCCTGTATCGTGGCTTCTGTCTTTCTCATGATCAACAGGTGGAAGGGAATCCTGAAAGAAAGTACTGGTTAATCAGAAGACAAAAAAAGACAGATATTTGTCCTTTCTAATATTTGCTTGGCTGTTACATAAGCAACTTTTTATGCTATTAGCATCATACCCAATAGCTTCGTGATAAATTTAACAAATTGACATTTGTTGATAAAAAAAAGTACTGTAGAACTCAAGGTAGAACATCTAAGAGCATCCTCAACAATATGGAAAATGCGCTAGACATCATATTTTTTTCCATCAGGGTTATGTTCAGCCAAAATTTTCCTCACTGTAATGCAGTCATCAGACATTGCGGTTGCAGGCTTCTCTGTCCCATTTTTTATCAGTTGTTGCATAGCACCCAACTAGCCGCTGACATTCATTGTGAGGTACAGAAAAAAACTGTAGATAGAGAACTTTAGCTTTGAGGTGAAGCATAGATAAAACTAGTTTAGTTACATTTCAAATACTATTTAACAGGCGAATATATGATAGAAGGTAATAAACTTCCGAATGAACTTCCCTTCTTTCCCCATAATTAAGATTGTGGGGCTTTAAGAAGAAGGAAGAAAGCCTTCAGCTTCTGCTGCATCCGAACAATATATAGACAACCCCTATCCATATATACATATTACAATCATCCACTTCATTTTTCTTGGGGGTGGTTACTTCTTATTCTTTGAAGAAGGAAGTTGTGTAGTTACTAATGCTGGTAGTCATTAATTATTTGATGTAGAGATAAGAAATATAAATCGACTTAAATATGTTTGTTCTTCATAAATAAAAAATAATATGGTAAAAGAGAGAAAAAAAGACTTAAATATGTTTTTTCTTTATAAGAAATAAACATATTTATCGATAATATAAAAGAAATTTATACTGTCATAATGTACAACTTTTTTACACTGGTAGATGTACCTTTTGCTCAATAAATAATATGTTCAATTATTGAGAATCAAAACAAAAATTCAATCATTTATCATATGTAAAAAACATTTAGATTTGAAGTGGATGATTGTAATATATGGATACGTTGTGTCTTTATATTGTTAGAATGCAGAAGAAGGTTAAGGCGTTTCTCCTTCTTCTTAAAGAATATGAGGAAAGAGAAATTATTTTGGGGTGTTTGAAACGCAACTACACTATGTGGTGTTTTTTTGTTGTTGCATCGCACCAAATTAGCAAATGCTTGACAGTGAGCTAGACAAAAGATGCAGATAAAGAACTCAGTTCGGAAGCTAAGAAGAGACAAGACTTGTGTAGTTGAGTTTCAAGTGCAATGCGATAAAAAAGAGTAAACCTTACCTGAATCAACTTCTTTTCTTTCCCAAAGTTACGTTCTTGGGAATTGAGATGCTAAATGGGAGGAATGAAGCTAGAAAGCCTTAAGCTTCTTTTGTTCCTTGTCCCTACCTTTACTTTAGTATCTAACCTCCGCTGTAACAAAACAACATAAAGCCGTGGCATCTAAACTTTTTCATTGTCTTAAGCAATGAAAAGAAGCTTCACCAGTCACCATGACTCTGGATTGTTTTGATGAAGGCTTAGAAATAACTGTAATGTACGAATGAGGGAATAGCCCTAAAATATTTTAAGGTATAAAGGAGACAAAGTGCAGTTATTCTTTTGGTTTTTATAGTTCTAGAAATCGTTTTTTAGGTCTTTATAGTTTAAAACATCACATTTTAGTCTCTATAATTTTATTTTTTGTAATAGCCTTGACCAGAAAAAATCAGTCAACAATATTTTGAATTATTATATATTATTTAATATTAAAATAAATTTTTATATTTGATGGATTTGTAATACTCTATAAAAAAAATTAAATTTAATAATTTAAATTATTTTATTCAAACAAAACATTCTAAAAATGAATTTGTTTTGAGTTAACAACATTCCAAATTTAATATATTTTAAGACTGAATTTGTTTTGAGTTAAAAACATTTTAAATTTAATGTATTTTAATTTTCTTGAATCCAAAATTTCCTATAGAAAGACAGAGTTGAGGAATATGATACGTGAATCAAAAGATAGCCAAATATACTAGCATATATAGAAGCTTATTTTCAAGAGAAGAAACATGGATGAAGCAAAAGATAGGAATAATGATTAAAGAGACTTTCTTTTCCGAAAATCAAATAGATGGTCATGGTGGAAATGTTAATTGTCTAATCTAACTTTATTATTGTTCAGACAGTTCTGAGTTTATTCAGTACTTGCATAGCACCCAACTTTCGAATGAAAATCATATTAATTGAGTTACAGAAAACAAGCTACCGATAGAGAACTCTAGCTCTAAGGCGAATGTAGTTGCGTAATTGCGTTTCAAATACTATTTAATAGACCAATATTAAATATGATAGAAAGGAAAAAACTCCCGAATCAACTTCTTTCTTCCCCATAATTAAGATCTTCGGACTTTAAATAGGTAAGAAGGAAAGTCTTGAGCTTCTGCATTCTTAAATATGCTTTTGGTACATGAAAATGATAGAACTTTTGTTTTGATTCTCAATATTTTTTTAATTTTAAATTCTAGTTTGATTTCTCGTGTTAAAAGGCATATTTAAGTATTTTTATTTTTATTATTTCAGCATCAAATCATTCATAACCATATGATTATTATTTATATAAGTTACTAACAATAAATACTAATTACGAGGGAATATATTGTTACCTCAAAATCAAATTATATTTTTCTAAAAATCCCACTTTCTTATTAATAATAAGTATACATTATTTTATTTTAATTTTCAACACTCTGCCTCTAGCTAAAACTTACCAAGCATAGCTTGTTACAAGTAGCAACTAGAAAAAAAAAATCAAAATTAAACTTTACCACAAAGCAATATTTTAAAGGACAACTCAAGAATGTTGGAGAAGTTTGAGAATATATCTAAAAAATAGCATTGGCAAATGACCAAAATACCCATTAACCTAATATGTTCATGGCAAGGAAAACAAGTTCCAACTTTCTTAAAACCAACATTTGAAAGAGTTGAATATAGGAAAAGCTTGAGTGATTCACTTACACCCAGCTCAGAACATCTTATTAATAGAGATAAACTAGATTACATAAGAAATCAGAAGGGTGAGCTTGGACAACAACCTACCTCTGATATACAATCATAAATAAAAGATAATGTAGCTAAACTAATAACTAACCTTAAATACAAACTTCTATTTAACACCCCCCCTCAAGTTGGAGCATATAAATCACATGTTCCAAGCTTAGATATCAAGTATTGAGTCTAAGGACCCTTCAAGGGTTTGGTTAATAACTGCAAGTTGATCATATGAGCTAACAAACTCGGTCCTAATTTCCTTGGACAATACCTTTTCTGTTACAAATTGACAATCAATTTCAATGTGTTTAGTCCTTTCATGAAACACTAGATTGGAGGCAATATGGAGAGCTGCCTGATTATCTCAGTAAAGTTGCATTGGAGAAACTTCACAGAACTTTAATTCTTGTATAAGTTGTTTAACCTACACCAACTCACATGTAGCTACAACCATAGATCTATATTCAACTTTTGCACTAGATCGAGAAACAGTCTTATGTTTCTTGCTCTTCCATGAGATAAGATTACCATCGAGGTACACACAATAACTAGTAGTAAAAAGTTGATTTATATCGGATTCTGCCCAATCAACATCACAATATCCAACAATTTAGCTATTTCCTTTATCCTTATACAACGAACCTTGACTTGAAGTCTGCTTTATGTACTTGAGAATATGCATTACTCCATTCCAATTATCAATACAAGGTGAATTCATGAACCGATTTATAACTCCAACTGCAAAGGAAATATTTGGCCTAGTAATGGTAAGATATATGAGCTTCCCAGCTACTAACTTCTTGTAAGGATCCATAGGACTGTTAACGAGCTTACAATTAGACATTTTGGTTTCCTTCAAAAGATCCAAGGCATACTTCCTCTGGGAAACTACAATGCTTTCTTTGGATTAAGCTACTTCTATTCCAAGAAAATATTTCAGATGACCAGGGTCTTTTGTTTGAAAGTGATTGCATAAATGTTGCTTTAGTTAAGATATTGTGACTTCATCATTCTTTGTGATGACAATGTGATGCATTCCACTCTAGCAAGAGACCTTGGCTAGGAGGATTAGAGAGAGGACATGGTTAGGAAAGAGTTTCATGAAGACTTTAGGGCCATAGTCTCAAAACTATTGTGTAGTTTATGTAGAGTTTTTAGTGGGTGTAATTTTGTAATTTTAAGCCTTGTATTTTGGCCTATAGGTTTTATTTTCTCTAGGAAGTGTGTTTAGTCCCTTTAGATGAGTGTGTTTATTAGTTGGACTTGGCCTAGAAGAGTTTGGACGTGTGATTCTCCTTTCCACACCCCTAATTGCTTCTAAAACTCATCTAACTAACACATGAACCACGTAGGAGACATGTGGGGCCCCTTGTTCACTTAGAGTGGCGCCACATCACTCTTGCTCTCCTAAATGGTTGTTCTTGTTGCTTCTTATTTGAATTTGAATTTTAGAAGTGTCATGTCACTTCCTTCTAAAATTCAAATTCAAACTAGAGTGAACATAGATCCTAAATTTTAGGGAGTTGTTTGCATCTTTCTCTTTTATGCCTTAGTCCTTAGATTGAACGTCCAATACTCCATTTTCCCTTTATAAATAGACCCTCACTCACTCTTGTATGGATCTTGGATCATTTGAATGAATTTAAAAATTTGTGAGAGACTTTTGAGTCTTCTTCTCTCTTCTTTTTTAGAGTGCTTCTATGGCTTTTATTAAAGGTTTCTTCCCTTGTGGCAAGCTTCTACAGACTAGGCTTATCTCTACCTAGAGTGGCATCTCCATCTTCATCTTCTTCCTATTCATCCACACCTTCTTACACCATTGGAACCTCTTGAAGCAAGATCCTAGGAGAGCATTCCAAAAATGCATCAAGTGATATCAAGAGCCTTCTTCTAGAGGTTCTTTCATTTCCTTCATTTTATTTTTAATTTTCGAATTGTGATCTTTGTTTTCTCCATCTATTCTTCTATTTTTCTTCAATTAATTTCGCGTTGTTCATAATTCATTACTTGTCTAGTGTTGTTGTGGCTTGTTGTTGTGATTTTTTCAATCTAAGAAATTTTACTTGAATTTAATCGGTACATTTTCTTCCTATGCATTTTTTGTTGATTTTAATTGGTTCAAATTTGTTAAATCCTACATTGAACCACTGTTTTGTGTGTTAGGAATTCATGTTTTCCATTAGCCTTCATTTTGTTGTGGTTTGGTGCATGTTGAAGTTCCTAAGAAGCACCTTATACTAAAATCACACCTCTGTGGCAAAACCACAACGCTTTGACAAGGTGTTTTGGCTTCAATTTTGCATTTCTTTGCTTGATTTTTGTGCATTTTTTTTGCTATTGCTTATTTTAGGTTTTATTTTCAGTTTTAATAATCTCAAGTATTTGTCATTAGAAGTCTTGTTTAGTCATTAATTTTGTCATATCAAATTCCTTAGGTTTTACTCTCTTTTATTTTGAATTTTTGCTTCAAAAAGTGTGGTCAACTTCTTGAAATTGAGCTTCCAAGAGGAATCACCTTTTATTTAAGCCTCATAAGAAGTCCTCATGCTTTTAGTTCAAGCATGTTTCCTTAAAAAAATTTATAGCTAAATTTCTTTTTGTGACATTGTTCTTGTTCAAATTTAGTAGCTCTCTTTTGTGCAAAACTTTTTGAAGTGATTGTGTAAGGATTTCTTGAGCAAATTGTGGTGCTAATTTGAGCCAAAAAACTTGTGCAAACAAGTAGCTTTAGTATACATCCAAGCTTTTGGTGCATTACCTAAGTCACTTCTAATTTTAGTGCATTTTTCAGTTGCTTGTATTTTCATGGATTGAACTTTGTTTTGAAATTTTTTGAGTGCCTTAGCTTACTATTCATCTCAAGCATTTAGTGCCATTTAATCACTCATAAAATTTGCAAATTAAAATATAGTTAGGTGCATCTAAAGAAAGGATAAAAAAAGTTAAAAGAAAATTGCAAAGGAATAGTAAAAGTGCAAAAAGAAAGACAAAAAAAACATAGTGCAAATTAGATGTGCCTAGAAACAATTTCAAAATTGCAAAAGAGTTTCTAAAATTGGTTGTAATTGCTTGAGACTATCATTAGTAGCACACGGCCAAAGCTATTTCACTTTGTGCAATTTTTTGAAGTTCTATTCTATTGCTATTCTTAGGAAGTTCTTTAGTTGTGCTAGCTTTCATTTATTGCTTTAATGCTAGTTTTTTCATTTATTTTACTCCATCTAGTTTGTTCATTTTACTCTTTCCAATTGGATAATTTCCTTCCCTTGATTTTAGCATTTTCTTGCTTTTATTTTGCTTCTACTCTTTGCTTCTTGGATTGTTTGGTGTTGTTTCCACTTTTTGTAGAGACATCCTTTGGTTTGGGAGCCTTCCACAGGGGTAGCACATTGAGGAAGAGTTAACTAAGCCAAGAAAGACTCAAAGAAGCAGAGGAAGCAAAACAATAGTGCATACACTGGAGGGAGTTAGGAGGAAGACTTAACATTTTACTTTCTTGCTTTTATTTGTGTGTATCATTTTAGGAGTATTGCTATCCTAAGGGATCACTCCATTTGATTGTAATAGCTTAGTATTCTTTACTTAGTTTCTCGAAATTAAGGTGTGGAGGAGGAAGTGGTATACCACCTCTCATACCTTTAGGTGCACGTTTTAGTCCTTAAACTTTTAGTTCTTGCTTTAATTTCTCCAAAATCGTGTAGAGATGTCTTGAACTCCAAAAGTTCTTACACCATTAGGAATTCATTTAGGTTAGTTTCCTTGCTTACTTCAATTCGCTTTTAGGTGTGAAGGCTAGAGTTCCAAAGACTCTTGTCTTCTTTAGTGAGAAAGTAATTGAAGGGAGAGAAGTGTTGATAATTGATTTCACTCTACACACCATTATGGAATCACATAACTCTAGCAACAAGAGTGTGAACCAAAGGGGCTCACCCAAGGCCAACACTCTTGACAATTTTGTGCATGAATTTAGAGAGTGGCGTGTGGAAGAAAGTGAGGCAAGAAAAGAGAGAGGCAAGAGAGGAGAAAAGGAGGGAAGAAAAAGAAAAAGAGAGAAAAAGAGAATCGGGGGAGAACAGAGAAAGAAAGGAAAGGGAAAAGAAGGAGGAAAGAAGAAGAGAAGAAAAAGAAAAAGAACAAAGGGAAATAGATGAAAGAGAAAGAAAAGAAAGATTTGAAAGGAAAGAAAGAGAAAGAAAACAAGGAAGAGAAAGACAAGAGAGAAAGGAAAGAGAAAAAAGAGAAATATTAGAAAAAGAAGAGAGGGAGAAGAGAAGAAGGGAAGAAAAAAGGGAGGAAAAAGAGAGAGAGAAAAGAGAAACAGAAGAAGAGGGAATAGGTCTAGCTCCCCTAGGAGTGAATCAACTAGTGAGAAGGAATGTAATAATGGGAGTCCCAGACCTAGGGAGAGAAGAAATCAAAACCATGAACAAAGAGAGCAAAAAATAGATCTCCTACCTTTTCATGGAAAAGACAATGTGGAAGCCTACCTTGATTAGGAGATGAAGATAGAACAACTCTTTAGATGTTTTAAAATTAATGAAGTGAGAAAAGTTCCTTTAGCAACCCTTAGCTTCCAAGGGTATGCTATGTATTGGTGGACCTCTTTTAAGGATGACACGCACTGCCATCATGATCCACCTATAGAATATTGGCCTGAACTTAAGAGGGCCATGAGGCAGAGGTATATTCCCTCTTATTATGAAAGGGAACTCCTTGATAAGCTGCAAAGATTAAGGCAACACAATATGAGTATTGAGGAATACATGCAGAAAATGGAGCTTTTCATAATGAGAGCTGGAATAAATGAAGAACCTAGGTCCACTGAAGCTAGGTTTCTTAGTGGTTTGAGCCTTGAGATAAGGGATAAGGTTGAACTTTTATCATATAGAGATCTAGATGATTTGATTCAAATTTGTATCAAAGTGGAGAACCAACTAAAGAAGAGGTCTTCCTCTAGGAAGCAATACTCTAATAACTCTTCCCACTCTTATACTAATAGGGACCAAGTCAAGGGGAGCTCTTCCGAGAGTCACCCCAAGGATGATCAACCCACAAGTATGCATAAAGAAAAATATCCTTTGCATAAAGAGGACCCACTTATTAGTTCTAGAGCTGGTAGTATTAAATGCTTCAAGTGTCTTGGGAGAGGCTACATTGCTTCTGAATGCCTTAACAAAAAAACCATGATCATGAGGGGCCAAGAGATTGAGAGTGAATCATATTCCTCTTCTAGTGAGAGTGAGGAAGAAGTGGGTAGCATGCATGTAGAGGACATTTATGCTTGTGAGGGAGACTTGTTGATGGTAAAGAGGCTTTTGGATAGAAAACCTTATAACCCTAGCACATCTCAAAGAGAGAACATCTTTCACACAAGATGTAAAGTTTATGATCATATATGTTCTCTCATTATAGATAGTGGCTCTTGTTGCAATTGTTGCAACACAAGGTTGGTTGAGAAGCTATCATTGACTTCCACTCCTCACTCTAAGCCTTACAGACTTCAATGGCTGAATGATAGTAAGGAGGTGGAAGTCAATCAACAAGTTGAGGTACCCTTTTCCATTGGGAACTACAAGGATGTCATCCTTTTGTGATGTAGTACCAATGGAAGTGGCTCATATCTTATTAGGGTGGCCATATCAATATGATAGAAAAACTCTTCATGATGGCCACACTAATGAGATTACCCTCTCCCACTTAGGCACAAAGTTCAAGTTGTGTTCTCTTACACCTGCCCAAGTGTTGGAGGACCAACTTATCATGAAAAGAAAAAGGGAAGAGGAAGGGAAAAACAAAAAACAAAAAATAAGCAAGCATATATGGTTGATGGATTGGAAGGAAATGCCACTTCCAAGAAGGTTGTTCTAAAGGAGAGCCATTTTTCTACAAAAGTGGACTTAAAACATAGCCTCCTTATACAACAACTTCTCTACCTTTAACTTGAGAAGACACCATTGCATACACTCCCAAGTGTTGAGCCCGAACTTTCATCTTTTGAGATTCATCATGCATCTCAAGTTCAAGATTTGGGAGACATGAAAGAGGAGGATGACCTTCAAGAAGATTACCCCTTGGTTCCCAAGGAAGATCTCATTGAAAGATGATTCTTCCCATAAGGAAGTAGAAGTTGAAGTTATGCCCATTATCATTGAGCATAAAGCATCACAACCTCAAACTCTACTTATATATAGGGCTACTATAGTTGAACATGAGATTGAGCCTATGACATTGGCGACTCAAAGTCAATCTCAAGTTTAGCCTAAAGAGACCATGAAAGAATGGTCCACCCCTATCCCCATCATGCTTTCTTGGGGTGAACAACAGGATAAGGCTTACTTGGCCTTCCTTCATGAGTGAACTAATACACTTATTATAGTCTCTCCACCTTCTTCTAATCATGTGAGACTCATACTTAGTGCATTGGGCCTAGGTTGGGGAGCTGTTGTGTGGAGGCCCTTGCACTACCTCCATTACCCCAACCTTGAGGGACTATCTAATGGATCCTTAACTCTCCCAACCCTCTAGGGTTTACACATGCTAATCATCTTGCTTATCTCTTTGCAGGATTGGAAGAAAAGGAAGAAGGACCTCCGAATTTGAGGTCAAATCCTTTCCAAGGGAGAGAAGATTATGCATTCCTCCCTAGCAAGGGACCTTGGCTAGGAGGATTAAAGAGAGGACATGGCTAGGAAGAACCTTCATAACTACTTTAGGGCCATAGTCTCAAAACTATTGTGTAGTTTATGTAGATTTTTAGTGGGTGTGATTTCGTAATTTTAGGCCTTATATTTTGGCCTATAGGTTTTATTTTCTCTAGGAGGTGTGTTTAGTCCCTTTAGATGAGTGTGTTAATTAGTTAGGCTTGGCCTAGAAGAGTTTGGATGTGTGGTTCTCCTTTCCACACCCCTAATTGCTTCAAACACTCATCTAACTAACACATGACACATGTAGGAGACATGTAGGGCCCCTTGTTCCCCTTAGAATGGCACCACATCACACACACTCTCTCTCCTACATGGCTATTCTTGTTGCTTCTTATTTAAATTTGAATTTTAGAAGTGTCATGTCACTTCCCTCTAAAATTCAAATTCAAACTAGAGGGAATATAGATCCTAAATTTTAGGGAATTGTTTGCATCTTTCTCTTTTATGCCTTAGTCCTTAGCTTGAACGTCCAACACTCCATTTTCCCTCTATAAATAGACCCTCGCTCCTTCTTGTATGGATCTTGGATAATTTGAATGAATTTAAAAATTTGTGAGAGACTTTTGAGTCTTTTTCTCTCTTCCTTTTGAGAGTGCTTCTATGGCTTTTATTAAAAGTTCCTTCCCTTGTGACAAGCTTCTACAAACTAGGCTTATCTCTATCTAGAGTGGCACCTCTATCTTCCTCTTCTTCCTATTCATCCACACCTTCTTACACCATTAGAACCTCTTGAAGCAAGATCCTAGGGAGAGCATTCCAAGAATGCATCACAATGTCATCAACATAAACAACCAAATAAACACATTTTCCGAAAGATTTATAATAGTAGAAGACAAAGTGATCAACTTCACTCCTTTTTATTCCAAAACTTAGGATAACCTTGTGAATTTTCCAAACCAAGCCTTTGGAGACTGTTTAAGATCATAGACAAACCATCGTACTTTACACACTTGACTAAACTCCCCCTAAGCAACAAAACCAGGAGGTTGCGCCATGTAAATCGCCTCATCTAACTCACTGTGAAGGAATGCATTTTAACATCCATCTAATATAGTGGCTAATGGCAAATAACCGCGATGGTAAGAAGGCAAATGGTAATGATCTTGGCCACTAGTGAGAAAGTATCTCCATAATAAAGTTCATAGATTTGGGTGAAAGCTTTGACTACAAGATGAGCTTTAAGGCGATCAATTTCACCATTAGGACTAACTTTAATAGCATAGATCCATCTGCAACCAACAACTTTCTTCCCAAAAGGAAGAGGAACCAACTCCCATGTAGCATTCTGATCAAGGGCCTGCATTTCATCAATCATGGCTTGTTGTCGTCCAGGATGATAAAGTGTTTCACAAACATTTTTGGGAATGGTGATAAACGATAATGAATTAACAAAGGAATAATAAGAAAGAGGCAAATGATAATAACTCAAAAAATAGTAGATAGGATGTGTATTTCGAGAGGAGTGGATAACTTTTTGAAGAGAAATAGGCGAACTTGAATTGTCATCGGTCATAAAGAAGAATTAGGAGTCGTTGTACAAGAAGCAGATGGAGAGGGACATGAATCAACAGATTCATTAGGTATGATGTAAATAGCTGTAAGTGTCATGCCTTGAATAATACCAAAGGGTGAAGGATCAGTATTAGTGAAATTTGGAGTTGGAAAAATATTTGCATGATCAGATTGAGAAGATATACCAATTTCAGGACTAGAGGTGGAAGTGGGTAATACCTCTTGGATGGAAATGGAGTCTGAGTAAAAGGCAGTAATTTCAAAGAAGGTAACATTAGCAGACATGTAATACCTCTAGGGAAATAAGATCTAACATGTTTCCCTAGTTGACAAGATTCACATTCTAAAGTTTGGATTTTATTAACACTAGGAGTCATTATCTTTAATTTGGTTAAACTTGGATGCCTAAAATGATCATGCAATAGTTTAGGAGAGATAGATGTAATGCAAGACATTAAAGGACTAGATTCGAAGTAATAGAGAGCCCTTGTTTCATATCCTGCACCAAGTTTTCGACCTATACCATGTTCCTAAATGACAAATATATCAAAATTAAATGTGACTAACAATTTAAGGATTTAGTTAATTGACTCAAAGAAAGAAAATTGGGACAACAAGGAACGTACAAAACGTAAGTTAAATTTAAAGAGGGAAAGACAGATATTGAAGATACTCCTTAAGCTGGAACTTTTGACCCATAGGCTAATGTGACAAGGTGGAGAAATTTGGAATTTGACAAAGATGAAAAAAAAGAGTTATTATCAGAAATATGGTCTAAAGCACCAGAGTCAACAATGTATGGATTTTGACTTTCAACAAATTGAGAAATACAGGCCGTTGAAACATTAGGTCTAGAAGAGGGTTCAACATGACTGTTAGACTTAAACCTCAAGTACTCTTGGTATCCTTAATACTCTTCTTCAGATAATTTCCTTTCATCAGGTTTCTTAGACCTTGATACATGTGCAAATTTGTTTGGAAAACCATGCAGGGAGTAGCAAATTTCATGTGTGTAACCCATCCTTTTGCAATGAGTACATTGAGGACAATTACCTCTTCCATCATGTCCTCTATTTCCACATCCTCCTCTCCCTTTAAAAGATATCATAATAGACAACTCCACATTACTTTAAAAAGAAGTACCCTCATTATATACGGTAGGAACACAAAAGAGTCGTGTAGTTAGGCTCTTAATGGTAGGAATATCTTGTCTTGTTAGAACTTAATCACAGATGTAATTGAATGTTGGATTTATATTACAAAGAACCATAACCATGTAGAGATTATCAAACTGTTTCCTTATTTCTTATATCTAATCAACCTCTAGGATAAGCTTTAATTCTTCTGAACGGCTTGAGCATCGGAAACATAAGACACCATATATGAATTATCTTGCTTCAAGGAGGCTTGTTTTTGAATGTAATCAAACAAACGTTGAATGTCATTAGAGTACATATCTTGAGCTTTCTTCCAAAAAGAATAACAAGATTTGAATGCTTTGGGGTTCCTTAACATTTTAGATTCCACTGACTACCATAGAAGAGCACAAGTTGAAAATCTAGTTTCTTCCACTGAGCTTTCTGTTCAACTGATCCCTCAATATCTTCTTTGTCTAAATGCTCATGGTATCTCTGTCCAAGGAACCAGAGTTCTAGAGAGTCAACCCATGGTAAATAAGTTCTACCATTGAGCTTTTATGTTGTGATAATGATAGTCCCAAAAATAAGAAAGACAAGACTAGAGTTGACATCAGAGGAGGTAGAAGAGAACATTCCAAATCTAGAAAAAAAGGGAAAAGAAAGAATCAAGAGAGAGATTTGAGCTAAAACTAAGGAAGCTTTCTCAAACTGGAAAACAAAGACCAGAAATGGAACTAGTAAGCTCTGGCGAACTAGACAATGATGGAATGGTTGGGAACGGAGGTCTTTGGTTGGCTTGTGGAACTCACGTGCCTCCTGTTTGGCGAAACATCTAGTGGCATGTGAGGAGTCCATTGAAGGAGCAACCACTTGGGTTGGGCTACACATGTTGAAACACACCTAACCCTGAACTTGCCGAACAATAAGTCACTAGCGATGGCAGTGGACGTCGGTGGTCGACAATGGACGGTGGCGGATGACAGCAGTAGACAACTTACTGTGACTTTAGACTTAAAGAGTGAGATCATTCGTGCTCTGTTACCAAGTTGAATATAGGAAAAGCTTGAGTGATTCATTTACACTTAGCTTAGAACATTTTATCAATAGAGATAAATCAGATTACATAAGAAATCGGAAGAGTGAACTTCAACTGCCACCTACCTCTGACATACAATCATAAATAAAAGATAAAATGTAGCTCAACTAACAACTAACATTACATACAGACTTATATTTAACAAAAAGTTTTAAACAGATATTAATGGAGAATGAAGACTCAAAATTATTTTGAACTTGAAAATAAGTCCATTAATAATGGGAAAAAGACTCTCATGGCTAATGATCGAAATACCCATCAAACCAGTATTGGGAAATGAGACTTTCCATTACTTGAAAATAGCATTGGCAAATGACCGAAAGACCCATTAACCTAAGATGATTCATGGCAAGGAAAGCAGTTCCAACTTTCTTAAAACCAACATTTGAAATTTTTAAATAGATATTAATGGAGAGTGGAGACCTAAAATTATTTTTAACTTGAAAATAAGTTCATTAATAATGGGAAAGAGACTCTTACTGCTACTGAGACATAGTTGGGACTAGTGCAACAAGAACAAATGAGGTTGGTGCATTTGGAACAAAGATATGGGCCAATTATCTAGTAGAAAGTCGAGGCCAATACATGTAGGACAAATATGAAGTCAGTGCATAAGCATAGAGACAAGCTAATGGAAACCATTATTGGAGAGGAAAATAGAGGCAAGATGAACAATCTCAAAACATTATTTTTCAGAATAGGAGTAGCAAAAAGAAGTCATCGGGGGCAATGGATACTTGGTGAGAGACTTTTTGTTTAGTATTCTTTCAACTTGACTCTAGATACCAAGTTAAAGTAAAAAAAATAGAGAAATAATTGGCCGACCTAACTCAACCTTACAATAGCAGTTAATAAGGTGTGATTTGCACCTCACTTATATGTCATTGTTTGGTTATATCACTAGTCAATGTGGGATCTCCAACATCATCAACATTAGTAACTTACACAACTTTCTTCTTTAAATAGTAATAAGTACCACTTTACATCGTTTTCTTTTTCTACACCACTAGTATTTTGACCACCCATTAACTTTACATCAATTGACCAACACTCAACTTGTTTTGATCAATTTATGTAGTATGAATTCCCATAGTTCCTTCTGTGACCACATATTTGTTCCCTTTTCAATATTTACTAATCCTACTGCATGTTTCTACTCTAATACCAATTGTTAGCAGAAGAAGTGCGAAGTCATTCAATAACTAATGCTTTTGTTTCTAATACACACTTTTAATTATAAGACAGAACACTAAAGAACAAAGTTGCTGCTAAAAGATATAGGATACCTGCCCAATCATAATTACAAAACTTAAATACACTAAAAAACATACGGATCACCATATACGCCAAGTCTAAACAGAAAAAATAAAACACAAAAAATTACTTGTCATATAATAATGGTACGTAAGAAATATCAATGTCTCAATAGAAACATAGGTAGCAACAGAGTGTGAACGATAAATGGTCAAATGGTAGGAAGCTTAAGAGTGGTGGCAAAGAAGTCCTCATCAAGTTTTTCATCATGGCAGCACTGGAAGGTTGTGCGCATACGCATGTTGCCGTGACACTCAGGGCACATGAGCAATGGCCCTGGAATACTCATTCTCTCAATTGTTTGAGAGAACTCGATCCTAAAACAAGGACCAACGACTGAAAGAATCTTGTCATAGTGGCTCTTAAAAGATAGTTCAAATCCATCTCTTTTGGCATTTTCTTCCCACATGGCGTACTCCATCAAGGTTTGCAACCCGGTTGTGGCGTCCCCACTGACCACTATGTTAGATCCTTTTGCTAGAATAACCCATCCACCATGCTGGTCATCGATCATAAGCTTGTTGATTTCCTTCATCACGAGATCATCGTCATTGGCTTCATTGGATTGAAGCTTGGAGAAGAGCATCTTCTCAAGACGGTTCCAAAAGAACCATATCAGTTCCTGACGTCGCCAGTATTGAGTGTCGAGCTTTTCACGAATTATGGTATCAATGATGTTTTGCACTTGCTCTTCTTTGTTGCTTTTGCCGACATATATCATCTCTAAGGATATTTGTGTATGTGTTGCAACCTTGCGGGCTTCCTTTACAAATCCTCTTACCCATTCTGGGCCATCCCCTCCATACAAGAAAATGTATTTTCCGTCCCTAATCTGTGCCATCAGAAATTCACATTGACTTGTTTTCAAAACAAGAGAGGTAGTAAATAATTCTTATTATTCTGTAAAATTGATGTTAATCTTAAATGATTTATTTGGTTATCTACGATTTTAACCATGTAGTCAGCAGTACTACGCCTTTGCTTTCTCGGGAATGTGTTGTTAAACATGGTAGCTTGATTACACTAAAAAAGGAAAAAAGGAAAAGAAAAAAAAAAAAAAAGGTATTTTGCTAGACAGAATATATGCTTTACCCAGTTCAATATTTGTTGGTCAATTCCATCTACTAGCAATTCAAGTCTCCAGGTCTCTTCCCTCCATAGAGCTTCTTCTCTAGAACTTGTGAAAGGATAGGCAGCACTTCCCCAAATCCACATCATGTAAATAGCATTGGGCGAAGAGACCCTCCCTTGTGGATCCAGAACCACAATAATTGGCTTATTCTTGTATTTCCATTCCCTCTGGATGAACCGGATCACTGGTTTGCCTATCAAAAAAGGATGACACACTGAGTAGCATTTCATGAGCTCTTTCAGTTCCTCAAATTGCTTATGCTTTGGGCCTGTCCACTCGGAGTTAGGGTCCACAATAGGGACCCAAACCAACTCATATCTACTCTCCATTCTAGGTGCTTGAACCTTTGGTACATGGGCTTCTGATGCATCACCATCTGGACTTGGTGCATGACCCTCTGGTGCATGAGCCTTTTGTGCCATGGCCTTTGATTCTGTCAAGATCTGTTCAATAATCACAAGCTCATAGATGGAGATCTCAATGCCTGAAAATAGAAGCAGCACAGTCTTCCTTCTCAGTAGCTCAAGGCTAACCTGTTTCCATTTTTCCATTAATTATAGAAACATTAGCATCACCAACTTAACTTTGCATCATTCTAATCCATCATATTGGTATAATGTGTTAGAAAATCAAACCCTTCTCTTGGTAACACCATCATATAGAGGTAGAATACCATCCTCTGCGTTAATCAGGGCTTTGAGAACCTTCATGTTGTCAATGTGGGGCTTTGAAAATAAATCAAATAAAACACGTGTTGAGTCATCTTCCATCTTTGATGTCCTCCCCGTAGATATCATTTCAGTTTGTTGAATTCTATAATATTCATGAAGGCTATCGATTTCCAGCCTGAGATGGTCGATTATGCTTTTGATTTTGAATGTCACTAAGGATAGCTCCTGAGTCTCAGTGGATGGGAAGATCCTGAAACAGTGTTTTTGATGTTAGTGTCACTTGTGTATGTTATATTAAACAAACCCTGCCATGTAGTGCATTGTTACAATGACAAATTGTAACTTGTTCGTACATGATTCGATGACTATATATCTGTGGTGTGCTTTGTGCTTTGGTGGTTTTATTTATGAAGAGAATTGAAAAAGATGACCATGCTTAAAAGAAAAACAAAAGAAGGGTGCTGCCCTGTCGATGTAAACAAACAAACAGTTTTACATAATCGTCCAATCAGAAGTTATTATGTATGACATGTTTGTTGACTTATATAATGATTTTCTTAAAAGTTATGCGAACGATAATTTGTGATTAGACTACGGATTTACACTCACAGTGTATCACCATTAAACACAAAAAAAAAAATAAATGAAAACTTGAAAATCGAAGGACAACATACTTAGTGAGGCTGGTAATCTGAGCTGCGCAAGCCACAATACTTCTGATGGTCCAGTAGGAAGCAACTGGGATATAGTTATAAGCAGTGGTGTAGGCTGGTATTTCTAGAGTTGGCAGATCATGGAACTCTTTGGCACACTTGCTCACCTCCAATATGTTTTTAACTAGATCATTAAGGGTATCAAATCGTGGTTTCAGTGAGTTTGCATGCTCCAAGATACTAGATAGTTGTTTCAGAATTGCCATTGATCTGGCAAACTGGTTTGTATCATGAATTTGGGCTAGCAGCCGAAATTCACCATATGACTGAACAAAAGCTGCTAAGGCCAGCACTATCTTTACATCCCACTTGAACATTGTAAGCATGTCAAATAGTTCAATTGTCTTAGAGTGTGCATCTACACCATTGAGAGTCTTGTAAGAAATCTGAAATTTCAAGTTGGGTTTGATATTGTTAATTTGTTTCATGGGGGAAATTATGCATGCGGGCTTATTATAATCAGTAAAATAAGGTTTGCAGTGTTTGCAACAATCAAATATTATATATCTGTTTTGCAAATTAAGAACAGAATATCTGTAAGTAGCTCCAATTCTTGTGGTAGTTTATCAAGCCTGTTTATCATTGTTTCTATGAGTACACAGATAATGATATAAAAAATTTGGTCTATAAAGTCTAGGATGTTTTCTATCACCTCACAGGAAATCCTATCAATCTTAGGAGATAAAGCCTCCAGCATGTTTGTGACGTGAGGAAGGTAGCTTTTGTCTTCTTCGACATGATCAGTATGTGCAAGGGAAGTCTGAAAGAAAAGTTCGGGTTGTTTACACTTACATGACAGGAAAATCTAAGAAAAATTCACATCTTAATTAAAACCAAAGTTTACTAGCATGGGTATATCTATTTTTTATTGGGTGAGCAAATTAAAATTTTTCTTGGCTGTTACGTAAACAACTTTTTAAGCCATTTACATACCATTAATGCAGCATCTTCAGAACTCAAGAAGATATGGCCAAGAACATCCTCAATTAATTCCAGAAGTGGCTTCACATCATATTCTGTCCCCTCATCAGGTTTATGCTTTTCCACTATTTTTTTAACCAAAACATTATCATCGGATATTTCAGCTGCAGACATCTTCCGGATCCTACCTCTTATCTGTTGTTGCATCGCACAGAACTAGCCAATGCTATTCACGGTGAGCTGGACAAAACAAAATGCAGATAAAGTACACAGTTCGGAAGCAAAGAAGAGATGAGACTGTGTAATTGCGTTTCAAATACAATGTGATAGAAAGGAATAAACCTTAGCTGAATCAACTTCTTTTCCGTCCAAAAATTAAGTGCATGGGATGCTAAATGGGAGGAAGGAAGCTAGAAAGCCTTAAGTTTCTTTTGTTCATTGTCCCTACCTTCTCTTTAGAATGTAGTAACCACTGCATTGACAGGACAACATAAAGCGTGGCATCTAAACTTTTTTATTGGCTTAAGCAATGAAATGAAACCTCACCATCACTCTGAATTATTTAAACAGATTGATGAAGGCTCCGAAAGTGTAATATACATTCTGCTCTTTTTCAAATTCTCTCTTCTCTTAGATTTCGAATTTCTATATGGTGGATAATAGATTGATTAGAGAAGCGGAAAAAATAATACAAGATTAGAGGGTTGTAGTTCAAGGAAGGAGAACTATTAAATTATTGTCGGGTATTACTCAATGTCACGTCAACGTCAAATCCACTGATGACTGAGAACGAATTCAACAAATTTAAAAACCAGGAGTCATAATTTCATGATTTAGAAATAGAGTGAAAATATAAAATATGGGGCCACATTGTAACTAAGCCAATTTTCATAGTAGCTATTTGTTTGATGGACTAAAACATTATTTTTAAAATTACAAACATAGGAATGTAAAATTCTCATTTTTGTTAAAAGTTTTGAAGTTTCATTCTTTAGTATCTTTTATTTTTGAAAATGTTGTAATTTTTTTTTTTTACTTTTTATTTTCATGATAAAGTGGAAAAGTTATATTCCTATGAAAATATTAGAAGTTACTTATAATGCATATGTAACTTCTATAGTTTTTTTTTTTTTTTTTACTTAAATTATTTTAAAATTTAAAAACATTCAAAGAAATATAAATATAACCAAAGACAATTTTAGATTTACCTATACATAACATTTTCATTTTTATTATTTTAGGAATGAAATTATTGAAAATATAATAATATAACTTGAAACAAACACGCTTGTATGTAAACATTTTGAAATGTTAAATATGTGCAAGAGTGTATCATATAGAATTTGGCTTCTCATTATCAACCAATGCAAACAAGTATTAAAGTGGTTACATATTGTCTTCTACAATTACGTTGTTGATTCATTATTTCATGTTATTAATGTGATTATATGAGATAATTCCAGAATGTGGAGGAGACATGACATTCTTCTATTTAACATGAAATGAAATATCAGATACCTTCATTGTCGATAGGAAAAAAATATTAGACCTTTTATATATCTATGATATAGCAAATAGATTTAGGATATCTCTATCTATGATGAGGAAGTCATTGTATTGAATATGCTACATAAATCTTTTACAAATCTACTTGTTAAAATTTGAGAATTAATTTGGTTCTGGGTTGGGTAGAGTGAAATTAAGTGATCATGAGAATCGCTATCCTATGCTTGTGAAATTGTGTATATACATTGAAGTGTTAATTAGGAAGTATTTTTCTTATAGGTGTGAATTATGCCTGGATAAAAATTATTTTGATCTATTTAACTTCTATTTTACGAGTATAAACATGCATTTTTGTTTATTTCAAATTCCATGTACCATGGTTAAATTTTCTAGAGTTCACACCAGAGCAACAATATTTGTGAATCTTTTAAAAACATGAGATATCTCATTATGAGTGTTGTTTCTAGAACCTAAGGAATAAGCCCTTGAGATAGAGGAGAATTGAAGATTTAGAGGTATAAAAAATAGAAAAAGTATTGAAAATACGTTTGGTTACAATTTAGAAAACATTTTCTCTGAAAACATTTTCAAAAATCAGTTCAAAATAAAAAATAAAAAAATTGTTTTCAATATTTTTAAAAATCAAAACTATGTAAAAACTTAATAACAATATTGTACTTATAATAAAACTATATATAAATGTAATTTAAATGTATATATATATATATATATATTGTAATATTTTTACTAAAATTGATTAAATTTAACAATTTTATTTTTTGAAAATGAATAATATCAAATGAAAACAAATATATTTTTTCTATAAAGAAACTTGAAAAATGAAAACTATTTTTAAAAAATGAAAACAAAAAATATTTTTTCAAATCAAACACCCTTATGTTCTCATTATTATTAACTAGACTTTTCTTTTTAACATTGTTCAGTACCTATGTCAGAATAAATACCGTTTCCTCCATTATCCATTATTTTCACTCTAGAGATGTCCATATTTGAAAATTAATTTTTGTATCTTATGTGTTTATATATCTAATTTTAATATTATAGAGTATTTTAGACCTTTTATCTTGTAAGTTTTTTTTTTAATATCTTTTTACTTATTTTATTTTGAGTTGTAGCTTTACAATAAACAAAGCAATAGGTACACAATTAAAAAACCCAACCTTGACATGTGAATCAAAGCAATAGGTGAAATAATTAAAAAAGCCAAACCCTACTCAGTACTAAGGATGACAAAAATACCCATGCCCATGGGTACCCACCCGAACCTGCCTTGATTTTGACGGGTATTACCCGGTTTGACCGGGTATGGATACGGGTACGGGTATTACCCGATGTGTTAAACCGGGTATGGTACGGGTATGGGTATATGACTACCCACCCCATACCTAAATTCGTACCTGTCGCGTTATAATTTTAATGATTATATAATACTTTTAAATTTATATATAATTAAAATTTTTAATTCTTAAACTTTAATTTATAATTTCTTGTTATTAATTATTCTTTATATACTTTTTAAATTAAAATATAATTAATAACTTAATAATATAATTTATTTAATAATAAATAAATAAATTTAAATTGCAAAAAATATTATGACAGGTATACCCGAATGCCTCATTTTATAGGACAACACGCCCACTCTAGTAGTAACAATGTCCCTTTGTAATTCCAATGCCTCATTTTCTTTGTTCTTCAATTGTTTTCAACCTTTGAACTTTTTAAAAAACCTCAAGCTAATCACCAAATACAAATTGTTAATGTAACACTCTTCTACCCCAATATTTTAATAGTAAAAATTAAAGAAAATTAAAATCGAATAAGAGTATAAGAATTCACATGAACACATACTTCACTTTAATAATTCTCAAGAAAACTCAATATTATAGAATCATAGTTCTCCTACCAAAATGAACAAGTAAAACTCTTATCCATAGTGATTACCAAAACGACAATTAAATCCTTATAATAAATAGGTTTCGTATTAATTAAAAACAATTAAACATCGTAATAGTACATGGCCCTGATATCACATGTGTATTAGAGCAACTCGATGACTTGAGTTTCTCTCTCAATACCAACTCCTACCTCTTCTGTTGCCTTTTGACCTATGGATGTTCAGCCCAAAAGAAAGCAAACAACATAACAAGTAAAGGGGTAAGAATTTGACTCGCATATATTAAGACATGCAAGGAATGATACCACCTCTTACGTACCACATATCATACGATTACATAGTCACTTACAACTTCTCAATCACATACAGATATATAATAACATGTGGGAACATATGAACAACACTCGTATACAGTTTAATGTTTGCACATCAAACATATGTAATTCATCTCTATGCAAAATGTGTCACAATCATGCACATGCTGTTTCATGTAGGTTCGTCCTAGGCATACGCCTCTTCTACGTCCGTCACGCATAGGTTCCAATAGGCATAAGCGTCTTCTACACCAGCCATGTATAGGTTAGCTTGGGCTTGAGCTAGGACCAATAAGAAGGGAGCATGACTTGGATGAAGCTTCAAGTCGCTTAGTTTAGGACATGTCTCATTTAATTGTGTCAATTTGACCATTTTTAGACTTGTATAAGCACCCTTAAGTCATTAGGATTTTAGGGGTGTAGTTAGTTTTATTTTCGGCCTTGTATTTTGGCCTATAGGTTCTTTTTTCTTTAGGATGTGTAATTAGTCTCCTTGTGGAGTGTGTTAATTAGTTAGGCTTGGTCCATGAGGATTTGGACGTGTGGAATTTAGTTTCTATACTCCTAATTCCTCTTCACATCCTTCTAGCCAACACATGAAGCATATAGGAGACATGTGGGACCCCTTGTCGCCTTATTTCACTCCACATGTGCTTTCTCTCTCCTACATGGCTAATACTAGTTGCTTCTTATTTAAATTTGAAACTTTGGAGGTTCCATGTTATTTTCCTCCAAAATTCAAATTCAAATAAGAGGGAACATAAATCCATTTTTTAGGGCCATGTTTGGATCTTAGTTGAATTAACTTAGTGTTAATTGAGTACATGCTAAATTAACACTAAATTAAGTCAACTAACCCCCTTAATTAGCACTTGGACACTCACCATTAGCATTTTAGGCCCATGATCCATGCTTGCTCTATAATTACAGTTTTGCACCTCATGTAACACTCATTTTTAATTGAAAGATATATTCATTCTCTACACTTGAGAGTCTCTTCGTCTTTGAGAGAGAGTGTTCATGAATTCTCCTTGAGTGAGAATCCTTCATGCTATTATCAAGGTTTCCTTCCCTTGTAGCTAGCTCCCTTAGAGGCTTATCTCCTACCTAGTAGAAGTGGCGCCTACTATCACCACCACCTTCTAATCTTCCACATCCATTTCAAAGCTCCAAGAGTAGATCCTAGGCTGAACTTCCTTCTCCAACAAATGGTCAACCATGGCTTGTGGAGGGTTTTATCAGCCCTCATTTATGTCAGCCACGTGTAGGTTCTAATAGACATAAACCTCTTCTACACCAGCCACGTGTAGGTTCCAGCAAGCAAAAGTCTTTTCTACATCAGCAACGCGTATGTTTCAATAGGCATAAGCCTCTTCTACATTAGGCACCTGTAGGTTCCACACAACTTAAGAAGAACTAGTCTAGAATATTGCACAATGGGCAGACCTTACAAAACCCACTAAGTTGCCACTGAGAAATATGCTCATTGATGCACTCCCTTGATCTCTTCAACCAAGTTTCTTTCCTATAAGAAAATGGAGGATGGAGAGGTTAGAAATGGGAGAGGGTTAACGTCACTTTCTAGGAGAAAGATGAGTCAAAACTTTTATGTTGCTTGCCACAAGGGAGAGGTCCCTTGATAAAAGCTTTAAGGGAGAGATTCCTCAAGAGAGAGGATTCTCAATGACACTCAAGAATAAATTGCTTAAAAAGAGTCTTACTTCATTCAATCAAGTGTGTTTTGTACAAGAGAGACTAGGTGTATTTATAGCCCAAAGAGGGAGCAACACACTCAAAACTAGGCAATGTGAGACTTGGGCCTAATTAGGATTAGGAGCACTAATCCCTCTTAGGCCCACTAAAAGTGGTGCCTAGTCTTAAGCTAGGGAGTGTCACGGCCTAATCAAGGAGGTGTGGAAAGAGATCCACACTCCTTTGGGTTATTAGGCCCTTTACTCCCCTCACCTCCCTTCCTAAGCTAATTACACCTTAAACTCTAGAAACTAAAATAAATGGCCAAAATACAAGGCCTAAAAGGGAATTAAAAGCTAATTAATATTTACAAGAGGAAAACTAAGGACTATGCCTAAAATATCTATCTCCATCATGAGCTGGGGTCTTAATGAGTCTTTCCAGGCCAAGTCCTCTTTAATCCTCCTAGCCATTGCCCTAGTAAGAGGGCCCTTGGTAGGTAGGATTACATCACTCATCCATGTTCATATCACAATCATAACAACATCTCATAATGGTACTATATTTCATTTCTAACTGTAGCTAGAACGGCTCCCCATCGGGCACTTCAGACTTATATCCCTTAACTAAACTATCTCAAATAACACTCATGTTCATCAATATATCACACACATTTATAAATCACACACATCATCTTAATATTATGTTCACATCTTGAACACATCACATGTACTTATAAATTAAATAAAAACACTTCGCCTTATATTCATTCCATAACATAAATTCACCAAACTACAAGACGATCTTAATACATCCATCCATAAAAGCATTTTTAACATATATTATGAATAATAACAAAATTCATCATTAATACTCACAACCTAAGTCACCATGGTACTTTCCTAAATGAAGACAGCCGTCTATTTAAAATCCACAAGTAACATAAGATCCTAAAACATAGTTAATTACTCTCATTTTATTATTTCTTACTCCAGACATTATCTCGTCAATCCAACCATTGAAATAAATATTAATATCTTAGAAAATCACTTTCCAAAAATAAACCAAATCCAATGGTTAACAAATTCTATAAACACTCCAGATGAAGTCTGTCATGGGTCTAAGATCCTAAAAATACGGTTCTTACTTTGACTCTATTATCTCTCACTCCATACTTTATTGTAATGATCCTACCATTGAAAATAAAGATCAATATCTTAAGAACATACTATCCGAAGTAAAATAAATCCAATGGTTGAAACATTCTATAGAGGCTCTAGACGAAGTTAGACGCGATATCATCTACTACATCATAACATCCTTGTTTAACTCACTGAAACATAAGATTAACACATTGTTTACTCAAGTAATTTAACACAATTTACATACCAATCAATAAGACCTAAGAACTACTCAAAGAAACATCACTCAACCCACATCAAATATTTAAATCACTTAACTAAAACATAAGATTAACCAATAACCATCTAATGTTTACACAATCATCTTACTACATCAAAACATCACTCAACCCATCGAAGCATAATATTAACTCCATTGTTTACTCATGTAATTTAACATAGTTTACATACTAATAACAAAGACCGAAGAACATCTCAAAGAAACATTACTCAACACACATCAAATATTTACATTACTTAACCAAAATACAAGATTAACCAATAATCATCTAATATTTACACAATCATCTTACCACATCAAAATATCACTCAAGTCACTTAAACATAATTTTTTGCTTAAAGTTATAAGGTTGGTCTAGTGGTAAAGTATATGTTTGGAAAATAACAAGTTATGGATTCAAGTCCCTCTTATACCAAATTAATTTATTTTTTTAATTTTAAAATAGGTGTAACGATAGAATAGATATTTTGAAAAGTGGACATCAAAAGGGGGTATTGTCTTTATTAATAGTATAGATATAGTATATAATATAATATCATATAGTATACATTATAGATATAATTGGACAATTGTATATGTTGGATATCAATATTCTAAAGTAATTTTTTGCTTAAAGTTATAAGGTTGGTCTAGTGGTAAAGTATATGTTTGGGAAATAAGAGGTTATGGATTCAAGTCCCTCTTATGCCAAATTAATTTATTTTTTTAATTTTAAAATAGGTGTAAGGGTAGAATAGATATTTTGAAAAGTGGACATTAAAAGGAGGTATTACCTTTATTAATAGTATAAATTATTAATAGTATAAATATAAATGGACAATTATGTATGCTAGACATCAATATTTTAAAGTAATTTTTAGCTTAAAGTTATAAGTTGGTCTAGTGGTAAAGTATATGCTTGGAAAAATAAGAGGTTATGCATTCAAGTCCTTAATATGAAAATTAGTTTATTTTTTTAATTTTAAAATAGGTGTAAGGGTAGAATAGGTATTTAAAAAGTAGACATCAAACAGATATATTCCCTTTATTAATAGTATAAATAATTAATATATAGATATAGTATATAATATAATATAACATATTATATATTATAGATATAATTGGACAATTATGTATGTTGGATATCAATATTTTAAAGTAATTTTTTACTTAAAGTTATAAGGTTGGTCTAGTCTTAAAGTATATGTTTGGGAAATAAGAGGTTATGAGTTCAAGTCCCTCTTATGACTAATTAAATTATTTTTTAAATTTTAAAATAGGTGTAAGGGTAGAATAGGTATTTTGAAAAGTGGACATCAAAAGGAGGGTATTGCTTTTATTAATAGTATAGATATAGTATATAATATCATATATTATACATTATAGATATAATTGGACAACTATGTATGTTGGATATCAATAGTTTAAAGTAATTTTTTGCTTAAAGTCATAAGGTTGGTCTAGTAGTAAAGTATATGTTTGGGAAATAAGAGGTTATAGGTTCAAGTCCTTTTATGATAAATTAATTTATTTTTTTAATTTTAAAATATATGTAAGGGTAGAATAGGTATTTTGAAAAGTTGATATCAAAAGGGGGTATTGCCTTTATTGATAGTATAGATATAGTATATCATATAATATCACATATTATATATTATCGATATAATTGGAAAATATGTATGTTAAATATCGATATTTGAAAATAATTTTTTGCTTAAAGTTATAAGGTTGGTCTAGTCTTAAAGTATATGTTTGGGAAATAAGAGGTTATCAGTTCAAGTCCCTCTTATGACAAATTCGTTTGTTTTTTTTATTTAAAAATAGGTGTAAGGTTAGAATAGGTATTTTGAAAAGTACACATCAAAAGGGGAGATTTCCTTTATTAATAGTATAGATATATAGTATATAATATAATCATATATTATACATTATAGATATAATTGGACAATTATGTGTGTTGGATATCAATATTTTAAAGTAATTTTTTGCTTAAAGTTATGAGGTTTGTCTAGTGGTAAGGTATATGTTTGGAAATAAGAGGTTATGAGTTCAAGTCCCTATTATGAAAAATTAGTTTATTTTTTTAATTTTAAAATAGGTGTAAGGGTAGAATAGGTATTTTGAAAAGTAGACATCAAACGGGGATATTCCCTTTATTAATAGTATAGATTATTAATAGTATAGATATAGTATATAATATAATATCACATATTATAGATTATAATTGGACAATTATGTATGTTGAATATTAATAATTTAAAGTAATTTTTTGCTTAAAGTTATAAGGTTGGTCTAGTCTTAAAGTATATGTTTGGGAAATAAGAGGTTATAAGTTCAAGTCCTTCTTATGACAAATTATTTTATCTTTTAATTTTAAAATAGGTGTAAGAGTAGAATATGTATTTTGAAAAGTAGACATCAAAAAGGGGTATTTCCTTTATTAATAGTATAGATATATAATATAATATCATGTATTATACATTATAGATATAATTGGACAGTTGTGTGTGTTGGATATCGATATTTTAAAGTAATTTTTTGCTTAAAGTTATGAGGTTGGTCTAGTGGTAAAATATATGTTTAGGAAAGAAGAGGTTATAGGTTCAAGTCCTTCTTATGACAAATTAGTTTATTTTGAAAAGTAGACATCAAAAGGGGGGGGTATTCCCTTTATTAATAGTATAGAAGTATAGATATATAATATAATATCATGTATTATGCATATAATTGGACAATTGTGTGTGTTGGATATCAATATTTTAAAGTAATTTTTTAGTTAAAGTGATGAGGTTGGTCTAGTGGTAAGGTATATGTTTGAGAAATAAGAGCTTATAAGTTCAAGTCTCTCTTATGACAAATTAGTTTATGTTTTTTATTTTAAAATAGGTGTTATGGTAGAATAGGTATTTTGAAAAGTAAACATCAAAAGGAGGTATTCCCTTTATTAATTATATAGATTATGAGGTTGGTCTAGTTGTAAGGTATATGTTGGAGAAATAAAAGCTTATGGGTTCAAGTCTCTCTTATGACAAATTAGTTTATTTTTTGTTTATTTTAAAATAGGTGTAAGGGTAGAATAGGTATTTTGAAAAGTAGACATCAAAAGGGAGTTTTCCCTTTATTAATAGTATTGATACACTAGTTTTAGTTCAAAAAATGGTTTAGACAATACTTTATTGAGGGACAAAAAGTGATTTAAATAACATTTTGATGATCAAAATTTTAAAAATTTCAAAATTTGTGAGATATAAAAAATATTTATTTATTTTATATTTTATTTCATATGGACAAATGTATAAAATTTGATTATCTTAAGGATACGGTTGTAATATTTGAATGTGCTACATAGGAGTTCTTCAATACCCAATGGGTATAAGTTAGTTGAGAATATATGCTAAGTTTGCTAATTAGAATCTAAGTTGGATCCCCATAAAATACTCTTTTTATTAGAAATGAGAAGTCTTAAGTGTCACTAAATCTCAAAGTGAATGATTGTTAATAAGAAAAAAGACTTATGCAATTCTTAAATAGTAAAGGAAGACATGAGAGTTGCAAAGGAATTTTTCATTTTTGAAATAGTAAAGCAGAGGATAATTGTGCTAAATAGATTCTTTTTTAGAGTTTAAATTTTAATAGTATTTTAATTTTATTATCCGGTAAAAAACCTACTACAATAAGTAATTTTGATGGATCCTTATGCAAATTAAGTAGCACCCTTTTATCTATCTCCATGAGGTTCCAAGTACCAAAAAAGATGGTTGATGGAAGGGAAGAAGATGGAAGTAGTGGTGTCACCCCTAGAAGGAGATAAGCTAAAAATTATTGAAGCTTTCCATAAGGGAAGAGACCCTTGATGAAAAAGGCGGCTAGGAAGAGCTCCCTACAGAGTGAGAAAGTTCGAGACACTTTACTAAGAATAAGGGGTTTGGAAATGACCCACACACCCAAACATGGGATGGACCACTTTCTTCACATATTCCACAAAATAACTAAAGGCACCTTAGGCTCTTATAAGGGAAATTGGTCAAAATACAAGGCCTAAAAGCAAACTAACTACATGCCTTTGATTTTTACATGAATTAAAATTATTTACAAACAAAACAAAATCAAGAGATTGGCCTAAGGTCTTTAGTGAACTTCATCATTGCCATGTCTTTCTTAAATCCTCCTAGTCATGGTCCATGCTAGGAGGGAGTGCATCACCTCCTTCTCTTTTTTAGTGATTTTTGGAACTTGTAGTTAGGGATGACAATCATGCCCGCCCTCACAGGTTGCACCTTGTTCCCGCCCCGATTTCGATGGGAAAAACCTACCTTGTTGGTCCCCATCCCTGTTCCCGCCTATGAAAATCGAGGATGGGGACGAAGTGGGTTTATTGGTCGCCTACTCATCCTCGCACACGCCCCAGCTCCACTACTATGTTAAATAGAATTTCATACATATATTTTTAATCTCATACAGAGTGTACAAATTCACACTCTTGTGGACCATTAAAACTAAAACATAATTAATAACTTAACATATAATTTGTATAATTAATTGATTAAATATAATTAATAACTTAACACATAATTTATTTAATAAATTATAAATAAATTTAAATTTAAATTATAAAAATAATATAACAGATACTCGCAGGTATACCCGAACCCGATATAGGAATGTGGATGGGGATTAATATTTAACACCCCCTCCTTTATCCCCCCCCCCCTCACTCTGCATTTTTCAAGAATGTGAATGGGGAGGGCTAAATCTGCCTCACCCTGTTGTCATCCCTACTTGTAGTGCAAACTCCTAAGGCAGAGCAACAACTTTCTTTGCTCTTTTGTTTCTTTTTTATTTTTCTTTTTTATACTTTTTTTTATATTGAACTTTGTTGATATTTAAGGAATTTTATAGAAAATAGGCCAAAGAATCTTGCTATTTACACCTCCATAATGTTACATACACCTATTTTGTTTTTACAAGCTACTATGCTTTTTTTCTTCAGATATTATGAGAGTCTACTTGGTATAATTTGAATGTAAATAGTAAGTTTCCCTTTTTGTCTTTTTAACTTAAATTAGACTCAAAAGACATTATTTAGAGTTAGAAAATCAAATTTAAATATTAATTAAAAATAAAAATAAAAAATTGGTTTCAACACAATAGAATTTTGATATCAACTCTTTAGGAATCATTGATGATTAGTGATGTTGAATTTGAATGCTAACTCTTTTAGAAGTATTTAGCAATGTCAAAATGGGCTTGGCCCGATGAAACAGCTTGGGCCTACCACGAGTTTGGGTCGAGCCGAGCTAGAAAATTTTATTATCTATGAAACCATGGGCCAAGTGGGTTCTACCCACCCAACATATTTTACTTAGTGAGTTACATACTTACTTTACTCAGGCAAACCACAAAGGCGCATTGAAAGAAAAATTATGCATTCCTCCCTAGTAAGGGTCTTATCACAAGGGTCATGGCTAGGAGGATTGAGGAAGATATGGCAAGAGAGGAGGGAAGAAGACCTCACATTCTCATGGAGATCAAGATCTTAGAAATTAGGCCATAGTCTTATTTTTAATCCTTGTAGTATACATTTTTTAATTTAGGACTTCAACATGTTTTTAGTTTTTTTTTTTTGCCTTGTATTTTGGCCTATATTTCTATTTTAATTTAGGAGGTGTAACAAGTCTTTTTCGTGGAGTGTGTTGAATAGTTTTGGCCTTTTTGGAGAAGCTTAGGAGTATGGTTTTTGTCAACCACATCCCTAAGTTAGTTCCACACTCCTCTAACTCACACATGAAGCATAGAGGCATGTAGGTCCCCATGTTCCCTCCAAGTGGCGCCACTTTCTTCTCTTTCCTTTATGTGGCCCCAACTTGACATTCATGTTGCTCTCAGTTTTTGAATTTGAATTTTGAGGTGCCATGTGAATTAGCTTCAAAATTCAAATTCAAATGTAGAGGGGAACAAGATCCTTAAATTTAGGGACATGTTTGGATCTTCCTAGAATTAATCAAGTGCTAATTGACTCTAGCTCAATCAACACTTGATTAATCTCTCTTAACCTCTTCTAATGGTGGACGTCCACCACCTAGCCTCTTAAGCCCATGTTTTCTCTTATAAATAAGCATCTCCCCCCATTGTACATTTTACACTTGACTGAATACAAAAAACCTTTATGAGTAAATTTGAGTGTCTATTTTCTCTCATTTCTAGAGAGTTTTATGGCTTTTATCAAGGGCTCCTTCCCTTGTGGCAAACTCCCTTCATGGCTTATCTCTTCTTAGAGTGGTGCCACCACCACCATCTCCATCACTCACTTCTTCAATGAACCTTCCCAGAAGATGATCTTCGGAGAAGCATTAGCAAGGATGCATCAATATGTATCTAAAGCCTCCTTCTAGATATTCATCTTCTTCCTTTAGTCTTTTAAATTTATGAATTCAATTCTTCTCTTCATCTCAACTCTATTTTCA
Organism: Psophocarpus tetragonolobus; assembly: GCA_037954015.1. Classification (NCBI taxonomy): domain Eukaryota; kingdom Viridiplantae; phylum Streptophyta; class Magnoliopsida; order Fabales; family Fabaceae; genus Psophocarpus; species Psophocarpus tetragonolobus. The sequence goes on from CM075691.1 coordinate 26,435,228, forward strand.
TTTTAGTACTTTCTTTTTGTTTCTCACTTCTAGCATGTCTTGAATGTTTGTCTTGATAGTTATGTTGTTTGAATTCTTACACATATCCCACTAGAACATTGTAAGCATGTCAAATATATTAACAGTTTTGAAGTGTGCATCTACTCTATCGAGAGTCTATTAGAAATCTGAAATTTCAAGTTGGTTTTGATATTGTTTATTTGTTTCATTAGTAGAAATTATGCATACATGCTATTAATAAGGAAAATAAGGTTTGGGGTTCTTGCTACAATTAAATATTTTATATCCGCTTTACAAATTAAGAACATCATATCTGTATGCAGATAACGATATAAAAAATGTGGTCTGGAATGTCTGGTATATTTTTCTATCACCTTACAGGAAATCCTATATATATTAGGAGATAGAGGCTCCATCATGTTTGTGAGGTCAGGAAGGTGGCTTCTGTCTTCTTCAACATGATCAGCAGGTGCAAGGGAAGCCTGAGAGTGAAGTTCAGGTTAGTTACATGATCGGAAAATCTAAGACAATTTCACATCTTAATTAAAGCCCAACTTTAATAACATCTGTCTATTTTTAATTGGGTGGAAAAAATAGTTGATTTGAGTCCTTCAAAATTTTTCTTGGCTGTTACATAAGCAAATTTTAAGCCATTTGCATCATACCGTTGTGGTAACTTCAGAACTGATGGAGGAAGGCCTAAGAACATCCTCAATTAATTGGAGAAGTTGCTTGACATCATATTCTGTCACCTCAGGGTTATGCTTTTCCACTATTTTCTTCACCAAAACATTTTCATCATCGGATATTTCGGCTGCAACCTTCTTCCTCCCACTTGTCTGCAATTGCGTTGCATCCAACTAGCCAATGCAGGTAAAGAACTAACTTAGGAAGCAAAGAGGAGAAAAGACATGTGTAGTTGCGCTTCAAATGCAATGTGATGGAAAGGAATAAATCTAACCTGAACCAACTTCTTTTGTGTCCCAAATTAAGTTCATGGAATGTTAAATGGGAGGAAGGAAGCTAGAAAGCCTAATTATATCTGTAGTTGCACCTTTTTCATTCCTTGTCCCTGCCTTTATTATGTAATAATATCTGAAGTGACAGGAAAACATAAAGCCGTGGCATCTAAACTTTTTGATTGGCTTAAGCAATGAAATGAAACCTCTACAAGACTCTGAATTATATAAACTGATAGATGAAGGAGCAGTCCTACAATATATGTACTATTTTAAGAAGGTATAAAAGAGACAAAGTGCAATCACGTCTTTGGGTCTTGATAGTGGCAACAAGTTTTCGTTTTAGCCTTTATAGTTTAAAACATCACACTTCGATTGCAACATGACACTTCAGAATATTCTAAGCCATAATCCGAAGGTAGAAACAACAACTTAAAGACATCGTCCATATATATGGACATTTTATGGTTAAAAAGATGACAAATGAAATCTCCTTATATCTAAAAGTTTTAAAATGTTTTTATATAATATATATAAAAGTCACATAATTTTTTTAAAAATTTAATTTTTTTTTTGAAATAAAACATTGTATGCTTTTAGTACATTGAATAAATAATATATACAAACATACGTTACACATATATATATATATATATATATATATATATGGACATACCAAGTGAGAAAATGAGAGGTGTTTCTACCGTAAGTCGCGGGACATCGTTAGAATCACCGTGTCTAAGGTATTGTTCGCTTTGGAGATAAGTAGCTCCGTCACGATTTTACCTAAAAAGGCGTTTCAATGGGTTAAGGAAGAAACATGTTTATAAACAAGGGGTGTGAAAGTGTGGGTTGCTCTCCACACACACTGCCAATGTTCCTATCACCAGTCCTAGGACATGTTAGGGACATTGATTGGTTGACACTGTCTATGAGGAGCGTGCCACGCTCTCACGTCCCTTAGTCACGATTGTGGGACTTGTTCCGGTACACCTAAAGTCTCACATCACTTAGAAGTTGGCGCTAAGAGTCGTTTATAAATATCTTTCCCCCTTAACCCACTGAGGTGTCTTTTTAGGATAAAACCGTGACGAAACCACTAACCTCTAAAGCGGTCAATACCTCCAATGTTCCAAGAGTCATGTTAGCCTTTTTAGGATACAACTATAGATTAAAATAATTCACTTACATATATCATGTGTCTCCTCTCTCTTAACTTAGCTACACACTTAACCTCACCCCTATTCCTATCACTAGCATCATTGGTACCACCACTACCATCACCACCACTACACGTTAAATAAGGCAAAATGTTTATAGTCCCTATTAAATATGTATAATACTAATTGTCTTTCAAAACATTTGTTGTATTAATTTGTTCCTCTAAAATTTAAACCTATTATTAGGGATTCTCATTTGTAATTTCTTTAAATGCTAATTTGGTGTTACTAATAGACATAACTATACCTATTATTGTAGCTTGGAATGCTTTAATTTTTTATAACATATTCTTGTCTTGAGAAAGTAGAATCTAACAATTTAGCAGCAACAAATTCAAATACATAAACATCTGTACCCCTTACAATATGATTTTGTTTATCTTTACATGAGAAAGCAATTTTACTTTGTTGAACTTCAATAAAATCAATAGTTTATGTTATTGAAGTGGTGTATAATCATGTTTTCCTGTTTAATGGGTTACAAATAAAAGACTTACAAAAATAGACTTAAATTTTAGAGAGACAAGATTAATACAAAAAATATTTTGAGAATGAAATTAATATTTTTCATATTTTATAGGGAATCCAAACATAATTTGAATTTGAAGAAAATAGGAATGAGAAGTTGGTTTTTGTGAACTTAAGCATCGTGCAGAAAACAATTGAAATATTTTAATTTTGTAGTGATTAAAAAGTGTGCTAAAATCTGATTTGAATTAATGCGTTAGTTTTAAATGAGATTATATCTTTCTATAATGTTGTTCGTTATAATGAAAATTCCAATAAAATGTTAAATTTTATTAAAGAAAATTTAATTATTAGAATGACCTTTCACAATTTATAGGTGGTTTAATCCTTAAAACTTTCATTATTAGATTGACCTTTACGCAAAAGATAGATCGCCTCTAAAGTCTCATTTGTTAACTCAACATTTATTATTAAAATAAAATTCATTAAAACTGCGACATACAAAATTGTTTTCATTTGAGTCATTTAGTCAATTTTCACAAATAGCCTTAATATATGTGATTATGTATTGGGTAAATTACATAGATATTAATTAGAAAAAACATTCATTTATAACTAACATGCAATAATATACAATAATTGAATTGAAATGAATCTATTAATATATAAACTCCTAAACCACCCACATGAAAAACACCACATAGCCAATTAAAACTCATTTTTTAACCTTTTCATCCATTTTTCTTCGTTTTTCATCTGGTAAGAGTTTAGCAAAAGTAAACCAAACCTTTCTAAGAGCATCTCCATTGCTGATTATTCGAGACAATTCTTAGTATAAAAACTTTCTTGCTGCGTTGGAGAAGAGTGGCTTGGGATCCAATATCGTAGAACTGGTTCCTCTAGAAGAGCCACAAAATGAGACACAGAAAGAGAATAAAGGGGAAAAAAAGGATGTCAAAGAAAAAGAAAAGAAGGGACAAACAAAAGTCATGCTAAGAATTGAAGGTTACTTTTATCATAGGAGGAAAAAAAGGATCGTAGTTCTTATTATCTACTTGGCACTAAAGGATCCACTTAAAGTGGTTCAGGAACCCAATTGGGTTCTATGGTTGGAGATATTCTAATAGATGGTTTAATTCATAGTACGCCAAATTGTATACTCTTACAAGAGCTTAGCATCAAGTTATTTTGTTCTAATAGATAGTTGCTTCTAGTATTAAGTATCAAGTTTTCTATATAGGGGTGCGTGTGTTAGTTTGTACACCACGTTGCATGCCCTAGACTCTATATATACCTCAACGGTTTTATGTTACACTCCGAATACGAGAGCACTGTGTTCTGTTTTACTCTGTTTTCTTTTTCGATTTGATTTTCTCTTATGTTTTTGAGTGTGGGATTCGTTTTACCTTCTTATTATTCTTGTGTGCGTTCTATGTTATGAACTTCAACAAAAAAAAAACCAAAATATACTAGCAAAGAAGCTTATTTACAAAGCAAAAAACATTGAATCATTTAAGATAGGAATCAAGAGACTTTCTTTCTTACAAATGAAAAAGATGCTGGGGATGGTTGTTTCGTGTAACTTTTATATCAATACTTTATACACTGTCTCCTCTTAATGCCAATAGCACAATAACTGCCACATCCTAACACAAATGCTACATAATAACGAGGCTTAAAGATGCTTTTTCTCCTTTGGAAATGTATTTAATTTTTTGTGTTTGGAAAATGATATTTGAACAACCAAAAGTTTTTAGAATCTTAGGTCGTGAAGTCCTTAGTTCAATTTAAGATTTTGCCTGCTCATGAAACATTAAACATTACAAGACTTAAGAAAACAAACTTATAACATTTTTGTGGGGTATTTGTTTTTGTTTTTTAAACTCAATTTTTTTTTCCTATTTGCAATAAATGAAGGAAATATGGTTTCTATAAAAATTTAATTTTTAAATATTTACTTTTACAGGAATTTTCAAATGTTGAATAACTTAAGGTTAACTTATGATTCAAGTCCAATAAAATATGATTTGTATACAAGTATAATTTTTAATAATACACCCAGAGTTAGCACTCCCATGCATTTTATTACAAAAAAACAAACACCTGTAATCTCCTATGGTTGTGCATGAAATTGCAGAAAAACACGTAGAGTGGACATTGAAAGATTAAATGGTAGGAGGAGGATTAGTGGTAGTGACAAATAAACCCTCATCAACTTTTCCATCATGGCAGCACTGGACAGTGGTGAAGACGTGCATCTTGCGATGACACTCTAGGCACGTGAGTCTCTTTGGGATTCCCCCTATTTCAGCAGAGACTTCGAACCTGCTGCAAATGCTAGCAAGTGAATGAAGCTTGTCATAGTGATTCTTAAAAGCTGCATCAAACCCATCTTTATCAGCTTGTTCTTTCCACACATCATAATCCACCAAGGTCTGTAACCCAGTTTTGGCATGTCCATTAACTACAATGTGAGACCCGTTTGCCAGAAGAAACCATCCACTCTGTTTGTCATAGCTCAGAAGCTTCTTGATTTCCTGCATCACGTGGTCATTGTCATCACCGTCATCTTCTTCATCTTCAGCTTGTTTGAGTTGAAGCTTGGAGAAGAACATGCTCTCAAGACGGGTCCAGAACAGCCATATCATGACCTGCTCTGGCAAAAATAGAGTGTTGAGCCTCTCAAGCTTTATGGTATCAATGATTTTCTGCACCACCATTTTGTTGCTGCTTTTACCGACATATACCATCTCTAATGATATTTTTGTAGCCTCTGCAACCCTGCATGCTTCCTTCACAAATCTTCTTACCCAGTCAAGGTCATTTCCTCCGTACAAGAAAATGTGTTTTTCATCCTTAATCTGCACAATTAGAAATTGACATTGATTAATTGAATTTCCAGGCAAGAAAGCCTAATAGCAGATTCTTTAAAATGTGTATTAAATTGACTGAACAGAGACATATCATTTAGTGGGCTTAAATGAAGTTAGCCTATGTTTGGACTGACAGAAACAAATGGGATGGAAAGGACTGGAGTGAAAAATAATGGAGTAAAACTTTTTAACTTGGATATTGAGATGTAACAAAAGAGAATGACATGCTCCGTTGCATACGCCTTGACTTAGAGGGTGAGAGAATTGGTGGAAAATGATGAAGTCAAACAATGATTCTTAAATTTATTTTTTAATTCAAACAATGATTCTTAAATTTATTTCATACCATTCCTTTTCATGCCATTACTTCCCATGAAATTCATTTTACCAACTTTTAAACCTGAGTTGTGGATGAAAACATGAAACAATCCATGATGGGTCAATAATTATTGCTTCCTAAAAGACATTAGTAAAGTAGCAGCATTGTGCTTTTGAATGGGGTTAAGATTGTGCAAGAAAACTGAACGGGTTGAACCATTCGAAACCCAATAACTCATTCTTTTTGAGAAATATTGAACTAAAGCACTTTTTTAATACAGTTCTTTGAAGAATTAAACTGAACCATATGCACAACTTCGATGGACCTGTGTTGCTAAGCTTTCAATGACATTCCCATGTACTTGGTTGATTTCCTTATACAGACAGTAAAAGAAGTAGTCTGATCACTCAAAAAGGAAAAAAAGAAAGTACATTACATGCTTACCAAGTTGGATATGTCAATACCATTTACAAGCAGTTCAAGTCTCCAGGTTTCTTCCTTCCATAGAGCTTCTTCTCTAGCTCTTGTGAATGGATAGGCAGCACTTCCCCAAATCCACATCATGTGAATAGCATTGGGATTAGAAACCCTTCCTTGTGGGTTCAAAACCACAACAATTGGCTTGTTCTTGTATTTCCATTCGCTTTGGATAAACGAGATGACTGGCTTGACTATCATAGAAGGATGGTACACTGAGTACCATGGCATGCTTTTTCTCACACTCTCAAACTGCTTTTGCCTTGGTTGTAACGATTTGTAGTTTGGGTCCAAAATTGGGATCCAAACCAACTCATGTATACTACTACCCTCAATTGTTGGTTCATGAGCCTTTGTTTCGTTATAGATCTGTTCAACAATCAGAAGTTCATCAGTGGAGATCTCCATGCCTGAAAACAGAAGCAGGACATTTTTCCATCTCAGGGGCTCCAGGCTGACCTGTTTGTTTCCATTAATTATAGAAGCATTAGCATTACCTATTTAACTTGATCATAATACTACAGTAGTCAAAAGTGTTTGAATTAACTTCACCATAAACACTTGTGAAAGAGGCAAAAAAGTAAAAACAAAAAGAACTTATAAATAAATTAATCCTAGCCTGAAGATAATATCATTTATTTTATTTTGTCCTTTTAACTAGTGTCTAAGAACACTAGTTAAAGAAGATTTAAAAGGATAAAGTTTTTTATTGAAAATATTGTGATAGAACAATTTAAAATTATAGGAAACCGAATTTTACTCATCTCAACAGAAACTTGTTCCTTTGAGTTTCTTGTGTCTTAAGACATTGTTTAGGATTTCTCTTTTTCTATTTTCTTTTCTCATAAATATTTATGGAGAAATTTATCTGAACATCTTCCTAAGTTAGAAAATCCAACCCTTTTGTCTGCAACAGCATCATATAGAGGTTGAGTATAACCCAACAGAATCTTCTCATTGCGAGTTTGTGGATTTGAGAATATAAAAGGTAGCAATTGGTGAACTTCATCATCCATCTTCTTCCCTACATTGAATGAAATATTAAATTAGCCAGCTAGGTCAGAGGCACCGCGTTGAAGTTATTTCATCGATAGATTCTTCTACTCCCTAAAATATCATAAAAGTATCCTACCAATATGGTTTCTGTGGTTGTTCATGATCTCCCTGAGAAGGTGGATTATGCTTTTGAGCTTGGAAATCAATGTGGATATCTCCCAAGGATCATCCACTGTGATGTTCCTAAAATAGTAATTTGGTTTTGATATATTAAAGAGAAACTAGACGGTTTGCTGACAGTGTAAAACAATGTGTTTTATACTGTGATCAAATTACAAATAATAATGTATGATAAGTTTAAGATACTTGTAAAAATCAACAAATTTATCATATAAATAATTTGTGATTGAATGATAATGCAAAACTGTTTGAGCAAATTACAATAATACTTTCGAAAGTTTGGCTTAAACTATAAAGCCCTGCTATCTAGCAGCTAGATACAATGATTCTGACAATAGACATCTCAACAACCACAAAAATCTTGAAAAGTGGTGGGAAAACATACTCATTGCCAAGGGTAGAGAGGATGGTGATCTGAGCTGTGCAAGCAACAATACTTCTGACAGTCCAGTAGGAAGCAACTATGACGTAGTTGTAGTCAGTGGCGTAGTCTTGTAGGTCTTGTGGAATGTATTGGGTTGTCAGATCATGGAAATCCATGACACACTTGGTCAGGTCCAATGTGATGTTAACTATCTCTTTAAGGGCATCATATCGTGGTTTCTGTGGGTTTTCATTCTCCATGAAAGGAGGTAGTTTCTGCTCAATTTCCTTTGATAGAGCACGCTGGTATGTATTGTGGATATGAACAAGAAGCCAAAAGTCACCGTAGGTCAGAGCAAACGAGGCAATGGTCAGCACTATCTTCACATCCCACTCATAGATTGAAAGCATTTTGAATACTGCTTCTGTTGTGGAGTGTGCCTCTACACCATCCAGAGTCTTGTAGGAAATCTGAAAATTCATGTTGGTTTTGATATTGTTAATTTGTTCCACGCATGCAGCGCCAATGTTATGCCAACCATTAATGAGGAACATTAGATTTAGAGTTTTATTTTCTTTATCATGATATGGATTAGTCATTGACGGTAAAAATGACCAATACCGACAGAGATCTTTAGCACACAGGGTGAGTATCACTCTTCCAGGATAGTTTTTCTCCAATTAAATATGGTATGCCCCTTTTATAAAGGGTAGATCATTTAGTTCCTTAAGATAATATTGATATATGTGTAGGATCAAAATGATGATTAGTGGTTAAATTTAAAGATTTGAATAAAATAACTGAATATTTCAGAGGTTCATTAGTAATTTTCATAGATTTAGGAACTCATCACTATTTAACACTTTGAGGGACAGAAAGGTTATTTACCCTTTTACAAACTAAGAAAGAGATCTCTGAGTAGCTCAAACTCTTGTGATATTTTTTTGAGCTATGTTAACAATGTTTCAGCGATTACGCAGAATGATATAGAAAACATAGTGTAGGATATTTTTGTAAACCTTAGAGGAAATCTGATTAATAGTAGCAGACAGAGTCTCTGGCATGCTTATGTAACCTGTATCGTGGCTTCTGTCTTTGTCATGATCAATAGGTGGAAGGGAATCCTGAAAGAAAGTACTGGTTAAACAGAAGACAAAAAAAGACCGATGTTTGTCGTTTCTAATATTTGCTTGACTGTTATATAAGCAACTTTTTATGCTATTAGCTTCATACCCAATAACTTCTTGATAAATTTAACAAATTAAACTTTGCTGATAAAAAAAAGTACCGTAGAACTCAAGGTAGAACGTCTAAGAGCATCCTCAACAATGTGGAAAATGCGCTTGACATCATATTTTTTTCCATCAGGGTTATGCTCAGCCAAAATTTTCCTCACTGTAATGCAGTCATCAGACATTGTGGTTTCTGGCTTCTCTGTCCCATTTTTTATCAGTTGTTGCATAGCACCCAACTTGCCAATGATATTCATTGTGAGGTACAGAAAACAAACAAACTGCAGATAGAGAACTTTAGCTTTGAGGTGAAGAATAAATAAAACTAGCTTCTTTACATTTCAAATACTATTTAACAGGCCAATATATGATAGAAGGGAATAAACTCCCGAATGAACTTCCCTTCTTTCCCCATAATTAAGATTTTGGGGCTTTAAGAAGAAGGAAGAAAGCCTTCAGCTGCTTCCTAGCAATATATACATATTACAATCATCCACTTCATTTTTCTTGTGGGTGATTACTTCTTATTATTTGAAGAAGGAAGTTGTGCAGTTACTAATGCTGGTACTCATGAATTATTTGATGTATAGATAAGAAATATAAAATGACTTAAAAATTATGTGATATAAAAAAAAAGAGAAAAAAAAGACTTAAATATGTTTTTTTCTTGATAAGAAATAAACATATTTATCAGTAATGTAAAAGAAATTTATACGGTCAGTCAAGCATAATACAAATTATTGAGAATCAAAACAAATTCAATCATTTATCATATGTAAAAAACATTTAAGAAAAAAAACATTTAGTTTTGAAGTGGATGATTGTAATATTTGGATAGGGTGTGACTATATTGTTAGAATGCAGAAGAGGGTTAAGGGTTTTCTCCTTCCTCTTAAAGCCCCTCAATATTAATTATGGGGAAAGAGAGGAAATTGATTTAGGGTGTTTGAAATGCAACTACACTATGTGGTGTTTTCTATTATTGCATCGCAGCAAATTAGCCAATGCTATTCATGGTGTAGTTGCGTTTCAGGTGCAATGTGATAGAAAAGACTAAACCTTACCTGAATCAACTTTTTTCTTTCCCAAAATTAAGTTCTTGGGAATTGGGAGGATAAATGGGAGCAAGGAAGCTAGAAAGCCTTAAGCTTCCTTTGTTACTTGTCCCTACCTTTACTTTAGTATCTAACCTCTGCAGTAACAAAACAACATAAAGCCGTGGCATCTAAACTTTTTCATTGTCTTAAGAAATGAATAGAAACTTCACCAGTCACCATGACTCTGGATTATTTTTTATCAAGGCTTTAGAAATAAGTATAATGTACGAATGAGGGAATAGTCCTACAATAGTACGTAGTATTTTAAGGTGTAAAGTGGACAAAGTGCAGTTATTCTTTTGGTTTTCATAGTTGTAGCAATTGTTTTTTAGGTCTTTATAGTTTAAAACATCACATTTTAGTCTCTATAATTTTAATTTTTGTAACAGCCTCGACTAGAAAAAAACAGTCATCAATATTTTTGAATTTTTATATATTGTATAATATTAAAATAAAATTTTTTTATATTTGATGGAATTGAAATACTTTATCAATACAAAAAATTAAATTTAATAAATTTGAATTTCCTATAGAGAGGTAGGGTTAGGGAATATGATACATGAATCAAAGATAGCCAAATATACTAGCATATAGAAGCTTATTTTCAAGGGAAGGAACATGGATGATGCAAAACATAGGAATAAGGAAACTTTCTTTTTTGAAAATCAAACAGATGGTGGAAATTGTTAATTGTCTAGTCTAACTTTATTATCGTTCAGAGAGTACTGAGTTTCTTCAGTACTTGAATAGCACCCTACTTTTGAATGAAAATCATATTCATTGTGAGCTATAGAAAGCAAGCTACAGATAGAGAACTCTAGCTCTAAGGTGAAGAATAGATAAAGCTAGTGTAGTCGCGTTTCAAATACTATTTAATACGCCAATATTATGTATGATAGAAAGGAATAAACTCCCAGAATCAACTTCCTTTCTTTCCTCATAATTAAGATCTTGGAACTTTAAAGAGGTAAGAAGAAAGTCTTCAGCTTCAGCATTAAATATACTTTCGATACATGAAAATAATAGAATTTTTTATTTTATTCTCAATACTTTTTTTATTTTAATTTATAATTAGTTTGATCTCTTACAAAGAAAGGCATATTTAAAGTCTTTTTATTTTTATTATTTCTGCATAAAAATTCAAAACGATCTGTTAAAGTTAAAGAAAAACAGAGAAATAATTAATACACAGAAACATCGTTATATAAGTTAATAACAATAAATACTAATGAGGGAATATATTGTTAGCTCAACATTTGATTATACTTTTCTATGAATTCTACTTTCTTCTTAATGATAAATATATATTATGTTATTTTGATTTTCAATACTCTGCCTCAACCTAAAAACTTACCAAGCTTTTAGCAGTAACAACTAGAAAATAAAGAAATCAAAATCCACCATAAAGCAATATTTTAAAGTACAACTCAAGATGTTGGAAAAGTTGGAGAATATATCAATAAAAATAGCATTATCAAATGGTCGGAATACTCGTCAACCTAAGATGATTCATGGCAAGAAATTAAAAGAAGTTCCAATTTTGTTAAAATCAACATTTGAAAATTTTAAACAAATATTAATGGAAAACGGAGACCCAAAATAATTTTGAACTTGAAAATAAGTCAATTACTAATGGGAAAGAGACTACCATGACTACTGAGACATAGCTAGGGCCAATGCAACAAGAACAAATGGGGCTAGTGCATCTGAGACAAAAAACAGTGACTATTGCACCTTGGACAAAGACAGGGCCCATGCATCTGGGAGAAAGACAAGGCCTATGTATTTAGGACAAAGATGAAATCAATGCATAATGGTAGAGACGAACTGATGGAAGCCATTGTTAAAGAAGAAAATAGAGGAAAGATGAACAATATCAAACAGTATTTTTCAAAATAGGAACAGTAAGCAAAACGAGGTCATTGGGGCCCATGGGGGCCCTAGTGAGAGGCTTGTCCTTTCAGCTCCTTCAATCTAGATACCAAGTTAAAGTCAAAAAAATAGAGAAATAATGGACCATGCATCTGAATACACCACAGAAACATGTTTATATAGGATAATACCAACAAATACTAATAATAGGTCAATAACAATACCTGAAATGGTGAAATTTGACATAACCTTTCAAAATCAACTTGTAAGGTGAGATTTGCATCTTACTTATATATACTATTGTTTGATCATATCACTAGTCACTGTGGATCTCCAACACCATCAACATGAGTAAATCACACAGCTTTCTTCTTCAAATAGTAAGAAGTAACCACTTTGCATTGTTTTCTTTTTCTACACTACAAGTATTTTTCCCAAAGACGGTTATGTTCAAACCAGATAAGCAATTATGGCGACAAAGCTATGTTTTGACCAACACTCAATTTGTTTTGATCAATTTATGTAGTATGAATTCCCATAGTTCCTTCTGCGACCACATATTTGTTTCCCTTTACAATATTTACTAATCCTACCGCATGCTTCCATTCTAATATCAATTGTTTGCACAAGAAGTGCGAACTCATTCAATAAAAAACATTTGTTTCTGATACATATGTTTAATTATAAAACAGAACACTAAAAAACAACATTGCTACTAAAAGATATAGGTACCTGCCAATCATAATTACAAAACTTAAATACACTAAAAAACATATGGATCACCAATAAGCCAAGTCTAAACAGAAAAAATTAAACATAAAAAAATTACGTGTCATAAAACCGTGGTGTACGTAAGAAATATCAATGTCTCAATAGAAACACAGGTAGCAAAAAAGTGTGAACAATGAATGTTCAAATATTACGAAGCTCAAAAGTGGTGGGAAAGAAGTCCTCATCAACTTTTTCATCATGGCAGCACTGAAAGGTGATGAGCACATGCATGCTACTATGACACTCGGGGCACGTGAGCAATGGCCCTGGGATACTCATTCTCTCGATTGTTTGAGAGAACTCGACCCTGAAACAAGGACCACCAACTGAACGAATCTTGTAATCCATCTTTTTTAGCATTTTCTTCCCACAAAGCGACTCTACCAAGGTTTGCAACCCGGTTGTGGTGTCCCCAGTGACTACTATGTGAGACCCTCTTGCCAGAATAATCCATCCACCATGCTGGTCATAGCTCAACAGCTTTTTGATTTCCTTCATCACGAGATCTTTGTCATCGGTTTGATTGTATTGAAGCTTGGAGAAGAGCATCTTCTCAAGACGGCTCCAGAAGAACCATATCATTTCTTGCTGTGACCAATATTGAGTGTTGAGCTTTTCACGAATTATGGTTTCAATGATTTTCTGCACTCGCTCTCTTTTGTTGTTTTTGCCCACATATACTGTCTCTAAGGGTATTCGTGTAGCTGTTGTAACCTTGCTGGCTTCCTTCACAAATTTCTTACCTATTCTGGGTCATCCCCTCCATACAAGAAAATGTATTTTTCTTCCTTCATCTGAGTAATCAGAAATAATTCAGATTATTCTATAAAATTGATCTTAATCTAAATGGTTTATTTGGTTCTCTACAATTTTAATCATGTAGATAGTATTACTATATATTTTTGCTTTTGGGTTGGGACTGTATTGTTAACCATGGTAGCCTAATTACACTAAAAAGCTAAAAAAGGAAAAAGGAAAAGGAAAAGAAAAAATATTTTGATGGACAAGATATATGCTTACCCAGTACCATATTGTTGGGTCAATGCTATCTAATAACAATTCATGTGTCCAGGTCTCTTCCCTCCACAGAACTTCTTCTCTAGAACTTGTGAAGGGAAAGGCAAGATTTCCCCAGATCCACATCATGTAAATAGCATTGGGGGAAGAAACTCTCCCGTGTGGGTCCAGAACCACAATAATAGGCTTATTCTTGTATTTCCATTCGCTCTGGATTAACCGGATGACTGGTTTGCCTATCAAAGAAGGATGATACACTGAGTACCATGACATGAGGTCTTTCAGTTTGTCAAATTGCTTTTGCTTTGAGTCTGTCCATTCAGAGTTCGGGTCCACAATTGAAATCCAAACCAACTCATATCGACTCTCCATTCTAGGTGCTTGACCCTTTGCTGCATGACCCTTGGTGCACGAGCCTTTGATTTGTTATAGATCTTTTCAATAATAAGAAGCTCGTAGGTGGTGATCTCGATGCCTGAAAATAGGAGCAATAGGATCTTTTCGATAGTCTATTATGGTTTTGATTTTGAATGTCAAAGAGGATAGCTCCCGAGCCTCAACGGACGGGACGATCCTCAAGCAGTTTTTTTAATATATTACTATTACTTGTGTATGTTACATTAAACAAACCCTGCCTGCATTGTTACAATGACAAATTGTAACTTGTTCATACATGATTGGATGACTATACATCTGTTGCGTGCTTTGGTGGTTTTATTTATAAAGAGAATTCAAAAGATGATCATGCTTAAAAAAAGAAGGAGGGTGCTGCCCTGTCTACATAAACAAACAGTTTTACATCATCGTCCAATTAGAAGTTATCATGTATCATACATTGTCGACTTATATAATTAATGATTTTGTTAAAAGGCATGCAAACCATGATTTGTTATTAGACAATGGAGGAAAATAATTATACACTCACGGTATATCCCCATGAAGGGCAACATACTTAGTGAGGCTGGTAATCTGATAAGCTGAGCAAGCAACTTCTGATGGTCCAGTAGGAAGCAACTGGGATATAGTTATAAACAGTGGTGTAGGCCGGTATTTCTAGAGTTGGCAGATCACGAAACTCTATGACACATTTAGTCACCTCCAATATGTTTTTAACTAGATCATTAAGGGTATCAAATATTGGTTTCAATGAGTTTGCATGCTCCATGATACTAGATACTTGTGTCAGAATTGCCATTGATTTGGCAAACTGGTTTGTATCATGAATTTGGGCTACGAGCCAAAATTCACCGTATGACCGAGCAAAAGCTGCTAAGGCCAGCACTATCTTTACATCCCACTTGAACATTGTAAGCATGTCAAATAGCTCGATTGTTTTTGAGTGTGGATCTACACCATGGAGAGTCTTGTAAGAAATCTGAAATTTCAAGATGGGTTTGATATTGTTAATTTGTTTCATTATTGGGAAAAATTATGCATGTGGGCTTATTAATCAGTAAAATAAGGTCTGCAGTGTTTGCAGCAATTAAATATTATATATCTGTTTTACAACTTAAGAACAGAATATCTGTAAGTAGCTCAAATTCTTGTGGTAGTTTGTCATGTTTATCATTGTTTCTACGAGTACACAGATGATGATATTAAAAATTTGGTCTAGAATGTCTGCGATATTTTCTATCACCTCACAGGAAATCCTATAAATCATAGGAGATAGAGCCTCCAGCATCTTTCTGAGGTCTGGAAGGTGGCTTCTGTCTTCTTCAACATCATCAGCAGGTGCAACGGAAGCCTGAAAAAGATGTTCAGGTTAGTTAGATGATAGGAAAATCTAAAACAAATCCACATCTTAATGCATGTGTGTCTATTTTTAATTGGGTGTGCAAATTAGTTGATTTGAGTCCCTTAAAATTTTTCTTGGCTGTTACGTAAGCAATTTTTAAGCCATAGCATTGTACCCCTGTAGCACCTTCAGAACTCATGGAGGAATGTCTAAGAATGTCTAGGATATTTCTATCACCTGACTTGAAATGAAAATTTTGGTCTAGAATGTCTACGATATTTCTATCACCTCACTTGAAATCCTATCAATCTTAGGAGATAGAGCCTGCGGCATGTTTGCGAGGTCAGGAAGGTGGCTTTTGTCTTTTTCCACATGATCCATATATGCAAAGAAAGCCTGACAAAAAAGTTCGGGTTGGTTCGACTTACATGACAGGAAAATGTAATAAAAATCCACATCTTAATTAAAACCAAAGTTTACTAGCATGGGTGTCTATTTTTTATTGGGTGAGCAAATTAGTTAAGTTGAGTCCCTTAATATTTTTCTTGGCTGTTACATAAGCAATTTTTAAGCCATTAGCATCATACCGTTGTAGCACCATGAGAACTCAAGGAGGAATGTCTAACAACATCCTCAATTAATTGGAGAAGTGGCTTGACATCGTATTCTCTCCCCTCAGGCTTATGCTTTTCCACTAATTTCTTCACCAAAACAGTGTCATGATCGGATATTTTGGCTGCATGCATCTTCCGGATTCTACCTTTTACCTGTTGTTGCATCGCACAGAACTAGTCAATGCTATTCAGCGTGAGCTGGACAAAACAAAATGCAATGTGATAGAATGGAATGAAGCCTACCTGAATCAACTTCTTTTCTGTCCCAAAATTAAGGGCATGGAATGCTAAATCGGAGGAAGGAAGCTAGAAAGCCTTAAGTTTCTTTTGTTCATTGTCCCTACCTTCACTTTAGCACTTTAGTTTGTAATAACCTCTTAAGTGACAGGACAACATAAAGCATGGCATCTAAACTTTTTATTGGCTTAAGCAATGAAATGAAACCTCACCATCACTCTTAATTATTTAAACTGATTGATGAAGGCTCCGAAAGTGTAATATACGAATGGGGAATAGTCCTACAATATATAATGTGTATCATGTTACGAAGGTATATGTTAGACAAAGTTAATTACTCTTTTGGTCTTTGTTGTTGCAATAATATTTCCCTAGTCTTTATGATGCATGCCTCCCTTGATCTTTTTCTAGAGGTTTTCTTCTTTGGTGAAATGGTTTGTGGAGAGGTAAGAAGTGAGGTAGTTTTAGGCGCCACTTAAGGTAAGATAAGCCTAAGAGGGAAAGTTTGCCACAAGGGATGGAACCCTTGATAAAAACCTAAGGAATTCTCAAATAGAGAAGGGTGGACACTAAGAGAATTTTGGCCAACTCAAGGTTTTTTTATTCAATCAAGTGTAAAAAATACAAGAGTGTGAAGGAGCACCTTTTTATAGAGGGAGCTAACCTCTTGGACAAGTCATGAAGGAAATGAAGGGCTAGGATTAAAAGGAGTCATCCAAGGGAGGAGGATTGAAGCCCAAAGTCCAATCAATACCCTTCTTTAAATGAGAATTGGTGCCCAAGCTACCTCATCCAAGGGTCAAGATTACTCCTTTATTAGTTTTGGGTTTTATTTAGCAAAAGAGGGTGTATTTATCAAACTACCCCCTTATTTCCTAAATAAAGGCCCAAAAGCTAATCTTACCCCTTCTTATTACTAAGACACCTCCTAGAAAATTAAATGGACTAATACATGTCCAAAATAAAATCCTAGGTTCCTAAAATAAAAATTACAAGTAAATAAGTCATGGCTTGCATAACTTGATGGTCATATGGAGGTGAGATCTTCCTCCCTCTACTCTAGCCATGTCTTCTTCTATTCTCCTAGCCATGGCCCTAGTGATAGGGCCCTTACTTGGGGAGAATGCATCATCCCCTCCCTCTTGGGAAGGATTTGACCTCAAATCTGATAGGTCCTCATCTTCTTCATCAGTACCTACAAAAGGGATCAAATTACAAACATTAAAGGTAGTACTGACACCATAGTCCTCAGGGAGATCTAATATGTATGCATTGTTGTTCACTCTCTTGAGGACTTGAAAGGGACCATCTCCTCGGGGGCGAAGCTTGGACTTCCTTTGAGTAGGGAAGCGATCCTTCCTCAAATGAAGCCATACCCAATCCCCTTCATTGAAGATAATTTCTTTCCTGCCCCTATTGGCTTTACTAGCATACTTCTTTGAATGATGTTCAATGTTGGCCTTTACCCTTTCATGTAATTTTTTAACAAAATCCGCTCTTACTATTCCTTCATTGTGAACAGAAGAAGGGAAGGGTAAAGGCAAGATATCAAGAGGAGTAAGGGGGTTGAAGCCATAAACAACTTCAAAGGGAGAATGCTTGGTGGTCCTTTGAACCACCCGGTTGTATGCAAACTCAATATGGGGTAGGTATTCATCCCAAGACTTGTGATTTCCTCGAAGAAGTGTCCTAAGCATAGTAGATAGAGATCTATTTACTACCTCAGTCTGCCCATCAGTTTGGGAGTGACATGTGGTAGAAAATAAGAGTTTAGTTCCTAGCCTTGCCCACAATGTTTTCCAAAAGTGGCTAAGGAACTTCACATCTCTATCAGAGACTATGGATTGGGGAATTCATGTAAACGGACAACTTCTTTAAAGAAAAGTCTCGCAATGTTGCTCGCATCATCTATCTTGTGGCATGGTATAAAGTGAGCCATTTTTGAAAATCTATCTACCACTACAAAGATAGAGTCTGCACCTCGTTGGGTTCGAGGCAGGCCAAGGATGAAATCCATACTAATATCCAGCCAAGGTGCAGAAGGAGCAGGTAAGGGTGTGTACAATCCATGAGCCATTGTCTTAGACTTAGCTTGCAAGCAAGCAATGCATCTACGACAATGTCTATAGACGTCTTTCTTCATATGGGGCCAAAAGAATTTTTCTTGTAAAAGCAGAAGAGTTTTGTTAATTCCAAAATGCCCCATGAGCCCACCCTCATGGCTCTCTTTTGTCAACAGATTTCTCATAAATCCTTGGGGTACACAAAGTCTGCTACCTTTGAAAAGGTACCCCTCACTCACAAAGAACCCATTTTGGGTTTTACATGCAAATGTAGAGGCAGCATAAATGGATCCAAAATCCTTATCAGAAAGATACATTTCTCTAATATTATCAAATCCAAGAATCTTTACACTTAAGGTGGTGTAAAGGGTATGTCTACGAGACAAAGCATCAGCCACCACATTATGTTTTCCTTTCTTGTATTTGATGATATAAGGGAAAGTCTCAAGAAATTCTACCCATTTAGCATGCCTTTTATTAAGCTTGCCTTGACCCTTCAAATACTTAAGTGACTCATGGTCACTATGAATGATGAACTCTTTGGGTACAAGATAATGTTCCCAAGTTTGAAGGACCCTTATCAAAGAGTAAAACTCTTTATCATAGGTGGAGTAGTTTAAGGCGGCTCCATTTAGTTTTTCACTAAAATAAGCCACAGGATGACCACCTTGTAACAACACAGCTCCCACACCCACTCCCGATGCATCACACTCTAGCTCAAAAGTTTTAGAAAAGTCAGGAAGAGCTAAAACTGGTGCATGGGTCAGTTTCTCTTTGATAAGTTCAAAGGCTTTTTGTTGTTTTTCACCCCAAAGTAAAGGAGTATCCTTCTTCACCAAATCATTGATTGGTGAGAAAAGTGTGGAGAAGTTAGGCACAAAGCGCCTGTAAAAGCTCGCGAGACCATGAAAACTCTTGATCTCAGTCACACTTTTTGGGGTGGGCCATTCTTGGATGGCTTTGATTTTGTCGGGGTCTACTTGAACCCCATTTTTATTAACTATAAAACCTAAGAACACCACACTCTCCACACAAAAATTACATTTTCAAGATTTTCATAGAGTTGGTGTGACCTAAGAATGCAAAAGACGCGCCTAAGATGGCCTACATGTTCATCTAGGCTCTTGCTATACACTAAGATGTCATCAAAATAAACAACACAAATTTTTCCTAAGCAATCCCTAAGGACATGATTCATAAGCCTCATGAAGGTGCTTGGGGCATTGGTAAGCCCAAAGGGCATTACCAACCACTCATACAGCTCAAACTTGGTCTTAAAAGCCGTTTTCCACTCATCACCTTCCTTGATGCGGATTTGGTGATAACCACTCTTAAGATCAATTTTTGAAAATAATTGGGCCCCATGCAATTCATCAAGCATGTCATCAAGCCTAGGGATAGGGTGCCTATATTTTATGGTGATGTTATTGATTGCTCGACAATCAATGCACATCCTCCATTGGCCATTCTTCTTAGGCACCAACAAAACTGGCACAGCACAAGGGCTTAGGCTCTCTTGAACCCAAACCTTCTCCAATAGTTCTTGGACTTGAGATTCAATCTCCTTGGTCTCCATGGGATTAGTCCTATAAGCAGGCCTATTAGGCAGGCTAGCCCCAGGTACCAAGTCTATTTGGTGTTCTATACCCCTAATTGGAGGAAGTCCTTTGGGAACTTCATTAGGGAATATATCACCAAACTCCTTTAAAAGCTCTTGAACCTCTTGAGGTAGGTTCTCAGGTCCAAGTTCTATGGCAGTGCTAGAACTAGAAGGGAAAAAAGTGGAGGGGGAAGAAATGGGGGATGCCTCTTTGCAAAGGAGGAGATAGAAAGGTCTGTTAGTTAAGGGGGCTTCCTTTAAATCCAATTTTGTCGCAAATAAACTCCATTTACAAATGAATTTCTTGGAAGGGGAACCAACTTCCAACTCAACCTCTTTACCCCTTTCAAGCTTTAGGGGTAAAGCTTTGCTTTTTTTTTTCTCCTCATCTCTCTTATGTTTCATGATGAGTTGGTCCTCCGCCACTTGTGAAGGTGTTAGAGGACACAACTTAATGCGCTTATCCTTATGAGTGAGGATGATGTTATTGGAATGACCATGGTGTATGGCTTTCTTATCAAATTGCCATGGTCTTCCTAGCAAGATATGGCCAGCTTCCATTGGGACTATGTCACACAGGATCTCATCTTTATAAGACCCAATGGAAATTGGAACCTTGACTTGCTCCTAGAAAATAAAGGCCCAAAAGCTAATCTTACTCCTTCTTATTACTAAGACACCTCCTAGAAAATTAAATGGACTAATACATGTCCAAAATAAAATCCTAGGTTCCTAAAATAAAAATTACAAGTAAATAAGTCATGGCTTGCATAACTTGATGGTCATATGGAGGTGAGATCTTCCTCCCTCTACTCTAGCCATGTCTTCTTCTATTCTCCTAGCCATGGCCCTAGTGATAGGGCCCTTACTTGGGGAGAATGCATCACTGTATGGTTTAGAACTGTTAAAATATGACATCAGCTAATGCAGAATAATATTCTTCATACACAACCTCATATTTAAGTGCAAATACATCATAAAGGATAGCCCATCATGATACCCATATATAGGTTTAGCAGTAAGTATGCATGCACTGTCATTGAGTGCAATGTTGTCCCAAATAAAAACAAACCCAATCCCACTTATCAAAACATTACTTATTGACACAAGCTAACGTCATGGAAAGAAATAATCATGATTACAACAGTAAAAAAGATAAATCAGAAAAGTTTTACAGCCCATTAAGTTCCTTAAAACTTTTCTTGAAGACTCCTAGCTTACTCCTTAGCTCGTTAAACTAAAGACATGGAAGTGCCTTTATTAAAATGTCTGTCATTTGCTCATTAAACCTGCAATGCATAGTTGAACATCTCCATTGCTTTCCGCATCTCTTATGGCATGAAATTTGACATTGATATGATTGGTTCTTCCATATTGGATTGGATTTTTGGCAATAGCAATGGCTGAACTATTGTCACACCATAAAACAGTAGATTCTTCTTGCACATGGTTCAAGTCTTTCAAAACTTTTCTAATCCATAAAGCTTGATTTAAAGTTGTTGCTGTAGCAACATATTCCTCTTCAGCTGAGGATTGAGCAACTATATCTTGTTTGCTGGAATTCCATGCAAACACTCCATTATCTAGTGAAAAAACATACCCAGATGTGCTCTTTGAATCATCAATGCCAAATCACTACCAACATAACCTTCAAGCCTTCCATCTGCTTTGCAATACCAAACACTAAAATCTATTGTACCTTTCAAATATCTCAACACTTTTTTGTCTACACCAAATTGAGTTAAACTTAGAGAGTGCATGAACCTTGAAAGCAAACCAGCAGAGAACATCAAATCTAGTCTAGTAAAGAAGGTTACCAACTAAGCTTCTATATTGAGTTGCATCAACTTTTCCATCACCATCATTCTTAGAGAACTTTTCATTTACAACAAGAGGAGTTGAAACAGGATTACACCTCTCCAACTTGATATATTTTAGCAAATCATTAGCATACTTTCTTTGGGAAAGAAAGATTCCATAATTAGATTGCTCTACTTCCATCCCCAAAAAAAACTTCATCTCTCCAAGATTTGTCATCTCGAAAACTTGCAGCATGCTTTTCTTAAATTTTTTTATTTCATCAACATAACAAGCAAATCATCCACATAAAGTGAAAAAATAATTTTCTTTCTTTTGCCACAATCTTAGATATAAAGAGTTAGCTCATTTTGTCTCCTTTTGAAATTATTTTGCAAAATATGAGTCAATTCTACTGTACCAAACTCTTGAGCTTGTTTCAGCCCATACAAAGCTTTGTATGGCTTATAAACTTTGTCTTCATGACCTACAATAATAAAACTAGCAAGTTTCTCAACATAAATCTCCTCCTCCAAAACTCTATTCGGAAAAGCTAATTTGACATCTAAGTAAAAGATTTTCCATTCACATTGAGCTGATAGATAATAACTGTCTAAATTACCTATTTTTGCATAGGTAAAATAGAGCAGTTATCCTAATTCTTCCTTATTTAAGGTCTTGTTTTTCTCATATTTTAATTAAAATTAGATAGCATTATGAAATTAGTCTTAGGTTTAGATTTATGCTTATTTTATCATCATTTTCGTGCTTTTTTTTTAGTCAGGTTTTGAGAAGGACAAAAGAAATGTTAGAAGAATCAACAATTTTTTTTTGTGTGATAAGCTCGAGAGTCCAACGCATATATTTTGGCCGCCCAACAACCCAAGAGCAATGCAAAGTCAATTCTCGACGCCCAGCGGCCACCACCCGAGTGCCCAATGCCCAAGCAAAATTAGTGCCTAAGTAGTTTGGGTGCCCAGCCACCACTTTGTCTCCACTAGGCGCCAATGTTGCGTTAAGATAATATAAAAGGCAAATTTTCATATTTCAAAGGGGTTACCCAGCTACACGCCAGAGACATCTAGACGCGCTTCTTCCACCTTTTATTTCATTTTTTTCTTCCATTTTCGTACCTCCCATCCACTTATTATGTCCTCTATCCTCATGGTTGGCTAGGCACGTTATTGATTGGGGTTTAATGTAACTTTACCTGAACTCATTTGTATGTTTTTTTCTCTTAATCTAAGTTTATTACTCATTGTTAATTTTCTTCTTTCCCCTATGTTTTATTTACTTATTTTATGTGGATTTTACTTCTTGAATGAGTTTAGGAGAGGATTTTGACTTGTAAAATGAGAAGAACTCTCAATGGGGTTTATCGCCTGAAAAAGAGTAAAAATCATTGGTCATCTTAAGTTTCTTTTCTTAATGCAAGTTAATTGACTTTAGATTATGCGAGGGATCAATAGCCTAATACTCAGTTTAGTCTCTTGCTTGCAAGAAATTGGGGTTAAGGGTACTTTTATAAGTGATGGGAGCGTGAAAAACAGAGATTTTGAGTTCATTTATGCACTTGAGGGATGGTAGAGTGAAACCAATACCAAACCATATCTTATTATCAGTGTAACCGCTTATTTTACTGTTCATGATTTTATTTACATTTGTCTTATTAGGTGATAGTACAAAATACTTCCTTTATTATTTACAAGTAAAAAGTGTTGAAAATTCCATAATATCATCCAAGTCCCTATGGGGTTGACTCGATATTTTATCGAATACTACATACGACTGGTGCCTTGCCAGGAGTATAGCAGAAATTTTTCTCTACAATAGAGCAACAATTAATCTAATTGTTTCATGCCTAGCATCAGGGGAAACTGTATCACCATAATCAATTTCATCCCTTTGAGAATATCCTTTCACAACAAGTCTAGCCTTATGTCTGCGAATGGAACTGTCAGTATTTAACTTTGTTCTATAAACCCATTTGACACCAATAACATGCTCGTCCTTAGACCTTGAAGTAAGTTCCCAAGTACCACTTTTATTAATCATAATCAGATCCTCCTTCATTGTATCAATCCATTCTGTTTTCATCGAAGCCTCTTCAAAACAAGAAAGTTCATTCACCACAAATCTACACTTTTCATAAATTTCAGCCAAAGACTTGGTTTTTAGCATAAGAGAATCAGATTCAACAATCTGATTTTCACCTTCATTTGTAGCTTGTGACTGTTTAGACATGCTTCTTTCAATTTGATTATTTTCCCAGTTCCAGTATGCATTTTCATCAAATTGAATATCCTTGCTAATCACAACCTATTTTAAATTTAGATTGTATACTCTACAACTTTTGGAGCTTACAGCATAGCCTATAAAAATACCCATTTCAGCTTTGTCATCTTTTAACTGCTGCAACATGAATGTAACATTGATACAAAAATCTTTAATGTGTTTTATAGTAGTGGGCTTCACTTTCATCTAAGCTTCAATTAGTGTTTTATCTAGAAAAGATCTTGTGGGTAGTCTATTCAAGAGATAACTGCTGTATAAATAGCTTCAGCCTAAAATCATTTGGGTCACTTCTTTTCTGCCATTAAACATCTTGTCATCTCCATAATTGTTCTATTTTTCCTCTCAGAAACTCCGTTTTGCTCCGGTGTAACTAACTATCAATTGGTGAATAATGTCATTATCTTCACAAAATGTGTTGAATTCATTAGAGGTATACTCCTTTCCATTGTCTAATCTCAACACCTTAATCTTACATACACTTTGAGATTCTACCATAGCTCTAAACCTTTTAAAGACATTAAAAGTTTGAGCTTTGCTTCACAAAAACTACACCCATGTCATTTCTATGCAGTAAAATCATTACGAAATAATATGAAATATTTGTTTGGCTCAAAGAAAGCACAATCATAGGACCACACAAGTCAGTGTGAACAAGCTCCAATTTTCTCTTTGCTCTTGTGACATTTGCTTCTGAAAAGGACTTCCTATGCAGTTTCCTAAATTGACAAGCATCACATAAACCATCAAGACTACCCATCCTAGGCATGTCTCTCCCCATATCATGAGTTTGCAAAAATTTCAATGCTTCCGTATTAAAATGAACATATCTTTTGTGCTATAATGCAGAATCATCATGTTTGGAAACAAGAGCTAATTGATTCACTTGATTCAAACTGATTTGAAAGCTATTATTGCACATTTCAACCTTAATAACTTCAAACTCATTGGAATAAAAAATTATACATCCATTGTTTTTAAAAAAAGAGTTAATATCCTCTCTTCATTAACTGAGAAACACTAGGAAAATTTTGTTCCAAGTTTGGAATCAACAAACATCATGAATAACCTTAGGACCTTTTCTAGTGCGAACAGAAATTGTACCTTTTCCTTCAATTTGTATAATATATACCATGCATCCTTCGATTTGGACACTCCTATCCAAAGAAAAGTGACATGAGGCTCTTGCCATGTCGTTTGTGCATCCAATATCAATATACCATGCATTCTTTGAATTTGAACTACATGTTTGAGTAGCCATAAACAAGTGTTCTTCAGCCTTGGATTTCTCATCGGTGAAGGTGAGTTGATGTGCATGTTGTGGTTGAGATTGATTCTGCTTAAACCTACAATACCTGAGTCTATGACCCCACTTTTTGCAAATATTACATTGAATTTGAGGTTTTCCTTATGCCAACAATCTTTTGCCAAGTGATTTGTTCTTTTGCTTCAACTGAATTCCCATCCATCTTACTTTCCCCTTTTGATCATCACTTGCTTTATAATTCTGCCCCTTTTAATTTTTCTCACCAGATTGCTTCCCCTTATGTCTAGCCTGAAATGCACCTTCAGTCACATCTTCCATTCTCATGGAAATTCTTTGCTCTTGAACTTTCAATTTATTAACCATTTTGGAAATAGTTAGATTCTTAAGTCACAAGATTCTTCAATAGCTGAAACTTTTGCTTCAAAATTTTCAGGTAAGCTTATCAACGTCTTCTCTAAAACTGTGTCTAGTATAATTTCACCATTCAGCCTCTTCTAATTCACCAAATGGGACAACTTTGCAGTGTACTCCTTGAGAGACTCATTCTCATTTTCTTTCATTTTCATACCCTTTCATCACCTTCATATCTATCATTCAGTTCATTCCGTATTTGTTTGGTTGTTTCCAGATTCATGATGCTAGTAAACACCTCATCTATCAAAACTGAATGCAAACATGAAACAACTTTTTTCTTCTTCAAAGTCTCCTCCTCATGTTCCTTCATTTGAGCTATTGAAGGATTAGCTCTCAATGGTGGAACTTGTTTATCTTGATCTACATACTCCCATATGCCAAATGATTATAAACAGGATCTCATTTTAACAACCCATATGTGATAATTTTTCCAAAAAAATTGAGGAATATATAATGCAGCATTGCTCCCTGCAGTCAGTCTCTCACTAGTGTTTAATCTCTCCTCTCAATTTTTCAGACCCACAACCCTTTAAGAACACTGCTCTACATACCATTATTAAAATATGGCAGCAGCAAATACAGAACAATATAAGAGAACCATAACCCATAAAACAAAGAAGAAGATGAGAGTGTCGAGTAATTTCCATTCTGCTGTATAACCATAATATTCTGCATACAAAATTTCATATTTAAGTGCAAATACATCATAAACAATAGCCCATCAGGATACTCATACTACATAGGTTCAGCGGTAGGTATGCGTGCACTATCATTTTATAACATTGCCCAAAATAAAAACAAACCAAATCCCACTAATTAGAACATTACTTATTGCAACAAGCTAACATGCTGAAAGAAATAATTATGATTACAGCAGAGAAAAGGTAAATCAGAAAAGTTTACCGTCCATTAAGTTTAACAAGAACACACATTTTGGTTCCTATAATTGTAATTTTTTAACTCTTTTAACCATCTATGTCTGAAGTCATCCAAGGTGGTTATACTGTCCACATCTTTAAAACTGCTATAAAACTACATCATAAAAGAATGAAGTTGTTTCTTTAGCAACGCTATGGTGTATTAGAGTATAGAGTATTAAAGCTGGATCGCCTTGCCACACTAGCAAGTTAGTTGTTTCTGTGTTCACAGCTGTGTGGCTTATGCTACATCTGCTCAAGTTAGTTGGGTTTCTTTCTCAGCAAGACTCAACTTTGTATATATACTACTTCTCTCTCATTTTGAGAGGTTAAGAAAATAATTAATACACTTAAAGATACATTCTTCTCTTTTTTAAATTATCTCTTCTCTTAGATTTTGAATTTCTATATGGTGGATAATAGATTGATTAGAGAAACAGAAAAAAGAGCACAAGGGTTGTAGTTACGGAGAACCATTAAATTATTCTCATGTGTCACTCAATGTTTATCACTTAAATGCCAACGTCAAATTCACTAATAACTAAGAAGGAATTCAACAAATTTAAAAATTGGGATACATAATTTTATGATTTAGAAATAGAGGGAAAATATAAAAAAAATTGTAAAATATGGAGACACATTGTAACTAAACCAATTTTCTTATATGTAAACATTTTGAAATGTTAAATATATGTTACCCCTTGACTGTTAAATAATTGTAACAGATAAAGAGAGCAAGAATGCATCATATAGAATTTGGCTTCTCAATATCAATCAGTGCAAACAAGCACTAAAGTGGTTACATATTGTGATGTATAATTACGTTGTTGATATTTCATGTTATTAATGTGATTATATGAGATAATTTTAGAATATGATGAGACATCACATTCTTCCATTTAATATAGGATGAAATATTAAATACCTTCGTCAGATGAGAATCAAATATTAGATATTTCGATCTGGAATAAGGGAAGAGATTGAAATACATCCATTAATGAGCATTAGGATGTTATTGTGTTGAATATGGACAAATAAACTTTTATAAATCTACTTGTTAAAATTTAAGAATTAATTTAGTTCTGGAAACCAAAGAGTAAAATTAAATTATCATCGAAATAGCTATACTATCCTTGTTAAATTGTGTTAATGAGGAAGTATTTTTCTTATAGGGTGGTAATTATGTATGTAAAGAATATTTTGATCTATTTAACTTCTATTTTACAAGTATAAACATATATTTTTGTTTATTTTAAATTGCAAGTAGCGTGGTTGATTTAATCTGGAGTTCGCATCAATCAATTAAGAGGAACAATATTTGTAAACTTTTTAAAACATGATTTATTCACTGAGGAAGAGGCTGTTGAGATAGAGGAGAATTGAAGATTTAGGGGTATAGAAAATAGAAAAAAGTATTGAAAATACTTTGTTATAGTTTAGAAAATATTTTCTCTTAAAGTATTTTAAAAAATCAAAACTATGTAAAAACTTAATAATAATATTGTACTTATAACAAAAACTATATATAAATTTAATTTAAATTATATATAAATATTTTATAATATTTTTACTGAAATTGATTAAATTTAACAATTTTATTTTTTGAAAATAAAAAATATCAAATGAAAACAAACATATTTTCTTATTGTACAAAAACTAGAAAAATGAAAACTATTTTCAAAAAATGAAAATAAAAAATAAAAACAAAAAATATTTTCTCAAAGCAAACACCCTCTTAATTCCATATTATTATTAATTAGACAACTTTTCTTTTTAGAATTAGTTAGTAGCTATCTCAAAATAAATACCATTTCTGATTATTTCCATTTCCATTACCAGCAAAAACACAGGTGCGGTGTGTATTCACATTTCTATTTTAATATGTTATAACAATTATAGGGTTTTTGAAATATAAATTGTTATGTGACATATTTTGAAGTATATTTTATTAATTTTATATTTTTTGTTGATAACATGATAAAAACATGTTAGATCAAAATATTGTTGTACTTGTATATTTGTATGTTTATTAAAAATATTTATCATGAAATTTACGCATATATTAACAGGGAGAAGTTATATTTGTGAAAGTGAGAACAATCATAAAATGTTTAGAAAGTAAAACAGTCATAAAATGTAGACACCAAAAGATCATATTTCCATTATATAATATATAGTATATAATATAATATCATATACTATACATTATAGATATAATTGGACAATTATGTATGTTGGATATCAATATTTTAAAGTAATTTTTTGTTTAAAGTTATAAAGTTGGTATAGTGGTAAAGTATTTGTTTGGGAAGTAAGAGGTTATAGGTATTAGTTTATTTTTTTAATTTTAAAATAGCTATCTTAAAAAGTAGACATCAAAAGGGGGTATTCCCTTTTTTTATTAATAGTATAGATATTCACTCTAGAAATGCTCATATTTGAGAATTATTTTTTATATCTTATATAAAGACTTATGTGTTTATTTATCTCTAATTTTAATATTATAAAATATTTTAGATCTTTTATTGTGTAAGTTTTTTTTATATTTCTTTACTTTGTGAGTTGTTATCATAACAAATGGCTTTACAATCAACAAAGCAATACGGTACACAATTAAAAAAACTCAACCTTTACATGTGAATCGAAGCAATAGGTGAAACAATTAAAAAAACTAAACCCTACTCGATACCCTTAAAATAATACAATTAAACAGGTTAGGGACCACATTTGTAAAAAATTCCCCAAATAGCATATATAATAGTGTCAGCATCTATACATGCAACAGTATATTGGTAGTCCTTGTATCTGGATCCCTGCTCTCACTTAATCTCGGTAAAAAACATGCGATCACAATTTAAAAGTTAAAATTTTTAACATTTTATATTTTTTATTAGAGTTTAATTGGAATATACTATCAGTTTAAAAGATTTTTACACTTATCGTCAA
This sequence comes from Psophocarpus tetragonolobus, assembly GCA_037954015.1. Lineage (NCBI taxonomy): Eukaryota > Viridiplantae > Streptophyta > Magnoliopsida > Fabales > Fabaceae > Psophocarpus > Psophocarpus tetragonolobus. The sequence continues at coordinate 26,464,958 of CM075691.1, forward strand.
TCATGACTTTTTATTTATGAAACTTTTAAAGTAGTCAATAAATAAAAGATCATGATTGACTGAGTGTAAAAATTTTTACACTGATAGTGTATACTAATTACCTTTAAAAAAAGATAGTGTATACTAATTAAACTCTTTTTATTATAAATTTATTATTATGACTGAAATTCTATGTTGTCCCATAAGTGAGAAGTGATAGCAGCGAAATCCATTTCCATAGTTCCTATCATTTGTACGAGTGTGAGATATCGTCTTGCGTCAACAAACAATCCATCCATTAGTGAATGTTGTCTTGCTTAAGCCTATAACCACTCACGCTTCAGTCACAATGTTATAAGGTTGTCGTGTGAGATTGTGGGATTTGGGTTTTAGGGCAACACGCCTACCCTAGCAGTAACAATGTCCCTTTGTAATTCTAATGCCTCATTTTCTTTGTTCTTTAATTGTTTTCAACTTTTGAATTTTTTGAAAAACCTCAGCTAATCACCAAATACAAATTGTTCACTTCATCTAACTATCAAGGTTGATGTGTACAAAATACATCACACGGGAAGTGTATCCAAAGGACTAGCATTGATATGGGATATCAATAATTACAGATTTTTGTGTTTTCTTAAATAGTAAACTAGATAATGTTTGAATTGGATAAAAAAAAAGTCTTCAATTTTAAAGGTTTTTTTAATAAGCAAATGTTAGTTGAGGATCCAAATTCGCAACTTCTCCTTCTCTTAAAATTATGTTTTCCTACATAATTACTATTCTTTTTTTTTAGATGCCAATTAAATAGGTGAAAAAAACAATATATGTTATATGACTTAACAAAAGTTAAAAGCCCAAAAAGACAAAATATATTGTAGGAGATAATAGCATTCTCCCTTAAACACGTGAATGGAAGGTTCATTATTAATCCATTCAGCATGAGTGTGTCATATTAAGTTCATTGTGTGACACCACGTGGATAAGCTTAATTGTGTTGCATGGAATAGTCCCTTGTGTTTAATTTCAATTAATTAAATAATTACTAACCCTCCTTCTCTAAACTTACTAATCCTTCATAGTCAAGCAATAATAATTAGCCTTTCCAATGGAGATTCTTATTTGTTCATCATGTATAAATATAAGACAAGTTGGGGTTAAGTGCAAGTAGGTTTAGAGTTTAGCTATATATTCACATTGAAAGCTAAGAAACGTAATTTTGTCAATAATAAAACAAATCCTAACCCTATTGATTTACAATATGTCTATTAAACAATTGAGTGTAGGTCACACCCCAATCGATAAGTACTAACTCACACATCAAAAGTTTTATCATACATCCAATGTGCATTGTTAAAATTAAATAGTAAGATTATATAATCTTAAGAGAAAAAGCACATAATTAATTGAAAAATCAAAGAAGGCTTCCATACAAAATCCAAAAATAATTACCAGAAAAAGATAAAGAATAACCAAAGAGCCTCGTAGACAAGGCCCTTCATGAGCAACATCTATTAATCTTGTTCCCCAACCTTAAGCCTTTCTCCTGAATTGGAAGTTAAGACCCCAAAAACTAATATAAAAAGAAAACCTAAAACTTAAAAAAAAAAAGAATTCCCAAAAAAAAGAGTTTTTTCTAGAAAATCTAACTTTTCTTTATATATAATTCTACAATAGCTGTACTTCTCTTCGGTTCTAGGGGTCATGCAATGTCAATGTGGGATGAGCACAACAACATTGAAATAAGGATATGCATGCTCATTTTTCAGAAACACAATAATTTGCTCATTTTTTACATCATTTCAATACAAAGATCTTAAATTACAATAAAACACAAAATTAAATAATTCTAACATTTAAACATAAAGAAAACATAAAAACTCAATCTAAAATATTCTTAAAAAAACAACTAATTTTAATTGAAGTTATCAAATTTTTAATGCAACAAAAATCCATTTTTATATTTTATTAATTATCTTTTTTGTTTGTTTCATTCCTTTTATGTTTATTTAATTTGGTTGGACTTTTTATTCTATTTTGAAGGATAAAATATGTTTTTTATCATATAAAGTTTGATTTTAGTCTCTCTAAATTTTGTTTGTTTATTTTGTTTCCATTTTTAAATACACCAGTTTTGTTCCATAAAATAATTTAGGTAATACTTTATAGAGAGACAAAATATTATTTTAGTAACATTTTGAAGATCAAAATTTTAAAAAAAATGTAAAAAAAATATATTTTAGAAAGACTAAATCCAAATTTCAAAATTTGTGAGATATAAAAATATTATTTTATTTCATATTTTATTTCATATTTACAATAATAAATATATTAAATTTTATTATTTTAAGGATATGGTTGTAACATTTGAATGATAGGAGTTCTTCAATACCGAATCAGTATAAGTTAGTTGACGTTGAGTTTGTTAATGAAAATCTGAATTTGATCTCCACAAAATAATCTCTTTAACAAGAATAAAAAGTGTAACTAAATCAAAAAAAAAAAAAAAAAAGATTTCTTCAGTTCTTAAACAATAAAGAACGATACAAGAGTTGCAAAGAAAATTTTCAGTTTTGAAACAGTAAAGTAGAGGATAATTGTGCCAAAATGAATTCTTTTTTAGAGTTTAATTTTTAATATTATTTTAATTTTTATTATCTGGTAAAAAACCTGCTACAATAAGTAATTTTGATGGATCACGAGTTTACCATCAACTCACAAACTTCAACTCAATTGTTTGTATTTACACTACAATCTTCCTTTCTCTTTTTTTAGTGATTTTTGGAACTTGTAGTGGAATCTCTTAAAGCAGAGCAGCAACTTTCTCTGTTCTTTTGTTTCTTTTTTCTTTTTATTTTTTATTTTTTTTATTATTGAACTTTGTTGATACTTACGTAAGGAATTTTATAGAAAATAGGCCGAAGAATCTTGCTATTTACACCTCTATAATGCTAAATACACCTTGTATTTTGTTTTTACAAACGATTATGTTTTTTTCTTCAAAATATTATGAGAGTGTACTTAGCATAATTTGAAGGTAAATAGTAAATTTCCTTTTTTTTTAAATTAAATTAGACTCAAAATTTAGAGTCAGAAAAAATAAAAATTAAAAAATTAGGGGTCAACACAGTTGAATTTGGATATCAACTTTTTAGGAATTATTGATGATTAGTGAAGTTGAATTTGGATGTCAACTCTTTGAGAAGTATTTAGCATTATCAAAATGGGTTCGACTTGGTAGGCCAGTCCAGCCCACCATGACTCCAAGCCAAGTCAGGCTAGAAAACTTGTTTATCTACGAAAGAGTTTTTTAATTAATACCTACCAAAATTTCATTTACCTACTACTTTTTTTTTCAAATATCAATTTTACCTCTTCTAATCCTAACTTTAAATACTATCTCTCTTCCTATAGTCTTTCTCTCTCCTCCCCTCTCTCTCTCTCTTCTTCTCTCTTTCCTATACCATAATAATAATAATAATAATAATAATAATAATAATAATAATAATAATAATAATAATAATAATAATAATAATAATAATAGTAATAATAATGTTGTTGTTTTCATTATTATTATTTATTTATTATTTATTTATTTATTATTATTAAGCATATGCAATACAGCATCTTTCCTTCTCTGGTGCCAGAGAAGTAAAATTTTTACATTTTTTTACTTCTCCGACAGTACACTACTAGAGAGTAAAAAATGGAGGGTATATTGGTATTTTTTCCAACAGTAGGTGGGAAATGAAAAACTAATAAGTGGGAAATCAAATTTCCCTACGAAATAGGTTGCATTTAGGAACCCGGCCCACCCAACCCATAGACCAAGTGAGTTCAAGTTAGGTTGGCTCACCCGTTACCTATTTAAATTTTATGTTAAACTACATATTTTACTTAGTCACGTATAGACTTACTTTACTCAGGCAAACCACAAAAGTGCATTGAAAGAAAAACCTTATACCCAATTCTCTTCTTTTGGCCTCTCTTCACCACTCGCTGTACACAAACATTCGGCCCGTTGCTACTGCCACTACATGGCTCGTTGGTCGTTGCTCAATTGCTCTTTGCCTCTCTCCTTTCTCATTCGAGTGTTAGCGACTCAACATGGTTGGTCTCTCCCTCTCATGTTCGAGCATCAACGTCGTTGCTGTCTAGCTGCATTGCTACTGCCATTGTCACTTATGTTGGGTCGCTGGCTTGTTGCCGTCACTGCTCTCTTATTCACCTCTTGTCTTATCTCTTTAGGGTTTCAGTTTGCACTGCTACTACTGCCTCCAATTGTGTGACATCGCATTGTTGCCTGTTGCGCCACCACCCAACCCATCATGGCACCACCTAAAGCCCCCAACCGAAACACTGCTGCTTGTGAACCCCCTTATTACTTTTAATATATATATTTTTGCAAGTCTAGTGAGCTATTCCACCTAACTAACCAACCCACGGTGGGCAGTTTGGGCTAGGAAGTTAGATATCTTTATTTTGGTGGGTCGGCTCAGCTTGACCCAATTATATTGAAGCCTGTAATGGACTAGCTCGTGTTGGCTAGGCTGACCCGGTTTGACACTTCTAGAAATATTGATGATTAGTGATGTGGAATAAGGTAAGTGTAGATGGATAGAGGATTTGTGATTAAAGGGAGGACAATTATTCAATCAGACTTGGTTCGGTCATCAACTCAGCCGAGTCAGGGATCATTCAGAGGGTCAGGAGTTGACTCGCATGACTCGGCTGATATTAAAAATATAAAATAATTTATAATTTACATAATTTTATACTTAAAAATCATAATAAATAATCAAGATTATAAAAACAATCTAATAATTAATAAAATAAATTATCCTAATTCCTAATATCATTGTTAAAATTAAAATACATATTTGTTCAAGCCCTCTTTTATAGAGGGTTGTGGTTGAAGGGAGAACAATTATTCAATGTTATCTAACTTGGCCTTAGTCATAGATTTGGCCGAGTTAGGAGATCATGAAGTTAGGGGTCAACTTGGTGGTCAGAAGTTGACTCGCATGACTCGAATGATATTAAAAAGGTCAAAAATAAATTATATAATTTTATACTTCAAAAATCATAAAAAATAATCAAAATTATAAAAACAATCTAAAAATTAGTAAAATAAATTATCTTAATTCTCGAACATTGTGTGTGTGTGAGTGTGTAGATGTCGGTGTGTCTCCGAGTGTGTAGATGTGGGTGGGTGGATTGGGGGGTGGGTGTGGTTGTGTGTACTAAAAAATTAAATTAGCTTAGTGGTAGAGTATATGTCAATTTTAAGACATGGATTCAACCTTATGTGTGCCAATTTTTTAAGTTGATTTTGCTTTTCTTGAATAACGACATATATGGAAGCATGCAACAATGAGGAAAAAAGGTAAAAAGGTAACTTGGACAATTTATGTGTGCATTAATGTAGAAAAAAACTATTTTAAACAAGTCGCCAATTTTAACTAAAAAATACCTGAGTTCATCGGTTTATATTGATTCTATTACATGAGTGGTCTATTATTAAGCTCAAATCGAGTAGGTGACAGTTTTCGCCAGTGGGGTCTAATAACATTGCAATTAATGATAGATTTTTTTTATAAGAAAAGAGGTTTCATAATATATTTGTAGAATCAAATTTAATGATTCATGGTTAAAATAAGAAAATAGTAAATTATATTGGTGTTCTTAGATTAAACCTAGGTGCATTATATATATAGTAAGATAGACAAACCCTAGGGGACTACCTTTCTTCGAAGCGCAACAATGGCACTACGGAGGCTAGTCTTTCTCAATGTGTTGTATAGCACAAAAACCTTTCGAAAACAAGATAAGGTCGTATGTAGATAGAAGTAGTAGGGGCAAATGATTCCTTTAGAAAGATCCGATACCTAGTGACGGCACACTAGCTGGTTGATGTGAATAAGAAAGTGTTAAATGAGTCTTTCTGGAACGCCACATCATAGAATAGCAACATCTTTCTTATTACATCACAAAAAAAAAACACACACACACACGCATACACACACAGATATATAATTATGCTTGTTGGACTATGGAAGGCAAGAGCGATTGCCTTCGTAAGACCCAACAAGAGGGAGAAGGATTGTTACTCTAAGTCCTGAAAGCACAACAATCCTATTTTTTTTACAAAATTACTTGTCTTTTAAACATTAATTGTTTAGGAGAGGCTTCCTACCCGTGAAAAACTTGGCACCTCATTGATAAGATCCAAACTTGGTGTAAACTATAGAAAATGCATTATGAGAATTAGTACATTTTTTTTATAGTGAAAGGATTCGAACACATGATCTCTCTCTCTCTCCCATTGTTCTCCCATGTGGACTTTGTCACTAAATCAACCTTATAACTCCTAGAAAACCAGTAAAAATATAACCTATATGTGGAATTGAACTATAAGCTAGAGGCCTTTTGACTTTAGTTTGGGCCATGGTGGCTAGTACTCAAAGAATTATAGAAACAATGCTACAAAAATAGAAGATTTGTTGCAATGTAGCTCCATGGGAACCATAAATAAAAACATGTGAAATATTAGCAAAAATAGAAATTTTAGACGCAATAGAAAAAAATGTTGTAACCGGGGTGGGTGAACTCTCAATCTAGTTTATTCTAAGTGTTTCATTGGGTGAGAAGTTGGGATAAGGAGTTTATTCCCATTGTCGTATCAATTAGCAATGGAAGTCCTATAGGCCAACTTTCCTTTTTTTCTCCCATTATGGGTCAAAGACACTCCTTCCCGATGCTTTGCCAGAAGCTTGTTATCTAACAAAAAAATTGAAGATTTTCATTTCAAACCCAAAATAAACTCATGATGGAAGCCTTCTTTCTCTAGTAGGAACTCAAACACATTTGGAAGGCTTGCATATTCCTATTTTTGTTATGGGAGACTATTCTTACCCTATTAAGAAAAGACCCTATAAAGCTTAACTATTTCCTAGGATTAGCTTTGGACTTTTCCTTGCAGCTTAGGTGGAGGGCAAAGGAAATTTCTTTTAGTACTCCCTCATTTTCTATTTGCACCCCTATTAGCATAATTTGAAAACCCCCAACATATTCTTACGTTGCTTTAACTAAAATTTATGGTCTATATTTTGAATCAACTTATCTAAAATATACGCCCTAAGCGTAGGTTAAAATAGGGTAAGGATATGTTAGAGTTTTGCATATTATTCTAAAGGGTAAAATATGTTTCTAGTACATGAACTTTTTCAAATTTATAGTTTTGGTACATGAACTTTTTGTTAACCGGTCAAGGTATACAAACATTTGTTTGTTTGAAAACATTTGAGAAAAAAGATATATTTCGTAATAATCTTCAAAAAATGTTTTAAAGCTAATTAAAAAAAATAATGTGCTTAAAAAAATATTATGAAAAAGAAAATTTTGAAAATATTATGAAATAAAAATTTAAATTGAGAAATGTAATTTCATTTGTTGTCTAAAAAATATTATGAAACAAAAGTGAAGGAAGCGAAGAAAGAGGGGCAACAAGCAAGAAAGGGAAAGGGGTATTAAGCAATGGAAGGGGGGGCGGGAGGTGGAAGTGGGGGGAAACGTGGAAATGAAGTAGTAGAGTAGGTAAAGAAAATAAGGATAGGAAGTAGGAAAGGAAATGAATAATATTTTTTTAACTTGTGATGACAAAAAACTACCACAAAATGAAATACCACCAAAATGTTTAATTAATAAAATAATAATAAATAGAGTGTTATATTATTACATAACAGCAAAAATATATAGAAAAACTAAGATATTGGACAAAAAAAAATATTTGTATATCTTGACCAGTAAATAAAAAATCCGTATACTAAAATCATAAATTTAAAAAGGTTTATATACCAAAAACATAATTTACTTTTATTAAAATTATAAATTTAACAAATCATATACCAAAAACATAGTTTATCCTATTTTAAATATTGTGTAAATATTAATAGCAAACAAAAAATGCTAAAAGAAATTGCCAAAGAATACCTATTTGCCATCACAGCAACGTTTGGGAAGCCCGTTCCTACGGGGCTCTTACCCGGCTTTGTCCTTATGAAAATCGCAAAAATTCTGCTCTCGCAAATACTGAAATGACGTTCCGTTAAACAACATTCCTTGGTTGAAAGAAGGTCTTGCCATTGCTTTCGTTCCGGAATGTCCACAGCCGTCCATAGCTCAGGTTGGAGCACGGCGCCATCGGACGGTCAAGAGGCAGTCGCACGATCGAACATCGATGTCGGGAAGTTGTCATTGTACATTTGGACTCTCTAAAATCTTACACAAACATTAACAACTCTTTTTACATGCTCTCGCTACTTAAGTTTTATAAAACATTACACTTTCATAATAAATGTACAAAAAATGTTAACAATACACTCTTTAAAACACTTTTTTTAACACATTTTATATATTTAGTTGAAATTTATCTAAAACAATAGATTACGAGGGTTTTACTTATCATTAAATGACTCTAACTCCTAATTTTGTAATTTTCAATAAATTTGAATTAACAATAGAAAGTGTGTTAGGAGGAGTGTGTCTCAAAGTGTGCTGGTAGCACTCCTTTAGGTGTAATTCCAAAAATTATTAGGAATTGTAAGTGTAAGTCGTAATTTCTCATGAAAAGGATGATGGAGAGATCCATGTTATTACAAAAAATTAGTAGACAGATTCGAATTCACGACCTCTCCTTCACATTTTCTACTTCACTACTAGATTAACCTTACAAGTCTACAAGATTATTATACAAATTAAGCATCATTGATTAACAATTACAAATTATTTCTTATAAGTGCAAACAATCTTTAACCAAATTTACAAGCAACAACAAAATCTACAGGATTATTTTAATTATTACAGCTGATAAATCTGATTCATTTATATATTTGATCATATGCATTTGTGTTGAAAACACAAATATTAGTTGTTAATAGATGGATTTCAATCCACGACCTCTCTCTCTTTCCATTTTCTACTTTGCCACCAGAGTAATATTGTAACTCCTAAAACTAAGCATCATTTATTAACAATTACAAATTATTTCTTTTTAAGCGCAAGCAATTTTTAACCAAATTTACAAACAACAACAAAATTTGCAGGATTATTTTAATTATTACAGCTGAAAAATCTCAATCATTTGTATATTTGATCATATTAACCAAGCGGAATGTGGCTCTTATGTTTACTCTTTAGAAAAGTGAAATTTTGTCAAAAAAAATGGGGAAAAAGAAATGTAAACATATTTCCAAACATAGCTTTTTCATTCAAAGCAATCAGTTTATACATGTTCTCCTCTTAATTTCAATTGTACAACAAGAGCCAACTCCTGGCTCATTTCATATAATGGTTTATCACTTTATCCATACCTCAAAGGATGAACCTCACCACTTACATTTTATTACAACAATGATCAATGATAAAAAAAAATAAAAAAGTGTAAACACGTATAGTTCTGCATGAGACTGCAGAGAAACAGATAGAGTGAACAACGAGTGATCAAACGGAGGGAGGAGTAACAGTGCTGACAAAGAAGTCCTCATCGATCTTTTCATCATGGCAGCACTGGAACGTGGTGAGCACGTGCATGTTGCGGCGACACTCAGGGCACGTGAGCCTCTCAGGGATTCTCCCCATAGAATGAGAGAACTCAAACCTGCAGCAAGGACTAAGCACAGAATGAACCTTGTCATAGTGGTTCTTGAAAGCTGGTTCAAAGCCATCTCTATCAGCATGGCCACTCCACACAGCATCATATTCCACCAATGTTTGCAACCCCGTTACTGCATGACCATTGACCACAATGTGAGACCCTCTTGCCAGAACAATCCATCCACCTTGTTTGTCATAGCTCAGAAGCTTCTTGATTTCCTGCATCACGTGGTCTTCATCATCGGTTTGCTTTAGTTGAAGCTTGGAGAAGAGCATGCTCTGAAGACGGGTCCAGAAGAACCATATCATGCTTTGCTCTTGCCAGTATTGTGTGTTGAGCTTCTCGCGAATTATGGTGTCTGTGATTTTCTGCACTTGGTCCCTTTTGTTGCTTTTCCCCACGTATACCATCTCTAAGGGTATTTGAGTAGCCATTGCAACCCTCCGGGCTTCCTTCACAAATCTTCTTATCCATTCAGGATCATCCCCTCCGTACAAGAAAATGTATTTTCCTTCCTTGATCTGTGAATCAGAAATTGACACTGATTAGTTTTCAAGACTAGATTTGGAAGGCTAGTAAAACAGTTTTTCTTAGTTGTTAGTATTTTAGTTTTATCAGCCTAAGGATTCAATCTCACAATCTATCTTCTTTCTTTCTTCATGTGTATTTTTATCATTAAACCAACTTTATAACTTTCGCTAACTAGATAACCCTCACTGGTAAAACAGTTAGATTGTTACTTTTGGTTAGAACGTCCGTGGAAAGGATTGGAACTTGTGATCTCTCTTGCCCTTCTCGATTCATCATTCAACTCTTTTTCCAATTATCAAAGTCAACCTCATATCTTTACATGAATTCTAGTTAATAATGTGATGCATGCCTCCCTTGATTTTTTTCTAGAAGTTTTCTTCTTTGGTGAAATGGTTTGTGGAAAGGTAAGAAGTGAGGTGGTTTTAGGCGCCACTTAAGGTAAGATAAGCCTAAGATGGAAAGTTTGCCACAAGGGATGGGACCTTTGATAAGGGTAGACACTAAGAGAATTTTGGCCAACTCAAAGTTTTTCCATTCAATAAAGTGTAAAAAATACAAGAGTGTGAAGGAGCACCTCTTTATAGAGGGAGCTAACCTCTTGGACAAGTTATGAAGGAAAGGAAGGGTTAGGATTAAAAGAAGTCATCCAAGGGAGGAGGATTGAAGCCCGAAGTTCAATCAATCCCCTCCTTTAGATGAGAATTGGTGTTCAAGCTACCTCATCCAAGGGTCAAGATTACTTCTTTATTAGTTTTGGGTTTTATTTAGGAAAAGAGGGTGTAGTTATCAAACTACCCTCTTATTTCCTAAATAAAGGCCCAAAAGCTAATCTTACCCCTTCTTATTACTAAGAGACCTCTTAGAAAATTAAATAGACTAATACATGTCCAAAATAAAATATTAGGTTCTTAAAAGAAAAATTACAAGTAAATAAGTCATGATTTGCATAACTTGATGGTCATATAGAGGTGAGATCTTCCTCCACTTCTACTCTAGCCATGTCTTCTTCTATTCTCCTAGTCATGACCTAGTGATAGGGACCTTGCTTGGGGAGAATGCATCATAATGTTTAGAAAAAAGAGTGAATGTATTGCTAATATTCATCTTTGCAAAATGTCAGGTGAAATAGTCCTATGTTTTAAACGTTACTGATGGGTAAAAACTTGTAGTAATCCATGTTGGATCAGTGAATTTTGTTACCTACAATTGCAGTATGCTGTCACAGCTACAGAACTAGACATGTATTATGTATAGTAATATTAAGTTGCTTCCAGTGAACTAGTGGCCATTCTGGACACTTTTCCCGTTAAAACTTCAATGGTTCATTTGGTTCTGTACAATATTAACCGTTGAGTTAGCTGCATTATGCTTTTGGGTTGGGGCTATGCTGTTAAACTTTTCATGACATGCCTATCGAATAGGACAAATTCTATATTTTTATAAAAAAAATAGCCTAATCACACTAAAAACTATTTGCATATGCATGTGTAAGGAGGTTAGCACAATTTTACCCGCTGTGTTAAGACTTGCAAAGAGCAAAAGCAAAGTGTTTTGATGGAGAGAATATATGTTTTACCCAGTTCAATATTTCTTGGTCTATGCCATCTACCAACAATTCAAGTCTCCAGGTCTCTTCCTTCCATAGAGATTCTTCTCTAGAACTTGTGAAAGGATATGCAGCACTTCCCCAAATCCACATCATGTGAATAGCATTGGGGCAAGAAACCCTCCCTTGTGGATCCAAAACCACAACAATTGGCTCATTCTTGTATTTCCATTCGCTCTGGATGAACCATATGACTGGCTTGCTTATCAAAGAAGGATGATACACTGAGTACCATGACATGTAGTCTTTCAGATTCTCAAACTGCTTTTGCTTTGGGTCAGTCCATTCAGAGTTAGGGTCCACAATAGGGATCCAAACCAACTCATATCTACTCTCCATTCTTGGTGCGTGAGCCTTTGAGTCGTTGTAGATCTGATCAAGAATCAGAAGCTCATCGGTGGAGATCTCAATGCCTGAAAATAGAAGCAGCACATTCTTCCTTCTCAATGGCTCAAGGCTTGCCTGTTTGTTTCCATTAATTACACAAACATTAGCACTACCAACTTAACTTTTCATGATTCTAATGCATCATATTGTAGTTAATGTGTTAGAAATCAAACCCTTTTCTTGGTAACACCATCATGTAGAGGTGGAATATCATCCTGCGCGTAAATTAGAGCCTTGAGAACCTTCATGTTGTCAGTGTGGGATCTTGAAAACAAATCACGTAGTATTTGGTAAGCTTCAGCATCCATCTTTTGTTCTGCATTGAATGATGATATATATTAAACTAGCCTTCTAGCTTACTGAATGAAAATAACTTTCTATTATTTTCTGTTTTTCACTATGTCGTATAGAAAGTCTTAAAAGAAGGGAATAAAGTGAAAGAAAGGTGACCCTTCTGTAATTAAAGAAGAAAGTAGAAAATAAACCAAATGGCTTACACTTCCTATTGATATCATTTCAGTTTAATTTTATATATTAATAGACAGAGGTGGACATAAAAATGGCCTACCAATATGTTCACGACAGCTATTGAGCAGCTGCCTGAGATGGTCGATTATGTTTTTAAGCTTGAAAATCAATGTGGATAGCTCCCAAGCATCAGTGGATGTGAAGATCCTGAAACAGTTATTTTGATATGTTATATGTGTGCATGTCATATTAAACATAGGTACAAGGACAACTTGTAACTTGTTCATACATCTAACCATATGTCATGTGCTTTGGTGGATTCATTTATAAAGAGAAATCAAATTGTTGACCATTGATGTGCTAATAAACATTAAAGAAAAAGACAGTAAAAGGGTGGTGTGCTGATAATATAGAGTTTTACTCAGCCATTAAACCATGAGTTACTGTGTATGATAAGTTTGTTAATTTTTATAATAACTATCTTAAAAATCATGTAAAATGTGATTTATGATTGAATGACAGTAGAAAACAATTTTACAATGTGCATCACCATTAAACTAAAAAACTTGGAAAATGAAGGGAAAGGTTACTCATAGCCAAGGGTAGTGAGGCTGGTAATCTGAGCTGCACAAGCCACAATACTTCTGACTGTCCAGTAGGAAGCAACTGGGATATAGTTATAGGCAGTGGTGTAGGCTGATATGTCTTGTGTAATGTATTGAGCTGGCAGATCATGGAACTCTATGACACACTTGGTCACCTCCACTATGATGTTAACTAGATCATTAAGGGTATCAAACCGTGGTTTCAATGAGTTTGCATGCTCCATAATACTAGGTAGTTGCTTTAGAATTGCCATTGATTTGGCAAGGTGGTTTGTATCATGAATTTGGGCTAGCAGCCAAAATTCACCGTAAGTCAGAGCAAAAGCTGCCAAGGCCAGCACTATCTTCACATCCCACTTGAAGACTGTAAGCATTTCAAATATTGCTATTGTTGTGGAGTGTGCATCTACACCACCTAAAGTCTTGTAGGAAATCTGGAATTTCATATTGTTAATTTGTTACATTGGTGGAAATATGCATGAACTGATTTAATCAGGAAAATAAGGTTTGCAATGTTTACTACAATTAAACATTATATATCCGTTTCACAACTTAGAACAGAATATCTATAATATAAGTAGCTCAAACTCTTGTGGTAGTTTATCAAGCCATGTACATATAGAATGATACAAAAATTTTAGAAAATCTAGGAAATTTTTCCATCACCTCACAAGAAATCCGATCTATCTTAGCAGATAAAGCCTCCAACAAATTAGTTTGGCCAAGTCGGTAGCTTCTTTCTTCCACGTGATCAACACGTGCAAGGGCTCCCTGAAACAAATTATAGGAAAATCTCATACAAAAATCACATCTTAATTAAAACTAAGTATTAATGCTAAGTGTATCTCTTTTTGAGGAACCAGGAAGTAAAAGTTTGTTTGGGAGCTACATAAGCAACAGTTTAGCCATTAGTATCATACCACTGTAGCACCTTCAGAACTCATGGTGGAACGTATAAGAACATCCTCAACTATATGGAGAAGGGGCCTAACTTCATATTCCATCCCCTCAGGGCTATGCTCTGCCACTATTTTCTTCACCAAAACACTGTCATCAGATATTGCTGCTGCAGGCATCGTTCTCCTCAGTTGATGCATTGCACCCAACTTGCCAATGCTGTTCATGGTGAGCTACACAACACAAAATGCAGACGAAGAACTCTAGCTTTGAGGTGAAGAAGTGACAAGGCTTGTGTAGTGGCATAGTGTAATGTGATAGGCGTACATATAATAGATAGAAAGGAATAAACCCCACCTGAATCAACTTCCTTTCTTTCCCCAAAATTAACTTCTTGGGATGATAAGAGAGAGGGAGGAAGCCAGAAAGCCTTAAGCTTCGTTTGTTCTGTGTCCCTACCTCTTCACTTTGTATGTAACCTCTGCAGTGGCTTAGGCAATGGAATAAAACCTTACCTTTACTTTGAATTATATAGAGTGAATTACACTCACACCTCACGAGGTTTTGTGAGATTACATAAAATATTTGTCTTTCTCAACCTCCCTTCCTAAGAATGTAAAGTGCAACGTTTTTAAACATTTAAGATATGTACGTATAATGTAAAAAGAAGTGTCATTAAAAGAATATTTGTGTAAGAGTTTAATACTTATACTCTATCTATGTAAAAAAATTTACATTGACATTCAATCATAATCCTTTATCTATAATAAGTTTGTTGACTTTATTAATCACTTCTAAAAATCATTCACATCAAGAGTTGTGTTTAAATGTCAGTGTAAAATTCTATTTCAGACATTGTATGGGTCTTTTTCTCTTTATGTAATATGATATAGACAAAATGTCTTATGCACGGTTAGTGTAAAAATTTTTATATTAATATTTAATTACAATCTTTAATGTAGAATAAGTTTGTTGACTTTTGTAATTAATAATTTAAAAGCCACACAAATAAAAGATTGTGATTGAACACTAATGTAAAACTCTTTTATACTATAATAAGAGTTTAATACTTATACTCTATTTATGTAAAAAAATTTACAGTGACATTCAATCATAATCCTTTATCTATAATAAGTTTGTTGACTTTATTAATCACTTCTAAAAATCATTCACATCAAGAGTTGTGATTAAATGTCAGTGTAAAATTCTATTTCAGACATTGCATGGGTCTTTTTCTCATTATGTAATATGATATAGACAAAATGTCTTATGCACGGTCAGTGTAAAAAGTTTTATACTAATATTTAATTACAATCTTTCATGTAGAATAAGTTTGTTGACTTTCGTAATTAATAGTTTAAAAGTCACATAAATAAAAGATTGTGATTGAACACTAATGTAAAACTCTTTTACACCGTCAATGCATAAAAATTAAACTCTATGATATAAGTTTAAGTATATAAGTGTACTTTGCTCTCTTGTATAAACTCATTCTTTGATACAGCTTAAAAACAAGTGCAAATGTACGTATTCGAGAATAGTCCTACTGTCCTACAACAGTACGTACTATTTTAAGAAGGTACAAGGTAGACAAAGAAACAGTGCTGACAAATAGATACCCAAACTATGCTGCATGCTAGCTGGGTTGGTTAAGTAGATGAACTAGATTTACACATAAGTTGGTTAGAAATCATTTTTGGTGGGTTCTACTTGTCTTCATTAGTGATTTCCAATGAATTATGACTAATCACAGGGAGAGTTTCAGAAAGACAGTTTCTCTAACACTCCCCTTTACACGTTTGGAATCTTTGTCACATTTTTGTGCAAGCTTTTAATGAATAATGGGAGACTACCACGTAGCAAAAATTCCAAAAATGGTATATATGACAATAAATGTTGAATAAAAGAGAAGCAACCATATTCAACAATGGTGATAGGTATGGTATTCTCCCTTGCTTTGATTCCAGTTTTTACTTGCAACATCAGTTCAGAATATTATATTCCATAATTCAAAGCTATAAACAAGTGAAAGTTTTGATGCCTTGCTCTTTCTAATAGAGTGTGAAATCAACCCAAAAGGGTTAAATAATAAACTATTTTAAATTCTTGACCTTGAGAAACATACTCTGGTAAATCTTAGTCTAAACAATAGTGATCTCTTTTTTACTCGAAAGGTGCATTAGTGAATGTAAAGTTGCACAAACTCTAATTCACTATAATCCAAATTAACAGACAAATAAAATATGATACTACTATACCAAATTACAATAAAAAGTAAGTATTATTTTAAAATTAAAGTAGAATAAGATTATTTTACCCTCTGTTTAGCAAAAGTAAAATAGGAAGTTTACCTCGTTGGAAAGTATAACTTTAAAGTGATGGAGTTGGACACTGTACTGTGACTCCTACCACAAGCCTGTGTCTTCTATGCCTGTCCTTCTGGGTTGTTTTTCTGCTGCATCATCCACGGAAGTGTGGGACAAGCCACAAGGGCATGGTGAATGCTCCAACAATTTCTACTTTCTATTATGCTTTTGTATCATATATACATGTGTCGGTTTTAGAACAACGGTGTGGTTCAAGTTCCTGAAGGTGGTTAACTATTTTTACCACGTCAACCACAGTTGTGTGGTAAATTTCACAAAGATGTGGTAAGCATTGTTTCCAGATATGTCATATGTACACTACATGCCGCTTCAACCACAATGATGCAGTTTTGGCCACAACACTATGGTGGCAGCTTTCTTGCAACTCGTATTTTTACTTACGTGTTGGTATGTAAAAGGGTGAGATATTAATTGTTCTATATCCAATTAGTACTTTATTAATATATTTTAACTTTGTTGATTAAATAAATGTCAGCTTCATTAAAAAAAATGAAATAGAAGTTTATTTGTTTATTTAACCCCAAGAGATAGTTGAGTAGATCAAGATAGGTGTTGTATATGACAGGTTATTTAAGGTTTAAATAAATTTTTTGAAGCAGTTTTGGTTAAAGTTTTTTTTTTTTTTTTGAAAAGTTTTGGTTAAAGTGTAACACCGTAATTCCCTCTTTTGTATTTAGCAAATATTTTGAAATAATTATAAAAGATAGTAAACGATGATGTAATAACTAATTCATAATTTGCAACTGATAAACAAATTATTCCTAAAAAAAATTGAAGGATTGAATTAAATAAAAAGTTTAATCAGTATGTAGTGACAGTGTGGAAGTGTTTCTCACTGATGTGCAAACAGGACACTATGAAAGAGTTTATATGACTTTTAAAATATTAATTGGTAAAGTCAATAAATTTACTATAAATGAAGGATTATGATCACACGTCAGTGTAAAAAATTTTACATTGACGGTAGATACTATAAACTCTTAAAGAAAATAAAATTGACAACATTAAATCTTTAAATTCCTGTGCCAGAATGATGCCACACAAATTTGAAGAAAACCTTACTATCGAAAGCTCAATATTTTCCTTCCCAAGTTTCGTGATGATCATGAAGTTATAAAGTTGGTCTTGTGGCGATATTCAGGTGTGGAGGGAAGGTGGGAGGAAGAGGTCGAGGGTTCGAATCCCTCCACTAACAAAACTAACACACTAACAACTAACATTTGTCTATAAAAGAAAGTTTCATGATGATCCTATTCCTTTTTTTATTTATCAATATTGATTTTGTTTGTATGAGATGTAGTATTTATTCCACAAATATCACTTAACTACAAATTCATAAAGTATAAATATATAAATTGAGTTATATTTATCAATATTGATTTTGTTTGTATGAGATGTAGTATTTATTCCACAAATATCACTTAACTACAAATTCATAAAGTATAAATATATAAATTGAGTTATAAGGTTGATTTAGTAGCAAAGTTCGTATGTGCAAAGAAATAATAGAGAAGTCGTGGATTCAAACCAACTAACCTAGCCTGTCAATAATAAATAATATATATATATATATATAAAAGATAATTAATTTCTTATTTATCAGTTTAATGTATCTGTAAGTTATTTTTAATTAATCTTTTCCTTCCTTCTTCCTTTTTTATAAAATTAGAACCTATCTTATCTTCTTTCTCCTAATCATTTGTATTTAGTTCATAGAAATCATTTGCTTTTAATTAATAGTGATTCATTATTCAAGACCCTATCCCAAACAACCAAACTCATTCTCACGATCACAAGTCTACTTTAACATCTCTTTTAGATAATAGAAGCTTATAATTAATCTTTTCTTTCTTGGAATAAAATGTGTTATTTGGTTAGTGTATGGAGTTAGTGTTAGAATTAATTTTACTCAATTTTATAGGATTCATACAATAAATTACATTATAAGAATCTTGAATAATATAATTCTCAAAATCATTCTCTTCCGGATTCTATAAATTTTACATCAATTCTTCTCTGATTTTTTCATGAAAGAGTTCAGAAAAGTTATCCAAATCCATGATTTAGTGTAGAGATTTATACTTGTTGTACTGGGAATACCCCAAATAGCGCGACCTTGGTAACGGGAATACCTCGAATATGAAACTTATATAAACACCAATAAAAAGTAACAAATCACCACATATTGGCCGACGACACCTCAAGAATTTAATGAAAATGGTTTATGTTAAGATAAACACGCTATTAGGCCTAAAGCAGGATTAAGTCAATCTTGTACCTTGATTAGCAAAGTCCACGAATGAAGACCCACTACGAAACCTATAAATATGGGGTAGGTAGCACAAGAAAGGTCAATTGTTCACATTTCTTATGTCTACTTGTTTAAGATAACCTCTAACTTGAGCGTAGGAATGGTTGCAGGTATACCCACCCCAGTGACGAAGGAGACATCTCGGCTCAAGATCAAGACTGCATCAAAGGATAAGAAAAGAGGATTGATGGGACCCACAAATAATATACACATAACATTGATATAGTTCTTAAGACAGGAATATTGGCGCCCACCGTGGGGCCCAATAAAACTCTACCTTGCCTACATGGTCATTACGAGACGAAACACCAAAGAGGTAACGATATACAAAGTTAAGCACACCTCGTCCCAAATGGAAGAGACTTCGGATGGTACCAACACAACCACCCTTATCTCCCAGTTATGAGAGGAGATGGAACATATGAGGAAGCATAACAAAGAAGAGTTGGAGGTGATACAAAGACATAAGCAAGAAATTGAGGCACTCAGGCGAGAGAACACAAGCATCAAGGATAGGCTCGGTAAGCTTGGCATGTCTCGAGATGAAACTTACAAACCTTCACACCACACTGATCACATAACAAAGTCAAAGCCACGCCTTCGTACCATGTGCACAGCCTGAGCACTAGGAGAAATGGCACCCTAGTGGAGGGAATTATCCAAGCTAACGATCCTTTAGTAATACCTTGCAGCATCCATTTGTGGATGGGATCATGGACGTCCCTTTCCTAAGCAATTGGAGGCTCTCATTATCGATAGATATGACTGAACAATCGACCCTCAAGAGCACATCGACGTCCACGTGACACAAGTCAGTTTATGCACCATTGATGATGCAATACTTTTTCGAGTGTTCCTAACGTCATTAAAGGGAAGGGCACTGAGTTGGTTCACCTGACTCCCCTCGTGTACCATTGATTGCTTTGAGAAACTTATGTCCAAGTTTGGCATCCAGTTTGCAACAACTAGGCCCCACCACTTAACATCCATAGCTTTGATTGGAATCAAGCAAGAGAAGAAGGAACCTCTGAGAGCCTTCATGGAAAGGTTCGGTAAAGTAGCTCTCAATGTGAGGAATCTTAATCATGAGGTTTCCTTACATCACATGATCACAGCACTACGACCTGGGAAATTTGTTGATAGTTTATGCAAGAAGCTTTATAGTTTATACAAGTAGTGTCAACCATGGATGAACTAAGAAGAAGAAAAATCCAAGTACATGCATTTGGAGGAGAGGAATAGAGGAAAAAGACCAAGAGAAGACTCTAGGGAGCGACATGGGCCGAAGTTCTCCCAATACACTCCCTTACTACGAAACGAGCTAGAATATTGGAGGAAGCTCTCAGCTCCAAGCTTATACCACCACCGAGGAAAGTCCCTACCCCTCGGAATGCAGACCAATCTAAATATTGTAGATACCACTGTAACTATGGACACACTACTAAGGAGTGTATATCCCCGAAGGATAAAATTGAGAAATTGATACAAGCCGAACACTTAAGGCAATTTCTTAGTTGAGGTCAAAATAGAGAAAGGCCAGAAGAACTCCGACAAGACAGAGGTCAGGAGGAGAGGAGAAGGCAGAGCAAAGAACCAAGGACTAACACTAGGAACCAAGCTGAGGAAGTACCCTTGCAAGGAATCATTAACACAATTTTAGGAGGATACGCAGGAGGCGGGGCAAATAGTTTAGCTAGGAGACAACATTTATGGATTGTCCAGAACATAGACAATGCATGGTTAAACCCAACTCTGTCCCGATCATCTCACCCTCCATTACTTTCACCGACCAAGATTTCAAGGGTATAGATTGATGACCCCATGGTAAATACCATAGAAGTGGCAAATTTCGCCATGAAAGAAACACTTATCAATTAAGGTAGTTCAGCCGATGTGTTGTATTGGTCCACCTTCAAAAAGTTGGACATCCCGGAAAGCTCCATCCTACCCTTTCATGACTAGCTAGTCGGCTTCGCAGGGGAAAGAGTGGACAAAAGGGGTAACATAGACTTATACACTAAGTTCTATTAGGGAACTCATGACTGCAAACCCATATTGGTGTGGTACATCATTATCAATGCCAACACGTCATACAACATATTACTAGGAAGGTCATCACTTAACAAGTTAGGTGCCATAGTATCCACTCCACACTTAACTATGAAATGCCCAAAAATGTTACATGGCAAGTCTGAAGATAACACCGCTAGTGAAGAACATCCCGAAGAGACTGGAGACTTCGGGAGTCGACATGGTTGCTATGATGGAGTTGGATCCTAGAATCGATAAGGAGAACAGAGTGGAGCCCGTGGAGGAAACTAAGTTGTTTTGATTAGGTGGAAAAGAAAGGATCACAAATTTAAGCACCAAGCTTACAAGACAGGGAGAAGCTCTTATCACTAATAGGTAGTTTGTGATTTGATTTGTGTTGTGTTGGTGCTTGTCTGCATCTAATTTCATGTTTTGATAATATATGTTTGTGTTGTTGTGTTGTGATGATAGTTGTTTATGTGGTTGAATAAGCCAATTTCATGTTTTGAAAAAGTAATTCTATGTTTTAAGTTGGGTATAACATGTTTTTGTAATAGAGTCTATGTGTGAGTCATTGTTTGGTAAGGTCAACATCCTATTTCTTGTGTGAGACAGAAAAGGGGGGAAGCATATTGCATTTAAGGTTAAGGAGTGAAGCAAAATAATGCATCAAAATCTCATAGAGGAAAGCATCAGGTTTCAAATTCGCTCAGCGGATCCAAAATGTGCCCAACCCCTTGTTCTGAAACTTCGAAATTGCTTGCGGTAGCAAATCCGCCCAGAGGATTTATATGCGCTCAGCGAATTATCCCTTGGGAAGAAAACTTATAAATTTATGGAAAACAGGGGATTGATGGGTTGAGCGAATTATGCATGGGCTGAGCGGATTATATAAAAAAAACTTAAGAGTTTTGTTGCATTAAATAGCCCAGCTATTCTTTCATGGGTTGAGCCAAATTTTGAAAAGGGCCATGGCACTAAATCCGCTCAGCAGATTTTATTTAGCTCAGCGCATTTCAGCTCTGCATCAGTATTACTTGTTGTAGCAATTCCGTTGAGTGGATGAATATGCGCCGAGCGGATGGGCACGAAACTAAAAAGGGGTAGTTTTAAAAATTGCAGATTTCAAAGAACCCTCTCAATTTTTTGTCCTCTCTCTCACATTCCAGCCCCTTAACTTACAGATACCCCAAAACCTAACTTCCCCTCATGTCCATCACTCTCACTCACATTCACTCTTTACTCCAACCACTCACACAACTTACTTATACTTGTTGCTTCACTTACTGATGTGAATTGTTAAATGTTACAAGTGTTATCCTTTTATCTTTCTTGAACATGCAAAAAAAATTCATTACCTTCCTGAATGTTGTTATCATGGTGGCCCTCAATTTCCTTAGCCTGCACCTGACACCTTTGATGTTTATGTTCAGTGGCCTGGGGACATGCCTCTCTTTCCAAAGGGGGGGTAGGCTCCGGCTGAGTAAGAAACTGGTGATGAGGCAGCTAATAGAGAAATTGGTGAAGCAGTTGATGAAGAGGAAGCAACTAAGGAGGTGGAGCAGGAAGAATGAAGAGTAGACTGAATGTGTTTGAGTTTTTTTGTTTCAGTTTTAGTTTCTTTATGCTCAGTTTTAATTTTAGTCTTTTACTTTCAGTCTTTTTGGTTTCTAGTATTTTAAATTCAGTACTTTGGAAGTATTGTGTTATTTAGTTAGGTGTTTAAATTATTGTGTGAACTTGTTAAGTGTTATATAGAGTGTTCTATGTTTCCTTACTATGTGTTAGTGGTATAGGTTACTGTAAATATGACTCACTAGTATATGCACATATATATATATATATACATAATAACAGAATAAAAACAAAAGCAAAACAATTCTTTTGGGAATTAAAGGAAAATTATTCTTGAACCTTAGGAAACATGATTTGAAAAGAATTCTCATAGAGGAAGTGTTGATGAAAAAGTTTTGGATTCAAGTGGATGAACTCTTTTAACCTGGAATTTTGAATTTAAAACATAATCAAGCAAGTGTGAACAATTCTGAAGTTATCTGAAATTAGGAGCACCTAACCAAGCTGGTGAGTGAGTGGGCCAAACACTTAATCAAATCTTGAGAGTCAGCACTGTTCAAATCTTGTTGGTTTTGTTTGAGTCTCATATGGATCATAATTTAAGCGAAGCATGGATAGGATCAAGGCATTTGTTCCTTTATTTTGAGCCAGAGCTAAAAAACCTACCATTGAACAATTAATTCCCCTTGTTAGCCATTTTGGGCATTAAGCAAAGCTTTTATTTTAAATCCCCTTAAACCCAAAAAGGTAAAACAATTAAATCCTATTCCTTAACCCTAATTGGCAATGGAGTGTTTCATGAAAATTGATATATTAGGCAAGTTGGGAAGTGGAAGGCTTGTTCATAATGTTGGCAATTATATGTAAATATGTGTGTTGAATTTCCAATACATACAAAAAAAAAAGTGAAAAAAAACAAAGTTGATAATTTCTGTGTGGAAATACATAATGAAACTATATTTTGAGAAGGAAGTTTTAGGGAAGGTAGAAGAGTTTGTTGAGAATGCAAAATCCTTAAGTGGAGTGAAACTGCTCTTTTGCTAGTTAGGCCCTTGAATTCACAGAAAACCAAGTTTTCTTGCAGCCTAGCCCCATTACAACCTTCTTAAAAGTCCTTAGTGATCCATGCCTACCTTACCATTGTGAACCAGAAAAGAGATGGGTAACAAGACTAATCCAGGTTGTTCAGTGACTGAATTAATAGAGAAACACTTACCTGTACTTCAATGTAATGAGTGAAACACTTTGTGAGGAAAAGGTGCTCTTGATTGAAAGATAACGGATTTTGAGTGATTACATGCTTGAAAGTGTTTTATTTTTCAAAATTAAAAGTTAATTAGTGGGTACCATTTGACCAAGGAATTGAAGTAGGTACTGTCCTCTCTTGAATTCTAGAGAATCATGTTTACATGGATTGAACCTTAATGTCTTAGGAGTCCAATTACTTTGTGTTTGTTTCTCTACCTTTTGTTTGAGGACAAACAAAATCTTAAGTTGGGGGGGGTTGTTAAGTGTCTAAATTAGGATGAATTACATTAACAATTAGGTACTTAATGACTCAATTGTGTGACATTCTACCTTGTAGTTTTCTTCAAAGTATCAAATTGATGAAAAGGTAAGAATTTTTGGGTTTCTCAACAAAATGTACAACTTAGGATTCATTTTGTATACGTTTCTTTGATGCAGGACTTAAGGAAAAGAAAGGAAGCTCACAAAGGCAAATCCGCTCAGCCCATTTTGAGGCGCCCAGCGAATTCAAGGCCGCAAGCACAAGTTCATGTCCACCTAAATCCGCTCAGCGGATTATACGTGCGCCCAGTGGATTAGATTTCTTCACCTTGAAGGACTCTCCAATCCGCTCAGTGGATTATAAGGCGTTGAGCGGATCCTTCTCTTGCCTAATGCCCTGTCACACTAATTGGCTGATTTAAAAGGCACGAGAAAGGTAAAAAAGGCGGTGAAGAGAAAAAAACAGAGAAACGAGAAGAAAGGAAGAAGAAAGAAAGTGAAGTTCAAGAGAAAATGAAGCTCTCTCTTCTCTTCTTGTTTGTAATCTCTTTCTCTTCTCTTCTAGATTGTAATGGCCCTCTCCATATGAGGCTAAACTCTTTTGATTGGACTCAATGTAACTCCTAATCTACTCTCTCTTAATATATATATATATATATATATATATATATAATTCCTATTTCATCAGTTGTGTTTGATTCTGTGTTCATTGCTTAATCTGGTCTGATCAACCATTTTATGATTTAAGGTTTTCAAATCTTGTTGGAAAACTTTTTTGGAAACCCGATCTGTTTCAAACACCTAACAGTTTTGAATTCTAGGAATAGATTTGATATTGTTAGCTAGTATTTCTTAAGTTTATGTCGATGAATGCTGGTTACTAACTTTGACTCATTAAGGAGTCATGTTGAGAAGCTAGTATCTGAGGATTTAGTTTTGAGGGATCAAACTAAATTAATTAATGAGAACAGAACTGATAAAATCATATCATAAATATTCAAGAGGGATGTTAGATTGGAAAGTACATTGAATCCAATCGTTTATCTCATAATAAATTTCATATCTATACTGGTGTTCTCATTTAATACCAATTTACTCACATACACTTACTCATGATAAATTTAATTATATCAGATTAGTAGAATTCATTTATATCACAAATCTCAGTGAACGACACTCAATTTTCTACAACAAAACTTGGTCTGCTTGCCAAGTAAAGTAAAAGATACGAAAAACACTTCAACAATATGTACAAAAAGTGTGAACGTATATAATTTTAACTTCACTAGTTGTAAATATCAATATAGCATTTGTTTTATATAAACAAGTATATTTTATTAAAAGCAAATTTGTTTCAACTAGTACTATTATGCACAATAAAACTCTTTCTCTTAATATTCAATGCAACAACATATTAATAGGTTGGTCTCGTGATAATGCAAAGAGATGAAGAGGGAGAGATCATAAGTTTCAATCTGTCCACTAACAAAAACTAACACATTAACAACTAATATTTAACCTATAAAAAAATCAATAACTTAAATTTGAGATCATCGGCTGAACTAAATTGATTTACACCAGTTGATTCATGCGTCAGTTGTAAAATATAACAAAAATCCAATTCAGGCATCATGGATGGGCTTAAAATTCCTGTAAGCAATCACAGCATAAAAGGGATCTAACCCTGAAAGCAATCCAAAAAGCCTCATGATCCAACCTATTGGTGACATGTTCTCTTGAGCATTTGGAAGCTTTCGAACTACCTCTGGCTCTGTGAAACCTTCCACAGATTGGAAGTACTGAACCACAAGTTGTACCCTACTATAAGCAGTCCCTTCCCTCCATGCACTTATGGCTTTCTCATAAAACATTCTGTTGCTAAAACTCACAATGAATACCCCTCCTGGCTTTAGTAACCGGAACACCTCTTCAAATACCTGCATATCTTTCTATAGTAAATTAGTGATGTTTCATATTATTAGTACTAATAGTAAATTACAATAATAATTTCTAACATTTTGTGTAAGTGTTATTTTTAATTATTACTTTGACATCATGTAAGAGTGGTACTGTTAGTATAAGATTTAAAGGTGTAATGTTTTTATAAACTCTAATACTAATATACTCTATCATTCTTGTAATTTATTTTTTTTTTATATCCCTGTTGGAGTATAATGGGTTAGAATAAATAAAGGAGAAATTAAGAAATTATTTTTATAATAAAAAATTAATAGTGATACATTAACCATAACCATGAATGTTATAAAACTATTTTTTAATATTAGTGCACAGTCATTTTTTATAATAAATTTATTTAGTTTTATAGTAATTATTCCATAAATTAGTAAAAACATGAATTTCAAATATTGACAAATATCTTTTGCACTAAAATACATAAAAGTTAAGAGATTAACAGTCCTGGGAGTTGGTGATAATCTCTCATTTACTATATTTATTAGTTTTAAAATATTTATTAGTAACTTATCATATATAAAAAATACTGTGATTCAATTACTCTGTAAATTTTTTAATTTGCATGATCTTCTTAAAAATTAAACTCTTATGAATTCTATGCAGACATGTGTATAACTAAGTTAAAGTTGATTGAACAGATTTCGACATTATTAACCTCTTGACATATGCTTATTTCTAATTTCTTATATAAAAACTAAAATATCCTAAATAGAGACATTTTCATAATTTTGATATAGAGACATTATTAGTTGTAAAACGGTGAAAAAGCATCTAACCTTCTCTGGTTGTTGGAGATACTGCACACTAACAGTGCAAATCACTGCATCAAAGCTGCAACTCTCAAATTGAAACTCTTGATCCTGGTTGAGATCCTTGACAACAAAGAAATCCAGCCTTGGATTCTTTGAAAGCTCTTGTGCATTCAACCCATGGCCCACCACTTTTTTGTACTTAACATCACTGGGAAGATGGCTAACCCAAGAACTCATGAGGTCAAGAATCTCCATCTCAGGCCTCAACCTTTCTCTGTAAAGATTGGTGAGTGTAGCAATGAAGCCATCATCCACATGGGTCACAAACCGTGGATATGAATAAAACTCTCTATCTGGGTATATGTTCAGCTTTGTTCTACCTTCTTGGGTCAGAACAAGCCGTTTAATTTTGCCTGCCAAGGGTGGTTGATTGGTGTGGTAGCTTTCATTCAAAGTGCACACAATTTTTATTGAAGTTCTGATATGGGGTGCTGTGATTGGTTTCCATAATTGGAGACAGGAATTATTGTTCAGTTTAGATGAAGAATGAAAAGAAGATATGAACATCATGATTCAGAAGCAAACTAGTTTTGTTTTACTGATGAAATGTTACATATAATATGTTTCTGTGGATAATTAACCAGTGGCTGTGACTTGTGAGTGTGTATGCATATTTTCTTCCTGCACCTCTTGTTATTCTAAATGCACCTCCATAAATTAAAAATAGAATAAAAATACCCTTAAGTACCATACAACCCCTGAAACCCTAAGAATCACTGGCATGCCCCTTTTGTTAACTTTTAACAAGTTTGGAACAGACAACAATCTGAATAGCTTACTCTAGACTATTGATCCGAATTGTCAATTCCAGAGTACTGTGACAACTTATTGGTTATGAAAGCGCATGACTCCAACTTTTATTAAAATTAGCATGACTACAATTTTCATTAAAAATTAGAATGGAGTCCAGAATAGGTAATTTAGATTTTGGAAAAACTCAACTTTCAAATTACTTATTTAGGATTAATTACAATTAGCATGAAGGCTGCTAAAAAATATTTAAAAAATAATATTTGGACATTCTGAATTTATTAAAACTAACACAGAGGTGCTATGAAATAGGAAACATAGATTTGTAAAACAAAAATTTCAAATTAGTTTAATCTATATACAATGTTAATATAAAAAAATTTTATACTGACATTTCATTACAACCTTTCATTCATAATAAGTTTGTTAATATAAAAAAATTTTATACTGATATTTCATTATAACCTTTCATTCATAATAAGTTTGTTAATTTTACTAATTAGTACTTTAAAAGTCACATAAATAAAAAATTTAAAATTTTTTAAAATTCAAACATTTGGACGATTTTAATTTTGCATAGAGGCTCTAGAATTAGTAATATAGGCTTCTCATAATACTACATCGGAATTATGCTTATGATTTAGAATGATCAATTGACTCTTTCGTGTAGTATCTCTTAATTGGTTTTAACAACATTTAAATCATTAATTTCAAACACCCACAACCCTGTTATAGCTTATGTGACAGTTATAAATGAAAAAACATAGTTGCACGTTCCTATGATGGTCAATAGCTCTAATTAAAGAACTCAACCAATGTAGAATCAACAATGGATGAGAAGTGGAGGAGCATAAAGTTGAGAAAACTAGCGATTATGGAAAGCACGAACATGTCTTTCATTTTATATATTAAGCTAAGGACAATTTCAATATTTTAACAAGTATAGAGGTGGAAAAAAGAAAACTAGTATATGGAGCTTTCCTATTTTTATAGACCTACAATAAAAATATATATTTTATTTATAAAAAAAAATTTACTTATATACTCCCGGTATTCTTAATTGTATATTGCTTATATACCTATACTCTAACCCTAAAAAAATTACATTAGAATAAAAAATTATCATATGTTAATAATAAATTAATTTTTTACCAATAAATTAATTATTTTTTTAAAGAGATAGTTATTTGTTATTTGGGGAAGTTAAACTTATTGATTTTTTTTAAAAACAAAATATTAGTAGTTAGTGTATTAATTTATTAATCAATTTCTGTCTGCTTTTTTTTTTCTAAATACTAAATGAGAACCTACACAAGGCATAAACCATTGAGATGTTGAAGCACAATTCGTGATCCTATGTTCCAAAAGAAATGAAGTCCAAGAGAACTTTGTCTTGCAAGACGCCGAACAACACATCATGCTAAATTTTTTCCACAAATATTAGATTTAATAATATAAAGTTTTGCTCTAGGCACATTTTTCTTTTTCACACTTTCACACCTTTCAAAGATTTATGATAAATAATTGTAATATAATTATACACTATGGATTCTGATTTTAAAATTCTAATTTTGCTGTTCAATCCAAAACTTAGAAAAACTTGATATAAGATTTTAAATAAATTTAAATTATAAAATTCCATACAAACACAAGTCAACGACATCAATGTTCATGGGTAAAAGCTACTTAGCATATTCATTCCTCACTTTTCACTATTAATTACCCACTATTAATAACCTATAGAACTTTTACTTAGGATATTTTTTAAAAATAATTTTACTAAGAATAATTTTTACAAATAATCATTACTCGAGTTACCGGATTTACAAATAAAGAGAGCCGGTAGACAACAAATAAAAAGTGAAATTTACGAAATTTAATTAAATAGGTAGAATCGAGAAATATTTTCTGACTATATTTTCAAGTTATCCCAACCAAGAAATTAACTATGTAAAACCCAACCAAAATAGAATCATTGACCAAGCCATACAAACTATGCCTGCAATGTCAGCAATTTTTGGAAGAACTACAAACATTTAAGAAAGTGTAAAGGCAATTACTTATAACATCCCTCGGCAGCAAAGGAACAAAACTTAAAATCCTGTGAGCTGCTTGTGCAAAAAGAGTTCGAATACAGATCGTAAAATCGGAAAAGAGAAAACAAGACTCAGCACATAAATAAAAGCACCTAGACTCTCAAATGGATAAATTGCTAATAAGGAAACACTGTTTTTTGTAACCATAATTGTATCTATGATCACTTCTTCTTCTGTGCAGCCTTGGTGACCTTGGCTCCGGTGGGGTCCTTCTTCTCCACATTCTTGATAACTCCGACAGCAACGGTTTGACGCATGTCCCTCACAGCAAAACGACCAAGTGGAGGATACTCAGAGAAAGTTTCGACCACCATGGGTTTGGTGGGAACCATCTTCACGAAACCTGCATCACCATTTTTCAAAAATTTGGGCTCCTTCTCAAGCTCCTTACCAGACCGCCTGTCAATCTTGGTCACAAGTTCAGCAAACTTAACAGCAATGTGAGAAGTATGGCAGTCAAGCACAGGAGCATAACCATTTCCTATCTGACCAGGATGGTTCATTATGATGACCTGGGAAGTGAAGCTGGCTGCCTCCTTGGCAGGGTCGTCCTTAGAGTTTGAGGCAACAAAACCACGCTTGAGATCCTTGACTGCAACATTCTTCACGTTAAATCCGACGTTGTCACCTGGGAGGGCCTCTTGGAGAGCTTCATGGTGCATCTCCACAGACTTAACTTCAGTTGTCAGACCAGTAGGACCAAAAGTCACAACCATACCAGGTTTCAAGACACCAGTTTCAACTCTACCGACGGGCACAGTTCCAATACCACCAATCTTGTAGACATCCTGCAAGGGAAGCCTCAAAGGCTTGTCTGTAGGTCTCTTGGGCTCATTGATCTGGTCAAGAGCGTCAAGAAGAGTTGGGCCCTTGTACCAATCCAGATTGGTGGACCTCTCAATCATGTTGTCACCCTCAAAACCAGAGATGGGAACAAATGGGATCTTGTCTGGGTTGTAACCAACCTTCTTCAAGTAAGAAGAGACTTCCTTCACAATTTCATCATACCTGGCCTTTGAGTACTTTGGGGTAGTGGCATCCATCTGTTAACAAATATTTCATAACTTGCATCATTAGAAATCAGTAACAGATAAGGTATAAAGCATAAAGGATACATTACAAAATAAGAGTATTACTATACCTTGTTACAGCAACAGATCATTTGCTTGACACCAAGGGTGAAAGCAAGTAGAGCATGCTCACGGGTCTGTCCATCTTTGGAAATACCAGCTTCAAAACCACCAGTTGTGGAATCAATGATAAGGACAGCACAGTCAGCCTGAGAAGTTCCAGTAATCATGTTCTTGATAAAATCACGATGTCCAGGGGCATCAATAACAGTGCAGTAGTATTTGGTGGTCTCAAACTTCCACAATGCAATATCAATGGTAATTCCTCTCTCCCGCTCTGCCTTAAGCTTGTCAAGCACCCAAGCATACTTGAATGACCTCTTGTTCATTTCAGCAGCTTCCTTCTCAAATCTCTCAATAACACGCTTGTCAATACCTCCAAGCTTGTAAATCAAGTGGCCAGTGGTAGTTGACTTCCCAGAGTCGACATGGCCAATGACCACAATGTTAATGTGAACCTTCTCTTTACCCATGATATCTTAAACTGTGAAACAGAATTCAAAGATTTACAAGTCAGACAACAAAATAAGATAATTTATCAAAAAAAAAGAACAAAATTTTGCAGAGTTTTCAATAAAACAACCCCCCAAAATAAGGAAACAAACATATTTTGTTTGTCATGCAAATAATAAATCAAATAATTCAACATTTAAAAATAATATTACACTACAACATTTGGAAATTCAAAACAAACACAAATCAGTATTTAGCAACATGTTTCTAACTTATTTTCAAACACTTAACTAACATTCTGAATTGTACATATTTGACACAGTAGTACATACTAATATTAACAAAATGTTGACACAGTGAAATCAAACAATTACATACACACATAAAACACCAAGGGCCATTTGGTAAGCAGATTTCTTATTTTCAATTTCAATTTCAGACATATCAACTTCTTCTCACTTTGTTTCCTGTTTAGGTATTTGTAAAATAAAATTAAAAAAGGAAACTGTTTGTACCACAATTTTTAAAACAAGAAATTCAATGATAAAAAGTTAAATTTTGTAATCAAAACCAAACGGCCCAAGAATACTTTAAACTTCATTTAATTTTAAAAAAAGACAAAAGGAAATGTCACGGTAGACCATTCAACGTAAAATTCCACGACAAAACAGATCACCAAAACTGTTGCAAGGAAAATATCTCCTTCACAAAATCAAAGAACAATAATAAATTCCATGTATGTCGTCACATAATCATAGTCTAACAGAAAAGGAAATCAATCAACATAGCTCAATCAACATATAATCCTCTTCAAATTTCACAGATCCAGAATTACCAAAGCAGATCATAAAATTTTTAGCTCAATCAACATATCTCAGATTCCACCGTTTATCCATTAGATCTATGCAAGGAGTAACAAGATTCAAAACCAAAGAACCTAAAAATAAGAAGCACCCATTCAGGAATCAATTGCATGAACAACAGAATCCCCAGATTTCAAATCAAAACCAAGAATTCAACCAGACAAAACAATAACAAACACAAATAAAACCGATGAAACACCATAAATTGACATACGCTGATAAATTAACGACACCATAATCGGATAACACGAAAAAACATGGATGGAATCGAAGGATATACCTCGTAGAAAAACAATGGTCGAAACCCTCAGCCGCAATGCAGAGACTGAGCGATGGCTAAATCGAGAGCAGAGTGAGGATTATTATTAGGGTTTGAAGGATTTTATACCCAAGCATTAACATTTCACTTCCCAAAACACCCTCGGTTGTTTTTCTTATTTCCTCATGTGTCCTCTTTGGTTATTTGATCATTGTTTAGAATCCCACACGCGAGGATACAGCGTGTGTTTTAATTCCGCCATTTCGCCACTGTGTTGACGAGTTTATTACACGCGACTCCAATTCGTGTATAATGGTAAAATTGAAGATAGCATAACAAAAAGTAAATCAAAACCACGTCGTTTGAGGGCAAATCTGTAAATATACTTTTGTCCCAATATTTTGAAATCTATAATCAACAATAAAAACAAAGTAACAATGTGAATTCGAAATATAGAATTTGCTAAATGATATTAAAATATATGAGATGATAAACGGTTATAAATACTAGAAGATAATGTAAATTCAAAACAATAATATTGTTAAAGATAAACGTAGATAATAGATAGAATTTAATATAAACGTAGATAATAGATAGAATTTAATTAGTGTAAAAAGTTTTATTTATATTTAATTATAATCTTTTTGTTTGTTGACTTTATTTATTAATAGTTTAAAAATTTAAAATAAAAGTTATAATTGAACAAGTTATTTACACTTTCCATATATGTTAATTAAAGAGTTTAATTGGTACTGACAGTTAATCACAACTCTTCATTTAGAATAAGTTTGTAACTTTATTAATTAGTACTTTAAAAGTTACATAAATTGTTATAATTGAATGTCCGTGTAAAAATCTTTTATACTGACCGTGTATACCAATTAAACTCTAATATATATATATATATATATATATATGTATGTATATTTGGAATATTTTGTTTAGTTGTATCATTTTTTTTACCTAACAAAATATTAAGTTTTTGTTTTGTTTGTTAATCATGTTTAATTTGTGTTGCTTCTTAATTTTTTTTAAATCAAATGAGGAACAAAAATATTTATCATGTTTGGTACTTTAATTTTTTTAGAAAAAATCAAAAGGACTTTAAAATTTATTTTTTTACAGTTTAATCTTAAATTTATTTTGAATTAAATATAAGAATAAATATTATAAAAATAGCTAGATTAAAATTGTACAGTAAAAATAATCTAGGAAGAAAGTGATTATATTGAATCGGTGATTAGTTCGCAAAATAAAAATAAATATCTTTTGCTTAAAAAATAAAATATTTATCTTAAAAAAATAAAATATTTATCTTAAAAAAATAAATTATCTTTAGTTAGTTTCATGGATTACATTTAGTGAGAGGAATTAACTATGTCATCAAGATAGAAATCAATTTGAATTCTTGGATTAGGACTTTATTTAATGTTTAATTATATCTTAAATAAATAAATTACTGATTAGAGATTATTTATATAATATTTATGATCTATATAACATTATAAAGGAAATTCAATCTTTTAGTTTACATGTTTAGTTTCCATTCTTATCGTTAATTTTTTTTCAATAATTATCTATTTAAAGATTAAAAAACAAAAACAAAAAATTACTTTTAAAATATATATATATATATATATATATATATATATATAATTTTTAACCAATACCCACCATGTTTTGTTAACTATGAGACACGGAATGTCTCATTTGCTCATATATATATATATATATATATATATATATATATATATATATATATATATGCAAATAACCTTTTTTTCTACATTTAGTTTTAAATTTTATCCTAATTTTTTTTCAATAACTACCTATTTGAAAAGTAATGTATTAGTTTTTATGTTTAGTAGTAAAGTGAAGAGATGGAAAGGGAGAGGTCGTGAGTTTAAATCTTTTTATTAACAAAAACTAACATATTAACAACTAACATTGACCTATAAAAAAATCTATTTAAAAATAAAAAAACAAAACACAAAAAATTAGTCTCAAAATATATAATCAACATATATCATTGTCCCAAAAAACTTTAATTGAGTAAGGCACACCTTGGGCCTCATTTGCACTAGTAATGTATTGAGTAAATTACATGGATTTCTTGTGATTTATATTTAACACTCTTCCATTTTTCTACATTACTTTTAATTTAGGATTATAAGTTGTTTTTTTAAGAGGGGTAAATATAATAAAACAAAAAACTTTAAGGGGGTTTTATAATAAAATAAAAAAATTAAAAGGGTTTCTGCGGGATTCAAAAATGCAACATAAAAAACAATTGGTGCAACATGGTATGCAGGGAAATGAGTAAAAAAGTAATATAAACCTAAGACACGCCCTTATCGAAAAAAAGTGTTTGTGCGCCAAAGAAGTAATGTAGCAAACATCTCTAATAGGGAGCTTCAAAGTAAAATTTGTGATTTTTGGATTTGCTTCATGTTAATTTGGATAAAGGTTTGTAGTCTATGAGTATATAAAACTACTTAAGACAATTTTTTTCGCTTGAGCTTTGTATTCTTGGTATAAAACTTGATGTTTGATCATCCTTTTATGCAATGAATTAGTTATATAACTACATAAAAACACCAACATGC
Organism: Psophocarpus tetragonolobus; assembly: GCA_037954015.1. Taxonomy (NCBI): domain Eukaryota; kingdom Viridiplantae; phylum Streptophyta; class Magnoliopsida; order Fabales; family Fabaceae; genus Psophocarpus; species Psophocarpus tetragonolobus. The sequence continues at coordinate 26,499,839 of CM075691.1, forward strand.
AAGCTAACATCCCACATGACAGGATTTCAAAATTTTATAGTAGGAATTCCTTTCCCAATGTTGCTAGTATGAATTTATTTTGTGTATAATTGGTATTTAGAATGTAATTGGTATGGAAAACTTAGGGAATTCCAAGGAAGCACAACTTGGTTGGTGATTGAACAAACATATTGGGCTAATTAGTATCTATAAATCTATAAAACACAAGAATGGGAGTTGAATCATGTTTTCAAAAACTTTCACAATTTTTTTTAGAAAAATGTGTGTCTACTCAAAATAAATTGACAAGCGAAAGTTATAAATAGGCAAGATGCAATTTACAAAGAAAGTTCACAAAACTTTGAAAGAAGGATATACTATTCAATATTAGTAAACAATATAAGACAAAATTTTTGTACTACTTCGTCTCTCAAACTCATTGATCACATCTAGTTCCTCAACAAACACATGGTTCCATACTATCTTATCCAAAGATAGAAGTAGTTTTCCCAAGTCACTTATAGTTTATACTCAAGTTGTGTTTACACTAGCCTCTTCAAGTTAACATCCAAGTATTCTTTAATATCAACTCTCTTTAGATTCTTTACTAAATTGTTAGATTTAGAGGTTTAAAAGACACAAACAATTTTACAACGTCTTATACAAAATGGTATACAGCTAAAAAAGTTTGTATTCTTAACACATAAATAATACACATTTTACTAAGAAAAGAAAGCTACCAAGCTTTACACAAAATTATGCACAAAGAGATTATGTCAATAGAGTGTTATTCATATAATATTTTTATCTTCTTAAACTTTAGGTATTCATATATATAGCTTCTAAGTCGATCATTGTGATTGGTGAAAGCTTCTTTATGTGTCTTATGCAACTTCATCTGCTGATAGTTTTGTTAAAGCATTAAATACAACATTAAATATTTTTTACCAACTAGTCACTTTTGATATGATAAAACACTTTACTTATCTCTTTATTTGTACTTGTTAATGTGTTTGCAGTTGTAGCGAATATTCAATGAAGTTGTCCAACAACTCTTTTCAAAAAGAGTAGACCTAACTTTTTAGGCACTGAACATATGAAAAAAAGACAATTCTCTTTTAATATAGCTATTTCTGCAACTATTTTAAGATTAAGAAGCAATTGCCCCTTGTATAGATTATATATTAAATTACTATATATATCTAATACTTTTTTATTCCTCTGAATTGTTGTGGCTCGCCAATAAGACATTTTTAGAACTAATAATAAAAATAAAAAATTAATTTTGTTAGATTTTATCACATTTATTTTTGTGAATTATGTAACTCGATTGGTGAAATAGTATCTCTCTCCAAAAAAACATGTTTTTTCTTACCATCGCAAAAAAAAATGTTGTGAATGAAAAAGATATTGAGGAATTGTCCATACGTAAAATCATAATTATTGAGCTTATTATCCTAGGTCAGAACAAGTTGATAGGAGCTCATTTTTTCAAACCCTATATCGCCCTCGTGTGACAACATGGGGGTGGAAAAAGAAAAGAAGAGGATGGGGTTTCTCTTGATTTTGGCATAGCAAGCCCCTGCGGAGGCCTGCATAACGGGCTATTAGCTCAGTAGTAAAGTGCGCCCTTGATAATTATGTTGTTGTGCCTGGAAAAAATTTCAAATTCGATGGAGAACTATTCAGTGTTTCTATATTGATTCCCATCCCATCGAAATACTTTCTATCCAGATCTTTTCCCATATCTATAATAGCACCTTTTGCTATATAATTCTGAATAAAGATATTATCTATTTTGTTACTTCAACTTTCTTGCTTTTACTCTTTTTAAAATCATCTTATTATAAATGAATGAAAAATATTCTTCAACACAACAAATAACCAATTAAAGATGCATGACAAGTACAAATTTTACCATTGTGCATTAAAACATGTGTTTTTGCATCATTTCGTTCAACATTTGCACGTTTTCTTATATCACAATTGGATATTCTTCTATGTCTATTTTCTTGAAATTTATTATTAGTAATATATATATATATATATCATTTTTCAATAACAAAAAAATTGAAGGTAATGATTTCTATAACAGTCCAATTTTCATAAATGAGGTATTTTAAATTAATTGAATTAGTTAATAGAAATTTAGTCATTTATTATAATTAATTATTTCAAAGAGACTAAAATATATATATATATATTAGAGAAAAAAATAAAATAAATATTTTCGGAAACAATAATAATAAGGAACGTATATTTATATTATTAGTAGACATTTGCATATTATAAGTTAAGGGGTTAAGTGAGAAGGTAAAGGAGTTGGGTGAGCTAGGCCCATTAGGGTAGTTATGTGAGAAGGGAAGAAAGATACATGACCACTCTTACCTCATTTTTACCCTAAAGTTTCTTGAAACTTGGGGAAAGAAAAAGAGAAGTCATAGAGAGAAAGCTATTCCTGTAGAAACCTTGTGTAGTTTTCGTAACTTCATCACTATGAATTCATTAACCATTGGATCGTGTTGGAAATTGGACAATAGGTTCTAGATGTGTGGCCCTACATTCTGACAGTTCGGATATGCATTTGAAGCTCTGGTTAGGGAGAAAATGGTAGCGTAGCAAAAGCTCTATTTTGGTAAGGGTTTGTCAGATCAAAAAAGAAAAATCTCTATTGTATTTGTTTCTTCATTTTGGTAAGGGAGGGTGAGATTACCTCGTTATATGCATGTCAAGGTATGTGAGTAATAGGTGCAAACCCTAAGTCCCCCTGTAGTTGTTGTTCCGTTTTGTAATATTCAATTTCGTATCATAATTATTGTTGATAATTTTGTGCACTTCCATATGATTCTTGAGTTATTTGATGATTGAATTTGTATTTGTTTATATGCATTTCCATTTATTTAAGGTGTTCTTGGATCTTGGTAATTAGTATGTAAATAATGTTAAATTACATGAGTAAACAATGGGGTTAATATTATGTTTGATGGGTTGAGTGATGTTTTGATATGGTAAGATGGTTCTGTAAATATTAAATGATTATTGGTTATTCTTATGTTTCGGTTAAGTGATAATATTTGATGCAGGTTTAATGATGTTTCTTTGAGGTGTTCTTAGTTTTTGTTTATTAGTATGTAAATTAAGTTAAATTACATGAGTAAACAATGTGGTTAATCGTATTTTTCATTGTGTTAAGTGGTGTTTTGATGTGTTAAGATGATTGTGTAAACATTGAATGATTATTGGTTAATCTTATGTTTCAATTAAGTGATGTAAATATTTGATGTGGGTTGAGTGATGTTTCTTTGAGGTGTTCTTAGGTCTTGTTGATTGGTATGTAAATTGTGTTAAATTACATGAGTAAACAATGTGTTAATCTTATGTTTCACTGGGTTAAACAATTATGTTATGATGTAGTAAGATGATATTGTGTTTGTGTTCGTCTGGAGCTTTATAGAATGTTTCAACCATTGGATTTGATTTATTTTTGGATAGTAGATTCTTAAAATATTAATTTTTATTTTCAATGGTGAGATCATCAAAATAATGTTTAGGTGAGAGATAATGGAATTAGAGTAATAATTGTATTTTTAGATCTTATACCAATAACAAATTTCGTCTTGAAGGTTTATAGAATTGTTCGAATATTGGTTTTGGTTTATTTTTAGATAGTAAGTTATTAAGATATTAATCTTTATTTTCAATTGTAGGATTATCGAAATAATGTATGGAGTGAGAGATAATAGAGTCAAAGTATGAATTGTATTTTAGGATCTCACACCTGTGATGCAACCCTCCCCAAGCCATGGTTGAGCCATCTTTGAGGAGGAGAATGCCGCCTAGGATCATACTTATGGAGGTCTTCTTGGAGCTTTGAAATGGAGGTGGAAGATTAGAAAGTGGTGGTGATAGTAGGCGCCACTTCTACTAGGTAGGAGATAAGCCTCTAAGGGAGCTAGCCACAAGAGAAGGAACCCTTAATAATAGTATGAAGAACTCTCACTCTAGGAGAAGTCATGAACACTCTCTCTAAAAGAATAAAAGACTCTCAAGTGTAGAGAATGAATATATATTTCAATTAAAAATGAGTGTTAAGAGCTTACATGAGGTGTAGAGCTCTATTTATACAGCAAGCATGGATCATCGACCTAATGCCATAATGTGAATGTCCAAGTAGCTAATCAAGGGGTTAGTTGGCTTAATTTAATGTTAATTTAGCATCTGCTCAATTAACACTAAGTTAATCCAACTAAAGATCCAAACATGGCCCTAGTTTTAAGGATCTATATTCTCTCTTAATTGGAATTTGAATTTTGGAGAGAGATGACATGACACCTCCAAAATCCAAATTTAAACAAGAAGCAACCAACTAATGCCATGTAGGAAAGAGAAGCTTAGGTGGCGCCTAACAAGAGGGGAAAAGGGGGCCTACATGTCTCCTACATGCTTCATGTGTTGGTTAGGAGGGTCTTAGAATGAATTAGGGGTGTGGTTAATAGATTCACATGTCCAAACTCAAGCTACACAAGCCCAACTAATTAACACACTCTACAAAGAGACTAATTACACTTCCTTAAGGAAAACAGAACCTAAAGGCCAAAATTCAAGGCCGGAAATAAAACTAATTACACCACTAAAATCCTAATGACTTAAGGATGCTTATACATGCCTAGAAATGGTCAAATTAATACAATTAAATGGGACATGTCCTAAACTAAGCTCCTCAAAACTTCATCCAAGTCATGCTCTCTTCTTATTGGTCTTAGCTCAAGCCCATGCTAGGGAGGATTACATCATCTCAATTTGACCTCAAATCTTGTAGTCTTTCTTTCTTTTCTTCCAATCCTGCAGGAGAATAAGTATAGGAATGAGTAAATGGTTATATACATAGATGTTAAGAGTGAGAGGTCTATAAGGAGACCTCATAGACTTGGGGTGGTGGAGGTATGCACTAAGGTTTAAAATTTCTTTGTTGTGTTTATGCCCCCACACAGTAGTTCCCCAAGTAACTCTAAGTTCACTAAGGGCTAGTCACATCCGGGTAGGAAGTGAGACAAGCTTTGGTGCCTTGGAGCACTCATCCAAGATAGCTTTATAGGCCTTATCTTGTTGTCACCCCAGAAGATGATGATAGGCCTAGGGGTAGACCTTTCTTTCAAGATCTCTTTAAGTGGGCCTTGAGATTGGCTATGGATAGGAAAAGTTTGTAGCCCAATCTCATGACCACACTTGGTCGAATCCACAAGTAGTGTTTGAGGTTGTGTTTCATTATGCTCAAATTTTTTTGGCACAACCTCTACACCTACTTGTGCAAGGAAAGATTCCTTAACTTCATCCAAGTCTTGAGACTCTTGTTTAAGCTCAAAGGAAAATGTGTTAAGCTCAACACTTGGAGAAGATTCTAAGGTGACATCAAGTAGAACTTGAGGTTGTGGTTCTTTGTGCTCAAAAGGTTTTGGCAACACCTCAATCTCCACTTGTGCATTGGGAAAGTTGTCATCAATAAGATTCTCCTTAGATGGCAAGGAGAAGTCTTCTTGAAAGACAACTTCTTTTTCTTTTAAGTGTTGCACTTGACATTTTAGGATCTCACACCTGTGGTAGACTTTGTCTGAAGTGTCTATAGAATTCGTTAATCGTTGAATTTGGTTTTTTCTTATATTGAGTTCATAAGGTACTAATAGTTATTTTCAACGGTTGGATTGTTGAAATAACGTCTGGAGTGAAAGATAATAAAATGTGAGTAATTAAGTATATTTTAGGATCTTAAGTTACTTGTGGATATTAAATTGATGATTGTCTTAATCTAGGATAGTACCATGCGAGTTAGGTTGTGAGTATTAATGATGAATTTTGTTATTAGTCATAATAGATATTAAAATTATTTTTATGGATGGATGTATTGAGAGTGTCTTGTGGTGTGGTGAATTTGTGTTATGCGAATAAGTATAAGATGAAGTGTTTTATTTATTGATAAATACATGTGATGTGTTGAGAATGTGAACATGATGTTAAGATGATGTGTCATTTATATATAAGTGTGTGTGATGTATTGATGAACATGAGCATGATTTGAGATAGTATGATTGATGATATGAATCAGAAGTACTTGACAGGGAGCCATTCCAGCTGCAGTTGGAAATGAAATTTAGTACCATTATGAGATATTATTATTATGAATGTGACATGAACATGGATGAACATATTGCATAGTGGCCACTTAGGGGTTTTGTAAAGTTTGTCCATTGTGTAACATTATGGATCAATTCTTCTTAAGTTGTGTGGAACGTACACGTGGCTAGTGTAAAAGAAGCTTATGCCTATTACAACCTACGCGTTGCTGACGTAGAATAAGTTTTTTCCTATTGGAAGTTACACGTAGATGGTGTAGAAGAGACTTATGTCTATTGGAACCTACGTGTAACTAACGTAGAAAAGATTTTTGCCTATTAGAACCTACACATGGTTGGTGTAGAATAGGCTTTTGCTATTGGAACCTACACATGGCTGGTGTAAAAGAGGCTTATGCTTATTGGAACCTACACGTGGCTGGCGTAGAAGAGTCGCATGCCTAGGACGAACCTGCATGAGACAACATGTGCATGCATCTAAAACTTTTTTGCATTGAGATGAACTACATATGTTTGATGAATGAACGTTAAATTGTATGAGAGTATTGTTAACATGTTTACGTATGTTATTATATATTTGTATGTGATTCAAAAGTTGTAAATCATATGATATACGGTATGAAAGGGGTATTGTTGTTCCTTTCATGTCTATATGTGAGTCAAGTTCTCACTCATTTGTTTGTTATGTTGTTTGTTTTCTTTTGAGACTCAACGCCCATAGGTAAAAAGTTAGCAGAAAAGGTAGGAGCTGGTATTAGACTTGAGTCATTAGGTTACTCTAATACATATGTAACATTGGGACAGTGGGCTATTGGGATGTTTAATTATTTTTAATTAGTATGGAACCTATTTATCATAAGGCTTTAATTGTTGTATTGGTAATAACGATTTATAAGAGTTTTTATTTGTTATTTATTTTGGCAGGAGAAGTATGATTTTATAAAATTGAGTTTTCTTGAGAATTATTAAAGTGAAGTATCTATTCATGTGAACTTTTTTTACCCATGTACAATTTTTAATTTCCTCTAATTTTTACTATTAAAATGTTGAGGTAGAAGAGTATCACAATTTGTCATTTAACAATAATGTATAAAATCATGTATCAGTAATTAGTCTATATATTAAATATTAATTAAAATGTAAAAAATTTAACAATGGATTTTAAGATTTAAAATATGGTATTGTTGGTACCAAATATCCATATATTAAATATAAATTCTATGTTATTGTTAAAGAAAAATATAGGATCTTGAGAGTGCCAATAACAACACATCCATAGACATTGATTTGGTGTTGCGTCTCCCACAAGGGAATGGGTGCACCCCAAAGGTGTGTAAGAGACATTGCTTTTGAGCAAAAAACAAAAAAGAAGAAGAAGAAGAAGCAAAATGGAGCTATGGAAGGGTGCCAATAGCAACACATTTATATGATTGATTAGGTATTATGCCTAGTTGCCTACTACAATAGTGTGGTCAAACCTATAAAGGTGTGGGAGAGATTAATGTTGAACATGAGAGATTAACCAAAATAGGGGTGAGGATAGCAACACATCCACAAACAAGGTATCAATGCTACACTTCCCACAAGGGTGCGGGATACACTAATAATGACCACAAAAAATCCTAAATATGTAGATATGATTACAGACACAAATGCAAATAGCAACACATAATTGACATTGATTTGATTTCATGTATCCCACAAGGATGGAGATGCATCCACAAGATATAATTTTAATATAAATGCATTTTCTTACTTTTTATTTTTTGCTTAACTAATTTATTAAATTTTTACTTTCATCTAGAATATAAAATATGAATAAAATATAAGAAACAAGAAATTAATATTTTTCATGAAACTATGGAATTAATTGTACTCTGTACACCTAACTTGCAAGATTAACAATTAAATATGTTTATTTCATTGTTATTACTTCATTATATATTTTGAAGTTAAGTTGATATAGTTATCAATGTTTTTATAACTTGGCTTGGACCGACTGGTTCAACCGATTTGAGTCACCCTTTGGAAATGCATCAGAACTTGGTTGACTCAGATAGACTCAATCAGACTTGGCTAAGAACCGACGTCTTGAGGGGTCATTTTTTTTTAAAATTTTTTCTTAATGGGTGAAACAATGACGTTTTGAATATGGAAAAACTTTTAATAGTCTTCTCTACGTTCAATATTCACTCTTTGTGACTCGGTATGTTTGCGTTTGACTCCAATGTCTGTGGCTTTGCCCTTCTACGATTGCGACTTACATTGAAAATTAGCATAAAATAAGCCACAAATTTGGTGTTGACACTATCTTCTTTAATTGTGTTTATGATTTTTTAAGTATAAAATTATATAGGTTATAAATATTTATATTTTTTAATGTAATTTGAGTCTGTGAGTCAATTATGGACCCTCTGAGTTGATCCTTAACTTCATGGCTCCTTATCCTAATCAAATCAAAAACTAAGTTCGAGTATGATAATATTGATAATTATATTTGGAATTGAAAATACATATACCTTTTATTATTAATGTCCAAATTAACAAAACCTACTTATAGTTGGAGACTAGTAGACATAGCTTAAGAGAAATTCTTTGAACACCTACCATATTTCTTTTAACACCTACTATGAGATTACAATTACCAAAATACCCTTGTTTTTACAACTTTATGGACCAATTGATCCTTAATAAAAAAAATTACACACTTACAAACAAGTTGGTTTGTAGGTGTAAAAACTACAGATTTGTTGGTCTATAGACTTAAAAATTTACACACCTATGAACCACTTAGTTCCTAGGTATAAAGAAATTTTACATAGCTATAGTCCAATTGGTTTAGAGGTGTGTAAACTTTTTAAGTTTATGGATTAACTGCTGTGTAGGCTAAAAAAATATTACACACCTACAGTTGGTTTAAATTGCAACCTATGAATCAATTGATATGTAGACTTAAATTAAATTATCTATGGGCCAATTGGTTTACATTGATAAAAAACATGACTCACAAACCACTTCATCCTTAGTGATATGTTTACTTTTTACTAAAGTAATAAAACTTTTAAAAAAATATAAAATTTTAATAAAAATATCAAATTTTATAATTTTAAAATCTTATTAAAATTTTATATTTTTAAAATTTTATATTTTAATAATATAATTTATTTATAGTATAATAATTTAAAAAATTTATTATTACAAACCAACATTTATATTTTATAATTTTATATTTTCAAATTTTATTGTAAATATTAAAATTGAATATAATATTTTATATTTTAAAAATTTTATATTTAGGGAAACATGTGGTCGATAATTTAACAAATAATATTATATTTTATAATTTTATATTTTAAAAATGTTAATAAAAAAGTAATGAAATTTTAAAAATTTTAAAATATTATATTATAGACAAATGATATTATTAAAATATAATATTTTTAAAAGATGAGAGAGTAGATTTAGATTAAAAGAAATTAGGAATAATTTGAATACTTAAAAAATTATTTTTTAATGTTAAGTGAGGAAAAAAATGGGAGTAGTAAAGAATTTTCCATAGCTTAATTGCATTACACAAGTTTAATGGATTTTTGTTTAACAATGTGGGCCCAATTGGTTTACACTGTTTGATAAGCCCATATGATTTTAGTATAAAGGTGTAAGGGAAAGTGTTGGGGGGTGTCAGTAGAACTTCTTTTAATAAATACACTGTTTGATAAAACATATGTCATAGCCCAATTGATTTAATACAAGAGTTAGGTACAAAGTTTCATCTTTCAGTTAAATTTTGTTTAAATAATCTTAGCATGAAAAATTATAATTTTATACGAAATATTTGTTTATATTTTATTTTTTGGATAATATCATGCAATTAATATAAAAAAATTTATTAATACTAAATCTAGTTTATTCTAATTTTTATAATATTAAAAAATAGAAATATCTGTCAAACCGATTGTTTGATAATTTAATATTCTAATTTGTTAGGACTTATTTATCGTCAAGATAGGTAAAATGTGATAGAATTATTATTATATGTTACCCTAATCAATTTATCATATTGGTTATTTTATCTAGGATAACCAAATGTTGGGTGTGGTATTAGTAACAGATGCAGAAATTTTAAGTAAGTTAGATAAAGTGTAAATTTTTAAAATAAAATTATAAAAGTAAAAAATTTATATATATATATATATATATATATTTGAAAATTGATAAAGATGAGACAAAAACTTTGAAAAGAAAAATTTCACTAAAGAAATATTATATTATTAAATATAATTGGAATTGTAATTTAATTTATCTAAAACAAAAAGTTAGAATCAACCAAATAAAATAAAGAAAATTAAACCCTTATTTTATTAGAGATGAAATAAAAAACATAAAATTAATATGTGAAAATGTTAACTTAATTCTTTAATTGCCATTAAATAGAATTGTAACTAAAAAAAAAATTAACTTATCCTTTTAATTAGTTGTAAGTAAATGTCTTTGTAATTATTAACATAAAAAAATCAATTTTTATTGAGTAAATTGTTAAAATTATCTTAGTGAATTTAAATATACATATTTCATAAATATTAAAACAAAAAAAAATCTAGTATGTATTTGTATAAATGGTTAAATTTATCTCTTAGTGAATTTAAGTATATATTATACGAAATATTTGAATTAATTATATTCAACGGTATCAAAATAAATATTTTTTAATCATACCTATTTGAAAAGAATTATTTTTAAATAAAATTATAACTACCAAAAATAGTTATTTTTAAATAAAAATTATAATTACCGAAATCATAACTACCCAAATTTATTTTGTTAACTTTTAAAGTGATATATATGTGATTATTGAAATGTCATTATAGCATATGGAAAGTGCGGTGCAAGATTTAGAGTTTATTAAAAGATCAAATAATTAAAACTGCAAATAAAAATAAATATATGAGTTTAATTGGTGTACATGGTTACTGTAAATATTTTTACACTGACATTCAATAACAACCCTTCATTCAAGGTAAGTTTATTAAAAGTCACATAAATCAAAAGTTATAATTGAACGTCAGTATAAAAATCTTTTACACTGACAATGTATACCAATTAAACTCTACATATGTATATATTATTAGAAAATAAAATAAAAAAAATGAATAGGAGCAAATGCTCCACTCTTCTCCAAATAGGACTGACCCTATGTTATATTGTAAGAATCGGATTAAGATCATACATATGATAGATCAACCTCTTACTAAGGAAGTAACATGCCAAGTAAAGAGGTAGTTTCATACCCTAACTAGGCCCCTTACTCGTAATTTGTCCTACTGGATACTTTACAAGTTCATAGCTTAGGGGTGGTGGACCAAGCAAAGCTCTAGCTCTCGTCCAAGGGGGCTAGCATACTATCCTACTATAGTAGCTAACCCCCTATTTCATAGGGCTAAAGCAGGTGTTAACTCAAGCCTAATAGGGGTCTACCCTTTCTTGTTAAACTAAAGAAAAACCCCTATTTAGATAGGGGGATACGTAGATGCCTTACTCTATTCCTTCTCGTTGGTCAGGATTAGCGCCCTCGTTACTGTATTGGACGATCGAGCTCCCTATCAAATCAGGAATCAATCACCGTAATGGTTCGATCACTCATTGAATCAATCAAACAAGATTGAATCAAGTCGATTTGAATCGATTTACAGAAAAACTAGCAAACCATTGAACTCAACCAATTTGAAGACATAACTTCTTTAGGTTTTTTTAGGAGACTCAGTCAAATACTTTATATTGAAGACATAACTTCTTTAGGTTTTTTTAGGAGACTCAGTCAAATACTTTAAACAATTGCTATTCTTGGGACAGGAAGACTAAGCTTTGCTCCCTCCCTTATGGGTTGCTCCAAGTTGTGATCCAAGCTAGTTTTTGTTATCTTCAAATTCACCCTATAGGAACCTCCTCTACAAGCGCTAAATCAAATAGGCTACCATATTTGGAATGCTGTAAAAAGAGAAAGAAAAGATAAAGGAATGTAGGAGATAGAAGATTTGATAAGGCAAATTCTCTCTCTTAGAGATATGTTTTTTTGCTTCTAAGATGACATCTTAGAACTCCATTTTTCCAGCACTAGTCTCCATACACACACACACACACACTCTCTCTCTCTCCTTACTTCAGTCCCCATAGGGATCCCCAGATAGGAAAATGCCATATGCATTATCCTACAATACAACAGTCCTGCAAATAATTACAACTCTTATGCATTCAGCCCTACTCCTCCCACATTACTCTTATGAAAATTAATCTTCAGACCTGATACCATTTCATATCATTTTAGAACACTTTTTAGAATCATTACTACACATTGGGTATCATGTTTTACTATAATTAAAGTTTCATCTATATATTTTTGGATCACAACTTCGAGCTCTTGCCTTCCTATTTTCATGCCGAATAAAAGATTTTTACAAAATGACATATTTCACTATGCCCCAAGGCCTTCGATAACAATTAGAGGAAATAAGCCATGGTATCACCCTATCTTAAATCTCTTTGCATATAGAATTCTTAGGTAGCACTCCCATTTACAAGAACCGAGACTAACGAAGATTGAAGGCACTTTTTTATCCACAAATCCATTTCTAACAGAACCTATATCTTTGAAGCATATAGAATAGAAATGGCTAGTTAATTGAGTCATATGTCTTTTCAAAGTCAGCCTTGAACATCAGAAGTGACTTCTTGTACTGCTTTTCCTCATGAATTATTTCATTCACAATAACAACACTATCCAGAAGTTGTCTACCTTTGATAAAGGCAGTTTGAATATCTATGCATCACCAATTGGAGTCTTTTTTCTAATAGTTTTGCAATATTTTGTACAACACACCTATAAGTGATATAGGTTGATAATCCACAAGACTTGTTGTAACATCTTTCTTGGGAATCAATGTTAGGAACGATAGATTTGAACCCTTGGAAAGCTTCCCATTTTCGTGAAAATCCGCCATAACCTTTATCATATCTTCTTTTAACATATCACAAAAGTGCTTCACAAACCTCATGCTATATCCATCTGACTAAGTGCTTTATAACCTTCACATTATCTTTGCCTTTGAAAACTCTTTTACTAACAATAAAAAATATAGGTTTTTTTAGGAGACTCAGTCAAATACTTTTCTGTTTTTCAAAATTGCTATTCATATTTCATACCACTATTTTTACTAAATGCAACTATTATTTTGTATATTTTCTAGAAATATCCTTTATTAATCCAAAAATTAATTTTCAAAAGACAATTTTAATTGTACTCCTTCCAAAGCAAGTTATGTTTCATCCTTTGATTTACAAATTACAATTGAAGTCTCTAAGTGCTTGTTTGAAAACAGTTTTATAAAACTATTTTCAGTATTTTAGTATTTAAAAACTAAAAAACTCGTTTGGGTAGTGATTTCTGAAAATATTTTTGGTTTTTTAGTTTTTTAAAAACTAAAAAACAAAAACAACTGAAATTAGTTTTACTTTTCAGTTTTCTATTTTTGCTTTGAAAACTCAAAATGTAATCAGAATATGTTGTCTTTTTCTTTCCATTAATGAAATTTTAATAAATATAAATAAGTTTTTCCATTTTTATATCTTCAAAATAGTTTTCAAATAACACTTACCAAACAAGTCTTTGTTTTTTTTCTTCCTGAAAATAGTTTTTGAAAATTATTCTTAAAAACTTTTTTCAAAAAACTAAAAAACAAAATCAAACCAATCAAGCCCTAAATCCTAGAATAAACTGAGAAACTTTTAAACTCTATATTGAATGATGTGACACTTTTCTTTAAAGAAATAAAATAATAATAATAATAGAGTGTAATTTATTTTAGTAGGATGAATTAATTTGTGTTATTAAAATAAATTAAGATTTGGTATTATAAAATAAATATAGGTAAAAAGAGTAAGATGATATGAATTTTAATGATGCATCCACTTGATGCACTTCCCTTGATCTACTCCCAAGGCTCTTCCACACAAGTAGAAATGGCAGATGGAGGAGATAAGAGGTGGAGATGGAGGCACCACTCAAGAAGAGATAAGCCTTAGGTGGAAGAGCTTACCACAAGGAGAAGTCCCATGATAAAAGCTCAAAAAAATTATCCCAAGAAGATGAAAGAAGAAGACACTCAAATTTAGAAGTAGAACTCTATTTTCATAAAATCAAGTCTAAAGAGTACAAGTAAGGGGAGGGCATGAATTTATAGTGTTAGGAGAGATTAGGAGTGGAAGTGGACGTCCACCTTCTAATTAAGGCCCAAGGAGGCTTAATCATGTGTTAGTTAGGCAAAGCTAACTTAGCACATGATTAAGTGAAATGAAGATCCAAACAAGGCCTTAACTAAGTGGATCTATGTTCCCCAATTTGAATTTGAATTTTGGAGGGAATCTATATGGCATTCCAAAATTCAAATTTGGTTGGTTAGAAACTAGCCAAGTAGGTGCACATGTGGAGGAAAGAGAATGCCAAACATCATTTGGAGGAAACAAGGGGGACCCACATGTCTCCTAGTTGGTTAGGGGGGTGTTAAGATAATTTTTGGGGTGTTCTTAGTAGAACCACACGTCCAAAAATCCTCCTAAGGCCCACCTAATCAACTCACACCTTTTAAGCACTAAATGAACCTCCCATTTGCAAATAAAAAAGAAAGAAGGGCCAAAATACACGGACAAAACAAAAAAACTAATCTAGTAAGACTATGTCCTAAACAATCAAACTAGCTACATAGGTGGAGTCTATGGTCAATCTCCACTCTAAACAAGAGGTAAGGTCTTCCTCCTTCTTCACTTGCTAAGTCCTCCTCTATCCTCCTAGTCATGACCCTTGTGATTGGACCCTTGCTAGGGGTGAATGCATTAGTTAAGTTGAGTTTCGTGTTAGAAGTTCAACTCAATGGATAACCAAGAGTAAATTAGAGGATTAAAGTATTACATTTCAATCTCACATTTATGAGGCTTGAGAGAGAGTTGTAAATGGAACCTTGTCAGGAGAGGTTGAGGTGTAGAATTTCAAGACTTGAGATCACATCATTCACATCCAAGATCATCTTTCGAGTAAGGAGAAGTGGGAATTATCTCACATGTAGCAATGTATAAGGAAATGGGTAGTGAATCAATTTCTATGCTTTTGTAGTTTTTTATGTACTATAAATATGTATCATGCAAAAAGTTAGACGATTCTAAGTGGATGCTTGGTGTAAGGTGGCCTTGTGGTGGAAGATACACAATAGAATATGCTTAATGCAACATCTAGCAAGTACCAAGCTCTAGTTGGGGGACGTGTATTTATAGTTAAGGGTGTGGAAAAAATTCAGATATCTAAAACCAATCCATATTCGATTAATATTCAATCCATTTAAATCCATTTTAATTGATTGGTTTCATCTTTAAATTTTTTTTTTAATTTTACATCCAATCCAATTAATTGGATATGAATTGGATATTTATTCAGATTTTTAAAAATCCAAAATTCAAACATCAGTATATAGAGTCATTAAATAAATGTTTCAAATTTTAGGCATATGAAAATTTTGAAAGTAAAAATTATACTATGTGAAAACTCACTAATAATTACAGAAAAATACAACTTAAAAATATCATATATTTAAAATACTAATTATTTAAGTTATTAAATTTATTCCTAACCATACAAAATATTGTATTTTACTTATAGAATAGTTAAACTTTTTATTTTCTAGCACTTGACACAATAGTGTAGATATTCTCACCAAAGTGTTCGAGGTGCACTAGAAGAGAATATAAAAAAAAAAGTCGTCAAGATTCGGCGACACACATGTGACACATATGCACATATCATAGAGGCATAAGACATGTGCTAAAACAGAAAGTGGCTTTGTGCGTATCCCGATGAACCACAATATTATTTTCAAAATTTTTATACAATTTATCTTCTAGCAGGCTTCTCGCAATTTTGAGACATAATCACATCATTGTAGTAAATGTTAGAATAAATATTACAGATTTTAATTTTATTTCAATTAGACTTTTAACTGCTATTTATTTGATAAAAATATATTTTGTATAAATCAAATAAGTTGTGTGGTTAAATATAATTAAAGCTAGTTTTTTAATATTAATCATAGTTGTGATAAGCAAAAATTAAACAAGATATCTCTATTGAACTTTGTTAAAAAAATCATATTTAAAATAAAATTGGATTTTAATTATAAATCAGTTTTAACCATTTTTAAAAAATTCAACCCAATTAAATAAATATAATTTAAATTCAATTAAATTAATATGATTGAATCCGTCTTCATCGAATTGGATTCGAATTTGATATGAATTATACACACTCCTACATTATGCTCAATGCTCTTTCATTTTTATTTTTTTCACATTTTGGAATGTCCGTTCTAGTATCTATATTTTAAATTTTGGATTAGATGTTTTTGAATGTAATTTAAAATGTATTTTTTCATATTCATAAATTCAACCCATTTTTAAAAATCAGTTTTAACCATTTTTAAAAATTCAACCCAATTAAATAAATATGATTTAAATTCAATTAAATTAATATGATTGAATCCGTCTCCATCGAATTGGATTCGACTTTGATATGAATTGGATTTTAAAAATCAAACTCATTCACACTCCTAAATTATACTCAATGCTCATTCTTTTTTTTTCCTTACATTTTGGAATGTCCATTCTAGTATCTTTATTTTAAATTTTGGATTATATGTTTTTGAATGTAATTTAAAATGTATTTTTTCATATTCATAAATAACGAAATAAATTTTCTAGAATACATCTTTAAGGTTCCGAATTGAGCTAACTATTCCAAAAAGTAATTTGAAATATATTTTTCCATATTCAACCATTCTAGAAATTATGTTTTATATTCGGGAAATAGATGCTATGAAATATAATAAATAAAACATTAAAACATATGTATGTTTTTCAGTTTTTGCTAAAAAAGCACAAGGGGGTAAGTAGGAAAATTTAAAAAAAAAACGTTTTTAAACCAATTTCGAGGTTCAATTGAGTAAAATCTATTAAAATGTAGTATGGGCTTATGGAGTCTGCTAATGTTATATGTTTAAACAACAAGTAACAAACATTGGGCCTGTATTTGGCGTTGTTTTTTCTACTTGCATCACATATTTTCTTCTTACACCATCTAGAAATTTAAAAGAACAAAAATACCCTTATAAACCATAAGGGCTAGGTCTTCCATAAAGTTTAGGGTGAGTCGATCTGGAATAGCCATTTTGAAGGGAATTTCAATGAGAGTCTACAATGGCTATTACGGATACATTGAAATTGCCTCCAGAATGACCTTCCGAAATGTTTGTTTTGGACCTTATTTTATTTAGAGAAAAAGATTCATATATTGACAGTTTAGAAAAGATTAACCTTATTATTTAATCATAATCTTTTATGTATATTAAATTTATTGATTTTATTAATTAATATTTTAAAAGTTATATAAGTTATAAGTTGTTATTAAATAACAATTTTAAACTATATGTTTAAAATGAATGCGATTTCACATAGACGTAACATGTTAAGGTGTTATTCGCCTTCTGACTAAGGGGTTGTTTGAAGTATTACGTTAATCAAACTATATGTTATTTATTCTCTCAACCATTTGACATATATTAATTTAATCAAATTCTAAAATGTAAATTAATAATTTTCTTTCACAAATTAGCAACAGCAATACTAGAAGTCGCTGAAAAGTAATTGTTCTGAACGCACTTTAAAAGGTCTCATAACACCACATAATTTATAAGCAACCAAAATTTTTAAAATTATTTTAGAGTTTAATGGGTATACACTATCAGTGTAAAGATTTTTACACTTATATTTAATTACAATCCTTTATTTATGGTAAATTTGTTGACTTTATTCCTTACTACTTTAAAATTCACATAAATGAAAAATCATGATAAAATATCAGTGTAAAAATCTTTTAAACTGAAAGTGTATATCAATTAAACTCATTATTTCATAACTAATTAGTAACAACTAGTATAGATAAATATAATTTTACACATCTATTACACATACTAGTATAGGTAAATATAGTTTTACGCATCCTATTACATAAAACAATATTGTGGTGATGGTATATCCATTACATAATAATACCATAACACAATTCAACTGACAAACAATAATATTTATTTAAAATTTTTAGGATGATGTGTGTCATTCTCTACTAAGATAATTTTTTTAAAAATTATTCTTTGGGATATTTTATCTTGATAATATACTCGAGTATAATGTTTTTAAAAATAAATAAATAATCAATAATTAAAAATAACATTATATTGAATTATTCATTATAAATATAAAATATAACTCCTATGCTTATTTGTAAAATATTATAGTTTTTTGTTTAACTATAAAATTTATTCACAATATATACATAAGTATTTATTTAAATAAACATATACTATCTATAATGGACAAAAATGAAAGAATAGACATTACTCATCGATTAAGATTTATTTACTACAATTACATATGATGATTATTTCTTTAAACAATATTTTTCTTAAATAATTTGTAACAAGTTATTTTTTGTTTGACACTTTTGCTAGCAGAAATCTACCACATTAATTAGTAGTTAAATACTAATGTTGACATCTATAAACTTAGAAGTCATAACCAATAATTGTGGGCATCATCGATAAACCCTTTATGATAATTAGCATACAATCACGATAACATTTTTCAAACACATTGTGTCCAAGAAATAAAAGTAAAGTTGTACATATATCCATAAATATTTGGCATCACATTTTACTTCATTAACCTAGTTTGTCCAAGTGAAAATTGTAATTAGCTCAGGTGAAGCCTAACATAATTGTCATTATAATCACAATTCAATGGATTTTATCTCCTTCTTTGCTATAATTCTCCTTTTAATCTATAAATCTATATAAAAATATTTTATAAATGATTAATTTTTGCTATGATGTTTTAAAAAACTAGCTAAACATTTATTTATAAACAAAATAACGTTTGTAAAATAGCCGTAAATCCACAACAAATTTGCATCAAAAGTTTTTCTAACCCTACAATAAATGTATTAATTAGTGGATTTTTTTTTTTTTTTTGCGTTCAATGGAGGTTCTTATCCTAACCAATTAATTTGCAAAGGTTACAAATTTGCTGTTGTAACTTATTCAATTATGAAGATTCTTTACTAGAGGTTTTAAACTTACATTTTTATTACCCTGCGAAGGTTATTCTGTAAGGGTCTAAATTTTTAAAGAATATTAGTGAAGGTTTTAAAATTACGCAATTATGAAGATTCTTTACTAGAGGTTTTAAACTAACATAATTAGTGGATATTTTTTTCAAGAGTTTTTAGACCACCTTAATTTTGGATATTTATGGAGGTTCATAAACTTCCATCTCATTTTGCATATAATGTGTAACACCCAAGAAATATAACACAATTAATGTCAGTTAAAATAAAAATATATTTAATAGTTAGCACATTATATTTTTTCATCAAAATTTAAAACTTTTAAAGAATACAATTAAAAATACATCTGCACACTCTTGCTAAGTGAGAAAAGTTGTCACCCAACTAGGAACAAGAATATCTCGCTTAGTGACAAGAATTGTCTAGTGAGATACCTAAATTAAACTGTTTCAATGAAGGAACTTTGCTCAACAAGATGCATCATTAGACGAAAATCCTAGTAAATTCTTGAGAATGGAAACTTTATGCTAGGCGAGATACCTTATTAGGTGAAAAACCAAAAAATTCACTAATAGAGACAAGTTTTCGCTGGGTTAGACATGTCGCCCAACGAGACCTTACAGAATTACAAAACTTCTGTTGTAGAAATACACAACTACACACAATCATAAAAAACTAGAATAAAACAAGTTCTAAAGATTAGGTTTCAGGTTCTGACTTACATACATCCATACACTATATCTTGCTAAAGTATTCTATAGTTTTATCATTAAACATAAACATGTATAAGTCCAAAATATAGTTTCATACAAGTTAACATTATATAGATTCACTAAGTTGCTTATATACATAGTCTATACAAGTCAAAATGGACTCTCTAGTCCCTACGGAATCAATCATATTCACTTCAGTCCAATCTCTCTTGCCTAATAGAACTATCACTGTCACTTGCTCCCATGTAAAGCATGACCATTACAGTTAAACACAAGACACATACAAGAAAGGGTAAGCTTATAATATAATAAATCCAAGTAAATGTGAAAACTAGACAATTCAACATCATTACACATTCCATAGTATTGTCCAGTGAATATTCACACTCATAATCCCTATGAACATAAGTCATCAGTTTTACACATTCATAATCTAATGACTTAAAATTTTTCAAAAAACAAGCATTGAATTTAGATACCGAGATAGCCCATCCAGACTTCATTTTTCAATTGGTATTTTTCATCTATTTGACCCATACAGACATTAGCTAGGCCTGAGTAATACTGATATGATACTTCTAGCTGATGTTTGTCATCCATGGGACCCATAGGAACATTCAATTGACTCTCAACTTGTGTCTGGTGTCCTCTTAACCCATAAAACACACAGTTGCTATCTGAGTACATTCTCTTGGTGTAAAACACCAAAATCACAACAAACTTACAAATATCCCTGACTCAATGCACTACACTTTCGACTTAATTACCTCCTCGTAACAACCCACAATATAATTCATAAATCATCATTTCAGACATCAACTTAGATCAATACATGCAATATCTCAAAATAGCTCAATCACATCAAAACATTCAGATCACAATTCAAAACATAAATTAATCACATGCAATGATTTTCACTTCATCAAATCAAAATCTCTTTGAAATTAAACAATTATAAAGCTCCCCTTACCTAATCCTCTCTTTATAAGCTAAATTCGAAGAGAGAGAAGAATCCAACTGCAAAAATCACTTAAAACCTAACAAAAATTCCCAAAAGTAAGAACGAACCTAAGTAAATGGGATTTTAAGGAGGATTTCCCTTTAAGGGAAACAATTGAACTAAAAATGATAGGAAAGAGAGCCAAATAAATAAGATCACACATACCTATAATGATCAACACTCAAAATCAGGAACAATAGAGTGAAGAAGTTTCGTTGAATTCCATTGGCGAATGGTCACACATATAGAAGAGAGAAGATGTGGGTGAGGAGAAAGACAAGAGAGAGATGCAAGAGAGAGAGAAAGTGAAAGGGAAGAAGTGAAAGAGAGAGGGAAAAGGGAAAAAGGAAAGAAAAAAAATGAACTGAAACTGTGTTTAGTGATTTTGATTTTCTAATTGTAACTTCCTCACAACTTAAATTCTGGATTTTTTTCTAATCAAAGAAATTTTATATATATATATATATCCCCTCACATTGAACTAATTCCACTAAACTTCTACAATATAGATAATTTTCCAAAATAATACCCAATATCAATGTAAATAATACCACAATTTATTCTTTAATTAATTTAATAATCATAGTCAAATTCAATTTAATTTCTCTTTTTATTTAATTCACATACTTTTAACACAATATTAAAAACAAGACCTTACATCATGTCAAGTTAACTTATTTTTTATTAACAATAAAATATATACTTGTATTAGATATGTAGGTAAATAATTTAATAGTTTTTTAATAATTTAATAGTTTGTTTGGTTGTGAAAAGTAAAAGAAAGTAGATAGAGAAAAGACAAATAATTAAAAAATAAGTAATATAGAATGTTGTATTATTTTATATAAGAGAAATGGAGAAATAATGGAGAGAGATAAATAGAAAAATAAAATAAGTAAGAAATAATACAAGTGGGCCTCTTTATTTTTTTGTTAATCATTTTTCTGATTTTTCTCTAACAAAACATCAATAAAATTTTCATATATTTTTCTTTCTTCTATTTATCTCCAAGACTAAAATGTTTGTTTGTAACATTCCATTTTTTTAGAAAAATAATATATTACTAAAAATGTGTAATTTATATTAGTAGACTTAAATTAATTTATTATTTATGTTTATCAAAATAAATTAAGAATTAATTTCATAAAATAAATATAGGTGTAAATAGTAAGAAAGTTTAAGTTGTATATAGCTAGAAAGACCAATCCAATTGTTAACTTAGAATAATTCAAAGGGTTAGGGTATTGTATCTTAGTTCCACGTTTCCAACTTTAGAGGTTTGAGAGAAAACTACATAGAGAACTTTGCCAAGGGAGCTTGAGGAGCAACCTTTAGGGAGTTGAGGTCACACCCTTTCGTAACTAAAATTATCGTTTAAGGTAAGGTGTGTGGAAAATTATCTCTCATGTAACATGTGTAGGGAAGATAGGTAGTAAAGCAATCCCTAAGCTTCAAAAGGTTTTATGTAATGCCATTGAAGGGTTATGAACACTCGTAATGAGTGTTAATAATATGTTTTAAGTGTGACTATGTGGATATATGTATTATAATTTATTGGAGTTTTGAATTTAAATGATAGAATGCTTTAAACGTGATTGCGTAAATATATGTAATTCATGTGTGTTTAATGTTCATGTATATAGTTAATGAATGTCTGCATCAATTTTATTGATTGTTAGGATCATGAATTATTAGGCAAAATAATTTAGATATAATGATTATGTTGACTTTCAAATTTTCCCTTTTTATACCCTAGAAATTAGTGCTCTTGAATACAACAATAATGAGTGTTTATATTAATATATTGAATTGATGGAGTAATGCCCTTTTATGGCCATTGTGATTGGTTATAACAATTGGGCTAGTTGGAGATGGGGTTATAATTGATTAATCATTGTTTGATTGTTGGTTTATCATTGTATTTGGTGTGTTTATACATATGATAATGAATTATGGGATAAAATAAACTAGGTATAATGATTATTTTAGTATTAAGGGGTTCCCTTTTTATATCCTAAAGGTTAGCAATAATGGGTGTCTGTAGTAAGCATATTTTATTATTAACATTCATGATCTTCGGACAAGAAAATTGATAGGAAAATGATGCAATTTAAGAAAGTGGTCTTCATGAAAGTTGTAGTCATAAATGTTATCTAACTAATACCATTGTTTTTATTCTAAAAAAATTACTTAGAGCTCAAGTTATGATCATATTAGTTACTGAAGGTCGAATTGCCAGAATTAAGCAATGAATTCATGCTTCTTCCAAGTTTTGACATAGTAAACGTTTGTTTTATCTCTTGAGGTCAACATAAGAGTTGTAGATAAATGTCCTAGCTTTCAAACTAGATAAGAAACAATGTTATAAGATTAATAAATCTATAGAGATCGCATTTATACTCCACAAAGATCGTAGAGGCTTATTAGAAAATGAGTGAGAAAATCTTCAAAACATAGAAAAGGTTGTGGTGAGTTATGAATATAATGTTCCTATGTGTATATGTGAGAAAGTGAATGTATTAAATATTATGAATGATGTTTTGTCCCATGAGAATGTGTGCTTTAAGTAATTAGTGTTGATGAACTTATTTGTGCTAAGAGTTAAGTCTAAGTTGTTACTTAACAATGTGTGAACTCTGATTTGTTGGATCATTTGTGAAGTCTAGACTTTGTCTAGCAACACTTAAGTCTTGTTTTATATGGCCATTTATCTATATGTGTGATGCATTGTGCGATAGTCCATGTATGCATTTAAGTGTTTTGGGTCCCTTATGACTTGTGCTGACTTGTAATGGGTGTCTAAGGTGATTGTATGGCCCAAGGTATGTTTTGGGTTTCCCTATGACTTGTGTTAACCTGTAATGGGTGTCTAAGGTGGTTGTGTGGCCTAATGTATGATTTTTGGGTTCCTCTATGGCTTGTGTTGACCTGTAATTGGTGCCTAGGTGGTTATGAGACCCAATGTTTGATGTGTCCTTTGTGACTTATGTTGATCTAGAAATGGATGCCCTTGGTGGTTTATGCTTCACCTTATATACAATATGTGTGCTTTGTACTAAGAGTTATGATACCATATGCATATGGAGTTCAAACCATAAGTCGTCATGAGTCTTTAAGTGTTTATGCACTTGTGATGTGTTTATTTGTTATACTTTAGTTAGCTACTTATTCTCTACATTTGCCTTAACATGTGTAAGATGTATTCTCACCTTTTGCTATTTGTTGTTACATTTTGTTTGGGTTGAACATAATTTTTAGGTGTGCAATATCTTGATGCATTGTGGGTGATGAAGTTTCAACTATTTTTTACCTTTCCAGTTGGGATACTTTGATTATGTGTGACATCGGACTAGAGAGAATTAGTTAATAGCTTTTTGTTATATAGATGAATTATTTAATATTTCAATATAAGTTTTAGCTGTTGAGGATCTTGTAAAGCTCATATTTAAAACCTGATGTATTTATTTATATGCTACATTTTGTTATATTATAATTTTCGAAAATAAGTTTATGCGATATGAATCTTTTTACCTAAGTGCAAAGTCTAATATTTAAATAAAAATTTCTATAATATTTGTAATTAAAGAATAAAGTGTTTGGGGTGGAAGGGTGACTCAATGTCCAATCATAATATATTTCAACGTAAATTGTCTAAAAAATTAAATAAGTAAAACGAATAAAAAAAATAAATAATATAACATAATATGTCATTGACATAAAATATTATAATTTACCATTTCTAATATTTAGCATATGCAAAGAGTTCTCTAAAAAAATTATGAAAAGTATGTATAATTTTATATGTATTTTTAAAATTCGAAAAATTAAAGACAAATATAATTTTTAAAAGGATTAAAATCAAAATTCTAAATAATATAGAAGGTACAAAAATATATTTAATTCTTTTGTTTTGTCACCTGTTAACTATTTAAAGACTAGGATAGCATGATTAACTGAAACAAAAGTAAAGGAAGAACCATCTGGATGAGTTTTGGAAGCAATGGGATCGTAACATATTACTTTTTCTATTTTTATTTATAGGACATAAATTATAACTTTACAAATTATATTTATTCTTTTCTAGACAAATTCATAATGTGTTTTATATTAATAATTTGTAATTGAACTAACAACGAGAGAGGGGATCGATATTAATTGCTAGGATAGTTTTGAAAAATACATAAACTTAGAATAAATTTATTAGTTTAGTGTTCATGCATGTTTATTAATTGCTAGGATAGTTTTGAAAAATACATAAACTTAGAATAAATTTATTAATTTAGTGGTATGCATGGTTAGTGTAAAATATTTTATATTGTTATTTAATTATAGTACACCGTTTATATTCTTTTTAGGACATAAAATTAATAAGCTTATCATATATAATGAGTTGTAATTAAATGATTGTGTAAAATTTTTTAGACTAACGGTTCGGTACATGTTTTTTTTCTCTAAATTTATTATTATAAATTAAATTGATAACTTTTTTAATCTTAATTAGATAATGACTCTTATAAATATAAATAGAAAGAAAATATATAATTAATTTTTATTAATACTTCCTCCATTTTTGTTAAATTGTAAGAAATTTTCTATATTTTTCTTTCTATTTAATTATTGTTCTCAAAGTTTAAAATAATATTAATTTATTGCCCATTGACCAATAATATGTGATTTTTTCATTAAGAAATATTTCAACAATTTTTTGTGACAATAAATTTATCAACACTGATTTTAACTATGAAATTATCTTAAAATAAAAAATTTTAATGACTAAGTTGATTACTCAATTTAATCTTAATAACAATTATTAGGAAATCATTAAGTGATAACTAGTAAGAACAACTTTAGTAGGGATCTCAAGGTAGGGATCTCATTAAGTGATAACTAGTAAGAACAACTTTAGTAAGGATCTCAAGGTAGTTTCTAAAAATCAGAATCTTTTTTCACAAGAACGATGATTGCAAGAGGACATCACTTTTAATTGAGAATCCGTTATTTAAATATGAGTTCATTATGAGATAATTAAAATTAAGTTAAGAATTCAAATAAATTATACTATTGGAGTAAAAATTCTTCAGGAGTAGCACTAGGTAGCCCACAAAAAATGGTCTAAGAACTCGTAAATGACATTGTCATTGTGGATGCTCTAAGCAATTATTTCCTTTAAAAAAAAAAGGTAAACCATTGTCATTAATTATATGATTAATTATTAGAATGATTTGAGCTCAATTTACTATGACTAAAACAAGAGTTTGTTTAACTGACCCAAATAAAAAAATGGAGTTAAAGAATGTTATCTTAATTCATCTATTAAATTAGGACAAATATATTATTTTTAATTTTATAATTAATATAGTTGTTATTATATTTTATATATTCACACATACCTCTTTCATAATATTTATTTATAAAGTAAAAAAATCATGCATACTCCACATGTTACCAACAAGTCATTGGTTTGGGTGGTAATGAACTCAGTCCCTTAAGCAATATCTTGGGTTTGAGTTATGTATGTAGTAAATGTGGTTGGAAAGGGATACCTCACCAAAGGTGACTAGTAAAAATTTTCGATGGAAATTAGTTTTTAGCAAAGCAAGTAGATACTTCATGTCAATAACATGGTTATAAAAAAAATACATGAAACATGTTTTATTGTAATATCTCTCTTTCACATACCATTTTTTGTATTTATTTTATTTCTTTGATTTCATACTATATTTTAAAACATTTCCTTGATATTGTATAAAAACTAAACAAGAAATGAATATTTATTACATTATAGTTGTGAGTTAATGATCAGAAGATATTTAGTCAGAAGATAAAGAAGACTAGACGATATCAACACTATCGAAAGATAAAAAGATCATCATAAGGTAAGTATTCATTACTAGAAGATTAGTTGATCAGAAGATGGTATCGAAAGAGTAGAACATCATCGGAGTTTAGAAAGATGTGTTCATCAAAAGATCATCACACAAGAAGTTTTAGAGCGATAAAAGATATTAATTAGAAACTAGCTACCGCAAGAACAAAAGACATGTCATTATTAGAAGATGTGGTAGCTAGAAGGTTGAAAAAGCTACGCCTTGATTATAATGTCCAAGATGTGATATTTTTCTAGCATTTAGAGAAACCATTTGACAAGAGAAATAGAGACTATCTCATAGTTTGTGCCAAACAAAGTCAATGGAGCTTAGATTGACCATCCAATGAAGACCTTCTTAAGAAAACAATGATTATCTTAAGTAAGATTCATCTCATGAAGAAGACAAACTTTTTACTTATGTACCCCTAGAAAAAGCATTAATCAATCAAGATCATATTGCTTTCACCTCTTTAATGAAGGTATAAGTTAATTAAACTAACATTAAGGGAGGCCATTTAAATCTAAATTCAATTAAGAACTCGAAGATCAAGTGTTGAGAAGAGAATATGTTTTAAGCTCAGTTTTGAACAAAAAATAGATCATAACAAATCATGATTAGAACCTTACCCATCTACTCTGATCATCTAGAGATGAAGTTAAGATAGACTTCTCCACAGTAAATCATCTTCAATCTGTGGCACAGAATGTGAAATTTGAATTGAGCAAATGGACAAAGCAACTACGATTCATAATAGAGCTAAAAGCTGAAAATCTATCTTAGGAAAGTATCTCTAACACACTTAGAATCGTCAAAATGAGTTCAAACCTGTGGGTCAACCCAACCCACCATGAATATGGGTCGAGCTGGGCAAAAAAAAAGGAAGATGAGTTGTAATGATAGAAATACAACCCAACCTACTTTGGACTCAATTCGACTTATATGGGTTCAGCTCGGGTGAGCCAAGCCAACTCGTATTCAACCCATTTAACATTTACTACTTTTTACTATTTGACACCAAACCACACTTTTGTTAGCCCAAATGGCCCACTTCACTCTCACACCTCACCTTACCCACTCACACTATTAATCATGACTATTTTTATTTTATTACATAATCAATTTGTACTTTATATAACCAAGTAGGGAACACTTTAATTATGTTTGATTCAATTATAAATTTGTACTTTATATAATAATTTTTTTTGTATTTTAAACTATTATATTATAAAATCAAATAGAAAATAGTTTTTTTTTAAATTTTAAATAAGTACTTAATTGAATAGTCAGTTTTCAAATTTTAAAAATCTACTTTTTAAGAAAATATTTTTTTATTTTTTGGTGGTTGGTGAGCCGACCTGTATAACCCACCAACCCCTGATGGGTTAGGTCGGGTTAGCAAATTGAGCAAGAAAGTTGAAATAAGCAGGGTTGGTTTACTCGTTTTTAGGTGGTGAAGGTGGGCTGGGCCAACCTATTTTGACAACTCTAGACACATTCTTAGTTTGCAAAGTCACCAATAAGAATAAAGTAAAGTAAAAAGGTGATAAGTAAAGCCCAATGTTAAGCAAAAGTGACAAGTTGATGATAAGTCTTCAAACAAGATTTAATGCAAGTTCAGGTTGCATGAGTCTAGATTCTTCAACGTTTGAAGAAGGAGCAATAATCATCATTTGAATGCTATAAATAGAGATCAAAGAAGAAGAACATTATCAAATGATATACATATGAATAACCTTGTTGTATAGTTTACTTTTTTTCTTTCTCGCTACATTCTTTGTCCCAATTTACACTCACCTTGAGTGACAAGAAGCCTCACCTAGAGCAATCTTCTATTGAGCTTAAGATTCATATGCTTTACCCAAGTGAAGTTACCTTTAGTGAGTGAAACTTACATATTCTCTCTATGAGAGTTTATTTGTAATTGTTACCTTTTTACCTTTGATTTGTAAAGCCATAGGTGACTTATTGCTAAATGAATACTCAGTTTAAGGTAGGAGTGACTTGTTGTGTAAAGAATACTTAGTGGAAAATAAGAAGTGGCTTAGGGAAAAATGTTACTTGGTTTTCAAACTCAATGGAGTTTGTGTTGTAAACTAGAAGTGGTAAGAATACTTGTTGGAAGCTAGAAGTGGTAGAAAAAATATTTGTTGCAATTTAGTTGAATTAGATGAACCTTCTAAGGGGTCTAGAAATAACTCATCTTGAGTGACCAGTATACAATTTTGTTTTTTCTTATCCTTTGTTACAACTTTTATCTTCTATAACTGATTTATAACTTAAATAGTTTGATAAGAAGTTATTTTACTTAAGCCAACTTATAATAAGTTTTTAATAAACTAAGTGTTTTATGAAGCTGTTTTTGGAAGTATTTCAACCTTCTTATCCAATCTATCTTCTTAAGTATTTGTAAAAACACCTTTTTATAGATGGTTTGGGAAAAGATTTTCAACAAAGCTTCTTATAGCTCTAGTCAACCTCCCTTTTAGGGTTAACCTTTCTTTTCAGGATGTAACTATACTAATTGCTCTAGTCTGTGATGGTTTGTTTAGGGAATTAGAATTTGTTTCATGACTTGGACAATTAGAATTCAATTGTTTAGTAACAACCAATCAAGATAATTAACATTGTAGCCACTTAAGATTAATTTTGTTGACAATGACATAATAAGGAAGCAATTTTACCAAGTTTAACTTGAGTAGAATCAATAGTTTCAAATTATTGAGGTAAGGTATAATCACATATCTCAGATTACCATTTAAAAAAATACAAATGATATTTTTAAAACAACCAAATTAACTAAAAAGCTTTTCAATAGACAATTAATATTTTGTACACTTTATAGTAACCTAAACACATAATTTACTCTTAATTTTATTGATCCTAGTATTAATTTTATGCATATCCTCTGTGCTCTTAATAATCTAAAATCCAAATTTTATTAGTTAAATTACCTTTTAAATCCACCGCTATACCACTTATTCTTTTCCCTTGAAAAACATTATTCTTCCACACTTGGCTTAAAAGCATGAAACCAAGCTAGTAAATATAAATGCATTGTTTTTTTTCCAAGATCAACACATGAATTCATATGTATTTGTCATTGTTTTCAAAGTTGACTTTATGAAATGTCCACTTTGAGGCTTTACAATTGGACCTTTCCTTACTATGATCATATAGGCAAAACTATATTACTGTGATACTCATCGTGCTTTTTTTTTTATAGGTAGTTTGTGTCGACCAGCTACTACACTAAATTAAGAAGTTATATTAATCACAAAATGATGAGTTAAAACTTATTTTTTCTCATGTTATTTTCTATTTAGGGGTTCAAAATATGGTCATTTTGATGAAAGAATTATATTTTTAACCTGTGTGTTATTTCATTATCACAACAGTTATATCAGTTTTTGAAATGAAGTTTTTTTTAAGTTATTCTTGTTTGTGATCTATTTTGGAGATTTTTAATGTAATTCTTCCTCTTCTTTGATTTTAGAGAATTATATTTTTGAACTGTGTGTTATTTCATTATCACAACATGCAATTAGATTTTTGAGTAATTTGTTGTACTCTCTTTGATTTGAAAGATCTCGATCGTTGACCAGACATCAAGCAAAAAGTTACACCATTTTCACGTTGTTGAGGGAAATATGTTTAACTTCCAATGATCCTTTACAAATTAAGTTAAAGGGAGTGAGGGAAGTGTGTGATAATGACACAAAACAAGAGTTAGGAATTACCATCTCATAACATGTGTGAGGTTTAATGCCAGATACTACTAGAAAAATTTGTATTTGTGATGGAGATTAATGAAAGAACTTAGTCTCTCACAATTTGTGACAACTTTTGTGAGGGATTCGTAAGATGTGTGACAAACACTTATTTAAGTTAATTTGTGACAAACTATGTGACGAATTATTTCTCTATTTAAATAATATATTACAAATGGTATCACTAAATTCGTATTTTTACTCTAGTGACCATATTGTGACAGATTTTGTTCATATCTTATTGTTCCGTCATAAAGTATGTGTCAAAATACATGATACAATTAGTGATTATTTTTGTGAAAGATTTTGTTCCATATCAAACTATCCATCACAAAGGACGTCACAAAATTAAAAAATATATTTAATAAGAATTATTGTGTCTAATATTTTTTTTGTAAGTTATTGTATCTGATATTTAACCCCACAAATATTTTATTATAAAATAAATTTTTTTATTACTTTACTTGCATTATGATATATAAATATCCATAAATCTTTTGGTAAGGTATTTGATGATATATTTATTTATTAATTTAAAATATTTAGTTATAATAATTATTTTATATAATCATTAATTATTATAATAATGATCTATAAAGATTAATTTTTTTACAGGTATAAAATTTAAAATTATAATAATTTAAAATATAATTTATTTATTTATGACTTTCTTAATTACAATGACCCAATTGGTAG
Organism: Psophocarpus tetragonolobus; assembly: GCA_037954015.1. Classification (NCBI taxonomy): domain Eukaryota; kingdom Viridiplantae; phylum Streptophyta; class Magnoliopsida; order Fabales; family Fabaceae; genus Psophocarpus; species Psophocarpus tetragonolobus. The sequence continues at coordinate 26,531,205 of CM075691.1, forward strand.
TGGCTTAGAAAAGAAAAATACCAATGATTTTAACCCAATTTAAATGAATTTCATATTATGTGAGATCATTCATAAGAAATTCTCACTATTTTTTTTTTAATTTTGATTCAACGGTGTGGGTTCTTATAAGTAATTCAAGTTTTATAATTATTTTAATGACTAATTTTGTAATAATTACTTTCTAAATTTCTAATTTCACAGTATATAAAATAAAATACAAATAATCAGAGTATAAATATTATAAATATCTTCTTATTATATGGTATTGATTTAACAAGATTTCTTAATCTAATTTTATAATATATATATATATATATTTATAATATATTCATTTATTGAGAACTTAAAATTAATTTAATCTATATCATGATTTTCATGTATATATGGTAATATGTGAGTGAAATATCAAGCTAGTTCTTGAAAGATTAAAATTCTAACACATGAATCTCTGAAAGAAGTTTAAAGACATCTAATTCCTTGAATTTTTTATGATTTTCACATCAGTCCTTATGTTACTCATGTCTTTTAGTAAGTACTCAATGATCTATTAAATGTCAGGCTCATATGTGGCATTCCACGTTGTTGCTCTCACGTTACAAGGATCCAAGTTAGATTGGAAACATAATTTTGGTCATCTAAAGATTAAAGTTGGGTCATCTAAGTCCTTGAAAGATTATTTATATGGATCCAGGTCATTGAAAGATTTTTAGAGGCATATAGGTCCTTAAATTTTTCTACCATTTGCATATAGCCCTTTAGTTGCTAATGACATTAAGCAACTGCGTAGTTGGCAATTAATTGCTATGCTGAAACCTTACACCTAACAGTTCAGGGACATACATGATACCCACTTTTCTTTATTTATTTTTTAAATTAAAAACATTTGTGGAATTTTTTAACTGTTAGAAAATAAAAAAACTCCCAATTTATGCCCCTCCTTTTCACATTATGTTTCCCATTAAAAAGAGGGAAAAATCAATATAAGTGAATTTACAAATTAATTTTTTAGCATCGAATAAAAATCTCAGACTAATTTGAAAGGGAAACTTTATTATATTATAACAGTTTGATTGTTCAAAGTTCTCATGCTTCCGGTATTAGAATCACACAACTATTTTTCATCATAAAAACTCTTACAAATGTTTTTAATTTCAAAAAATAATAAAAAAAAAAAAGTGGATGTCACATAAGAAGTTTGATTATTATGTATAAGAGAGAAGGATTAACAACATAACATTTAACTGTTGATTATATAGTTGTCAATGTCATTAGTACCTAACAAACCTAATGCAAATACCAGAAAAATTGAAGGACATAAATGTCTTTATAAATCTTTTCAGGACCTAGATGTCTCTAAAAATATTTCAAAGAACTGAATGCCTCTAAAAAATCTTTGGAAGACCTAGATATCACCACTTTAATCTTTCAAGAAGTAAAATGACATTTTCACTCTAATTTGAATCCCTATGACATGCAATGATAAACCCTATGACACACATGCACAAACACACACACACTTTATTTAATAATTTTTATTGAGATAATTCTTCATTATATTTAAATTATTTAGGATAATAATGGTATATTATGTTTAAATAAGATTAAAAAAGTAATTTAAATAAAATAAATACATTTTTTTATTAATTATATAATTAAGGTAATTATATGTAAAATTATAGTAATAAGGAATTAAAAAATGTTATTTTTCTTATTACTGTAATGTTTTGTAACATATTTAAATATTGTTTACAACTTACTTAATTTAAACCATATTGATTAAATTGAAAATAATACAATAAAAATAGAGAAAAACACTTATACTCTATCCGTGTAACCATGAGATTTAATCACAACCCTTTATACATGATAAGTTGGTTGTTTTTGTCAATTAATACATTAAAAATCATGTAAATGAAGAGTTAAAGTTTAAAACATGTTAAGCTTGTAAAAATAACCTTTATATATTGTTTACAACTTACTTAATTTAAATATATATTTCTGTTATCATTAATATAAGTTTATCTAATTTAAATTTGTAAAACATTTCATGTCATTATTTAATAATAATAGAACATTAAAATAGATGAATTATTGCATATTTCATTTACATTATCTTATTTTATAAAAATTATCTTTTAAAAACTAGAACTTGTTTTTACCATTTTTTATTAGTTTTTTACATAATTTAAAAAAATTATTTTATAAACAATAAATGTGATCTCGATATCATCTCAATATTATCTCAATCAAATATCAACTATAAAATATGTGAATCAATTATGATTTTTAACTTCAAATACTTGCAAAAAAAACCTGTCTCTGTTTAAAAAAACTAAAATTTATCTTTTCTTCTTTTATATTTCATTTCCCTCCAAGTAGAAATAAAGTTAATTTAATACTAGCCAAAACACTAATTAAGCTACATTTCACATTTAAAAAACACGAAACAAAATAAAAAGATGAAGAAGAGGTCTTGAAACCTCTTGAAGTGCATTCTGAAAGTTGAAGACGATAAAGAGTGAATAGCCAAAGTCGCTAAGAAACATAAGAAGTTTCTACTTTATTTGGATTTTGCTTTAATTGTCAAGTTTTTTTGACAGATAATCAACAAACAACATGATAGGGGGCAATGTTATTTTGTTGTTACTTTCAAAAATCTGCTCAGTTGAGTTTTACTTTACATATGGATATGAGATGCATGTAATTGTATTAACTAAGCAGTAATTGGTTCAATTTTGTGCCTTTATTGTTTCCCTATTTTGGTAGAAACAAGGAGAAAATATACCATGTTCAATTCTTTGTCCCAATTTCTTCACCAAAGACCCTCCATTATAAGCTACGCTGTCAATAATTGTTGCTTTCTCTTTTGTTTATCCTTTTTTATGGACAAGATGTTTGAACTTTAGAGTAGAGATATAAAAAATATTTTGTTTATCCAGATCCTTAGAAATTAATTTAACTTTTTGTTAGGAAATATGAAGTATGAGAAATTATAATTATAATAATACTCCCATATAATTATCATGTAAAGTGGAGGAAATTGTGATTCTACCAAGGAAGTATAAAACACTTCAAAAAATTCTCTGTTTTTAGTACATACAATTGCAACTTTTTTTTCTCTTTTATAGTTATCAATCCAACATCAAATTTTAAATTATTTTGTTATAAATATTTGCATCTCCTTAAGTTACCATTTGATTATATTAATTAGTAGGGATGTTTTATGCAAAAATCTCATTTTGAACCTTTATATGCATGATCTATGTATATTGTTGCAGAAAAATAAGTTGCTATCCTGCAACATTTACCAACCATGATTAAAATGATGATTTTGTAGATTATTCAACCTTTTTTTATGATGCCTTTCAATTATATAAATGACATGTTAGGTTTTGGTGCACAATTCTCTTTGGTTAAAATCTTAAGAGCATAACTCTCAAAAGCTATTGCACAAAAATGTGGTTGGTGTCTTACAGTATTTTTCCACCTTTAATAATGATGTTTTAAATGATGAATTTGGGAGTGTATTAACCCTTTTTATGATGTCATGTAGTTATATGTATCATATATTAGGTTTTGGTGCTTGATAGTTTTAAAATGAAACTTTAAAATTAATTTTTTATACTCATTTGTGCAGAAAAAGTGAATATGTTAAGCTATGGAACAAAATCCTCTGTTCCAAATTGTTATTTCATTCTTTGTCTCAACCAATCAATAAACGTTATGTCGTTTAATGAGTTATATAAAATATAAAAAAAATTATAAAAAAAATTTATTAAATAATGTGATCTTTATTTATTGGTTGATACAGAGAAAGAGACACAAATTTGGAACATAAAATTGTCATCCATTAAACTACATGTTTTAGTAAAAAATATGACTTAAATAATGAATTATGAGTATATTGACTCTTTTTATGATTCCATGTAGTTTATATGTATCATATGAGATGTTTTAATTCTTGGTGTGTGTAAACACTTTATAATTAAAATGCATATATTGAAGTGAATATATTAATATTGAAGTGAAAACACTTTATAATTAAAATTAACAACACTAAAGTGAAAAACTTTATAATTAAAATTGACAAAAAAAAAGAGTGTCATTAACTCTTTAGTCTCAACTCACAAAGAAATTCATATGGAACTTCTCTTTAGATGCTAAACTCTACCTCTTAAGAATTTCAAGTTATTGTAAGAAACACAAAAAATGCACAAACCTACATGCCATGTACAAAAGAATTTCAGGTTAATGTCCACAATTATAGTTTTATTTTTATTTATATAAAAAAATGAACTAAAAAAATTCATCAAATCAAAATATTTTAAAAATTATCTTATTTTTATTTATAATGTATACACTTATTACATTTCATTAATTTTCTACTTTGTATTTTTAAGTGTGATATAGTTCTCTTATGATTAAAAACTTTAATTAAGATCTATACTTTTTGTAATATTAATTTACATCTTTTACTTTTAAAGGGGTAAGTTAGATTCCTTATTTTTTAAAAATAGATTTAAGTAGGTCTTATTAAAAATGAGTTTTAGTATTTTTTATTTTTAATTTTTTTGAGAGAAAATGTAATATATATATATATATATATATATATATATATATATATATAATGAAGTCAAATTGAATATATTTTAAACCGTTTAAAAATAGAAGATTTAATTGCACTATTTTTTAAAAAGCATAAGACCTGATCAATTTGATCGTAAGTTTTAAAGCATAAATATTTAAATAATAATATAACTAATTTGATCCTAAAAATAGTTTTAAAAAACAAAAAAAGTAATTAAACCCTAACCACCCCTACGCGCCTATATTGACTCTTTTTATGATTCCATATAGTTTATATGTATCATATGAGATGTTTTAATTCTTGGTGTGTATTTTGGAAAAAGATTCATGAAACATATTTGAGGATGTTGTGGTAAACATTAAATCACAAATCACATCTTCTACGACGTTGTTAAGAGTATGGATGAAAAAGAACTTAATTTATGGGACATTTTTTTTCTAAGTCAAATGACGACTTAGATGATAATGCGTGTATTTAGAAATTTATGAATTAGATGTACTTATGTTTTAGTCATGTAATACTGGAAGTATGAAACATTCATTAACAATAATGAAAGATTCAATAATAATTATGTAAAATATTATTTGTTAAACTTTGAGACTTTTTGGACTTAATTTCAATGCTATTTAAATTGAGTAGAAAAGATCATCCATTACAACCACATTGTACTCATACATAAATTAGGAAAGAATCATTAAATTTGTCGAGATTAACAGGTGTGTCACAAAATTTCTCACAATTAGTAATGAATATAATCCCTAAAAAATTTTACCTCACCAGGATAATCAATTTCTCTTTATTAATGACAAATAAAATCTTTCCCAGTTTGTGAAGGATTTCTACATCATCACAAATTGTAAAGGATATGTTGTGATGGATGTTTGCATTATCACTATTAGTGCCAAATAAATTCCCTCATTTGTTAAGAAATTTTTGTCTATCACATTTAATGAAGGAAAGTTATACACAAATTGGTTCATTCTTTTTTGTAACATGTGACTGAATTTTAAGTTGTATAACAGAACAAATTTCAAGATTTTTTTGCTTCCCTCCCTAAAAGGTTTGTGAGACAAAATTCTGTTAGAACATTTTGTCCTTCATTAACTTTTGTAACGGATTTTTTTAATGTTGTGACAAATTTGTTCTCTCGTTAATTTTGATTTTTCTAGTAATAACTATACATTATTAAATGATTATGATGTATTATCTTAACGTTATATGTAGTAAGATGATAAATTGGTAATGACAAATTTTCAACCTTAAGTAGTTACTTTGAATTGTTCCAACACAAGATATTGGTAATAATAAAATTTTTATACACATGATATGTATGCATGACAAACTTGGCCAATTGACAAATTTATCTAATAGGTGATATTGTATGTGATAAAAAAATAAGTAGGGTGATATGGAAACACCATTTGAATATATTAATCAGTTAGTTGAATAAGTGTATGAATTGTTATAAATTTCTAACACTGTCTTCAATTCCTACAAGAGGATAAAAAAAATAATATTATGAATAAATTATAAAAAAAATTCCCTCAATTGAATTACACATAACTCTATTTTTTATTATTTTCTTACACTAGACTCCTTTAAATTTATTACACTAACATCTCCAACCTATATATTTGAAAACATTACATTAATATATCTCTCAAGTAACATTCTTTAATATATAGTTAAAAAAAAGAATAAATATCTAATTAAATTTAGAAAATATTATTATAATTTACTCTAATATTATATTGGTGTAAGACTTCTCTATGTTTATAGGACCCGTGTGAGTGAGGGAACAATTTATATTTAGTGTGAGCTCAAGGTCATGTTTCCAATTTTTCCTGTGCCTAAAATTCCTTTTTAGACTATAAACATCTGCTCAACATGAGCAAAATTAGTATGATTCATAGGATTGGGGATATTTGTACGTAGTTTTTAACCTAAGAAAAAAATATTATTATTTTCATTGTATTCATATTTGCGTAGTTGTTGAATTAAAAGTAAAATACTACGTCATCTTCTTATCTTTCTATAAATTAAAATCATACTTTCTATCTCATAAAAGTGTAATTCTTTAATAACCAGACAATTAAAACATTAGTTATGAAAAAATAATCAATTTAATTTGTAAAAAATATAATTCCTTGAAAATTTTCATTTCGTTAACATTTATATCTACGGGATGTAAATTTAGTTGTAAGTTATAAACATGTAAGTCGTACCAATATTTTTTAAAAAATATAAGCAAGGAAATAGTTTCTATTTTCTAGAATCGCAGATCTTCATAGTATTAGTTGAATTGTTTTATTTGCTAGCTTACGTTTGGCTTAAATATATTTTCTTAGATATGGGTTACATTTATGTTTAGTAGTAAAAATCGTTCATAATATAATATAACATTTCATATTTATCACTGGCCACAGACACCTTAAGTTACTGGTTGTTGATGAGGAATTGTTGTATATCAAATTTTTGGTGTCTGTAATTGATGAAAAATATGAAGTGTTATTATAAACAACAGTTTTTATTAATGTATTATAGCGGCAATTTTGACTAATGTATTATGGGTGACTGTTTTTACTAGTTTATTATGCAAGACTGTTTTGACTAGTGTATTTTATACTTATTTCTTTATCATCTTAGTATTTTTGTTTAATTATACATATAGTTCGAACAATTCTTCGAACCTGATAGGATTATTATGAATTACAAAACTTTCATTTCAAATATTTAACATATGTAGCTATATATATATAACTACTCTAATTAAGTTAGAACAACTTTGTTTATTAAAAAAAAAAAAGTTAGAACAACCTCTTCCGATTGATCAACACGGTCCGTGGTTTTAGATTCTCAATTGAAAAAAAATGCTTTTTTTAAATTCTTTTCCGCAAAAGAAAAATATCAAGTTAGTTTTGAGATTATTGAAATGTTTATTTTTTAAAGAGATGAACTATATCAAAACTTCAAAAAATTGAAGAATTAAAATTAAAATTACATTTAAATTTAAATTTTTTTAACAAAATTTAAATCTAAAATTTAAAAATAAATAAAGATGAAAATATATTTAATTCTCCATATTTTTTTAATTAATCATATTATTGGTACGAACTATCACCGATTTTTTTCGACAAGTAATATTAGGGTTTCGCCTCAATAAAAAAACTTAGCAACCCCTAATTGGGTCTTACATCTGCGTTGTATTGCGTTCCATCTGCATATTTTCCTACAGTCTATACACCAACATATAATTTTTTAATTAAGTTTTTAAATTTTATATTTTCAAGTCTTAATATTTTTTACTTATTTATTTCTGTTATTAATTTTTTTCTTTCATTATTATTTATTTGGGTTTTTATATTTTACATACATACTTAAATAGTCAATTAAAATTAGTAGAAAAAATAAAATACATTAAATTAAAATTTTGTTTCCTATTCCACACCATTTATCAATTTGACCTTTACATAAACAACCATTGATTATGGTCTTTAAATAAATAAATAAATAAATAAAAGTTAAGTGCTTCCCATATCTTAGTTATAATATTGTTTTTTTAGGCAAATTATAATAATATTGTTAACAAATAGGTGACTTGTTTACTTTTGAAAATTCATGATTTCAAATGCCATTATTGTCATTCATCTCTCAATATATGTTATGAACATAGGGAGTAGGGACAAATTCATGTTAAGATCATAATGTAGGAGACCAAAAGGAAAAGATAATATGTTGTTAATAAATTTCCCAATTAATTTTTTTTCCATATACATAAATAACAATTTATTTAATTTCAATGTTTACATATACATATACTATCATCCATTTTTCTGCTCATGAAACCCAAAATGTAATCAAAGGTGTTCCCCAAAAGTAGAGAAAGTGGGTTCAAGATCCAATAGTAGCCCTTTAGTGAATTCCACATATGGAAAAGCAAGTGGGGGATCATCTGGCTTTATTTTCCACCTGTTGTAAAAAAATATAAAAATTAACTACACTTCGTGATAAAAAAGAAAGATTTAAATTTAAATTTCACTTTTTTCCCTTGTTAAATAAAAATGAAATAACATATAAGGATAATATTAAGTGTAAATATAATTGAGTATCGAGAATAATTTTCTTTTGCTCATAATTGATGTTTCTGTATATTATATATTCAGATATTGTAGTTCCAAAACTAGTCATCTTATTCATTGAAGATGGACGAATACATTGTGTTGGTCAATTTTTTTATAATTGACAACCCTATAACTTATTTTCCATAAAATGCAAAAAAATTTCTTTTTTAAATTTATATTATTTTTCACATATGATTCGTGCACACTATTAAAATCGTTTCGTCCACATTTTATTCTTTCACGTGTTAGTGGTGTTAGTGTCCCACACAATGAAGGCTTTTTTTTTTCACACTTACCTTTTTTTTTCCCTTTTTTTGAATGAAATAATTTAGTAACAAATATATACATGATTTGTGCAAATTACATTAATAAATAAGTTTAATTGGTGCACACTGTCATATACATTCAATCACAATCTTTTATTCATGATTGAATATCCATTTAAAAAACTTCTTTTACGTTGATAGTGTATACTAATTAAACTCTTAATAAATAACATTATAAAACAATTTGGTTTCCATTTTATTCTTTTACTAGTCATTTCTTTTAACCCCCTCTCTCTTGGAATTCAACAATTTAGTAACAAAAAAAATACGTTCTCTTTTCAACATTTTATTCTTTCATGATATGCACATATGTTTGTGAAATAGTGAAATTTTTAATCATAATGCAAGTCTTAGATAAGTAAATATATCTTCTATAAACTTATTTCCGTGTAGAAATTAAGGATGACTTAAAAAATCGAATAGTACTTGATTAATATTCTTTCTACCATGCACCCTTTCAAAAGGGTCAAAACCCTATGTATGAAAAGAAAAGTAATATTCTAATAGGTGTGTACACAAAAGGGTAATAGAAACTTATGCCAAATGTTATTCAAAATAGTTTAGTGTATGTTTTAATGCAGAAAAAGACAAAAGTTTGTGAATGTAATTTTTTTTTTTTGAATTTAACTTGTTTCCCAAAGCTAGCTAGCTTTTTTACTATACTTATTAATTATCAAGTATTAATTAAGATAAAGCCAATCATAGGTTCCTAAGTGGGGCAAACAAAGTTAATTAATTTAAAATACCCATGTTGCAAACCATAATCTATGCAAGTTATAATCTAAGAGGGTAGATAGATTTGCCTAGTTTGCGTAGTGTAATGAGTAAAGTATACCTATAATTAAGGACAAGATGATGAAGGAAGAATGCTGTCTCCACTTTTGCTAGATCAGCCCCTGGACAGAGCCGTGGACCCCCACCAAATGGTGCAACTTTCTTGCTTGTCGAATTGTCCTGCCATTAGAGACAAAAACTTAGCTGTGCAGTATTGTAGGGTAACAAATTAATAAAAGCTCTTTTTAATATAAAAATAAGTTCAAGTGAGTTGGAACTCACAAAATATCTCAAAACAAGAAGTACTTACAAATTATTCATGCTTGGTTTTGTAATACAAAATGGTGATTGAATGTTTTATTTTTTAAATAATTAGCTAAACAGGTGTTTTTTAAAAATATTTATTAAGATAAGTTTATTTTTAGGTTTGACTTGATATAATTTTTACTTGTATTTTTAGTATCACATTAATTATATGATTATATGACTTTCCGGTTTACATTAATCAATTGAAGTGTGATAAATTAAATCTAAAAACAGATTCACTGTAATAAATATTTTTAAAATAAATCATTTAAGTAATTATTTTTAAAAAATATCCACTTTGTACCGTAATACAAGTTTAAGTTTGAAACTCCAAAACTGTGTTTATTTAGTTACTGAATTATTCAAATAGAAACACATAAAAGAGAGTCAATTCTAAATCAATTTATTCATAAAAAAATAATATTTCTGAAATCACTTTATCATGAATTGACTTTCTTACGTATTTTTTATCAACTGATACAAAATAATTTTATTAACCTATTAGAATCCTTATTTTAACTTTAATTATACATTTATTCATTGAATTTTGTATTGGAGTATAATATTTCTAATTTTAATTTAAATATATACACAAAATTTTCACATTAGTAGTGGATAATTACTTAAACTAAACTTCACCAAAAAAGAATTACTTAAACTAACATCCTTGTGGAATATAAATTCTTTCCTTATCAATAGGACCAAGTTTTGTTAAGTAAATGAAAAGTGTTTGTTACCCATGTGTTCATTCACATTTGTGCAAGAATAAAACTATATATGAAATAGACAATGTGTTATTTATTTAATTATTTATTCAGCATGTATTCCAAGAACATACATTCCACCGAAAGGGATCGAACTCCAAAGGATTTTCAAAAAGGGTGGTATCCAAATGTCCAGAAGACAAGACAGGAAGAACCTTCCACCCTGCAGGTATCACATAATCTGCAACAGTTTTAATAATGTCTGAGGTGAGAAATGGTTTGTTCCAGTTTAAAAATAGATACTACTTAAAAAGATTCTCCTATACTAAAAAGTGAACAAATATTTGAAAGTGAGAAAGTAATAATAGTGGCAGATATATACTATATGGGGTAAGAGTATGTTGTACTTTTTTCTATGTATCTTGCAATGTTACTAGATATTGGATGATAAAGAGTATTTTAAAATGATATATGTTAAGTATTAACACTTAAATTTTTTAGTAAATTACTCCCTTAATATATTATCCTGTTGTCCTGTTGTTATGTAAATTAATCTTTAAAATACTCTAGATGGTTTTTTAAACACTTTAAAAGTATTATTTAAAACGTTTTAAGAACTAATGATGAAAAAAATTGAGAACCCAATGTGTTTAAAAATATTTTTCAAGAATCATTTTAGGAATTTACTAGTTTAATTTTATAAAAAATATTTTATTTTAGTGTATTAATAAGAGAGAAAAATGCTGTCAAATATGTTTACTTTAGTTTTAAATAATAAGAGTGAAAAATGGAAGAAAAAATTAATTAAAGTAGATGACATTTTATAAAGTTATGAGAAACATTTACAATATCTGTATTAATAAGGTAGTTAAAGTTTTTAGTAAATACCTTTGAATTTGACATCTTGAACAGCTTTCCTGTGCAAAAATTTGACTACATTACCAAATCTCATAGCTTCATACATCACCTAATGTCAATAATTTTGTTAATTCACATATGAGAAAATACAAACCCTTGAGGAGGCAAAAATTAACTTATACATGCTACTGAATTTAATGAGTTTAAAGATCCTGCATTATCACAATTTTTTTCTTAGTTTCTTACATTTTGAGTGAACTCCATTTGATTATAATCTTCCCAATTAAGTAGTTCCCCCTCCTTTTTTCTCTTCCTTATCTCTTGGTGTTCTTCCTGCAAGGGTCACAGTAATTAATATAATCAACTCAGTAATGATTTGGAAACAAGTGTTCTTGCTTGAAAAAGGTTTAAAGCTAAGAAGTACCTTTAAGCTTTCTAAAACATGAGAGGCTCCACCAAGAAAATAGACAACTAAAGAGAGAAGTTTTGCAGTTGTCTCATAACCCCCAAACAAAAGGTCCAACACGATGCTCACCATCTCTTCATCACTTAGGTTTTGATTTGACAAAATCACATTCAAGAGGTCTCCTCCTTCCAATGCCTTCATATTATTATATTTACGCCTCTCTAATATAATTTCTTTGATGATGGCTGAAAGTCTTATTCTAGCCTGATAGAAGCAAAAATAAGACATTTTGATATCAAAATAAGAATATTTATGTTATGTATTGGAAGGTCACCACACATACACTACTTTTACGTTAATAAAATATTATCTGTGTTGAATCAAAGTTTTTACTGTATTGTTTTTTATTATCTTTCAAAAGATTTATTATTAGTGTTCTGATTTATATTAACCCTTTGGAATAAATTAGTTATTTATTACTAGCATTCTAGTTTTTCTTTTTGATTAATATTTTATTGAATTTAAATGATATACACTATCACTCAATTATGACTTTTTATTTGTGTGACTTTTAAAATAGTACAAATTTACCATTAATAAAGATCATAATTAATTATTATGGTAAAAATCTTTACCCTATATACCAATTAAACTCTATTTTATTTACATTATATATTACACATGCATCTCTTTAAATTTTAAAAAGTGCATTTTTGAATTTGTATTTGCAAACTAAAGTTTGCAAAAACATCTAAACCCCTTGCTTTTGTAAAATGGGTTTTGCAAAAGCATATACATCTACCCTACATGCATAGCAAATTGGAATGAAATCCAAAACATGTACTTACACACCTATAAGGGAGACCAAGGTAATTAAGGAAGAAAAAACAAGAAGCATTTGTAATTGGAAAAAAATTTCACAAAATCTTCATATGATAAATTATGATCATAACAGTACCTGCAAAGCTTTGAAATATGCAGTCCCGGGTATATTTATTGGCAATGAAATAAAGCCTTTGATGTAGTTCTCAAAGTGTCCCAAAATCTTGAAGGCTAGTGGCTCATCAAGATTAATGTTCAGGAGATGCTTCATCATAACATTGATAGTAAACTGTTTCATTTGGGGAAAAAAAATACATATCATGTGTTTGAAAACTAAATGGCAATTTTTAAGAAGCAATAATCTCTTCTAAAAATCTATCTCATAAGCTGAAAAAAAAGTGCCTATTTCTCATTGAACTAAACTAAACACATATTTCAATCCTTAAAATACCATTACATTCTGTTCTTCTACTCCATCACAAGTGAAACAAACTAACAAATTGATGACATCATACCCTTTTAGCTTCTTCATAGAAAGCCACTTGTTTAGAGATTGGATTCCATGAATTAATCCTTGAGAGTGCAAGCATTTCCACACAGTGAAGGAAATTGGATTCATACTTTGTAGCACTGACAAAACTGACTACAGTGCTTCTCAGCTTCCTGTGAAGGTTTCCTTTGACAATAAGCAGAGAGAACTTCCCCAGGATCTTGTGCATTACCTTGGGGTAATCAACAGGGAATAATTTTCCTTCATTCTGAAGAATATACATGTTGAACTCAAAGTCACATGAAACTATGGTGGGAGAACCAAACAGATGAGACTTGAAAACTTTGCCATATCTGCAAAACAAAGACTACTTACTCCCTCAGACCTGTAATATTTAAACCCCACAACCAACCTCCATAGAGTACAAAACCCAGCACACATATATTCATTTTTTCATTATGTGACTATATTTTTACCTATAAAAATTGAATACATTTCATGCACTATGTTCAATCAATTGAAATAGATTCAGACATAGGTATATGGCTATCATTGGCAAATAGCACAAAAGAAAATCCTTAAATGCATTAATCAAAAGGTAAAGACCAAAAATGTACAATGGTATACGAACTTGATAGTTAAGTTAATTACCTAGAGCAATGTTCTTGTAAGAAACTCCCCAAGGAGTTTGATCTATGAGGTTTGAGGAAGCTTAGTGTTTCCCCAAAAAAGGGCCACCCCATGCTACCAGGTGGCAATTTCTGTGGAGTATCTTCATTGTTTTTGTTAAGATATTTGAAAAGAAAAACAAAAGCAAGGCCTGAAAAGAGAGTTAATATGAATGACAAAAACTCAACCATAGTAACTATGATATTCAAGTCTCACACTACAAGAGAAGGCTACAAATTTTCCTTTGGTTTGTTGAAATTTAAAGAACCTTTGAGTTGTTCTATTCTGTGGATTGTTGTGCCCACCAATATATATATATGATTGTGGAAAACAAATTATATGGATTATTTTATAATGTCTTGGTCAGAAATTGTGACTCTGTGTTCCTGTTCTGCCCACCGCCATGCCTTTATCATATTTTTAGAGTAGAACTGTGGTGTTTCTTACATAATTTTTCGTTAAATATATTTTTATTTCCGAAATAGGATAAGATTTTATTTTTTATTTTAAATATAAAATTTTAACTTTTTTATCATAGACCAAATTTATTTTAATGCTATTGATAAGTAACTAGCAAGCCAAAAAACAAAATAAATATTTAATTAGAGACCAAAAAGTAGTTTTTTCTTTATAGGAATATAAACAAAATTCGGTTATATTTGAATAATTAAAAGATATTTAAGTTAATAATTATGTAAAATAATAATTTTAATAAATTGTTGGTATAAATGTTATGTGCATATATACTAACAAATCGAATAATGATTTTCTCTTCAATGAAGGAGATTATTTTTTCTTTTTTTGTGAATATGAAGGAGATATTTACTTAATATATTTTCATATTTACAAACTGAAATCCCAATTTTTTTAACTATATATCTTATATAGTTATCTACATTTATTATTAAAAGGATAAGAAAAATTACTTTTTTTTTTTGCACATAAATTAATTATGTAAGTTAATTTTTTTTGATAAATTTTATATTCAAGTCTTTGGAGAAAAAGGGATAATAAAATTATAAGATGATTTTATATCTTATAAAATATTTTTTATTGACTTAATTGCATTTTTGTTCGCTCAATTATTATAATAATTATAAAACCTAAACATGATTTTTGAATTTTTGACTAAATTATTATAATAATAAAATAAATTATTTTTTATAATAAACAAAAAATGTGAAGAATGAATTAAAGTTATAAAAGTTACTCAATTTTATTGTCAGAGAATTTAAATTTGATTTCAAGAAGATTTGAATTCTGTGACTAAGATTTGATAACTTTATGATCTTAGTTCATTTTATATTATAATAATAATAGATTTGTATTTTTTGACTTTAAGATTTTGATAACTTTTATTACTTTAATTTATTTTAAATTATTATAATAATTAAATAATTTTTTTTATAATAAATAAAAAATTTACATGACTATAACAATTTAAAATAAATTAAAGTTATCAAAATTACTACTTCTTAAAGTCAGAGAATTCAATTAGATTTGAATTTTTTACTTTGAAATTTAATAATTTTAGTAACTTTATTTTATTTTAAATTATTATAATAATTAAATAAAATAAATTCTTTATATAGTAAATAAAAAATTTAAATAATTTAGCATTAACTAAAGTTACCGAATTTATCAAATCTTAAAATCAAATAATCCATATCCTCAAATAACACTATTTAGATAAAATATAGTTACTTCTAGAATGCCACTCACATTGATTTTAATGTACGGATCCTAATGAATATTGGAATGCTTTATTGGCCTCTAATACATTAAGTATGAATATTGGAATGCTAACTGCTGTAATACATTAAATATTATTAAGTATTAATTGGCCACTATTACAGGTTGACTCATTTAATTAGTATTAATTGGCCATTAATACAGGTTGACTCATTTAATTGGGTTTATTTTTTTAAAAAATTATTTAGGTGTTTTTCAAAAATATTACTGGGTTTATTTTAAGATTTGACTTGGTCAAACCGCAATTCGTAATTGCGAGTTATGTGTCATGTCAACTGTATGATTATGTGTTGTCCAATATGAAAAAAAATTATGGTCAAATCGTAACTGAAAATTGCAGTTTGACAGATATTTGGCAAATGTCGTTTTGTCTAATGGGTAAAAAAGTACAAATAACTAGAACACTAAAATTGCAAGTCAAACTTGCAATTTGACCAGTACCTCGTTTTATCCCGTAGTTATAAAAAAACACAGATTTCTAGATATACAAAATCGCAATTCATACTTGCAGGAAATGGAAGGAAATTGTAGATGAATGGGTGAAGTTGAAAACACCGGAAAAATAATTGTAGATGATACTGTTGTCATGGGTAATCTAATCTTCGTTTAGGGAAAAATATTAGATTTTGAAATGGAAATGTGAATGAAGGATTTTGGTTTTTGCTTAATTGAAATATGATAATCTAATCTTTATTTATGTTGTTGGCATGGCAATAGACAAGGACTCACTTCAACAGAAAATCTTACAAAATGGGCATAGTCAGGTCAAAGATATATTTTTTTACCATTCAGTGCTTTTTCATGGAAAGAAGGTATTTCGATTGGCAATTTGGCTTTCTAATGTTCTATTACTTTTGTAGATTCTTGATTTGGTATACTCGCCAAAGCCACATCGTGAGTATAGTATATGATTCCAAGGTTTCTTTGCATCTCAATTGTGTTTTGTTGATGTAATAACATCTTTCCTGCTAATGCAGATGAGAGTTTTGGGTCAGAATGCAATAATAGGGTTGAACAACAATTAAAACAAAAAGTAATAACCACAGGATAAATGGCTCTAATGAAAAAAATAGATATTTAATGCAAATTGCAAGTATAAATTGCAGTTTTGTGCTTCTAAAAATCTGTGTTTTTTTTTTTCAACTGTTGGTAGAAAAAAAAGGAGCTGGTCAAATACCACACAAACCACAAATGTGAATGACGGTTTTGTGCGTCTAAAAATCTGTGTTTCTTTGCAGCGGCTGAGTAAAACGAGGCACCGGTCAAACCGTAAGTGTGACTTGCGATTTTAGTGCTCTAGTTATCAGCACCATTTCCAGTGTTGGTCAAAGACTAGTCAAATCATTAAACATACCAATTTCAATAATATTTTTCAAAATAAACCCACCTAGATAATTTTTTAAAAAAATGAACTCACTTAACTCAATCAGCCCACTAATACATTCGTTATGTTTGAATTATACATATATATATATATATATATATATATATATTATAGTTAAAAGAAGGTTAAGTTTATTATGTGTCAAACACATAATTTTGTTTTATTTTTCTAAAAAATCATATGTTGATAATTTTTTTAATAATATTTTTTATTTTTTTATATTTTTATTTTTTAAAAAAAATATTTTTCTTAATAAGCATATTTTATAGTATTTTTATTTTTTAAAATATTTTTCTTAATATCATAAGTTATTATTTAATAAATTTTATTTATTTCTATTTTTATTTTTATTTTCCTTTTTTTTTGTATTTTCTAATATATTTTCAATATTATAAGTTATTATATAATAATAATTTTAAATTCAAAAACACGAAAGATAATATTAACTGCACCATCATAGATATAAAATAAATTTTCTTAAATTTATCTACGTATAAACCGTAATATTATTTATGAAAAAAATGTCATTCAAAATTATTTTAGAGATGATATATATATATATATATATATATATATATATATATATATATATATATATATATATATATATATATATCATAAATGTGTAAAATTTTTTAGATCAATAACAGTCAAAGGATATGAGGAAAATTAATCTTTGACCAACTTAATAGTTTGAGAGATATATACTATAATTTCTTATTTTAGACAATAAAATATAATTTATAATAAATATTTTAAAATTATTTTATTAAATATATTTTTACAATCTAAGGCTAACAAGAGACATCATAAATAACATTGGTATTTAAATAAAAGGTTGGAGATTTACACTCATGATCTCAAATCCAAGACAAAACATTTTAAATAAAATTTCTTTAATTTAGTTATAATATAAACCATAATATCATTATGAGAGACAATATTACTCAAATTATTAAAGATAATAAACCTATTTACACACAAAAAATAGTTTAAATACAATTAGTATGCAAAAAAATTATATTTGATTAATATTTATCTAAGATTGTTCATTGTATAAAAATTATTTTAAACTTCTTTCATGTGTAAATTTTTCATAAACAAGTACTAGTCACAAATTTGAGTGAAATATATGTGTAAAATTTTCTTAGACCAATAACTGTTATAAGACATAAGTAAAATTAGTCTTTGACCAACTCAATAGTTTAAAAGATATACACCCATAATTTTTAATTTTAGAATAAAATATAAATTTATAATAAATATTTTAAAATTATTTTATTAAATATATTTTTATAATCTAAAACTAGCCTTAGACATCATGAGTAACATTGTTATCTAAATAAAATGTTGCAAATATTTAATCATAATCTCATATACCAGACAATAAAACATCTTAAATAATTTTTTTTAATTTAATTATAATATAAATTATAGTATTAATATCGTATGAGAGATAATATTGATAAAATTATTATAGAAAAGAACCTATTTATATAAAAAATAGTTTAAATACAATCATTAAGCAAAAAAATCAGATTAATATTTTATCTAATATTATTCACTAAAGAAATTATTTAATATTTCCTTCGTTTGTAAATTTTTCGTAAACTACTAACAGTCACAAATATAAACGAAATAGCTCGATAAATACTTATTCTTAATTTTTATTTTAGAAACAAAATATAAATTTATAATAAATGTATTAAAATTAATTTATTAAACATATTGTACAACAAAATATTTTTAAATTACTTACTTGACAATATAGTACATGAAATTGGTTTATTATTTTAAAAAACACTCAAATATCATTAATAAAACACAATCTTAATCAATATAATTATGAACGAAAAAAATTATAATTATTTAACACTGTCATATTTCAAAACCTCAATAATATTTAAATAATAATTATAAAATAATATGATTTTATTTATTAATAATTATACAATAATTTTAATTTTAATTGACATATGATACATATATAAAAACTAATTTAATAAAATATTTTTATGATAAAATATTCACAAATTACTAGATAATATTATACACTCAATTTTATTTTTTTTTATGAAAAACACTATAGGCATAGGTATTATTTAAGAGAGATAATCTTATTTGATATATTCACAAAAAAATATCTTATGTGATATCAGAATAAATTATTATGGGTACCAAAATTTATTTCATAAGTTTATAAAACAGTTGCATTTTAAAAAATAAGATAAAATTATTTTTACCTTTTTTAAGAAAACAAAAATTTCATGAGAATTTACACAACTTCATTTTAAAAATTAATAATATTTATTATATATTTTGTAATCTAATAAATTATTTTTACATTTTCAAGAAAAAATAATTTTACTTAAAAACATATATAATAGTTTCTATATACATATTTTAATATTACTCTTATATTATTGGATTTTTTATATAGAATAATTTGCTTAAATCTAACTAGATAATATATTTACTACTTATATTATTATTATTATTATTATTATTATTATTATTATTATTATTCCCTGTCAAAATAATAATGTGTTGACATAATATAGTAAAATTTTTTTATTTATATCTTACTTTAAAATTAATATAGATAATAGATATTTTCCGAATATACTTTTATTTAATATTATAAAAATATTATTAATATAGGTTTTTAGTTTATTTTTGTATTTTTTATTTATTTATTTTTTATTTAATAACTTGAATAATAGCTTTAGATTCAAATACACATTTACAGGAATCATCCTAGGTATAAAATAAATTTTATGTAATTTATTTTCGTTATAGATCACAAAATTATTTAAGAAAAATAGTCTTATTCAAAATTATTATAGATAATGAAATTCTTTATTCTAAAACTAATTTAAATTAAGTTTTTTTAATGGTAAAGTCACGAGCTACCAGAAAATTTAGTTATTAGAAATTGACATATAATTTAGGTTATTTGCTTACATAGCGAGAACAAACTTAAAAACATTGTTATTATGGGATATAGTCAATCCCAACTTTGCAAAGTCTTGGGCTACTGTGTTTGACTCCATAGGAATAAAAGTAAAATTACATTTTTGAATTTTTTCACTCTACTTGTAAATTGAGTTATTAATAAGAAAAATTATATTTGATTAATATTTATTGATTTATTCAATAATATTTTGAACTCAAATATACATCATTGTGAAAGACAATCTTACTTAAAATATTCTAAGTAAAAAAATAATTTTAAACTATAAATTTATAATAATTTTTAATTTATTAAATATATTTTCTGATAAAATAGTTTTAAATTACTTACTTAATAATATAAAAATTAAATTAATTTAATTTTTATAAAAGAAATTCAAAATATCATTTATGAGAGATAGTTCTCCTTAACACCAGTATAAATGATAAAACTTTTTTATGATTATTTAACACATAATTTCAAAGATCAATGATACATAAATTATTATTACAAAAAAAAGGTTTTTTTATAATGTTTATATAATAATGTTATTTTTCATCAATAAATGATACACATATAAAATTAATTCAATAAAATATTTTTTCACAAAATATTAGTAAATTAATTTCTAAATAATATTATAAATTTAATTAGTTATGTTTTTTATGATAAACATTATTAGTATTATTTAAGAAAGACAAGCTTATCTGATACTAATGTTTGCAAAATCATGGTGAACATCAAAATTTATTTCATGAGTTTTAATAAATTGTATTTATTCATAAAAAATATGAAAGACAAAAACTTATTTGATACAATGTACACAAAATTATGGTTGACGTTAAAGTTTATTTTATAAGTTTTAACAATTGCACTTTATTTACTAAAAATTATGAAAGGCAAGCTTATGCGATATTCATATACGCAAAATCGTGGTGGATGTCAAACTTTATTTCATGAACTTTAATACAATTGCATTTATTCACTAAAAATAACCATAATTGCATTTAAAAATTCAAAAAAATAATTTTTCTTTTGTTTAAGAAAAAATTACCGCCGTATAAATCCAGTCTAAACTCATGAGGTGTGACCAGGAGTATCTGGTATTGGTCGGAGTACCACCGTATAAATCCAGACTTTTCTTGCTTCTTTTTTTATTTGGTATCAAAGCTGTGTTCTTTTCAAGGACAGTTTTCATATCAAAATTTGTAAATGTTAATTTTAATCAAAAATAGAAATCTGTCTAGAGTGGATAGTGTTTGTTAGGATACTTATGGTAGTTGAAGGGCAGTGATGGCCAGTGGAGAGCCGGTGTAAGTCCCTAGTTCCTACCTAAATGAGTTGAGGAACACGTGCATATTGCGCCAACAAGTACAGATGTTTATTTTTTATTAAGTTTGTAATTTAAAAAAAAAAAGAAGTTATTTTACTGATAAGCTTTATGATTTTCTATATTCTTTAATATTTATTGTTTTATAGTGTATTCCGTGGATACCTTACTTTTATTATATAAATTTCTGTTGTCTTTGCTCTGCTTCTGCTTTTGCTCTGTTTCTGTCTAAATTTCTGTTCTTGTTCTGTTTTCTCTTTTCTCTGTACATTTATTTTATTCTCACAAATATAAAATTTTACAAAATGACAAATATACAACCTATAAAAGGTAAAGAATATCACTCAGCTCTTGCAGCTATTGAAAATTTTACAAAATCTCCTCCCGTAGGATATATAAAACCAACTCATGACACAAATTTTGTTCATATTAATAGGACAAAATAACACAATAATAGCTTTACTAGAAGAAGTTTCTAGAAAACTATCTACTCTTATTAATCAGCAACACAAAAATATAAACATGACTGATGACATAAATGATTTAGTCAATAAAGTTTCTAAGTTATCTTTAGGAACAACTACACAAACTAAAACAGTCTGTAAAAATACTCACAAATTTGTTAAAGTTATTGCAACACCAAACAAAGCTGAATCTAGTAATAGAAATCAGACTACACAGGACAACAATAACTCCAATAAAGATAAAACTATTAGTTAAATATGAATTTTACACCAAATAATAATTCACAAACACAAGTACAAGAAATTTCTATGGATATTTCATCCAATAGGAATCACACATCAGAAAGGTTTCCCGGAACTTCTCGAAGATTAAGAGAACACAATACTAAGAGACAAGATCTCATCCAACATCCTGGAATCTTAGATAGATTTCTACATAGAAGAAGATCTACTAATGTTAGAAGACTAGAAGACATAGTAGATATACAACAAAATGTTGAAATAGGATCTAATTCTCGGATAGATTCTTTAAATCCTAGACAGTTATACAACATAGGATGGTTAAGTTCCGAAAGAACCAGCCTCTACAGGTATAGGAGAATAGAAGATTTCCACCTACCTGATAATACTTATGAGATAATACCATTAATATCTCAACAAACAGCCACACAACTCCTAAACCAACATGGACGATATGTTCATATGGGATTAATTACTATTGGTGTAAGATCCCTAGCTAGACATATGATTGGTGCTAGAGCCTTAATAGTTCTCCATGACACCAGATTCCAAAACAATGATTCCCAAAGTATTATAGGTATACTAGAAGTTGACCTAAATCAACCTATATCTTTGATATACCTTGCCCCTAACTTTACACTTACTCTTCCAGATTTTGTAAACCACATCAGTTTAGAAGTACAAACCATAGGATTTGGAACAAATTGGATAGGACATAACCTACACTTAGACATAACTTTCATAGGAAGAATAAGTAATTATATTTCTTCTATGTATAGAATAAACACTAGACCATTAGAAGAAGCCATTAGTTCAATTGGTACACAATTTTTGCCAGCCCAAGCCTTTACTCGAAGAAATGAGGGTCATCTATGGCAAACCCATTTACAAAGGGATGAACAAAATCCCATTACAAATCCAGACACTGTCTTTTACATAATAGGTCTAGAGGTCTTAGTCTAAGTTTTACTGACTACAGAAGCACTTCTCTAACAGATCTAGAACAAGATCGAAGGGATAGTACATCTGCTATTCCCGACAATGATCATATTGCTATGATGAATATCATAGATAGTGAAGATGAAGAAGATGATGACATGACTGAAGAAGAATGGAATCATCATCAAGCAAAGATAGCCATGCTTAGGCAAGGAACTTTAGAAACTAATTTTAAACAAGATCCTTTACAACAAAGCATTCTTAGTGAGTCAAACTGGGAACCTTGGGATTGTTTTCCCTTAGAACAAAATGAAGTTATAACACCTCAAGAAAATGATATAAATGATATAGTTAATATCTTTTTACAAAATTTAAAACTTGAAGAACAAACTGAAGAACAAGAATACTTTTACAAACTTCAAGAAAAGTCTGGATTTATACGGCGGTACTCCGACCAATACCAGATACTCCTGGTCACACCTCATGAGTTTAGACTGGATTTATACGGCGGTAATCCGCGCAATACCAGATTCAACTCGACAAGTTTACCAAAACCCAGGTTTTTCGCAAATACAAGGGCAGAACCCAGGTTTTCAGAAGAAGATGAGAAAAATGGTGAATATACAGACATATGATAAGCCTTTAAATGATTATCGCATCTTTAAATATTTATCATTTTAGGCATCCAAAGATACCTTAACGAATAGACTACTCCATGATTGAAATTACATAAACATAAAAGAAAAATAATAGACTTACAGAGGGGAGAAGAGGGAAGGGGTGAAGAGAAACTTCGTATTTTATTGCAGAATGAGAGACTTTACACAGGAGAGTTTTTAGAGAGAAGGGAGAGAATTTAGAGAGATAGAGGGTGTGTAATCAGCATAACAGAATACACTGACGAACTAAATTCTAATAAAATACACAAAAATTATGATTTAATCAATGAATTTACAAATAATGAATATAACCATTTATATGCTAATACTAATGAAGATAACTTTCTCATGGGAGAAGAATACAATGAAATGGGTCAATTATTAGATGATTTAGGATATTGTCTAATGAATACCTTAGAAATAAAAACTTGTTCTCATAAAATCCAATATTATTCAGGGACAGATTCAATCCCGTGCACATATTGTGAACGTTATTTTCATATATAAAAAAGGGCTCATTGTCCACTTTGTTATAAAAATTTTTGTATTAAATGTATAGAAAAACATTTAAACATATCAGAACAAGATATACTCTCTTTTCAAACAAGAGAAAATACAAATAAACCTAGTAATAAAGATTTAACTGATACAAGAGTTTCTGTATTAGAGACTCGTATAAATTACCTAGAAGAAAAAGTTATTCTTTTAGAAAAATTAATAAAATGAAAAACTAAAATAGATACCCTTGAGACTAGTCAGATTTCTATACAAAATAATATGATGGGAACAACAGAATGTATCCCATTAGTTTGTAATAAACAACAATTAATAACTCTAAAAGTATTAGTAAAAATAAATTTTCCAAAAATAAATAATAAACCTTCCACAGAAAAAATTATACAAGCCTTATTAGATACAGGTTGTTCAGAAACAGTCATCTGTAAAACTGTAACTCCACAACAAAACATAGTTAAAAGTAAACACATACAAAAGACTAGAACTATGTCTGGTGAAATCATGATAAATGATGAAGAAATTAATAATGTTATTCTTCAATTTAGTACAAACTGTGAAATTTTTGGTTACAAAACCTTCATCAAAACTATGAGAGTAGAAAACCTAGTTCCTTCTAAACAAAACATGATAATTGGTTTAGATTTCATCTTAAGACAAAATCGATCAATTACTATAAATAAAGACTATGTCTTAATAAGTGATAAAACACAAATGACACCTATAGTCAGTGGTGATTCAGTCAAACAAGAAACTATTACTGATAATTGTAATTGTAAAAATTCAAATACATGTAAATGTAAAACAGAATATTTATACACATTAGAAGAAATAAATGAAAATTATTTTTTAAATAATATCTTAGATGATATAGCTGAAGTATTCTCTTCTATAAAAATTTCAAAATCAATAAAATTTGAAAGTATTCAACAAATCCTTGATAGGTTAAACAAAACAAATATAATAGGAGAAAATCCAACAAAATTCTGGGACAGAGATCCCGTAACATGTAAACTAGAAATAATTAATCCTGATTTAATTATAAAAACAAAAGATATTCAATTTAACAATTGGGAACAAGAAGAATGTCAAACCCACATACAAAATCTTTTAAAATTAAAAGTAATAACACCCAGTGTTAGTCCCCATAGAAGTCCAGCATTTATTGTTAATAAATCTTCAGAACAAAAACGTGGTAAATCTAGAATGGTTTACAATTATAAAAGATTAAATGATAATACTGTTGAAGATAGCTACACAATTCCTTCTAAAGATATTTTAATAAACCGAATTCAAGATACTAAATGGTTTTCTAAATTCGACCTAAAAAGTGGATTTCATCAAGTAAAAATGGATCCTGATTCTATAAAATGGACGGCCTTTTCATGTTCTGAAGGTCTATTTGAATGGAATGTTATGCCATTTGGTTTAAAAAATGCGCCGGCTGTTTTTCAGCGTAAAATGGACAATATTTTTAAAGATGTAAAATCTTTCACTTGTGTTTATATGGATGACATTTTAGTCTTTTCCAAAACAAAAAATGAACACTTTCTTCATTTAAAACAAGTTTTATATAAATTAGAACATTATGGTTTAATAATTTCTAAATCAAAAATGGAAATTTGCAAGAATTTCATTGAATTCTTAGGAACAGAAATAGGTAATGGAACCATAAAACTCCAACCTCATATCTCTAAAAAAATACGAGAATTTCCTGATAAAATGGAAGATATAAAAACACTTAGATCCTTTTTAGGATTACTAAATTATGCAAGAAATTTTATTCCTAATCTAGGAAAATATACATCTGCTTTATATAACAAAACTGCTTTAAAAGGAGAAAGAAAATTTAACTCCGAAGATATAAAATTAGTTCAAAAGCTAAAACAAATGGTAATAAATTTACCAACTTTACAATTACCATTAGATTCAGACTATTTAATAATTGAATGTGATAGTTGTGAACTTGGATCGGGAGCAATCCTCAAACGAAAGAAAAATAAACATTTACCAAAAACAGAAGAACAAATTTGTAGATATTCCTCAGGAAAATATACTACAAAACCCAAAATTTATCAAACAAGCACTGACTATGAAGTTAATGCTATAATACATGCTATGGATTCTTTTAAGTTATTTTTAATAAATAAAAAATAAATAACAATCCGAACAGATTGTGAAGCCATGGTTACATATGGTAAAAATCAAATTAACAATGACAAAAAACCACACAAAAGATGGTTACTTTTTAAAGATTATATAAATTTTTCTGGAAAAATTATTAATTTTGAACATATCAAAGGAACTGACAATACTTGTGCTGATATTTTGTCCAGGTTTATCAAATAAATATCAGAATTTCTACAAAGACCTGATTGGTCACATCCACACATATCCATGACATTGGAACCGACAAAGAAAGGTCTTCAGGGCCCCAAACAAGTAAGATCACCCTTTAGGGTAGATCAATACACAAAATATGGTAAACAAGAATTGCCAATACTCACAAATATTTATCAGTATCCTGGTAGAGACAATACAAGTATCAAGCTTAATGTCTTGATCGATAACATTTGGAATATTCTAAAATATACAACAGAGAATGAATCTCAAGTGACAAAAGTCAAACAAAGCATTATCTGTGCTCTATACAATTTTTGTGGACAAAATAATCAAGTAAGATCACCCTTTAGGGTAGATCAATACACAAAATATGGTAAACAAGAATTGCCAATACTCACAAATATTTATCAGTATCCTGGTAGAGACAATACAAATATCAAGCTTAATGTCTTGATCAATAACATTTGGAATATTCTAAAATATACAACAGAGAATGAATCTCAAGTGACAAAAGTCAAACAAAGCATTATCTGTGCTCTATACAATTTTTGTGGACAAAATAATCAAGGAGTTGTTTTAACATCTCCAGCCTCTCCATCTGGAAAAGGTTTTACACACTTTGCTCTTATTGATGGGCCTAACAAAGGGGTATATACCTCATTCAGAGATCTCTCTGAAGCCAAACAAGACCAATTTTGGTCTACCTACAAAGGCTTTTACTCTAAAGAAGAAGCCCAAATGGCAGTAAGACTCCAAACAATTGATGAAGAAAAGATCAAAACTGCATTACAAATGGAACCCAGAATCCAAACTCAAACTTATGCTGGTGCCACTAGTATTCCGCCCAGTCTAAACCCAAATATTCTTTTATCAAAATTTAACCTTCTTCAAGAATTCCTTTTTGAAACACACTCAGAAGCCATAAAATTTAATGGCTTATTTGTTAAAATATAAACTTATTTCAATCACAAAACTGTTTGTGTCATCTCTTCTTACTACTGTAAAACAGTAACCAAAGACTGTATATGTCAAATAAAATATTTAGTCAGAAAAGCTCACATAGATTTAGAAACTTTCGAACAATTTTTACACAGAGATTTTCTCATAACTCCTATGTCATTCCTAGAGGTAGGATGTCTACACACAATCATAATACCTCCTACGGATAGATTTCAATCTTTATCCTCTCCCATAAATTGAATCATAAACGAAGTACAGGCTGAACACATGCAAAATGTTGCTCTACAAATTACTACTTCACCAAGAAGTATAACATTACAAGATAGTAACCCTACACATGTTATAAAACTATACACAGAAGTGAACCCTGAGTTTCATTCTTGCAAAACATCAGAACATGATGAACTAAAAGGTCTTTCACTAAACAAAAATAAAACCAATCAGTACAACCTTTGGAAAGCACACACCGAAGGTTCAAATTGGAATTTTTCTAAATTTGATTCAGAAACATTGATTCTATTAAAAGAAACAAAAGATACCAAGCTCTACTGGAAGAAGAGTATGGGCTCCAAATTTCATCCTTTCCCCACTGAGGCTAATCTTACCCTAGTCCGACATTTCGAAAGAGAAAGGATTTTCAAAGAAATTTATGAAGAAGCTGGCTGCTATGGCCAACAAACACCAGGAGCATCAGGAGCTTCTTCTCTTCCTTCTGAAGTAGGAGATGATCAATCTCTTCCTGAACAAATGGATGAAGAATTCCAAGATTTTACTGCATCCATCACTCGTTTGAAATAAAGTTTTACCTGTGACACAGTAAATTTACCTTAGGGTAATTGACTGAAGGGTAAAAACTGACACAACAGGTTTCCGGTAATCAGGTGACCTATACAGCCGGTTCCCGGTCATACATTTTGTATATAAATAGGCCTTAAGTCTCTTATGCGGAGCAGGCTTGAGACACACCCTCTCTCTCTCTAAATTCTCTCCCTTCTCTCTAAAAACTCTCATGTGTAAAGTCTCTCATTCTGCAATAAAATACGAAGTTTCTCTTCACCCCTCCCCTCTTCTCCCCTCTGTAAGTCTATTATTTTTCTTTTATGTTTATGTAATTTCAATCATGGAGTAGTCTATTCGTTAAGGTATCTTTGGATGCCTAAAATGATAAATATTTAAAGATGCGATAATCATTTAAAGGCTTATCATATGTCTGTATATTCACCATCTTTCTCATCTTCTTCTGAAAACCTGGGTTCTGCCCTTGTATTTGCAAAAAACCTGGGTTTTGGTAAACTTGTCGAGTTGAATCTGGTATTGCGCGGATTACCGCCGTATAAATCCAGTCTAAACTCATGAGGTGTGACCAGGAGTATCTGGTATTGGTCGGAGTACTGCCGTATAAATCCAGACTTTTCTTGCTTCTCTTTTTCTTTGGTATCAGAGCTGTGTTCTTTCCAAGGACAGTTTTCATATCAAAATTTGTAAATGTTAATTTTAATCGAAAATAGAAATCGGTCTAGAGTGGATAGTGTTTGCTAGCATAGTCATGGTAGTTGAAGGGCAGTGATGGCCAGTGGAGAGCCGGTGTAAGTCCCTAGTTCCTACCTAAATGAGTTGAGGAACACGTGCATATTGCGCCAACAAGTACAGATGTTTATTTTTTATTAAGTTTGTAATTTAAAAAAAAAAAGAAGTTATTTTACTGATAAGCCTTATGATTTTCTATATTCTTTAATATTTATTGTTTTATAGTGTATTCTGTGGATACCTTACTTTTATTATATAAATTTCTGCTGTCTTTGCTCTGCTTCTGCTTTTGCTCTGTTTCTGTCTAAATTTCTGTTCTTGTTCTGTTTTCTCTTTTCTCTGTACATTTATTTTATTCTCACAAATATAAAATTTTACAAAATGACAAATATACAACCTATAAAAGGTAAAGAATATCACTCAGCTCTTGCAGCTATTGAAAATTTTACAAAATCTCCTCCCGTAGGATATATAAAACCAACTCATGACACAAATTTTGTTCATATTAATAGGACAAAATAACACAATAATAGCTTTACTAGAAGAAGTTTCTAGAAAACTATCTACTCTTATTAATCAGCAACACAAAAATATAAACATGACTGATGACATAAATGATTTAGTCAATAAAGTTTCTAAGTTATCTTTAGGAACAACTACACAAACTAAAACAGTCTGTAAAAATACTCACAAATTTGTTAAAGTTATTGCAACACCAAACAAAGCTGAATCTAGTAATAGAAATCAGACTACACAGGACAACAATAACTCCAATAAAGATAAAACTATTAGTTAAATATGAATTTTACACCAAATAATAATTCACAAACACAAGTACAAGAAATTTCTATGGATAGTTCATCTAATAGGAATCACACATCAGAGAGGTTTCCCGGAACTTCTCGAAGATTAAGAGAACACAATACTAAGAGACAAGATCTCATCCAACATCCTGGAATCTTAGATAGATTTCTACATAGAAGAAGATCTACTAATGTTAGAAGACTAGAAGACTTAGTAGATATACAACAAAATGTTGAAATAGGATCTAATTCTCGGATAGATTCTTTAAATCCTAGACAGTTATACAACATAGGATGGTTAAGTTCCGAAAGAACCAGCCTCTACAGGTATAGGAGAATAGAAGATTTCCACCTACCTAATAATACTTATGAGATAATACCATTAATATCTCAACAAACAGCCACACAACTCCTAAACCAACATGGACGATATGTTCATATGGGATTAATTACTATTGGTGTAAGATCCCTAGCTAGACATATGATTGGTGTTAGAGCCTTAATAGTTCTCCATGACACCAGATTCCAAAATAATGATTCCCAAAGTATTATAGGTATACTAGAAGTTGACCTAAATCAACCTATATCTTTGATATACCTTGCCCCTAACTTTACACTTACTCTTCCAGATTTTGTAAACCACATCAGTTTAGAAGTACAAACCATAGGATTTGGAACAAATTGGATAGGACATAACCTACACTTAGACATAACTTTCATAGGAAGAATAAGTAATTATATTTCTTCTATGTATAGAATAAACACTAGACCATTATAAGAAGCCATTAGTTCAATTGGTACATAATTTTTGCCAGCCCAAGCCTTTACTCGAAGAAATGAGGGTCATCTATGGCAAACCCATTTACAAAGGGATGAACAAAATCCCATTATAAATCCAGACACTGTCATTTTACATAATAGGTCTAGAGGTCTTAGTCTAAGTTTTACTGACTACAGAAGCACTTCTCTAACAGATCTAGAACAAGATCGAAGGGATAATACATCTGCTATTCCCGACAATGATCATATTGCTATGATGAATATCATAGATAGTGAAGATGAAGAAGATGATGACATGACTGAAGAAGAATGGAATCATCATCAAGCAAACATAGCCATGCTTAGGCAAGGAACTTTAGAAACTAATTTTAAACAAGATCCTTTACAACAAAGCATTCTTAGTGAGTCAAACTGGGAACCTCGGGATTGTTTTCCCTTAGAACAAAATGAAGTTATAACACCTCAAGAAAATGATATAAATGATATAGTTAATATCTTTTTACAAAATTTAAAACTTGAAGAACAAACTGAAGAACAAGAATACTTTTACAAACTTCAAGAAAAATTTAAAAATAAAGAAGATGATGAATTGTCTACTACCTCTGAAAACACAAAAGTAGGATTAATCAATGAATATGAAGAATCCACTGCTACAAATTATAGGTTAGATCCTGCTGGTACTTAGAATTATAGTCCAGGATTTTTACCCAGAGACACAGTTCAAAATATTGTCCTTAGTGATAATAAATATATCTCACATGGTAAACGATTACCAGTAGAACCACATTTTCAAATTCCAAATCTACTTCTTAACTTAGGAGGAATAGATCCACAACTCTTTCCTACATACATTGAATAATGGACTGCTGCTGTAATACGTGATTATGGCATACATCATGAAAAAGATGTGCAGTCTTCCCAAGAAATGATCGCAAAAGGAGAAACATATCTCGGCGATATTGCTAGATCTGGTTGGGAATCCTTTAAGAAAAACTTCCCTAATGATCTGAATACTTTGGTCATAGAACTCGGTCCAAACATTTACAACTTTTGTTCTCTTGTTCAAAGATTGTTTACTTCACAATCGCCAATGATGGTAATACAATTAGACAACAAATTTATTTAGGACATTTAGAAAGATTGTCCATTGAATACTTTGGAAAAATAAAAGAATATTGCCAAGATTATTTGTTATACGCGTCTATAGCTGGATGCTTCCATGACGTGAATATAGGAGATAAAATGTTCCTTAAATTGCCAGGCAAATTAGGACAAAAAATTAGAGAAAATTGGAAAAATGATGAGGTTACTCCCATGTTGAATAATCTCTCAATACGTATACAACACATTATGAAAATAATGGTAGATACATGTACACATATAGCCATACAAAAACAACTTAAACATTCTGATGCAGGAATCTGTAAACAAATATATACACCACAACAATATTCACAAAATAAATATAAAAATAAAAGAAGTAAACCTAGAAATATTAATACACAAAAATATTTAGGACCAAGAAATCCTCGAAAAACTTATACAATAAGGGCATCTAATGCTAGAAAACCTACACTCAATCCTACTAGACATGTTAGAAAATACAGAGATAATAAAACTTATAAACAAATATTAAAATGTTTTGCTTGTAATCAACCAGGACATTTTTCAAGAGATTGTCCAAATATATCAAATCTTTACACTAAATATGAAAAGAATTTATTTATACTATGAAATCTAATAAAATTATTGTTACATTTTTAAGAAAAAAATTATTTTCCTTAAAATTGTATATAATAATTTTATATATATTTTGTTTTATATTAAGCTTATGTATAGTATGAATTTTTATATTGAAAATTTTGTTTAAATCTATTTAGATTATATATATTCTGATGCTTTTATTTTTGTATTTTCAAATTATATATGGTTCTTTTATACTCATATGATTCCAAATATACTTGATTACGGAGAAACAATTATCAATGAAGAAAAGACAATAAAAATTATTTATTTTAAGATTTAAAAAGTTATTTCACCAAAAATTTATTTAAATATTTTTTATAAATTGAATAAATTTTATTTAAATAAAGCATAAGATTTAGGACTCTCAAAGAAGTTACAGTATATAATAAGGCATTTATACTATCTTAACGTGTCATTTATCTTTCAGTTGGTCTCCCAAAGTCCATAACAAAATTAGTAAAAAGTCAATTTACCTGCACGAATTTTCTATGTAAAAAGTTAGAAAATGTTTCAATACATCTCGTAAAAGTTTATACATATTGATCTATTCCGGTCATTCGTTTGTGCATTAATTTTGAAAGAGATTATTCAAACAATTTTGCATATTTACTCTAAATCTATGATAATTGTTATATCCGTTAGTAACATATTTCTATTAATAGTTAAATGACTCTTCTTTAAAAGATAGTTACATTGTATTATTTTTATACTATTTTTAATTAAATTTAATTAGTTTGTATATTTAAAATTTTAATAAATTCATATTAAAAATTGTGTTAGACTTTTAATATATTATTCTGCTTCAATGTTTTATAATTTTTTATTATTTTAAAATTTTTTATTAAATAAAAGATACTTAATTTTATAAATAAAAATATTTTAATTGACTGTGTATATACACGGATAGTTTACTAGTATATATATATATATATATATATATATATATATATATATATATATATATATATATATATATATATATACTTTTTATTAATTATTAACTGCGCGTTAGATACATTAATTATTGTTTCAATTCATGATATAAAACATTATATTTATGAAATTATTTTATATGACTTATAAAATAAAATTCTTTTTATAAGATTTGAAAGTAAAAAATAAAAATAAAAAATGAGTCTTAGAGATAAATTTGTGTTTCATGGCCTGAAAAATAAATTTATTATCTATAATGGTTCTTGAGTCAAGCATAATTGTCTACAAGTAAATCATACATATGGTGTTTATCATTGAAAAATTAAAATTAATTTAATTTATATGCTATTAATGAAGTAATTTAAAATTATTTTGAGATGAATTTGGTTCATAAAAATTAGTCTTAATATATTTATCATATATTCATGTAAATATTTTTAATACTATTATGTAAATATTAATAAACAGAATTTTAGTATATGTTATTATATAAATATTGATCAACAAAATTTTAGTATATGAGTTATTAAATATAGAATAAAATGATTATTATATAATAATATATTAGATAATTAAATTTAAATTAATATTTATTATAAAAATTTTAATTTGTTAATATAAATGGTATTAAAAATATTCACAAAATATTAACATTATTTTGTGTGAGTTATAAGTAAAAAGTAAATTTTACAGAATTTGGAAGAAAAATAGTCGTGGAGTTTTAGAGATGATACGGTGTTGTACAAACCCAAAGAAAGATATTTGTTAGTGATTTTGCCTAATTCAAATAGGAATGATTTCCTATAATCATACTCAAACTTTACTAATTTAAAATTATATTTTAATGAAATACATAAAAATAAAAATGTAAAAAAAGAAAACATAATATGTGTGTGTCTCAAGAGATGTATAGGGAGGAGATCTACTTATACCAAGAGTAAGTATAAAAGACTTACTCCTCATCCTATAACTCCATATATTTTAATCCTTGAGTAGTTGTTGTTTAATCCTTATAACTCTATATATCCTTGAGTAGTTGTTTAAGGAGATTATGAGCAATATGTCGTCGTTTGTATCTTAACTCCATATATCCTTGAGTAGTTGTTTAAGGAGATTATGAGCAATATGTCGTCGTTTGTATGTTTAGGATGATCAAATTATTTGGAGTGCAACCACTATGGTATATTCTCTGCTAAATAAGCTTATGACTTGATTATGTCCTAGGGACCTAGTACTCGCTTTGCCTTGAAATCTTGCCATTAAATACATAGATAAGGGACAAAATATTATTGTGGAGGTGCCTAAATAGTGGCCCCTAGTCACAAATGAATTCAGATATGCTTGATGTATGTCTGATATACTTTTGTGCTATTTATGTTCTGAACAGGTGGAAACTGAGTTACATATCTTGAGAGACTGTGCGTTCCTCAAGACTGTCTAGTTGTATATAAATCAGACTTTATCTCATGTTTTTTTCTCTTTAGATTTTGCTAAATGGATAAGGAATTATATCTAGAACTCAACCTTCATACATGAAATTAAGTGGAATGTGTTGTTCTCGATGACTCTAAGTATGATATGGAAGGCTTGAAAAAAATGTTGTTTGATTGCAGTGAGGTGTTACCACCTTAGTGATATAGAGAGGTAGACAAACTTCCTATTTTTCCAACATGCCTTTGGCTCCTAGTTCACAAAACTTTGAGATCCAGCATATGAGGTGGACCATTTCTGTTGTAAGGTGGACTAAAGCAAATACTAATGGGTTAGTTAAACAAAATGGCCAATCTACAACGTGTATGGATCTGTTGTGTGGGGATGAAGGTTGCTAGTTGGGGGTTTATATGTAATTTGGGTTTCACAAATGTCATCATGGTGGAATTATGGGTGATTGCATCTAGGGATAGTAAAAATACCCATACTCGTGGGTGTCCGCCCGAATCCGCCTCGATTTTGACGGGTATTACCCGGTTTGACAGGATATTGGTATAATCCGATGTGTTAAACCGAGTACGGGTGTGAGTATGGGTATGTGATTATCCACCCTGTACACGAAACCTGACCCTCCTCGTTATACTTTTAACGATTATATAAGAATTTTAAATTTTTATATTTAATTAAAAATTTTAATTCTTAAGCTTTAATTTATAATTTCTTGTTATTAATTATTCTTTATATACTTTTTAAATTAAAATATAATTAATAACTTAATATATATAATTTATTTAATAATAAATAAGTAAATTTAAATTGTAAAAAATAATATGACAGGTACCCGCAGATATACCCGAACTCGAAAATAGCCGATGGGGACGGGGATGAGGATTAAAATTTTATACTCGCTCTTTTTATACCTGAACCTGAACCCGCTTTGTACTTTGCAAGGACGAGGACGGGGAGGGTCAAACCTACACCTGTCCCACCCACCCCCATCCCGTTACCATCCCTAATTACATATACCCTTCATTTTGCTTGGAATAAAGGCATTGGAAAATTGTAGGTATAATATGATTCTAACATGGTTGTTGAGTTTACCAAGAACAAGGTGGTGGGCTCACACTCTTATTGGCCTATGGTGCAATTCATTTAGGTTTGTGCACATAAAGAGTGGGAAGTTATTTTTGGACATATTTTTTAAGAGGCAAACGTGGTTGCAAATCATTTAGCTAACATTGGTGTCTCCTGGTATCTCTTACTCCTTTCTTCTACAAAAGGATGCTATGAAAATATATGTAAACCAATTGGTCAAGTTGTAAAAGCTTTTTTGTTTGGCTATTAGTCCTCCTTATTAAAAAAAAAAAAACTAAATGCATTGATAAATATAAATAATTGTATAATTGAAAAAAAAAATCTTGAATTTACAAACAACTATAGTTTTTAAACAAAATAAAATATTGAGACAGTTATAATTTTGGAACAAAGAAAAAATGTTATACATATATGCATCATACATCATGTCACTAAAATTTGTGTTAAATATTTAATTAGAGATTGAGAAAGAGAATAAAATCATGGATTTGGATTCTCTGATTTTAAGATTTGGAAACTTTAATGACTTTAATTCATTTTGAATTATTATAATCATTCAAATTTTTTACTTACTATAAAAAATTATTCAATTATTATAGTAATTTAGAATGAACTAAAGTTACCAAATTCCACAGAGCATCCAAGTCCATTTGATAATTTTGGTGACTTTAGTTTATTCTAAATTATTATAATAATTAACTAAATTTTTTTTATAACAAATAAAAAATTTAGATGATTATAATAATTCAGAATGAATTAAAGTTGCTAAAATTACCAAATCTTAAAGAGAATCCAAATCGGTTATTTAACACATGCATATAAATTACTAACACTAACAATGATTTTATTATGCATTCTTTGATATAAACTATGCAATTATAGTTATTCAAAATAATTGATTTTGTTTTTTGAAATTATATATCAGCATTTATACAAACTCGTAATTCAATTAATTATTATTAAAAACATAATTAATTTAAAGTTATTTAAATCTAAAACATAATTAAATCTATAAAAGAAAATTATATCATAGAGGTTTTGAAATCATGTTTTGCTCACCTTGCCAAACAAAATTCTATAGTTTTAATTTTCTATTCTCTCCTTTTTTTTATTTCTTTATTTTTTTCTCTTTCTGAACTCAATCATTGAGTTCCAATTAGTTTTTTTATTATGAGTATTGACACAAACTATAATTTTTAGAACCACTTAACCCGTATAAATAATTTAGATTGAATTTCTTTTACTCTCTTCCTTACAAAAGATTAGTTTTCTCATTCAGATTTAAAGTAATATAAAATATTTTCTTATTTTATCTTACTTTTATTTTATAAGTAATCATATCTTAAATCAATTTATTTTTATTTAAAAGTCTTAAAAGTTTAATCCTTTAATTATTTTATTGATTCTCATTTAGTTATTATTTTTTTCCTTTTATTTTATCTAACTAAATTTAATATATTATTTAATTTTTATTTTTTTTCATTATCTTAAATATAATTTGGAAGACTAAATAAAATATAAGATCATCTTATCTAAATTCTACATTATATTTACATGTCAAATATATTTCTATAAATATAGTATTGATATATATTAAGATGAAATATAATAAACATTTATATCATTGTCAAAGATCACTAATTCAAACTATATTAAGAAGAAGATTTTCTTTTTTTTTAACCTGAAATTTATACATCTAAAAGTATAAAAATCTATTAAGCAAGTTAATTTTTCATTTAAATTCATTTAACTTTTCAATGTTTATCATTTGCGCCACCCCAACCAATTAAAAGCATTGATCTTTCCATAAATTAAATAATTTTTTTCCAAGCATATAACGTGATAACAACAATTATAGAAAACCAAGAAATCTGAATTTGAAGAAGCTGAAATCAAATTTTTTATAGAAAACCAAACATCTTTTTTACCTTATCATTCACATATTTAAATCAATACAGGCTTGTTTAAAAAAATATAGAAACCATCTTCAACTACGGTAGATTCAAGAAGCAATGACATTAATTCATGGTTTATAACGTTTGCATCCAAATTTTTGGCATTTAAAGAATGCATATTAATCATTTGACATTTTAAGCGATAATTTTTTTAAAAGTATTTTTAAATGTTTTTTCATCCTGGGAGGATAATGACACAAAGCACCTCCACCAGTGAAAGTTTAGCATATGAAGAAGAAGAAGCAAACCTATGTCTAATGGCCAAAGAGGATGATACCTCTAGTGTTGTAAGTGGTTCTTCATTTTGTGATAGTGATACGAATTATGGCATACTTTTAGATGCATTTAATGAACTCCATGATGAAACACAAACACTTACATTGGCTAACAAAACTTTGAAAGGTCAATCTAAGCTACACATTTCAAAGTGCAATGTACTAGACAAAGAAGTTTCAGTTTTGAGAAAACAAAATGAAGATATTTAAAAACAAATTAATGAAACTCCCTCATGTGATTGTAAATTTGAAAATGTGAATGTGAGTAGCAATTGTGAATCCTACAAGACTAAAATATTTGGAAAAGACACTTGCAAAATTTACAATGGGAAAGGCTAACTTAGATACCCTTCTTAACTCACAAAAGTGCTCAATGGATAAAGTTAGTTTGGGTTTTCAATCAAATGGAAAAAACAGAAATTACAAAAAACTTTTTTAGATTTGCCAACACATCCACTTCACCCTACATCATTGTCATGTTATTGCATTAAAAAAGGCCATAGGTCACCATCATGTTTTGTTAAGAAATATGCTATTCCAAATGGAAAAATGAAATGGATTCCCAAAGGAATTAACCATGCTACTAATGTCAAAGAACCTAACAGCACTTGAGTACCTAAATCTTCAAATTAAATTGTGGTGCAGGTATGCTTGGTAGCCAAGGAAGGAATGTGGTACTTAGATAGCGACTGTGCAAGACATATGATAAGAGAAAAAGAGAAATTTGTATGTCTCAAAAGCAAAGCAAGAGGCTATCACATACGGAGACAACAACAAAGGGAAGATTCTTGGTATAGGTGATGTTGGTAACAACTCAACATGTCTCATCAAGGATGTCTTTTATGTAGAAGGTTTGAAACAATTTGCTAAGCATAAGTTAGATTTGTGACATTGGTTACAAAGTAGTTTTTAAGAAGAATTGTTGCATGATCATAGATTTTTCCTCCAATGAATTAAAATCAGTTGGAAATAGATTTGAAAAGATTTACATGCTCAATATTTATCATACTCCAAATTCTATCTTAACATGCTTGACAAGCAAAGATAATGTTTCATGGTTTTGGCGTAAAAGGATTTCACACATCCATAAGCATCATCTAAATAAGTTAGTGTCTAAAAAGCTAGTAAGAGGTCTACCTAAACTTAAGTTCGAATAAAATGGTTTGTGTGATGCATGTCAAAAAAAGGCAAGCAAATTCGAGTTTCTTTTAAATCTAAAAATCCGATTTCAACCTCTAGACCACTTAAACTTTTACACATGGATTTATTTGGACCATTTAGGACCATGAGTTTGGGTGGAAATTATTATGCTTTGGTAATTGTTGATTTACTCTGGATATACTTGGACTATGTTTTTACATCTTAAGAGTGATACCTTCAAAGCTTTTAAAAATTTTGTGACAAGAGTTCAAAATGAAAGAGCTATAGCATTATATCTCTAAGAAGTGATCATGGTGGAGAGTTTAAAAATGAGTCTTTCATTGCCTTTTGTGAGGAATTAGGAATTAACCATAACTTTTAAACTCCAAGAACTTCACAACAAAATGGTGTAGTTGAGAGGAAAAACAGATCACTTGAAAGGTTAGCTAGAACCTTATTAAGTGATTCCAATCTTCCTTGTCATTTTTGGGCTAATGCAGTAAGTACTGCATGTTATGTTCTTAACTGTGTTTTAATTTGACCTATCCTAAAAAAGGCACTTTATGAGCTTTATAAAGAGAGAAAACCCACCATATCTCATTTTAGAATATTTGGTTGCAAGTGCTTTATTTTGAACAATGGAAAATATTTTTTTGGATAATTGATCCGAAGGCAGATGAAGGTATATTTGTAGGATATTCACAACATAGTAAAACATAAAGAGTATTAAACAAAAGAACATTAGTTGTAGAAGAATCTATGCATGTTTCTTTTGACGAAACTAACTCTCAAGCAAAGTGGGAAAGATTCTTTTGATGATGATGAGGCAGGTATCATGAATCCTTCACCTTATGAAGAAGAGCAAAGAGAACATAAGCAAACCATATAACCTACAAAAAATGTTGAACATGATCTTCAAAAGCAATGTTGAACATGATCTTCAAAAGCGTGGCACATTTTTGCATCAATCAAAGTATTGTAAAAAGTTGCTCAAAAAGTCTGAAATGGACAAATGTAAGCAATTTTGCAACACCAATGTTAACTGGATGTTATTTAGATTCGGATGAGAAAGGAAAACCTTTTGATGAAACTAAATACAGAGGTATAATTGGATCCTTACTTTATCTTATAGTTAGCAG
This sequence comes from Psophocarpus tetragonolobus, assembly GCA_037954015.1. Lineage (NCBI taxonomy): Eukaryota > Viridiplantae > Streptophyta > Magnoliopsida > Fabales > Fabaceae > Psophocarpus > Psophocarpus tetragonolobus. Next base: position 26,571,630 of record CM075691.1, read on the forward strand.
ACATAGTATAATGGTTGTTGGAGATTCTCTCAAGGATACAAAGAAGTCAGGAATTAATTTTGTAACACTTTAGTTTTGATGATGAACCCTAGTTTTTTCTAGGTTGGATGTTATAACTTATATTGCTTGAATGTATGTGAAACATATCATGCATCCATATAGGTAGTTTTGTCTTGATTCAAGTTAACTGTGTTTATCTTTCGTAATCTATGATATGGATCATGAACTTCAACTGAGATTAAAAAAAATGCTAAGTTTTGAAAACTTAATTGTGATAACCGATTATAGCATTTTTGAATCAATTACACAATTCATTTTGCATTTTGGCTCAAAATCAGCTTCTCTATTTTAACAGGTTACAAGTTTTTGTAACAGATTACAACAATTATGAAACTGAATAAGAACTGAAGAAAGGAACGAAATAATCGATTACTGGCTTCTCATAATCGATTACATAGTTCTTATTTGTTATCCCGATAGCTATTTGGAACACTTTAATCAACTATCACGTTTTTTAATTGACTAAACTCGTTAAAATTTGTTTTCTTTAAATAGCTATTTGTTCATTCCTTTCACAGAATGTAGGAAAAAAATTTAGAAAATCTTGGAAAACATATAATCATTCTCTGAACATGTTCCTAAGGCAAGATAACATTTTTTTCCAACAAGATCATGAGTCTTTGATATATTTCTTGGATATGGAATATTAGAAGAGAGCTTATATGTGGATTATCTCCACGTTACATGTGTAATCTAATTCATTCTTTCAATTCATTTTTATGTTAGAGTTGCATAGAGTTTGCTATACTTGGATATAACAAGGGTGGGGTAGGAGTGAGATGCGAGTAAATTAAGGTAAATGAGACACATGATATCTTTGAGTGGGTTGTTGCTTTAATATAAAATGTTATTTTTAATAACTATAAGATTAAAATAACTCACTTAAAGATATCATGTACCCCTATCCTCAATATCACCCCACCCCTACCATTAACATCACCACTACCCTCACCACCAAAACAATCACTGCCATCACTTCGCCATAACCACCACCACTACTGTCAGTAGTGGCAGTGGCAGTCACAACGCCGATGGTCACCACCATCAGTAATCACCATTTCCACCACCATCACCGTGGTTACCATCGTCGTGGGGTGGTGACTGCCTCTAGAAGAAAGATCATGGGAGGAGCAATTCAGGATTGTATCAAGATCATAGGAGGATTTTATAGGTACTCACCTATCAACCTAGAGTCCCTGGCCTTCAAGATAGGAGACATCGCGAGTTTTACTGAATTTTGGTAAGAATATCTGGCGATGTCTGTGGGGATGTAAAATTCCTGCGACCCTATCCTTTATGGTACAAACTCAAAGTAACCAGTTCTGGAGCGTCATGAACGACATGAGCGCCATAGAGACCTTCAGAAAGCAGATGGAGATGTCCCAAAGACATGAGGATGCCCTCCATTCCCTGAGGGAAGAAAATGCAGCCATGTGGAAAAAAGCAACACCAAGAACAAGGAAATCAAAAGTGGCAATAGTCGCTCCAACAACGATGCTCCTAGCGAAGATGCTTGCCCCCACCGGTGAAGACACCAAACACGCGAGGACAGCGATATTGAGACCTCCGATGACTATCGAGCGACAAGTCAACACAATTCGACAAGTGGCGGACCTCCCAAAAACAAGAGCTCGAAGGAAAATCAGAAAAAGAAAGTGGTAACCGAGGACCTTGTCGTCCCGAGCAAGAGAGGTTGTCGACACCCATTTGTCGATGAGATCCTCGACACTCCTATTCTTTGAGGATGGAAACCCTTCACAATCAAGCTTTACGAGGGAACTACCAACCTAGACGACAACATAGAGGCCTTCCTTACATAGGTAAATCTCTATTCTAAAGACGATTGTGTTTATCCAGGATGTTTCCCACTTCTTTTGCAGGTACTGCCCTCAACTAGTAGTCTCGTCTCCCACCCAATTTGATCGACACCTTGACGGAGAAATTCAGGGCACGTTGCACTGCCTGCCAGCCTCAAAGGATGACAACCGATGATTTAATCGAGCTCTAGCAAAGAGAGGATGAGCCATTGCGCGCTTTTAGTGATCGATTATCCAAGTTGCTCACGCAGATCACCGACTTGTAATATGGGGTGGCTCTTCATGCAGCCCTTAACGCTAGAAAGATTCACTGACAATGTGGCCAAAACACGACCAAGGACCCCGACGAATTCCTAAAGCGATCTTCCAAGTACGTTAATATGGAAGAAGTGTCTTCCAATCGTCGGAACCTCAAAACCCCTCTTGGATGAAGAAGGAGCGCAGGCAACCATGACGGGACAAGGAAGGAAACCGCTATTGTCCTACGCATGACAAGGAATTCAAACGGACGGGCCGACCCCATTCTAAGTACACCATATACACACCACTGACAGAGTCATGAGCCCGGGTGCTAGAAGAGGTGTTCAGCACCGAAGTCCTCAGGCTCCCCCAACCAGCCTTATCCAACGAGGAAACGGATCAAAGTAAGCATTGCAAATACCATAGAAACTATGAGCATACCACTAAGGAATACATTGCTCTCCAAGATCAAATAGAGGAACCTATTCAACAAGGCCGACTCAACCAATTCATCTGAAAGCTTTACTTAAGCACCAGAAGTCAGCACTATCACAAATCGCCTCAACAGTGAACGAAGTGGGATTGCGATTCCAATAGACGAAATTAGGATGAGAGGCCATAGGCGGACCAACCCTGCCTTGAGGGCATAAAGCATCCAACACTACAGGTGGAAGGCATCATTAACGTGATTCATTAGCGGAAGAATTTCCAGCCCGACCAGGAAAAAACATCTAAGACAACTGAAAGCTATCAACTTGGTCACTAGCATTCTAACCAGATCCATGCCCCCTATTACTTTCTCCAATGACAATTTCATAGGAGTCAACACCAAGCAGGATGAACCCATGATCATTACGGTAGTCATTGCAGATTGGGAAGTCCTCAAGATCCTCGTCAACCAGGGGAGTTCGGCGAACATCCTTTACTGTTCCACCTTTAAGCAGTTGGACATCCCTATGAGCCTGGTAAATTCATACATAGAACCCCTGGTTAGATTCGTAGGGCAACGGGTCATTATATACATGCAACGAGCACCAACAATTAATTGGACATCATGAAACCAACAAGCACAGGACAACCAAAAAACGAGCAAAAAAGACTCACTACTCAACAAACTATATACATCAACGAAATACTCTAAGTCCAAAACAACTTTTACACTCATTCGACAAAGAAACTTAGCAATGGTGGCAATGTCTCGCTTGTCTTCCACAGATAATAGCTGCTCAGCCTGAGACTTGAAGCACCGAGGTCGCTCCTACTAGTATAAGGGAAATCGAGTAGAAATCTCATCGTCAATGAAGAATAGTTTGTGATGTTTGTCATAGATGGTGTTCACTCAAACGTTGAAGTTAGACTTGAAGCTCTTCCACGAGCCATTCAGGAGGGAAAAAAGGGGATCGTATTGGCACCCCATCATCGAAATCCACTCAGCACCCTTCACCAATAGAAATATAAAAATTTGTTCACTGTAGGAATAATCCCTAGCATCCACATAAAATTTGAAACCTTCACACGAAGCCCTACACTGGAAGTCGAAAAGAGGCAGAGTCATCTCGGCGTGATGGAAGAGGTCGGCAGAAACATAGGTAAATGGCTTTTCCCCCTCGACAGCCCCAAAATACACATGTTCATCGGTCTCACATGCCTACATCAACACCTAATCAGGACGGTCCAAGTCAGAGCAGATACTGACCTCGATACATAACTTGCAAAGCTCAACCTCTGTAGTAAGCAAACTCGAGTATGACCCCACCTCGTCAGCCACCCACTTATGGCCAAACTTAATGATGGGTAAGAGAACTTTCTTCTCCATCCTTTTACTCTTCCATTAGCCACCACAACCCCTCAGTGACACCACCTCCATCAGCACCACTAGGCATTCTTTTCAACCTTGCTATCCGCGAGTAGGACCAGCACGCAGCGACACTTGTGTGCATCCCTCGATTCCCCAACCCCACACTCACCTTCAACAGCTTGAATAGGGGTCGCTTGAAGACCTACTGGTGCCCCTCCAAAACTAGAAGACACCAAACTCACCACCGACTGCGGTTGGGACTCCACCACCACAGAGCCCTTGCCGTCGTGAGACCTGGCATTCCTAACCCCGCAAAAAAGGTTCCTCCATCAAGTGTGCAAACTCTTCATCATCTAGAAGCGCCAATGAATCTAGGGGGTGCTTAGACACCGTTCCCTCACTCAAACCCTTCACCTCATGCTCAACCATGGACTCGAAAGAACGCCAGAGGAACCTTCACTGTCACTGTTAGAACTAACAGAACCCTCAAAATACGACATCCTAAACAAGAAAAACCAAACAGCACAAAGCAAAAAAGTACCAAGAATCAAAGTCATGTTTCTAGAAGAATAGAAGAAGACACAAGGGCGAAAAAAAGAAAGGTCGCAAGAAGGCAAAAAGACAAAGGTGGAAGCTTGAACTTTACACAAAATGGGTTTTCCAAAACTCCTTATATTCCCGCCCAAACAATGCAACCTTCGCATCAAAATCCCTTCCGACTTATCACGACACAACACGTAGACATCACTCAACTGCTCCTGACAACCCCCACGCACCTATGAACTCTTAGCCTTCTCGGCATCCTCTCTGACAGATCATCCTTAAGGCAAAGGGCCATGTGTACCCCCTCCGCTCAGTACTTAGTAAACGAGCACCTCGGTACCCGGAGCACCTCACTACCTCGGCACCCCAACTCAACTAGGTACCCAGAACACCCCACCACCTTGGCACCGATAGTAGGAAACTAACATGAGCTAAGTTCAGCATAAAAAGACACCAAAGAATCCACTCTTAGGTACCTTTCGATTCGAGACACTACTCTATAGTCATACTCTTATTCTGACTTGAGCATCAAAGCCCCTTTTGCAGGTACCCTCTTGTCAATCTAGAGCCCCTCGCGTTCAAATAGGAGACACCACGAGTTTTGTCGAATTCCAGTAAGAACATGATTGATCTAGATTAAAAGTTTAAAATTTGAGTCCTAAATATACAGTTATGTTAAATATTTAAAGGAAAAATTTATCGTCTATATTGGTATTACAAGACTCGAATAAGATTGTCACTAGTAGAAGGTATCTATAGTTAAAAAAATTGTAATTCTTTATTTATTTCACTTTTACTCTCATTGGTTACATTTATTTTATATTTTTTTTATCTTTCCATCTTTTATAATTTCATTGTTTATATATATATACACTCTTGTTTTTATTACGACTTGGTAGTATGTCTAGGTGTCCTAGTAATCCCCCCCAGAAATAGAAGGCAACTTGGCAAAAAATCGAGGTGTCCTAGTAATATCATAAAAAATAGAAAGTAACTTGGTAGAAAATAGAGGTGTAACGACCTTAATTCTCTATTAAAAGTATTTATAAAAATTTGGGAGATTTAAAAAATATCATAGAGAATCATAATCTTCTTGCAAATGCTGTGAGCCAAAATATAGTTTATTACATAACATAGTTAGCTAAAATACTTAAAACATAAATACATTAGTTGTTATAACTACCCTTCCCAAAAAGTCCTAAATCAGAGCAATGGACTTTTTACAAACCTAAAAGTACTCGAACATAAAAAAGTGACTCATTTATAAGTTCAACATATTCAGAGGAAATCCTTTGAATCCTTCAACATAGCTTGCTGATTAGGTTCATCTTCTATTTGTACCATGAATATATATGAAAAGAAATACATGAAAGGAGTGAGATTTTTATAAATAATCAATGTTAATCTTAATAAACTTAACAAGCAATGGGGGCCTAAGGTTTAACTGAAAACTTAATCTCACTCAACTTAATATATAGACTCAATCTCACTCATATCAATGTTTAATTGAACTCAATCTCACTCAACTCAATGTATGGATCCATAACCAATCCATGATTATTCACTCTAATCATCAAGGATCTATTTGGAAAGTGATTGGTAGTCTTATATATTTCCATAGTTTGGTACAATAATTTTCTCGAGAAATAGGACTTTGCCTATAACAAAATTTTGGCTATCTGTCAATAACAATATCCTATCAATCTTCCAATAACAAAATTTTGGCTACTTGCTCATCACAAAATATAAACGGGCCCTCTTTTAGCCTGAGAAAGATATACACTACACAATCTTGATGATGGTCTGCAGTTATGGAAGGTTTTAGGCCTATGAATATCTTACCTCAAGTTCCAACATGGACTAATTGAATATTTATCTACCTGACTTAAAACTATATTAGGACCCAACATAGTCCCTGCCTTTCATCTTGTAGTGTACCAAGTTGTGACTTCCCAAAACACGGGTATTCATGCACCTGCATGATACCATTACAAGGGAACCTAACATTTTGTTAAGTTCATCTCAACACAGTTTCAAAAATGAATCATGAAAGTACGTAATACTTATATTTCAATCATCATTCATAGAATACTTTTTGCATCAATATAATAGAGATACAAATTAATTTTTCAGCTCAAAATTTCTATCTCAAGGATAATAATCGATAATAATAATAAATATTGATATAAAAGTATTTTATTTTTAATAATAAAAGACATCTTTTCTAATATGGAATATTAGATTAGACTACAACCACAAAGGATACTTAAATTATCTTTCATCAATTTAATATATGATTTTGAGAAATATCATGTTTATTATCAAATTTTCATAATTAAACTTTTTTCATACAATTCCTCGAATATTTTACATTGGTTTCTTAAGATACATGTATTCATTTCTATCATTTTATTTTACCATGAACATTCAACATATAATTAAGAATATTTTGAATAAAATATAATACATACATATAAAAAATATAAGATAGTTATTAATGATTCTAAGAGAAATAATTTTTATAAATCTGAATTGCATAAACCAAAATTTATCATAATTTAATTTATGATGAAAAGCAATAAAAATTGAGATTCAAAGCAAATTGAAATAGCAAAGAATCAGAACATATTATCTGAACCTAATATGATGAAATAAATTTATAGAAAAGGATCAAAGTATAACTTCTAAAAAAAAGTTAAATAATAGAATAAATGGTAAATAATAATAGAGGACCAAACTATAATATTTGGAGAATAACTTAAATAATAATAGCAAAAGACGAGACTATAATATTTGGAAGATAATAAATAAATAAATAACAAAGGACCAGATGATAAGATATGGAGGATGATAAAATGATAAATAACAAAGGACTAGATGATAATATCTAGAGAACAGATAAATAACAAAGGACCATATGATAATTGTAACGTCCGTCGTTACAGTAATAACACATAATAAAATGATGAAAAATTTAAAGCAAATAATAAATTGTGTATCTGAATACATGAATTCTTACCTAATAAACAAAATATAATCCTCAAATTTGGGCTCTAGAAAACGAAAACAATTACAAGTACATTATGATCTAAAATTGTTACAAACAAATACTACAAGAAAATTTTTTTATTAGTGACAAACTAGGTCTTGAAGTCTCCCTCAATTTCCAAAACTTCTCCCTGGAGCTCTGGAAATAACACTTTTAATGAGATAATAATCTCAGTGAATAAAACAAGTTTTTAAAAGAGGTTCGCAAATAGTGTTGCTCTCAGCTGGCACGGAATCCGGAAAAAGAACCATGGTACCCGCAGTAATAAAAAGTATTTTTCTTTATATATAATTATGATTTAACCCAAATTATTTCTAACAATAATAAAAACACGATAAAATAGTTTTTGATACAAACACACAACTACAAATTATAGTGATACTCATGATTACTCGTTCTCACTCTATAGTTCCAGTTTCCAGAACCAAGGTTTTCAGTAGATTGTTCAAAAAGACCTATGAGCTCATATTCTATACAATGGCATCCCACTGTCTTTCCACGCTATTATGGAGGTATCCAGAATCTCTTCTCCATCCCGGATGGAGGTATCTAAAACCCCTTCCCCGTATTAAATTGAGGTATCTTATACAACCATTCCAAATGGATGTATAACAAATTTCATCCCCATTCCAAGTAGAGATATCTCATTCAATATTGCAACATAAACAATATAAATTTATACTATTAAAGCGGTACATTAATACTATTTAATGATTCAAAAACATATATATATACACACACTTTTTAAAAGTCATACCATGGAGGGTTAAAAGCATATGTTTTACTTACCCCTTGAAGGCGAGATCTCACCACTTTAATTTGTTTTATTCTGCTTCTATGTCCCTCTTTCTCAACCATAGAATAACCAACTAATCTATGATATTCTTAAGGAACTAGTTTACCCTATATATATAATAGTTTAGGGTTGATTTTTCCCTCTCTATATTTTTTATCTCTTTTATAAAAGATTAGTTTTTACAGATTAAATTCAAAATAATATCAAATCTTTAATTATTTTATCTTATTTCTATTTTAAAAGAAATATTATCTTAAATCAATTTATCTTTAATCTTTTAGTTATTTGATTGATTCTCATCTAATTATTATCTTTTTTTTTTCTCTATATTATTTTAGTTAAATTATAATAATATTTATTTATTATGTGAGATAATTTTTATTTTAATAATTTGAGGATGTTACAATAATATCTAGAAAATAAATTGAGAAATAATAAACAAAAGACCAGAAGTAATATCTAGAGAATATTAATAATAATAATAAAGGACCAAATTATAATCTCTAGAGAAATAAAAGTTAGAATAGTTAGATATTATTGGACCATCAATTAAGCATATGAAAATTGAGGTCAGAACAATTAGTATATTAATAAACAACCAAAATTTAGTATTTAGAAGTAATAATAATTATAAGAGTAGTAAAAATATATAAGTCTATTAAGATTAATACCACAGAAGTTTATAAATTTCACTCTTGCTTACCTTAATAGAAGTTCAAAGGTGAGTGGTGAATAACCTTTGAATCTTAATCTCAACGCTTAATAACTTTGTTTTTCTTCCCTTATTTTGGATATGACTTCCCCTATTTATAACCCAATCTGGACTCATTCGCTGAGTGAAAATATGATCGCTAAGTGAAATTAATTATGAAAAATAAATTTGCTTAGTGATGAATGGTACGCTGAGCGACGATCAATGTGTTTCAACCTCCTTTTTGCTCTTCGCTTAGTGATGGAGCTTTCACTAAGTTAATTTTTGCATCTGAGTGGTTTTTGCTGACTGAATAAAATTTCGCTTAGCAAAATTTTCAAAAAATTGTATTTGTTTCAGAAAATTCCTTAAAATTGCAATAATAAGTTTTGTAGTTTCTATATTGTCATTTAACAACATATTATATTTTTATTTTATCATATTATACTATAATTCGGAGATGAATAGAACTCCTTAATACTTATTTTTAATTTCTAATTTAAATTTCAAATAAATTATGTAATAATTTTGTTATTAAAAGTAAGGATGTTACATGAGGTGCTCCAAACAATACTTAACCCCACATCCATATTACCTCTTCAATAGGTCAAAATCCAAGGTTGTAAGTCAAAATCCAAGATTACATGTTAAGGCCCTAGTCTGTCCAAATTGAAAAGGTGAAAAGTATAATAGGTAGAATTATTTAAGTTTGACTTACATTCTCATTATTAAATCATTTTTCTCTAACATTTATACCAAAAGGTGATCTAAGCTAAGTTCATGCTGACTTAAACGTTGGAATGTTATTGTAAATATACCATATGTGTGAATCAAGATTACCAGCTTAGAACCTTGAAGACTCGAAGCACCATAGGATCTTGATAGAAACATTTGTGTCCTTGCGCTTCTGTGCAGGTTACACCCATTAAAATAGTAGTTAAATGGATAATGAATATAACTAAATATTTGTAAATTTAATGATAAATGAAAAGGAATCACGGTAAGTAATGAATTTGAGCTCTACCGTAAAATCATTCAGACAATTAAATGAAGAAGAGTTTCAAGTCATAAATATATTAACTTATTAGAGTTTCTTAAGAATATCATAGTGTGGAATTAAACAATGATAAATGGTGGAAGGAAATATTACATTACATTTCAATTAGTAATTTGGAAGTAAATATATTAACTTATAATAAATATAATTTCGCTAACATATTTTTTAAAATATGTATATCTAAATAATTTAAAAAATATTAATTATTCATTTCCTATTTTAAACAAAAAATTAAAAACATTACAATTATTGGTAAGAAATGGAATTTAGTTACTCCAAGAGTAAATATAAGAGACTTATGTTTCATCTTCATCATTAATTTTTTTTTAAAATATAATGAATAATTAATCATACTTGAACCATTAAAAAATCTATACATGTTTTAAAATCTATAATAGGTTTAAATTAATCATTTAAATTTAAAAAAAAATAGTTCGTGAGTATTATATAATATGAATATTTTATATGAAATTCTTGTTAAAATTGTGTTGTAGTAGACAAAATATTATGAAATAAAATAATATAAAAGTTAGATATATTTTAAAATTAATTATAGAATTAATATGAAATTAAAGAAATAAAAACTTGAACAGTGTCATATAATTAAAACTAACATCCCCCAAATGATTAAAATTTCTAAAATAAAATTTTAACTATTACAATAAATATTTCAAATTATTAAATATGAATACATAAAATTCAAGTACATGTAACAAAATATTCACAATAAGAAAGGTGCAAACCTAAATTTAAATAATTATAAACTTATATTTATTATATTTTAATTTATATATTTAAAACATTATTATATAACAATTATTATTTGAAAATAATAAATTTTAACAACCTTCATATTTTTAACAGAACATTTACTCAATGAAAAATGTAATTAAATATTTTTCATAATTCTAATTTAATTATTTTAATGTTATTAATCATTTTTAAAATTAATAATTTCATTTTAGGTACATATATTTGTAAAAATAAACCTGTGTCAAACTTTATTATAATAAGTAATAGTATATATATAATTTATTTTTTTTGTAAACTCAAGAGAAGAGATTCATTTATTCCAACATTATGTATAAGATACTTATTTCTTCATTTTTACCATTCATCTTTTATATTTAATAATTAATATTAATTACTCATTACAACTATTAGATTTTAAGATTTTAAAAAATAAATTATATAAATGAAGATTAAGTCTTTTATAAGTAAATAAAAACATAAGATTTGAGAGAAGTAAAGTTACTTATTCTTAGATTAAGTGGATCATCCTCTCATATATTACAAAAAAAATCCACCAAAAACTATATATATATTTAAAAAATGTATGGTGATGACAGAATTGAAATCAAAATTAAATATAGAAAATAAAATAAAATTATTAGCCGGTTGCAAACACATTCATCTTCTCATCATAGTGTCAATGAAAATAAAATTGGTTAAATATAGAAACAATGATCATGCCCCTCAGTCAACCAAGTTCAATTATATTTTGGTAACAGCAGAATATGGTGTTTGAAGTAAACATTACACTATTAAGTTTTTATTTTATTTTATTATTATTATCGATATGAAGTATTCATCAATTTTTTCAATGACTTACTTCATTGAGACCTAGTTTACTACATTCAGAGGGTGTGTGATTTGCTCTTGCTAACAGTTAAAATAGTTTTACAGCTTCATTTAATAAGCAAAAAACTATTAGTTTTTTTAGGTACTATTGGCTAATTTTTTTAAAAAAAACTACTTCACTTAATTTTTTTTAAAAAAGTTTTTATTTTAAGCTATTTGCTTTTTTTTTTTTTAAACTTTACCCTTCAACAATTTTCCATTGATTCTCTCTCATTTAACTTTTTTTAAAAGAGCTCTTATTTTTAAGCTACTAGTTTTTTTTTCTTTTTTTTTAACTTTACCCTTCAGTAATGACTTGTTTTCCATTGATTCTCTTCATTATATTTATAATTTAAATATAATTATAGAAAAATATAATTTAAATTTAAATTTATATTAAGAAATTTATATTATTAAAATATGTTATAATTTAAAAGTTTAATTAGTATAGAATTTTACACTAACGTTCAATCACAACTCATCATTTATACAATTTTTTAAAGTATTAATTACTAAAATCAACAAACTTACCATAAATCAAGAGTTGTGATTGAATGTTAGTGTAAATTTTTTACATATTAATTAAACTCTTATTTTAAATATGTCATTATTAATCTAATAATTAATGCTAGTTTTGTTAAACACTTATAATTAACTTTTCAGTTTTTAGTTAACTTTCAACTAATTTTTTGCCTAATTTTATATCCTTTACAGGATCTCTCTTCCTAACCATAATATTTTCATACACAATACTCAAATCCAAAACTTTACTTAAAAAGAACAAATCAATTATCACTTGGACCAATGAGTTGATCTTATAGCACTGAGTTTGCATGGACGTTTAGACTACCTGGGGGGGCCTGCTTCTTCTTCTTCTTCCATCCATTGCTCTCTTAATATTCAACTCATTCTTTTATAAAGGTGAATCATGATAGTGTTTTTTGGTATGTCTATATTTTTGTATGGCTATATTTTTGTTCCACGTTTGAAAATGATAATCATAATTGCAATATGTCCCTATGCCGGATTTGAGTTCATGCTATTGAATTTGTTTGTATTACCACAAACATATTGGAGCATCGTCTTTCATTTCGTTTCTATAAAGTAAAATGCTATCATTAACCTTCCCACGGTTGCCGGATGACCCCAGCGCGCTATGCCATGAGACATTTAAAGCACAAAGGTGTACTTAAAAAGATAAAATGTAATAATAACTGTCTATTAAATTAAAAAAGTCTTAAATATAAATTTGGTATCTTAATTATGTAAGACAATTCAATTTTATATTTAAATTTTTAATTGATTCAATTTGGTACTTATATTTAGTGTTTGGTGGGCTTTAGTAACCCATTAATGTTACACTTGGGTGTTATTGGAGCTTAGTAATACACTAATGTTATATTTGGGTTTAAATAGACCTTGTTAATTATTATTATTACATTTGGATTTTATTGAATCATGCTCAAACATTAGCGTCCTTAATAATCATTGGGGTGTTACTAAGAGCTCCCATGTTTTTTCTTATAGACTCGTTGTATGGAGTAATCTACATTAGAACATATGCTTTTCTAATTAAAATAAATTTTTTAAATACAAAATTTATAAAATCTAAAACTTTATTATGTATAATCTTTTCCATAATAAAGTTTTATATTTTTATAAATTTTATATTTTATATAAAATTTTAGTAAAATTTAAAAAATTATAGTATAAATAAATTATATTACTAAAATATAAAATTTTCAAAATATAATATGAATATTATAAATAAATTTTCTAATTAAAATATTTTTTAAATATAAAATTTATAAAAATATTAAACTTTATTATGGAGAACCTTCTTCATAATAAAGTTTCATATTTTTATAAATTTTATATTTCATAATATGAAATTTTAGTAAAATTTAAAAAATTTATATTATAAATAATTTTAAAAGATAATAAAATAGAAGGGGTAACTCTTCTCTAGAAACCCTTCTTCAGAGGAAGCTTTTCTACAAATTTTTTTTTTCTACTTCGAAGACCCTTCTTCATAGAAGAGAAAAAAAAATACACCCTTCTATGCATAAGGGTATTTTAGGAATAACAAAATGTTTTTAGAAAAGATAAGTGAAGTTTCAAATTTAAGTAGGTGACAATTAAAAATCCCTAACCATCATTGATAATATACCTGAGGCTTGTTAACGATTAGTATTACATTGGGTCATACTTAATCATTAACATCACAATTAGGCATTATGTATCATGAACAATGACTAATGTTAAACTTATGACTTGTTGGGTATTACTCATGCATTAAAATTACATTTGGGCATGAGTCATCCATATTAAGCGTCTTTATCTTTAAAAGAAAAATAAAATAAAAGAATTAAAGTATGTTGTATCTTTATATTAGATATTTTTCCTTTTTAATAAAAGATCATATTAACACAATAAAATAATTTTATAATTATATCACATTTTATAAAAAATTTAATTATATATAAAATATTTATAACATTGCTCATATCTTTAATTTATATTTATATTATGATTATTATTATTTATTAGAAAGTTCCTACATATCAAGTGTCTTTATTAGTAAAATAAAAATAGGAAAAAAAATTTTGATATATCTTTACATTAGGTATCTTTAAAAATAAAAATTATAGAATTATAAAATATTCATATGGTTGGCTAGATTCATCATTGATCAGGGTTTAATGTAACTATACTTGAACTTTTTATATATTTTTCTCTATTAATAAAAGTTTATTACTCATTGTTAGAGTTCTTTTTTACCTTTTGCTTTATGTATTTATCTTTTGTGGATTTTACTTGTTAAATGAACTCAAAAAATGATTTTAGCTTGTAAAATTAGAAGAACTCTCAACACAGTTTATTGCTCGAGAGACAGTAAAACTCTTGGTCATCTTAAGCTCATTTTTTTAAGACAAGTTATTTGACTTTAAGTTATGCAACAAATTGATAGCTTAAATCTCAAATAGCTTAATTTCTTACTTATAAAAGATTAAGGTTAATGATATTTTTATGAGTGATGAAAACATAAGTGATAAACGATGATTTTTGGTTCATTAATTCATTAGGGGGATGATATAGTGAAATCAAAATCCAACCAAATTTCTATTATAGTATCATGCTTTATTTACATGTTGTTTAATCAGTTGTTAGTAAAACCATGCCATTCTCGCGTTTTATGATCAAAATGTAATGATTCGAACTAGCTATAGAGACTAACAAGGGATCCTTTTAAAAAGTATAGAGACGAGAAAGTAATTAAGCCTATTAATAACATATTGAATAAATTAAAAATTGAATGACCCTTCTTTTAATATCATAATTCACCTCTATTTGAGATTGAACTTGATTTTTAAGCAAAGTTTCGTGAATCCAATTCACCTCTATCTTTTAAATTCCTTGTTATTTGTTTAGCATAATCTATTTGAAATATATCTAAGTTGTGAAGACAATTTCAAAATTGTTTTTTTTTGTTCGACCCAACTAAAAGTTATGTATTGTGATTCAACAATTTATGAGATTCATTTTAGATATTTATTTTGCAATTTCTCATCTTCTACCCCAAAAGAGTTAAAATTGAGTCAAATTTTGCTACCATCAATTGTTCTTTGAGGTATGTTATGTTGCTTATAGAAAGAAAGACACACTTGATGTAATATGCAATGCATATATATCAGAAAAATTCATTCTAAATGAGAAATTTGGAATCATCATATTAAGCTACAATATATTATATTTTTTAATTGTAAATTTAAATAACACTATACTTAGTGAGATGGGATATCCTTGTTGTCGAAACAGTTGAAATAGCAAAACCAAGTGATAAAGATTATAATCATGAGTTACGATAATATTGTCTTTGTTGATAAATCATAAATTTGGTGCAATGCTCCACCAGTTTTACTTTCAAAATGATAAGAAAAATCCGAGCGACGAATTGAGTCGATAAACTTTAATTTAAAAGTGAAATTTTTACCAATATGAGAAACAAGCATAATATCTTTTAATAGTTGAACTTGTTTGATATTGTCATGATGATTCTATTTCATTGTTAGATAATTCAATATACAGGTCAAGATTTCAAAACTTAATCACTTTTGTTTTCATATTTTAGCAAATTTAAAAAATTTACCCTTTATTTTAAAATCAAGACATTTTGTATCCTTATTTTTAAAAATTAGTAATTTATGTCACATTTGTTATATTTGTGACATTGGCAGTGAAAAATTGATATTGACTACTATGTGTAATACAAATTCACCATTAATCATATAACATATGTGACCATCAGCATTAATTTTCAATTATGAATGCTTTCTATTTAAGAATGACACATAAATTTTAATAAAATAAGTTAAACTTTAATAACATCATAGCTTAAAAAAAATGACAATCGTCTAATTATATATTGTTCATTTGCCAGTTAAGCTACTAGGTCTCTGAACCTTTGGCAATTCATTTTTAACATGTTTTTCTATTATCGTTGTAAAAAATATTTTGGAATTAAAAGTCTACCATGTTACAACCACAATCTCTAAATTTTCTTTTCTTTTTCTTTCTTATAATTAAGACGTGTATCTATTTTAATAGGAAAGAAATAAAAAATATAATTTAGTTGTTAATTTTTTAAAAAAATTATTTCAAATAAAAATAAAATTAACGTTACTTAAATATATCAAATGAAATAATTTTTTTTCTTTTTTAAAAAAAATGATATTTTTATAATAATAAAATTTATTAAATATAATATATTTAAAAGGAATAGTCTGTTTTTAATAAAGACATTTAATATAAAATATTAATAATAATGTTTAACATAAATTATTTTTATAAAAATAATGTATATTAATGAAAAAAAGTGATTTACGTAATTTTTGGGTCAAAATTATTTACGTCATTTTATTATTTTAATAAAATGGCATATTTAATTTATTAATATTACAAGAATGATTTTTACTATGAAATTTAGTTTATTTTATTATCACAAAAAAAAATAACTATGGAAATTTAATTATATGACAATTGAATGTTTTATTTTTATTAAAATAATAAAAATGGTTTATAAAAATATTACTATTTAATGGTAATAAGAAGAGAGGGACAGAAAATTCGGAAAATGCTTATAATGGATGAGAAAAGAAAGAATTACTTGAGAGTAGAGAAACATTAAATCATAAAAAACATTCTTAAAGTTAGTTTATAAAATTTTTTTAGCAAATATGGAAGAGACGTACGATTATAACAATAGGTCAATAGCTGGCTAGCCTTACATTAATATATATTAAACTAAAATTATTTATTTACTAAATTTAATTTAATTATGTATAATATATTTTTAAAACAATCTCCTAAAGAATTAGTCTTTCAAAGTTATGTTGGATGGCATGTTAGTAATAATTTTGGAGTTATGTACGATTTAATTAGTCTTTCTAAGTGTCAACACTTAATTTAAAAAAAAATAGACAAATTAGTTCGTGATATATGTTTTTATTTTTGTGCAATTTTATATTTAAAACAATATCTAAATCACTTTTTAAGAAGTATTAAAGTGTTATCTAAAACACTTTAAACTGTATTGCACAAAAATAGAAATATTTAAGATTAATTTGCTAGAAATTTTACTTTCAAGATATAATTGATAATGCTATTATTTTCAAAGAATAAAATGATAGAATATTTTGTGATATCCTTTGTCACCATTTAATTTTTAAGACAATGAAAGCTTGTTCAACCATGTCTTCTATTTTTATATTTTAAATGAAGGCAGAACTCATAGGATAAAGATAAGATGAAGTCATTTTTTATATACCAAAAAAATTACTAAAATAATTCACCTCACATTATTTACTTAATTAATTTCTTTTATTATTCATGTTGAGAAATTGATTGGAAAGCAACCAATTTCTCAATGTGATTTTCTTTATATAAAAAATCTATAAGAAATTGATCATCAATCAATTTTCTATAAGACTTTTTTATAGATTTCTTTTTTTGTTAATTTTTTTATTTTTTTTAGGTATATTGACTTAAATCATGAATTTTAAAATTAGAATTTTTTTAGTTTATATTTTATTATTTTTTTTATTTTTACATTGTCTATCTTTTTCATTATTTTAATTTTTTTAAATGTTTTGTAATTTTTTTTTCAGTTTATATTTTTTAAATTATATTTTTCAATGATTTTTACCAAAATAATTTTAAATATTAGGCTTAAATATCTTAATTTAAAAAATTTAAACTTGAAAATAAATTACAAAGTATTTCAAAAAAATTTAAAATAACAGAAAACATACACAACATAAAACTAAAACACTTAAAAAATGAAATACAAATTAACTAAAAATATTTCTAAAATCATACTTTAAAAAAAATATGTACATAACAAATAAATTAAAAACAAATTAAAATAAATTTACAAAAAATTTTGAAAAAGAATTAGTAAATTTTTTGAATTTTTTAAATTTATTTTTTATTATTTATATTGTTCTAAATCATCAATTTTAAAACTAAAATTTTTAGTTTATTTATTTTTTGTTATTTATTTTATTTTTACGTTGTGTATCTTAATTTATTGTTTTAATTTTTTAAAAGCACTGTAATTTATTTTTTAGTTTATATTTTTAATTTAAATTTTGTAATGCTTTTTATCAAAATAATTTGAAATATAAGATTTAAAAATATTAATTTAAATATTTAAACTGAAAAATAAATTACAAATCATTTTAAAAGATTAAATTAAAAAAAAAGATACTCAACAGAAAAATAAAGCACATGAAAAATAAAATAAAATACAAATTAACTAAAAAAATTATTAAAACATGTATCTTTTCCATGTTTTATTTTTAAAAATTTTTAAAATTTTACTATTTGTTTCATTTTTAAGTTTGTGTATCTTTTATGTGTTTTAAAGTTTTTTAAACACGTTGTAATTTATTTTTCAATTTATATTTTTTAAGTTAAATTTTTAAAAAATATAAGAAGAGAAAATAAAATAAAAATTAACTTAAAAATTTTTAAAATCCTACTTTAGATAAACATACGTATATAAAAAGATTAAAATAAATTAAAATAAATTTTTAAAAAAACTGAAAAAAATTATTTAATTTTTAAAATTTTTAAATTTATTTTTTATTTATGTATATTATTTTAAAGTATAAATTTTAAAATTAAATATTTTAAAATATTTTTAGTTAATTTATATTTCATTTTTTTATTATGGGTTTTATGTTTACGTTTGTATCTTCTTTTTGTTGTTTTAATTTTTTTTAAACTCATTGTAATTTATTTTTCATTTTATATTTTTAACTGAAATTTTTGAAATATTTTCATCAAAATAATTTTAAAATAATTTGAATATTAGTTTAAAAATCTTAAATAAAAAACTTTAAACTGAAAAATAAATTACAAAGTATTTAAAAAAATTAAAATAACCGAAAAGATATATAACATAAAAATAAAACATATAAAAAATAAAATGAAATACAAATTAACTTTAAAAAAAATTAAAAATGTGTATCTTTTCTGTTTGAAATACGTTTCATTTCAATTTGTTTTTTAATGTATTTTATTTTTATATTTGTATCTTTTTCATCATTTTAATTTTTTTAAATGCTTTTTAAATTTATTTTTAAGTTTAGAGTTTTTAAATTAAGATTTTTAAACCTAATATTTAAAATTATTTTTAAATTATTTTGGTAGAAACCGTTTAAAAAATTTAAGTTAAAAAATATAGGCTGAAAAATAAATTACAATGCAAGTTTAAAAAAATTAAAACAACAAAAAAATGTAAATGATATAAAATTAAAATAAAATATAAATTAACTAAAAAAATTTAATTTTAAAATTCATGATTTAAAATAATATACATAAATAAAAATTAGTTAAATTTAAAAAAATGAAAAAGTTGACTGAAAAAAAAATCTAAAAAAAAAAACATATTATAAAGAAATTAGTTATCCGACAATCGATTCTTTATAGGTTTCTTACCTAAAAATAAAATCATATTAAGAAATTGATTTCCTAACCAATTTTTTAACATCAACAGTTATTTAGATTATATAAATAATGTGAGCTGAGTATTTTTGTTTTTCGTATGTAAAAAAAAAAAAAAAACTTCAGGTCTAGATACGTTCATTCACAACCCAAATTTATATTATTTATTTAATTTAATATGGTTCGATCATTCATATATACCTTCATTGTCGACAACAAAAATTTATGAAACATAGTTTCATGTCTATATCCACCAGTTTCCCATCACAAGTTTGCTTCTAATAAAACTTGATATGCCTCTTCCTTGAAATACTTGATAATACTTTTTATTTTAAAAGTAAACAATATCTTAAAAATTAAAAAAAAATGAATTATTTTAAACGTGGGTTATTTAAATTAAAAAAAAAAGAAAAAATAGATAAACAATAACTCCTTTAATTAAACTTGATCCTTCTTTCTCTTTATAAATAATAATTGGGAAAAAAAAATGTAGGTTTATACATTTTCTATTTTGGTTAAGGGATACAACTATTGTAAAGAACATTTTTTATTTGTTTAATCTTTTCGACATGTATTTTATTTAACACAAACGTCTTTTTCCTGATCCAGAACCCTTATCGAACTAAAATTCAGGAATCTCCAACCTTTGGAAACTTGATCGATGGCGCAGCAACATCACATGAAAGCTTAGTTCTCATTTTTATAACGTTTGGATATCACTGCTGTAACTAGGATTGGAAGATATTGAAAATCAAATTCTATCCCAGGACAAAGCATGAAAACTTTACTCTATATTCCTTCTGGTGAAAGAAGTTTCAAATAAATTTAAGATACTCACAATTTTATAATTTTTTAATTTTGAATTTTATTATAATTATGTACCTTGAAATTATAAATTTATTTTTTAATTTTTATTATTTATTAAAATATTAATTATTATAAATTGATTAAAATTATTTTTGTTAATTTTGCAAAAAAATAAATATATCTAATATTCATAATATTTAATAATATTTTAATTTAAAAAAAAAACAATTACATGACATATTTAATAATAATTAATAATATTTAATGATATTTTATTTAAACAATTGAACAAACAACTCATAACATTTCCAACCACCGATACTAACAAAGTTTGTTTAGTCTGAACATAAGATTTTTTAAGTAACTTACCTTTGGAACAATCATATGTGACATTGAAAGTTGCTTAAAATAACTTTGAATTGCTTGTAAGTGTCATTGTTTTTAAATTAAAATATTATAACAATTTAATTAATAATATTTAATGATATTTTATTCAAACAATTCAAAATTATTTTAAGTAATCTTTAGTATCACATAAGATTACTTTAAAGTGAGTTCTTTAGTATCACGTAAGATTACTTTAAAGTGAATTCTTTAAAGAATTAAGTGTTTGAACTAAACAACTTTATTAAACCTATAGTTGGAGATGTTCTTATAAATTTTTATTATAAAAAAAATAAAATGTTAAATTTAGCAATTAGAAGAAGATTGCACCATTTCCTGATTCATCTATTCGGGTCTCAATGAAGTCATTGGCAAACTATCAAAGGCCTCATCAGAGAAATTAACTTGTGGATTGATAGGTAGCTAGTGTTTGGAGGAATACTCAAGTTCATTTCTTCAAAGTAGAGAGAGGTTGGCGAGATTGTTCTGGACAGAATTTGGAGTGGTGCAATGATAAAATCTCCTCCATGTATAGTTCCCAACTCATCTTGGTTTTAACAGGTATTACTCGTTTTTTATCAGGTACGAGTATTATCTTATGTGATGAATCAATGGATATGGATATGAGTATAAGTATGTGATTATTTATCTCGTATTTGAAGTTGTACTTGTTCTGTCATAATTTTAATAATTATATAATAAATTTTTAGAAGAATGTTTATGTGAAACAAAAAATTAATACATCTAAATAAATAACTTGATGCATTCCTCCCCAAAGCATGTGTGAGTTTCTTGAGGTAGAAGAATGTCTCCTAAGATCCTTGCTCATAGAGGTTCCTTTTGAGGTAGAAATGGAGGTAGAAGATTAAGAAATGAAGGAGGAAGTAGACGTCGCTCTTGTTGAAGGAGATAAGTCAAGGAGGAAGTTAGCCATAAGAGAAGAAACCTTTGATAATAGTATGAAGAACTTTCACTAAGGAGAAAATATAAACACTCTCTAAGAAGAAGAAGAACTCTCAAATTTAGAGAAAAATAATTTCATTCAAAATGAGTATTAAGAACTTACATGAAGAAAGAAGCTCCTTATATAGAGTTTAGCATGGATCGGTGCCTAGCCTCAAGTTGAACGTCCAACTCACTCTAATTAGGGGGTTTAGTTGTTTAATTTAGTGTTAATTGAGCACATGACTAATTAACACTAAATTAATTTAACCAAGATTCAAACAAGCCCCTAAAATTATGGATTTATGTTCTCAGTAATTTGAATTTGAATTTTGGAGGGAGATGACATGACATCTTCAAAATTCAAATTTAAACAAAAAGTAACAAGAAAAGTCATGTAGTAGTGAGAAGGTAAGGTGGCGTCAACTTAGAGGGAGCAATGGGCTCACATGTCTCCTACATGTTTCATGTGTTTGTTATAATGATTTTAGAAGCAAATAGGGGTGTGGAAATAAATACCCACACGTCCAACCACTCCTAGACCAAGCCCAACTAATTAACATACTTCATAAAGAGACTAAACACACCTCCTAATGGAAAAAGAACCTAAAGGCCAAAATACAAGGCCGAAAATTAAAACTAGCTACACTCCTAGAATCCTAATGACACAAGAGTGCTTATACAAGCCTAAAAATGGTCAAATCAATACAAAATAATAGAACATGTCTTAAACTAAGTTCTTGGAGCTCCATCCAAGTCATGCTCCTTCTTTATTGGTTGTAGCTCAAACCCGTGCTAGGAAGGCATGCATCATAAATTTTTATAAAAATCACTTATAAATAAATTATTTATTTTAAATCACTTTTTTTCCTTAAACAAACTCACCTTTAGAGCCAGTTTATTTATGCTTAAAAAAACACTTTTGAAAATTGTTTATAAAAATTGATTTTATTTTAATGATTCTTGTATAATGAGAAGAAAATTTTGATTGGTTACAATCATAAAAAACTATGTTTTTAAAACCGGACTAGTGATAGAACCAGTGAAGACAATGGTTCACAGTTCATTGGTTCAACCGTTATTGAACTAGTGGTTGAACCGGTTTTAATAAAATAACATTTTTATTATTAATGTATTATAACAATTAAGATTATAAAAGAAAAAATGCATTAAGGTTGTAATTATAAAAGGATAAAAATAATTTTATTAATTACACCTTCTATTGCTAAGTTTTCTTAATTTTTTTAATTATAAATTGGTTGATTTAAGAAAATGAGGGGTGAATTTAGAAAAATAAAAAAAATTAAAAAAAAAATACATACCGGTTGAACCACCGATTTTCCGGTTTGCATACCGATTTTTTGTTCCATCGATTTTCAGGGTTAACCGAATCGGTTACCAGACTGGTTCACTGGTTTTCCAGTCGATCTGGTTTTGATAACATTGATAAAAAATCACTTTTTTATAAAGAAACACATTTATTAGTTTTTCTCTTTCTTCTTAAGGAACTTCTTTTTTTCTAAATGCAACTTTGAGTTGTTTCTTGAAAAAGAAAAACAGAAAACTAATTATTTTCTAATTTGACTTCTTGAAAAAAAAAGTTTAGAAAAACATCTTAAAAATTCTTATAAATGATTTCTTTTTAACAAAATGAAGTGATTCTTTCAAGAACTAATCTTAAAAACAAATGCGCTCTTAGTCCTATTGTTTTGATAAACAATAATGTTATCACTCAGCTCAGGATTTAGTCACAATTAAGGTCCTTCATCCTTCCCCAAAAGTGTATTCTGTGGAGATCAAATTCAGGTCTTTCCTTACAAACTCAATGTGTGTTCTTGAGCTACACCCATTAGGTACCTTTAATCTCTAGTATGTATAAGTTGTGTAAGAGGCAAGTAGTGTTGCCATGACCTTCTAGCAAATTATGGTGCGTATACTTTTGGTGGTATGTCTATTTTTTATGTTTCTACAAACTTTATTTGTATTGATTTATTTAGTTGGAATAAAGTTTTCTAGAAACTTTTTATGTTTTTATCACTAAAAAATAAAAGACGAAGGTGACAATTGACACGGAAAGGAACCCATGTGAGTTTGGCTCACGTCTCAAATAAATTCAAGAATATATTCAAAGAAATTCTAACCAAAATTATAATTCCAACTTTTTTGTTTATATAAAAAGAAAATTTACTAAACTGGTTCACTTCTACATTATTTACTTGTATAACCTCTTCTACTATTTATGTTGATAAATTAGTTACATAGGAACCAATTTCTCAACGTAATTTACTTTTCTATATAAAAAGCTTATAAAGAATAGGTTGTTTGGCAACCAATTTCTTATAAAATATTTTTTTATATTTGTTTTTTTAGTGAATTTTTTAATTTTTTTAAATTTATTTTTTTATTTATGTATATTATTTTAAATCATGAATATTTTTATTTTATTTATACATTGTGTATCTTTTCCAGTTGCTTTAATTTTTTTAAATACTTTGTAATTTATTTTTCAGTTTCTATTTTTTAAATTAAATTTTAAAATTCTTTTACCAAAATAATTAAAAAATAATTTGAAATATTAGGTTTAAAAATCTTGATTTAAAAATATTAAACTGAAAAATAAAGTATAAAACATTTAAAAAAAATTGAAATAACAGAAATGATACACAACATAAAAATAAACACATAAAAGAATTTAATTTAAAATACCAGATAAGATAGAAAAGATAAAAACAAAACACACAAAAAAATTTTAAAATAAAATTTTTAGGTATCTGTTTTTAATTTTTTAAATTTTTTTATTACCTTTTATGTACGTATTTTTTTCTAAAGTATGATTTAAAAAAATTTTAAGTCAATTTAGTTTTTTTTTGTATGTTTTATTTTTATGTTGTGTATCTTTTTTATTATCTAAATTTTTTTAAATGCTTTGTAATTTATCTTTCAATTTAAAGTTTTTAAATTAAGATTTTTAAACCTAATACTTCAATTTTTTTAAAATTATTCATGTAAAAAGTATTTTAAAAACTTAACTTAAAACAATATAAACTAAAAAATAAATTACAAAGTGCTTTAAAAAAATTACAACAATGATAAAAGATGCACAACATAGAAATAAAACATAATAAAATAAAATATAAATTAACAGTGAAAATTTAATTTTAAAATTAATGATTTAAAAGAGTATAAATAAATAAAAATAAATTTTAAAAATATTCAAAAAATTGACTAAATTTTTTCAGATTTGTTTTTTAATTTTTTTTTAATTTATCTTTTATTTTTTATGTATTTATGTATGTTTTTCTACAGTATGATTTTAAAAAATTTTAAAGTTAATTTATATTTTATTTTTTTATGTGTTTTATTGTTATGTTGTATATCTTTTCCGTTATTTTAAATTATTTTTAATTTCTTTATAATTTATTTTTCAGTTTAAAATTTTAAAATTAAGATTTTTAAGCCTAATATTTCAAAATTATTTTTAGGTTATTTTGTTAAATAATATTTAAAAAGTTTAACTTTAAAAATAGAAACTGAAAAATAAATTAAAAAACATTTAAAAAATTTAAAACAATGAAAAATATACACAACATAAAAAGGAACACATAATAAAATTTTATAAATTTTTTAAAATAAAAAATGGAAAAGATACATATTTTAATAATTTTTTAATGTTATTTGTATTTCATTTTGTTTTTTTCTGTATTTTATTTTTATGTTGTGTACCTATTTTTTTATTTTAATTTTTTTAAATACTTTGTAATTTATTTTTTAGTTTAAAATTTTTAAATAAGATTTTTAAACCTAATATTTCAAATTATTTTAAAACTATTTTGGTAAACAGCATTTAAAAAAATTAAAACAACGAAAAAAGATACACAATATAAAAATAAAACACACAATAAAATAAATAAAATATAAATTAAGAACAAAATTTAATTTTAAAATTCATGATTTAAAATAATATAGATAAATAAAAAATAAATTTTAAAATATTCAAAAAATTGACTAAAGATTTTCATATTTGTATTTTTAAATTTTTTAAATTTCTTTTCAATTTTCTTTTTATGTACGTATGTTTTTCTAAAATATGATTTTAAAAAATTTTAAGTTAGTTTATATTTCATTTTTGTTTTCTTTTGTGTTTTATTTTTATGTTGTATATTTTTTTGTTATTTAAATTTTTTTCAAATGCTTTGTAAGTTATTTTTCAGTTTAAAGTTTTTAAATTAATATTTTTAAACCTAATATTTCAAATTATTTTGGTAAAAAATATTTAAAAAATTTAACTTAAAAAATATAAATTAAAAAATAAATTACAGAACCTTTAAAAGAACTAAAGCAACAAGAAAAGATACTTACTGTAAAAATAAAACACATAATAAAATAAATAAAATATAAATGAACTAAAAAAATTTAAAAATCTTAATTTTAAAATTCATGATTTAAAAAATTGCATAAATAAAAAATAAATTTAAAAAAATTGACTAGAAAATAAATAAATAAAATGTGTTAAAAAAAATTGGTTGTTGAAAAACTGATTTTTTATTGCTTTTTACATAAATAAAATAAATTACGTTAAGAATTTGGTTTCTCTCCAACTAATTTCTAGTAAAAGATATTATTTAGATAAATAATACGAGGGTGAATTATTTTAGTAATTTTTTTTGTATTAAAAAAAAGCCGGTGTTGCCTTTTATGATTATTACGAAAACATAATTGAAGAAAAAAAAGGAAATTAAGAAAGGCTTACATAAAGTCAAATAATTGTCTGGTACACACAATACCAAAACATATTGACATATATGTAATATATTAAGATTGTTGAAGAGATGAAGTGTGTTCCGAACTTTAATATATTGTACATTTTATCCGATTTGAAAAATTAGCTCAAATTTATAAATTAAAAGAAGAGGAAAAAATATTATTATTATTGGTTGACTTAAGTTCAGCTAAAAATAAAAAATTTAAAATTTTAATTAAATTAATATAGTATAACATTATAAGAAATTAGGATATAAAATTAAAAATTACTATCAATTAGTGACGAAATAATATTTTGTAAAATTCAATTTTTTTATGTCTAATTCTTATCAAATGTGTTTTTATATATTTATATTAAATTTTAAAAATAAAAATCAATTGAACTATTATTAGTTCATATAAAACTTTTAAATTATATTCAATTTATTTCTTTTTGTTTGACCGATTAATTGAATTATCAATTTTGTGTTACTCAAATTTTAATTTTCCACGAAAAGAATTATTTTAAGTTTCATTGCCTGAACGATTTTCTCGCATCTAGTTTTAAAAACAATTATCAAGGTCATATTGGGGTGAATTTCAGTTTTCCATTTTGAAATTTATTAAACCAAATAATAGTTTTGGTTTTACGTTTCAAAATTTTTAAAATATTGTTTTAGTTTTAAAATTTAAAAGATTGTTTTCAAATCTTAACCATACTAGAATCATCTCTATTTAGAAACAAAAAATTGATGATAAATGACCAATAGTTAGAGGTGACGATCAGTTTTGGAGGTGGAGAATGAAGGTGACAACCGGTGATTATCGGTTAGAAGTGGCAGTCGGTGAACAACTAGTGACTATCGGTCAGATGTGGCAGCCCATGACCATCAGTCAGAGGTGATGACCAGTTATTATAAGTTGGAGGTGGTCATCAGTTAGAGATGACTGCTAGTGACCGTTAATCAGATGTGGTGGTTGGTAACCATCACTAAGAGGTGACCGACGGTCAAAGGTGGCGAACACTTACTGTCAATGAAGGTAGTCATTGCAGTAATATCCCATTTTTTTCAAAAATAAAATATTAATAAAAAGGTGTAATTTATATTAATAGGCTTAAATTAATTTAATATTTGTATTTATTAGAATAAATTATGAATTGATTTTTTAAAATAAATAAATAAATAAAATATGTGGTGTAAATAGTAAAATAGTTTGAAGGTTTAGTTTGAGTCTAGTGTTAGAAAGTCCAATCTAACTATTAACCTAGAGTAATTCAGAGGCGTTAGGTGATGGCGCTTTAGTTTCATGTTTTTGACTCAGAGGTTTGAGAGAAAGTTGTAGAGGGAACCTTGTCATGGAAGATGAAAATTGAGGGGGACCATATTTGGAACTCAAGGACACACCCTTCGCACCCAAGATCATCATTCGAGGTGAGAAATTATCTCTCATGTGGTATGTATAGGGAAAATGAGTAGTGAAGTGATCCCTAAGTTTCAACAGGTTTTATGTATGTCATTGAAAGGTTATGAACACCCACAGTGAGTGCTGATAATATGTTTTGTGCATGATTGTGTGAATATATTGTTGGGTTCTGTTATAATTATATCGATTTGTATTTAAATAAAAGAATGTTTTGGTTCTTCTAACTCACTTGTATTTGGGGTCCATGAATATAACTAACGAATGTATGTATTAATTTTGTTTAATTGATGGTTTTGAGGTATCCTGTTTTTGTATCCTAGAGATTAATGACCCTAAACATAGTAATGGTTGTATATATTAATTTATTGGACTATTGGAGTAATGCCCTTTTGTAGTCTCTTGTGATTAGTTATAACAATTGAGTTATTAGAGATGAGGTTATTATTGATTTATCATTGTGTAGTGTGTTGGTTTATCATCATATTTGATGAGTTGGTTCATAGGATCATGAATTATCAGATGAAATAGACTAGATATAATGAGTATGTTGGCATTGAGGTTTTTCCTTTTTATACCTTAGAAGTTAACAACAATACCAGGTGTTTATATTAGTCTATTGAATTGTTAATATGTTTTTGGATTGTTGATTGTGTTGATGCATTATTGTATTGTTAGGGATCACAAATTACCAGGCAAGATAGACTAGAGATCATTATTATGTTGACATTGAACTTTTCTATTTTTATATATTTCGTATGGCTTAAATTCATTTACATATATAGTTAATAGTTATAAATCATTCATCAAATTAATGACTTGGTTGATATGAATAATTCATAACAAGAGATTTGTGTTGCTTATATTCTAATATAAATAAATACATAGGATTCTAACAATTGACTCAAGTAGAAAGGTGAGAACAATCCTTAGAGAGCATTGTGAGACATCAATAATTCACCGAGAATTCTTCTTGTAGTTAATAGTTATAAACCATTCATCAAATTAATGACTTGATTAATATGAATCATTCACAATGAAAGGTTTGTGTTGCTTATATTCTAATATAAATATATTCATAAAGGTTAATTTGTGTTCCTAAATACAACAACAATGGGTGTGTATTAATTATTGGATTGTTAGAGTAGTACCTTTTATGATATATTGTGATTAGGTATAACAATGAGGTTAGCTAGTTAGAGATGAAGTTATCCTTACTTTATCATTGTTTTATATTTATATTATGTCAAAAATCAATTGAGAATGATTTGATTTCAAATACATGATTTAGAGTATGTTATGAAGGATTAAGTAAACCTTAGAAAAGAGAGATCAAGAAAAAATGTAGTGCACATTTTACTAACATCATTTATAATCTTCCGACAATAAAACCATTAGGAAAATGATGAAATTTGAGACAGTGATCTTCATCAAAGTTGTAGCCCAATATGTTATCTAACAATGTCATTAGTTTCACTCCAAAAAGATTTGTAGAAGTCAAGTTCTGATCAGATTAGTGACTAAAGGTTGAAATGCCAGAATTAAGCAATGAATTCATGTTTCATTCAAGTTTTGACATAGTAAACTTTTCTTTTAGCTCTTGAGGTCAACATAAAAGTTGAAGATAAATTTTCTAGATTTCAAACTAGATAATAAACAATGTCATAAGATTCATAAAGCTCTAGATATCACATTTACACTCTACAAAGGTCATAGAGGCTTACTAGCAAATGAGTGAGGGAATCCTCAAAACTTGGGAAATGTTGTGGACTTGTAGTGAGTTCTAAATGTAATTTCTCAGTCTATTATAATTATAACATGAAAGCATAAAGCATAAAGAGGCCTTTTTGTCATAAAGGTGTTGGCTTTTGATATATTTATAATTACATTTGATATTAATCTAGTAATGAAATTGTGTTATTTTAATTCTAGAAAATACTACTATTTTGGTCACCTTTCTAAAGTATATGTCTCTGATTATTTTAGGTATTGATATGTAGTGTTCATTCTTCTCTTTATTCTTATTTGATATTATCTTTATAATTTACATATTTATTAATTTTAAATTCTTTGGTGAGTACAAGTTAGATTGATTTTTATTTTTAAAATCCATGATTTCAGGTTAGCAAATCATGGATATGGATCCTTTCAATTTTTCACATATGAATATGTAAGTTGATCTCATTTCAGATAATATATCGGTAACAAATTCTGACTCTCTTGATAACCTACCACAATTATTGTTGATGAAATCCATGTCGAGCCTTATGTTGGGATGGAATTCAATTCATTAGAAGAAGTTTTAGGATTTTATAATTATTTTGCAAAGGAAAAAGGGTTTGGGATTCATACTTGTTCTACTAAAAAGAATTATTTCATTTTGGTATGTGTTAAGGAAGGTGAACATCTAGTAATAAGTGATAAAAATGAAAAGGATAAGGGCATCATGAGAGAAGTTAAGAGAAAGTACTCAACCATTCGCATGGGATGTTAAAAGCCACTTACAGTGTCAAAGGATGTTAAACGAGATACTTGAGTTATTAAATCTTTTGATAATAATCATAACCATGTCATGGCTAGTCCTAAGAGTGTGTCTTATTTCAAGTGTCATAAAAATGAGTATTGCTACAAAAAATCTTGTTGAGATGTTTAGTGAAGAAGGTTTACCTACTGGAAAGGTTGTTTTAATGTTTGATAGCAGTGGTTTAGCTTTTTCTAATAAAGATTGTTGGAATCATATGATGCAATCCTACCTATCAAGGGCTCTCTCACTAGGGTAATGGCTAGGAGGATTGAAGAGGACTTGGCCCGGAAAGACTCATCAAGACCCCAGCTAATGATGGAGATAGATATTTTAAGCCATAGTCCTTAGTTTTCCTCTTGTAAATATTAATTAGCTTTTAATTCCCTTTTAGGCCTTATATTTTGGCCATTTATTTTAGTTTCTAGAGTTTAGGATGTAATTAGCTTAGGAAGGGAGGTGAGGGGAGTAAAGGGCCTAATAACACAAAGGAGTGTGAATCTCTTTCCACACCCCCTTGATTAGGCCGTGACACTCCCTAGCTTAAGACTAGGCACCACTTTTAGTGAGCCTAAGAGGGATTAGTGCTCCTAATACTAATTAGGCCCAAGTCCCACATTGCCTAGTTTTGAGTGCCTTTCTCCCTCTTTGGGCTATAAATACACCTAGTCTCTCTTGTACAAATCACACTTGATTGAATGAAGTAAGACTCTTTTTGAGCAATTTATTCTTGAGTGTCATTGAGAATCCTCTCTCTTGAGGAATCTCTCCCTTAAAACTTTTATCAAGGGACCTCTCCCTTGTGGCAAGCAACATAAAATTTTTTTACTCATCTTTCTCCTAGAAAGTGGCGTCAACCCTCTCCCATTTCTAACCTCTCCATCCTCCATTTTCTTAGAGGAAGGAACCTTGGTTGAAGAGATCAAGGGAGTGCATCATTTGGTATCAGAGCCATCTTCATGAAGGTTCATTTCCTCCTCCTTCTCCTTAGTTTATGTGCCTTTCTTTAGTTTCTTTCTTCTGCAGTTTTTATTCTTTATTTTTTGCTTCCTTTATTGTTATTTAAATTCCTTATTGTCTTGAATTTTATGTTTTAGTTCTTGCAATTTTTATTTCCATGTCTTTATTGCTTTCTAGATTCAATTTATTTTGTTCATTTCTATTGAATCTTTATGTGTTTCCTTTAGGTTTGTTTCTTTAAATTTTTGCCCATCTTTTTAATTTTTCCTTATTCTAGTGCTTACCCTAAGAGGATCATAGTAATGACTTCACAAACTTTGTGAAGGAAGCCACACAATTGTGGTTTTGATCCTTGGATGCACTTTTGCTTCTTTCATTTAGAGTTCTTGCATTTTAATTCTATTTTCCTGCACCTTTTTCTCTAATTTTTTCCTGCACCTATTTCTCTATTTTTTGCAGCCCCTATTTCTCTATTTTTGTGTCACATTCTTGGTCATTTTGGGTCATTTATTTTCAGTTTTAATCCTCCTACGTTGTGTCTTATTTTGGTATTGTTTAGTCCTTTTAATTGTCACTTAAAATCCATTGTTTAGCTCTTTTATTTTACCATAAAACTGTGTTATTTCTCTATTGGAAATTGAGCATCAAAGAGGCTTACTCTTGATCCCATGTCCTTAGAGTCTCACATGCTATTTAGATCTTAGCATGTTCTTAAAAAAAATCTTCAAAAAATTAATGCTCAATTTCTTCCAAATTTCATTCACTTGTTCAATAATTTTAGTATCTTAATTTTGTGCTAGTTTTTGTGGTGATTTTTGTTGATTGACTTTGAGAGGCATGTTGGGTATGTAATTGGGCTGATTATTGAGTAATCAAGTTGGCCTCAACTTCCATAAAACTCTCCTTGTGCCATTTATTTTTTATCACCTAAAATTACTAGTTCATATTAGGTTGCTTTGTTTCTTAATTTTGCACTTTTGTATATCAATTATGGTGGCCATTTCCTATCCTTTGTTCAAGCATTTATGATTCTTTGACTCCTCACCGTATTTGCTTCAAAATTTTGTTAAGAGGTGTAGCAAAATTGTATAAAAAATATAAATTAAAAAGAAAACAAGTGAAAAAAAAACGTGTTAGTAAAAAAAAATTTGTTAAAAAAAAAAAGAAGTGAAAAGAACAAAATATCTTTAGTGCACCTCATATTGTCCCAATGACTAAAAGGAGTGATTTAAAAAAAAATAATGAATCTTGCTTGAACATACTTGCATATAATTTGGCCATATTGATTTTAAATGATGCAAATGATTGAAACTTTTGAGTCATTTTTTTTTTTGTTTTTGTAGTCCATTCTATTCTAGGCCCATTCTAGGAATTTCTTTTGTGTACCATCTTTCTATCTACACCATTTTTACTTGCTTGTCTTCTTTGGTTATCTTTGTGTTTGTCTAAATAATTCTTTCCACTTGGATGTTTATCTCCCTTCCTTGAGTTTTCTTTTCATGTTTTTTTTTTGTTGTATTGCACTCTCTTGGTTCCTCCTTGGGTGCGCCACTTTGTTGAAGGAAAAGAAAGGTCAAACCAAGCTTTCCACAAGGGAAGCATCTTGAGGTGTGTTGAAGTAAGGAAGAGGTTCATTCAAGGGAGCAACACCACTTTGAGAGAGGCAAACACTTGGAGTAGAGAGCAACTTCAAACATCAAGCCTTTTGTTTCTTTTTGTTTAATTGGGTGTAAATTTTATTAAGACTATTTTAATTGAGGTGTTGGATGCCCATAAGGGTCACCTCTTTGATTGTAATAAGTTTTTAGTTTCTCGTTTAGATGGGAGAAGGAATTGGTACCTTATCTCTCCACCTTAGGTGCATGCCTTTAGATCCTTACCTTTGCTTTAAATTTCTTTTATTTGCTTTGCATCTTAGTGTGAAAGGCTTTTGAGTTCCAAAGACTCTTAAGTAATTCACTTAGGGAGAAAACAAAACAAAAGAGTAAGGAGTGTTGCCCATAGGTTCTTCCCAATTACTTTCAAAATGAGCTCACACGCATCTAGTAAAGGTAGTGTAAATCAACAAGGTTCTCAAAAAACCAACAACATGGATAAGTTTGTGAGTGAATTTAGGGAATGGAGGGTAGAAGAGAGAAAAGAAAGGGAGAAAAGAGAAGAAAAGAGGCATGAAGAGAAAGAAAAAGAAAAGAGAGAAAAAGAGAAAGAGAGTTAAGAGAAGAAAGACGAAGAAAGGAAAAATAGCGTGAGAAAAGAGAGAAAGAAAGCCAGGAGAAAAGAGAGAAACAAGAACGAGAAGAAAGAGAAGAAAGACGGAGGGAAGAGAAAGAAAGAAAGAGAATGAAGAGAAAGAGAAGAAAAAAAGGAAAGAGAAGAAAGAGAGAGGGAAGAGAGAAGAGAAAAGTGTGAAAGAGAAGAAATAAGAGAAAGACGAGTTAGAGAAAGGCATAGGTATAGGTCTGCCTCTAGTGAAGTAAGTGAAAGTGAGGGATATGAAAGACCTAGGGTAAAGAGAGCACAACAACATCATAACCAACCCCAAGCCCAACCTAGGGAACAAAAAGTTGACCTCCCTAATTTTCATGGCAAAGAGGATGTGGAAGCCTACCTTGATTGGGAAATGAAGGTAGAGTAACTCTTTGTTTGTTATAACATAAGTGAAGAAAGAAAAGTTCTGCTGGCAACCCTTAGCTTCCAAGGGCATGCCATGTATTGGTGGACCTCCTTGGTCAATGAGAGGCGCCGCCTTCGTAACCCTCCGGTGGATTATTGGAATGATCTCAAGGGGGCTATGAGGCGGAGACACGTCCCTTCTTATTATGAAAGAGAGCTCTTGGATAAACTTCAAAGATTAAAACAGTACAACTCAAGTGTTGAGGAGTACAGACAAACCATGGAGCTTTTCATGATGAGAGCGGGTGTCACCGAAGAACCAAGGGCCACCGAAGCTAGATTTTTAAGTGGTTTGAACTCCGATATAAGAGACAAAGTTGAGCTCTTACCATATAATAATCTAGATTACCTAGTCCAACTTTGCATAAGAGTGGAAAATCAATTAAAAAGAAAAGGTGGAGCAAAAAGAGAATTTCCATCCTACAATTATGCAAAGAGGGACCTATGCAAGGGAAGCTCTTCCAAGAGCTCTCCTAAAGAGGAACCATCCAAGCATGTGCATAAAGAACATAAACCCATGCATCATAGAGACAACCCTCCTACTAGTTCTAACAATAGGACTAGTAGTATTAAATGTTTTAAATGTCTTGGGAGAGGCCACATTGTCTCTCAGTGCCCCAATAAGAAAACCATGATCATGAGGGGCCAAGAGATTTTTTAGTGAGAGTAGCTCATCTTCCTCCTCTAGTGAGAGTGAGGAAGAAGGGGGTCATGAGCATCATGAGCATGACATTGTTGAAAATCCTTATGATGGAGACCTCTTAATGGTTAGGCGCCTTCTTGGAAGCCAACCCCTTGAGCTTAACCAATCCCAAAGAGAAAGCATTTTCATACACGTTGTAAAGTTTTAGAAAAAACCTGTTCTCTCATTGTGGATAGTGGATCCTGCTGCAATTGTTGTAGCTCAAGGTTGGTAGAGAGGGTAGCCTTACACCCAATTCCTCATCCTAGACCTTACAAGCTCAATGAGGAAGGGGAAATGGTTGTAAACCAACAAGTGAAGGTGTCGTTCTCCATTGGAAAGTATCAAGATGAGATCTTATGTGATATAGTTCCAATGGAGGCTGGCCATATCTTTTTAGGGAGGCCTTGGCAGTTTGACAAACAAGTCATTCACCATGGCTACTCTAATGAGATAATCCTCACTCATAAGGGTAAAAGAATAAAGTTGACTCCTCTCACACCTTCACAAGTGGCTGAAGATCAACTCATCATGAAACATAAAAGAGATGAGGAAAAAAAAATTTCAAAGTCAAAAAAAAAAACTTTCATCCCTAAAGTTTGAAAAGGGTAAAGATGGAGAGTTGGAAGGAGGTACCCCTTCCAAAGAGGTAATTAAGAAAGAGAATCATTTTGCAACAAAAATGGATATTAAAGAAGCTCTCTTGCTTGATCAACCTTTTTATCTCCTTCTTTGTAAAGAGGTACCTTCTGGCACTGCCACAAGTCATGAAATTAAGTCTCTTCCAAAAGGGGTGCAAAATCTTTTAAAAAAATTTGATGATATTTTCCCTCAAGAGGTTCCGAGGGGATTACCACCTCTAAGGGGAATAGAACACCAAATTGACCTTGTTCCTGGCGCAAGTCTGCCCAATAGACCCGCATATAGGACAAACCCCGTTTAGACCAAAGAGATTGAGTCTCAAGTTCAAGACTTGTTGGAGAATGGTTGAGTTCAAAAGAGCCTTAGCCCTTGTGCGGTTCCTGTTTTGTTGGTGCCCAAAAAGGATGGAAAATGGCGGATGTGTATGGACTGTCGTGCCATCAATAACATCACCATTAAGTATAGGCACCCAATCCCTAGGCTAGACGATACGCTTGATGAATTGCATGGAGCCAAAATATTTTCAAAAATTGATCTTAGAAGTGGTTACCATCCAATAAGAATCAAAGAAGGAGATGAATGGAAAACCGCTTTTAAGACCAAATTCGGTCTTTATGAATGGTTGGTGATGCCTTTTGGGCTCACCAATGCTCCAAGCACTTTCATGCGTCTCATGAATCATGTACTTAGGGATTGCATTGGTAGGTTTGTAGTTGTATATTTTGATGATATTTTAGTCTATAGTAGGTCTTTACAAGAACACATAGGACACCTTAGGGAGGTCTTATCTGTCCTTAGAATGAATAAACTATTTGCAAACTTAGAAAAATGCACTTTTTGTGTTCCTAATGTGGTTTTCTTGGGCTTTGTCATTAGTGCCCCCAAAAAATCAAGGCCATTCAAGAATGGCATACCCCTACTAGTGTGATTGAGATCAAGAACTTTCATGGTCTCGCAGGATTTGATAGGCGCTTTGTGCCTAACTTCTCCACACTAGCTTCACCACTCAATGACTTGGTGAAGAAGGAAGTTCCTTTCTTGTGGGGTGAAAAACAAAAAGAAGCTTTTCAACGGCTCAAGGATAAACTCACTAATGCACCCGTTCTAGCCCTCCCAGACTTTTCAAAAACTTTTGAGCTAGAATGTGATGCATCGGGAGTAGGTGTAGGAGCTGTGCTGTTGCAAGAGGGGCACCCCATTGCTTATTTTAGTGAAAAACTCAATGGTGCCCACCTCAACTACCCCACCTACGACAAGGAGTTTTATGCTTTGATCCGTGCCCTCCAAACTTGGGAATATTATCTTGTTTCCAAGGAATTTGTCATTCATAGTGACCATGAGTCACTTAAGTATTTGAGGGGGCAAGGAAAGT
The DNA here is from genome assembly GCA_037954015.1 of Psophocarpus tetragonolobus. Taxonomy (NCBI): domain Eukaryota; kingdom Viridiplantae; phylum Streptophyta; class Magnoliopsida; order Fabales; family Fabaceae; genus Psophocarpus; species Psophocarpus tetragonolobus. The sequence continues at coordinate 26,608,456 of CM075691.1, forward strand.
TGAACAAGAGGCATGCTAAATGGGTTGAATTTCTTGAAACTTTTCCTTATGTCATCAAATATAAAAAGGGAAAAACAAATGTGGTGGTCGATGCTCTTTCAAGGAGACATTTCCTCCTTGCCACCCTCAGTGCTCAAATTTTGGGATTTGATGACATAAAAGAAATGTATCCTTCTGACCAAGACTTTGGAACCATTCATACTACCTCATCTTCCAAAGCCAAAGATGGCTTCTACATGTGTGAGGGGTACTTATTCAAAGAGGGCAAACTTTGTGTACCCCAAGGATCCATTAGGAAATTGCTAACAAAAGAGAGCCATGAAGGTGGGCTCATGGGGCATTTTGGAATTGATAAAACCTTAATGCTTTTAAAAGAAAAATTCTTTTGGCCCCATATGAAAAAAGATGTCTAAAGACATTGCTTGCGATGCATAGCTTGTTTACAAGCTAAGTCCCGAGTAATGCCTCATGGACTTTACACACCTTTACCCACTCCTTCTACACCTTGGTAGATATTAGCATGGATTTTATCCTTGGGCACCCAAGAACCCAATGAGGTGTAGACTCCATCTTTGTGGTAGTGGACCGCTTTAGTAAAATGGCACATTTCATTCCCTGCCACAAAGTGGATGACGCGAGTCACATCGTAAGGCTTTTCTTTTGTGAGGTTGTCCGCTTGCACGGAATACCTTCAACCATAGTCTCTGATAGAGATGCTAAGTTCCTTGGCCATTTTTGGAAAACTCTTTGGGCAAGGCTAGGAACTAAGCTCTTATTTTCTACCACTTGTCATCCTCAAACAGATGGACAAACTGAGGTAGTAAATAGATCCCTATCCACTATGTTGAGGGCACTCTTGAAAGGCAACCACAAGTCTTGGGCTGAATATCTCCCCCACATTGAATTTGCATATAATAGGGTGGTTCATCGAACCACTAAGCACTCCCCTTTTGAGGTTGTATATGGTTTTAATCCTATCACCCCTCTGGACTTGTTACCACTCCCTAACACCTGAATTTTTCATAAAGAAGGGAAAACTAGGGCTGATTTTGTCAAAAAATTACATGAGAGGGTCAAAACTAATATTGAAACCCAATCTAAGGGGTATGCTTCATCTAGCAACAAGGGGAGGAAGGAAGTCATCTTCGAAAAGGGCGATTGGGTTTGGCTTCACCTAAGAAAGGATCGTTTCCCTTCTAAGAGGAAGTCCAAACTTAGCCCTCGAGAAGATGGTCCCTTACAAATCCTTGAGAAGGTAAATAATAATGCATATAAGTTAGACCTTCCCGAGGATTATGGAGTTAGCACCACCTTTAATGTTTGTGATCTTACCCCCTTTTTAGGTGCTGACATGGAAGAGGAAGACCCTTCAGATTTGAGGACAAATCCTTCCGATGGGGGAGGAGATGATGCAATCCTACCTATCAAGGGCCCTCTCACTAGGGCAATGGCTAGGAGGATTGAAGAGGACTTGGCCCGGAAAGACTCATCAAGACCCCAGCTAATGATGGAGATAGATATTTTAGGCCATAGTCCTTAGTTTTCCTCTTGTAAATATTAATTAGCTTTTAATTCCCTTTTAGGCCTTGTATTTTGGCCATTTATTTTAGTTTCTAGAGTTTAGGGTGTAATTAGCTTAGGAAGGGAGGTGAGGGGAGTAAAGGGCCTAATAACACAAAGGAGTGTGGATCTCTTTCCACACCGTCTTGATTAGGCCGTGACACTCCCTAGCTTAAGGCTAGGCACCACTTTTAGTGGGCCTAAGAGGGATTAGTGCTCCTAATACTAATTAGGCCCAAGTCCAACATTGCCTAGTTTTGAGTGCCTTGCTCCCTCTTTGGGCTATAAATACACCTAGTCTCTCTTGTACAAATCACACTTGATTGAATGAAGTAAGACTCTTTTTTAGCAATTTATTCTTGAGTGTCATTGAGAATCCTCTCTCTTGAGGAATCTCTCCCTTAAAGCTTTTATCAAGGAACCTCTCCCTTGTGGCAAGCAACATAAAATTTTTTGACTCATCTTTGTCCTAGAAAGTGGCGTCAACCCTCTCCCATTTCTAACCTCTCCATCCTCCATTTTCTTAGAGAAAGGAACCTTGGTTGAAGAGATCAAGGGAGTGCATCATCATATGAGAAATGTTTGTTTGAAGAATTTGTATGTTGGAGATGCACATGCTTTTTTAATTATTGCAAACATAAGCAAGCTCAAGATTTTGATTTTTTCTATGCAATACAAATTGATTATGATGCTAGAATGGTAAATTTCTTTTGGGTGGATGCTAGATCAAGGTTAACTTTCCAAAAATTTGGAGACATTATTACTTTTTACACTAAATATAAAACCAATAAATATAGCATGTCATTTCCCCCATGATGCTATCCTCCTTAGCAAGGTCCCTTGGCTAGAAGTATTAGAAAGATGACATGGCTAGGAATGAACTTCATGAAGACTTTAGGGCCATAGTCTCAATATTATGTAAATACAGAGAGAGAATATATAAAAATGAAAGGGAAAGAAAATAGAGGTTTCAGAGAGAAGAAAGAGAGAGAAGGGAAAGGCAAGAGAGAGAAAATAGAAGAAGAGAAGAAAAAGAGAGAGAAAAAGGTAAAAGAGGAATAGGTCGAGAGAAGAAGAGGGAATAGGTCTAACTCCCTTAGGAGTGAGTCTACTAGTGAGGAGGAAGAGTATAATGGGAGGCCTAGACCTAGGGACATAAGAAATCAAGAGCCAAAAGAACAAAAAATTGATCTCCCACCTTTTCATGGAAAAGACAATTTGGAAGCCTACCTTGAGTGGGAGATAAAAGTAAAACAACTCTTCAAATGTTTTAGAGTGTCTAAAGAAAGAAAAGTGCCTCTAGCAACTCTTAGCTTCCAACAGTATGCTATGTATTGGTGGACCTCTCTTGAGGATGAGAAGCGTTGTTATCATGATACTCCTATTGAGTATTGGAATGATCTTAAGAGGGCCATGAGACATAGGCATATTCCCTCTTATTATGAAAGGGAACTCTTTGATAAGCTTCAGAGATTGAGACAACACAATATGAGTGTTGAAGAATATAGACAACAAATGGAGCTTTTCATAATGAGAGTTGGAATAACTTAAGAGCCTAGGTCCATTGAAGCTAGATTCCTTAGTGGCTTGAGCCTTGAGATAAGGGATAGAGTTGAGCTCTTGCCATATAGGGATCTAGATGACTTGGTCCAGATTTTTATAAAGGTGAAGCACACAATTGAAGAGAAGGTCTTCCTCTAGGAAGAACTATTATCATTCCCACTCTTCTATACATAGGGGCCAAGTCCAGGGGAGCTTTTCCAAGAGTCACCCCAAGGATGAACAACCCACAAGCATGCATAAAGAAAAACATCATTTGCATAGAGAGAACCCTCCTACTAGTTTTAGGGCTAGTAGTATTAAATGCTTCAAGTGTCTTAGGAGATACCACATTGTCTCTCAGTGCCTCAATAAAAAGACCATGATCATGAGGGGCCAAGATATTGAAAGTGAACCATCTTCCTCTTCTAGTGAAAGTGAGGAAGAAGGGGGTAGTATGCATATAAAGGACATTTATGTTTGTGAGGGAGAATTGTTGATGGTAGGAAGGCTTCTAAGTAGCCAACCTTATAACTCTGGCACATCTCAAAAAGAGAATATCTTTCACACAAGATGTAAAGTTTATGATCAAATATGTTCTCTCATTGTAGATAATGGCTCTTGTTGTAATTTTTGTAGCACAAGGTTAGTAAAGAAGGTATCCTTGACTTCCACTCCTCAACCTAAAGCCTTACAGACTTTAATGGTAGAATGAGAGTAAGGAGGTAGAAGTCAATCAATAAGTAAAGGTGCCCTTTTCCATTGGGAGCTACAAGGATGTTATCCTCTGTGACCCAATAGAAGCGACTTATATCTTGTTAGGGAGGCCATCATAATATGATTGAAAAGCTCTTCATGATGGCCACACTAATGAGATTACCCTCTCTTACTTAGGCACAAAGTTCAAGTTGTGTTCTCTTACACTTGCCCAAGTATTAGAGGACCAACTTATCATGAAAAAGGAAAAGGGAAAGGAAGAGAAAAAGAAAAAAGAAAAAAATAAACAAGCATTATTTGTTTATGGGTTGGAAGAAAATGCCCCTTCCAAGAAGGTTGTTCTAAAGGAGAGCCATTTTTCTACTAAAGTGGACTTCAAACATAGCCTTCTTATGCAACAATCTCTCTACCTTTAACTTGAGCAGACACCATTGCATACACTCCCAAGCGTTCTGCTTGAACCTTCATCTTTTGAGATTGATCATGCATATCAAGTTCAAGATTTGGGAAACATGAAGGGGGGATGACCTTCAAGAAAATTACCCATTGAACTCCAAGAAGGATCTTATTGAAGATACTTCTTCCCATGAGACAATAGAAGTTGAGGTTGTGCCCATTACCATTGAGCACAAAGCATCATAACCTTAAACTCTACTTGTAGATGAGGCCTTATAGTTAAACCTAAGATTAAGCCCATATTATTGGAAACTCAAAGTTAATCTCAAGTTCAACATCAAGAGATCATGCAAGAATGTTCTCCCACTAGGTACATCATCCTTTCTTGGGGTGAAAAAAAGGATAAGGTTAACTAGCCTTCTTTGATGAGTGCTCTAGTGCATATAGTATAGTCTCATCTCCTTTTACACAAGTGAGGCTCATACTTTGTGCATTAGGCCTAGGTTATGGAGTTAATGGGTGGAGGGTCCTGCACTACCTCCACTACCCCAACCTTGAGGGGATATCTCATAGACCCCTCACTATCCCAACCCTCTAGGGTCTACACCTGCTAATCATTTTGCTTATCTCTTTGTAGGATTGGAGAAAAAGAAATAAATACCTCCGAATTTGAGGTCAAATCCTTTCCAATGAGAGGAGTTGATATAGTCCTCCCTAACAAGGTCCATTGGCTAGGAGGATTAGAAAGAGGACATGACTAGGCAAGATAGACTAGAGAAGAGGAGCTTCATAAAGACCTTAGGAGCTTCACTCATTTCATGAAGGCCTTATGTAAATAAATTGTGTAGTTTGAGTAGTTTGTTGAGTGAGTGTGATTTTGTAATTTTAGGCCTTGTATTTTGGCCTATAGGATTTATTTTCTTTAGGAGGTGCATTTAGTCTCTTTAGTGAAGTGTGTTAACTAGATGGGCTTAGCCTATGAGTGGTTTGTCGTTTGGTTATTCATTTCCACACCTTTAATTACTTCTAAAACCCTTCTAACCAACACATGAAGAATGTAAGAGACATATTGGGCCGCTTGTTCCCCTTAGTAGGCGCCACATCACCTTTCTCTCTCATACATGGCTTTTCTTGCTTCTTGTTTGAATTTGAATTTTAGAAGTGTCATGTCACTTCCCTCCAAAATTAAAATTCAAATTAGAGGGAACATAGATCCATTTTATAAGGGACTTGTTCGGATCTTTTCTCTTTCTTTTCCTTAGGAGTAGATGTCCATGCCCATGAGGAGAACTCTATAAATAGCTCTTCACTCACTCTTGTACACAGTTTTTTATCATTATATGAAATTTCTTCTTGTGAGAGTTCTCTTTGTGAGTGTCTCTTCTCTCTATCTTTGAGAGTTCCTCTTGGCTTTTATCAAGGGTTCCTTCCCTTGTGGAAAACTTCATCAACAAGGCTTATCCCCTGAGAATAGTGGCGCCATCATCCAACCATTTTTATCCTCTTTATCACCATTTTCTTCAACTAATCAACCTCTTGAAACAAAATCCTAGGAAGAGCATTCCAAGAATGCATCACCCTGTTTACTGGTTAAACCATAATTTTCAATCAATTTTATCTGGTTGTGCATTATTACAAGATGAATTTGAAGGATCTTTTATATGGCTATTTGAAACTTGGCTTGAGGCAATGAACAAGAAGATGCAGATATTTATAATAACTAATCAAGATTTAGCTATTGGAGTTGTTGTGGCCAAGGTATTTCCAAAAACTCGTCCTCGTCTGTGTTTATGGCACGTTAGAAAGAAGTTTCTTGAAAAACTTGCACATATATATCACAAAAATTCCATATTCAAGCATGAGCTAAAGAGATTCGAGAAACGCCAACTATTAAAGATTTTGAAGATGATTAGCAATGTATAATGGAGGTATATAAGTTGAAGGACAATGAATGGCTTTAGAGACTATTTGAAATTAAGGAATCATGGATACCAATTTATAATCAAGACACTTTTTTTTTGTGGTATGAATACCACACAAAGAAGTGAGAGTATCAATTCTTTTTTAGACTCATTTGTTGATGCAAGTACAACACTTAAAGACTTTGTGATAAAATATGAGAAAGCAATAAATAATCGATATGAGGATGAAAAAAGAGAGGACTTTGAGTCTAGACACAAATAATGCATTTTGAGTATCAAGTCGAAAATTGAGAAGCATTCTGCATCAATTTATACTAGGAATGTTTTTGGAAAGTTTCATAATGAGCTTGCAAGTGTTAGCCATTTTACAAATGAGAAGATTGAGAAAAATAGTTCAGAATGTAAGTATCAAGTATCTAATTGTTTTAATGCTCGAGATACATTCATTGTTGATATAAAGTTAGAGTCAAAGAATGCTAGATGTGGTTGCCAACTTTTTGAATTCCAGGGAATACTATGTAGGCACATTTTGGTAATTTTTCAAGCCAAAAATATTATTCAAATTCCTAGTGATTATATTCTAGAGTGTTGGACTAAGAAAGCCAATAGATATATTAAATTTGGTGCTCTTGACATTGAGAATCATGAATCAGATGTTTTGAGAAGTATGCATATGCAACATCAATTTAAAAGATTTGAGGGGATAATTGGGAAGAATCCAACTCTTGAGATAATTGAAGGCTAGAGATTGTTGGATTGTTATAATGCATGGTTGCTTATGCAATTGAAGACAAGAGAAATTAGATTGACTATTAGTGAAACAATATTTTAACATTTATAGGATTTAGTTATTTTTTAATTTATAAGTTGGATTACTTTTAGTTTTTTGTCATAAGCATTTGTATTCTCCTTCAAAAGGTATGAATAGTAGTTTGAATGTGGTATTTTCCTGTTATTTTATTAGATTCCAGTTCAATATAATTACACTAGTGTAGAAGAATCTATTAGTCAGCTACTACTATTCACTGCAACAATTGAACAAGTATGAATTTTATTAATTCAACCAGAGTATGAGTACATTTGTGACATAAAATTTCCAATTTCTACAAGAGTACAGGCAAATTAAAGTGTACAGATATATGCTATTTAAGACAACACTTTACTAAAAAAAGTCTTCAGTGATATTTTTCCTTGTTGTAAGTTAATTCCTTTTGCCTTTTAGCAACCCTTTCCTTAAAGTAATTATTGGGTGGAGTCTTGCCAAAAAGAAAATTTTGTTGATGATCTAAACCGAAGTTAGATTAGGTACATTTAGTATTCAAGATGGCAAAATTAGTAACTCAGACATGATAAATCAATCACATTTGATGAGATACTAAAATGTAACAGCTTTAAGATATATATTGACATATAAAAGAAAAATTCCTATAACTATTGCATTATTACAAGGTCATTGGAGGGTTTGCCTTTGGAGGGTTTTGGTGCAATCCTCCTTAGCAAGGGTCCTCTCACAAGGACCATGACTAGGAGGATTGAAGATGACATGGCTAGAGGAGAGGAAGGAAGACCTCACCTTCTTTTGGACATCAAGATTAGGCTATAGTCTTCACTTTTAACCTTGTACTTGGCGTCATTAATTTTCATGTACATGGAGGTGTATTTAGTATTTTTTTTGGCCTTGTATTTGACCCATTTTTCCTTTTATTTATTAGAAGGTAGGTTTAACTAGTCTTTTATGAGGAGTGTGTGTTTTAGTTGGGCTTTTTGGGGCCATTTGGACGTGTGGGTTTTATAACCACACCCCTCTAACTTGTCTCACACCCTCCTAAGTCACACATGAAACATGAGAGATAAGTGGGACCTCTTATGTTCGCTCTAATTGGCACCAATACGAATCTCTTTCCTAGTTGGCATTTTCAAATTCAGAATTGAATTTGGAGGGAGTCTACTTGACACTCTTAAAATTCAAATTTGAATTTGAAGGAAACTTGTGCCACATTAGTAGGGTCTTGGTTGGATCTTCTTAAGATTAATTGAATGATAATTGGCTCGGCTCTAACTCAATTAACACTTAAATTAATCCTCCTAATTCCCTACTAATGTTGGACGTACAACTTTCCCTCCCTTAGGCCCATGCTACTCATATAAATAGGCACCTCCACCACTTTGTTTCATTTTTACACTTGAATTTTAGAAATTGAGAGCATTGCTTCTAATTTGTGAGTGTCCTTCTTCTTCTTATGTGAGAGTTTCCTAAGCTTTCATAAAAGACTTCTTTCTTGTTGGCAAACAACCTTGTTCTTGGCTTATCTCTTAAAAAGTAGTGTCAATCACCATCATCACCTTGTCTTCCACCTTCCATTTCTCATTTTTTGAAACTTCTTGAAGATAATCAAGGAAAATGCAACCTAGGAAGATTGCAGAACTGTTGGCCATTGCAAATATTCCCCTAGCATTGTGCTCAAACGTACAAAAGGAAAACCTATTAATTACCACAATCAACAAAGAAAAATGCCCAATTATTTCACCATAACGCACATCAAAATGAAAAGTAATTCACAAACCAAAATGATAAATCAATCACATTGACGAGATACTAAAATGTAACAACTTAAGAAATTGACATATGAAAGAAAAAAAATGTCTATAATTATTACATTGGAGAGTTTGCCTTTGGAAGGGTTAGATGTCGATAGGGTTTTCGCAGATTCCAGTGGCAGTGCATTAGGCCATATATAGGGCTCTTGGTGACTGTTCACGGCAAAGTTCTAGAACTCACAGTGTTGATGAATTTGTTTTATTCAGTGGAAAGATAAAAATCAAGAGAAGATTAAACGAAAAGGTTGAAATGGTGACTATTCATTGCTCGAAGAAATAAACGTCCCGTGAGTGAAATGCGGATTCTATCTTGAATAATTTTAACCATTGCATCTAAATATGATCGATGGTTAATATTAAATATAATATTTTTAAAATTACACTTATGTTATTTAAACTTTCCTCTTAACTGAATAATATGATTTTAACTAATTTATTAAAAACTATAGCATAGTTTTATTCAATGTACTCAAATGATATTGTCTATTAGTTAATTTATATTTCTCAAAAAAATGCATATGATGGACATTTGTATATAAGACCATATAAATCCTAACATTAAAAATATATATATATATATATATATGCATATATAATTTTTAATAATAATTTTATTTATTACGCGTCTTCGATAGTATTTTTTGTTCCACTTTTTTTTTCTCATGTTTTGTATTAATTTTCATATTTATCTATATCATTTTTCATATTTTTGGTGGATTTTTTTTTCATTTCTCTTACCAATTAAGATGGATACATATCCCAAATAATATATTTAAGTCTCTATTTTTTAAAATTTTAATTATTACCGATTAAAATAATATTTGAACAAACTTTTATGGTCAATTTTGCTTTTACAATTTCAAACATGATATGTAAATATATAATAAAACTCTTATATCATTGTAATTGTTATAAGGAAATTTAAAAGCTAGATATCTTTTCTCTTCTAATAATATTATAATCTTGTATAATTTATTTAATTTATAGAATTTTATTTATGGACATGTGGATAATAATTTTTTTGGATTAATTTAATATATAATTTTATATTTGGGCACCTAAAAAATAATATAGTTTCAAGGTTATCTTCTTCACACAAAATAAATTAAATTTGATAATTTATTATTTATTTATTTGATAATCCAAACATTATTATTAATATAAAAAAACAACTCACAGACAGTGCCTTAATAACAATTACATAAGAACTATAACAAACAACAAGAAAAAATATTGAGAGCACGTACCTTCAAACACAGAACAAAAGGTTCATAAGTCACTTAGTAAAAGAATGGGATGTTAAGTTAACTGCATAACACCACTTTCATGAACTCAGATGTACTACTTAAGTTATCCTATCAATAAACCATTATTTGACGCTTAAAGATTGTTCTTACTATATTTTGGTAGAATGGTTATCCTCTCCAAGTCAATGAGGGAATAAGAGGATAGAGACTAGACTGTGAGAGATTAGATACCTGAGAGGGAACTAGTACCTCCCTTTTAAGGATGTCTCCAGGTGTGGTTCCAAATTACCTTTTTTACTGTTCTCCTCAAGATTTGTCTTTAATTACCTTTTTTACCCTTCTCCTTGAGATTTGTCTCTAGCTACCTTTTTACTGTTCTCATTAAGATTTGTCTCTAGTTACCTTCTTTATTGTTCTCCTTGAGATTTATCTATAGTTACCCATTTTAGGGATTTTCAGCCTGGTTATTGTCGGGACAATGCCGAGGTAGTGAGGCATCAAGCTCAGGGTGTTGAGCAGAGCACCGAGGTGTTGTAGTTGGTGGTTCTGATGATGGAGGCCCTGGAAGCGGTGTAGATCGAGCTCTAGTGGGGCAAATATGCCCCCCTAGCCTTGAGGTCAATTCAAAGTAGATGAGACCGAAAAGGCTAGATAGTAGAAGGACATGAACTTGTTAGTGTGTGACGTCGGAGCCTCTGTTGAAGATAGACACATGTTTTTGTGTTGAAGTATTGTTACATGTTTTTTGTGTTGTATTTTGTTGTCATGTAATTGTGTCATTTGGGGATCAATGAAGTTAAGTTTCCAATTTGGGGCCTTTATTCTTTTCTTGCACGCTTTGTCGGTGAGAGTGAAATGGGGATGACTTTTTTTTCTATGTTTGGACATCTGCATAAGTTATGGAGAGGGTAAGTATAGTGTCAAGCAGGTGAGTTCATTGTTGAGCAGGTGACTAGAGTGTCGAGTAGGCAATATAGCGTCGAGTAGGCGATGTGGCACCGAGTAAGTGGTAATGTGTCGAGTAGGCGATGAAGCTCCCAGTGGGCGATAGAGCGCTGAGTGGGCAATAGAGCGTCGAGTAGGCGATAAAGCGTCGAGTGGGCAATAGAGTGCCGAGTGGGCGATAAAGCGTCGAGTAGGTGATAGAGCGCCGAGTGAAAGATAGAGCACCTAGTGGATGATAGTGGTCTCGTCAGACCAGAGTGCCAAGTAGGCGATGAGAGCAGGGTAAGCGATAGAATGTCGAGTGGGCGATAAAGCGTCGAGTAGGCAATAAAGCATCGAGTGGGCGATAGAGTGCCGAGTGGGCGATAGAGCGCGAGTAGGTGATAGAGCACCGAGTGGAAGAAAGAGCACTTAGTGGATGATAGTAGTATCGTCATACCAGAGTGCCAAGTAGGCAATGAGAGCATCGGGTGGGCGATAAAGCGTTAAATGGATGATAGAGCGATGAGTGGACGATAGTGGTCTCATCAGACTAGAGTGCCAAATAGGCGATGAGAGCGTCAAATGGGTGATAGAGCACCGAGTGGGTGATAGAGCGTCGAGTGGGCGATAGAGTGTCAAGTGGACGATAAAGTGTCAAGTGGGTGATAGAGTGTCGAGTGAGCGATAAAGTGCTGAGTGGGCGATAATGATCTCATTATACCAGAGTGCCAAGTAGGTGATGAGAGCGTCGAGTCGACGATAGAGTACTGAGTGGGCGATAAAGCACCGAGTGGGCGTTAGAGCACCGCCGAATGGGTGATAGAGCGTCGAGAAGGCGATGGTGGCCTCGTCAGACCAAAACCCTAAGTTGTTTGGTGATATTGTACTAGAAAATAAAGGAAAACATGCAAAAAGAGAAACAATAGAGAGAAATGGTAAAAGTATGAAAGGTAAACATTTACTGATGTGTCATTGATTTGCGTTTACACACCGATGTGCTCATTAAAACCTCCTCAACCAATACCCATATTCTCTTTACTTAGGAAAAAAGACTGAGGTAGGAAAAATAATACATCAATTGTTTTGTCTCAATTATAGTATATTTTTAAATAGGTGGTGTTCCGAGTTTTGAGGATAGGTTCCCTTTTATGGTGTCTATAGTTGGTAGGCGTCGCTGTGGAGGGTCTTGGTGATTCTGAATGGTCATTCCCATGCGTAGGCTGCATGTGCTCGTCCTTCTTCATACTGTGAGGGGCTTTGAGCCGTTTGTGCCTAACAGACACTTCTTGCATGTTGATGAACTTGGAGGATCGCTCTAGGATTCATCCATCATTTTCAGGCGTCTCTTCGCCACACTATCAGGGAACCTTCCAGGTTTCAAGGCTTCAACGGTTGTGTGGAGGGCTACCCCAGTTCTAAATCCACGATCTAAGTGATCATCTTGGAGAGACGACCTGTGCATTCGAACAGTGACTCATCATCCCTCTATTGGAGCTCAATCAAGTCATCAACCGAGACCTTTGTGGTTGGCAAGTGGCGTAATGAGTTGTTGAACTTTTCTACCAAGGTATCAAATGAGTCGATAGAGTGACGGGAGAGCTTCAACCACAAATTGAGAGCGGTACCTGCAAGAGAAGTATGGAACATTCTGCACAACACACGATCATCATTTGAGTAGAGATTTACTTGGGTGAGGAATCTCTCAATATGGTCGTCGAGGTTGGTCAATCCTTCATAGAGTTCAACCGCCAACGATTTCCAACCTTGCAAGAGAGCATTGTTGAGTATCCCGTCGGCAAAGGGATGTCATCGAGGTATAGAGTGACGGGTCACAAGAGCAGTGTCTCTGTTGGTCTTCTGCTTCTTTGCTCCTTTGTCGACATTAGTGGCCTTGCTCTGGTTGACTTGTTGCGTGTTGAAGTGTGTGGTTCGTAAAGTGATTGTTTCTAGACGTTCCTTTGTCGAGGGAATCTCTACGAGGGTGGGATTTGGATCCCCTGTGTGGGTGTCTACAATGGTCCTGTTGTGGTGATGACTTCAAGTCTAGTTGTCGCTAGTGTGATCGTGTTGCCTATTTTTTTTGTTGTGCTGACAATCTTAGAGGTCTTGAATCATTGTTCTCATGGCAGTGTTCTCCTCTTTCAAGAAGTGGAGGTCATTCTTATGCTTTTTATCCATTTCTTGCATTTTCCTGAGTTCCTCCATGAGGTCTATTTCATTCATGTTGGAAGGAGGGGAGTCGCTCCTAGTTTGCACCATGAGGGATGGAGTAGAGAAGGAGCGTAGGAAATTTTATGTCCCCACAGACTGCGCTAAATGTTCCTACCATGTTTTGGCAGAACGACTATCCTCTCGATCCTTCGGGCCTTAGAGTTCCAAGGGATAGGCGTGTACCTGCAAAAGGGACTCCAACGCTTAAGTCAGTGAGGGAATCAAAGGATAGAGACTAGAGTGTGAGAGATTAGATACCTAAGGGGGGCCTAGTGCCCCCCTGTTAAGGAGCTCTCCAAGTGTGGTTCCAAGTTACCTTTTTTACTATTCTCCTTAAGATTTGTCTCTAGTTACCTTTTTTACTGTTCTCCTTGAGATTTGTCTCCAGTTACCCTTTTTACCGTTCTCCTTAAGATTTGTCTCTAGTTACCCTTTGTACCATTCTCCTTAAGATTTGTCTCTAGTTACCTTTTTTACCGTTCTCCTTAACATTTGTCTCTAGTTATCCTTTTTAGGGATTTTGGCCTGGTTATTGTCAGGTCGATGCCGAGGTAGTGAGGCACCAAGCTCAGAGTGTTGAGCAGAGCACCGAGGTGTTGGAGGTTGGTAATTCTGATGACGGAGGCCCTGGGAAGGGTGGAAACCGAGTTCTAGTGTCAAGCTCTAGTTAATTATGAGATTTGAGTCAAATCATTAATAGAAAAATATCACAATTAATTATCTTTTTTTTATTATCTTTTTCATTAAATTGTCCAATTTTATGTAAATATTCAAGCACTCAAGTTTTATTACAAAAAAATATACTTTTTTAAGGTTAATTAGTATATTTGTAAGGTATTTTTTTAGGAGCGCAACAACTTGAAGAGATTGCTTCAAAATGAAGGAATTAGGTAATAGCTATGACACTTAGCAAACATTTCATCCCTTAGCAAAATTCTAGAATTCCTAGAAGTTGGAAATAAAGGAAAGAATTTGCTTAGTGAGAACAATCTCACTTAGCGAAACAACAAGAAAATTTAGACAAAGAAGACTAGTTATATGTCTTGCTAAGCAAGATTTTCATCACTTGGCAAGGGTACTATCTTGGTCGCTCTGCAAGGTTGCAAGAGAAGTCTATAAATTTTCACCTCACTAAGCGAAGATTTGGTCGCTCAGCAAAAAATAATTTATCAGCAAGGTCAAATTAGTCAATTCAAAGAGAATTTATATAAGATGTTGAATGAAAATTTTGAAAGGGAGCTTGGACAAGGAGGAGAACTAAAGAAAGCAGAGAAAAACAACTGGAGAAGAAACATCAGAATGGGAAAACTTTTGGGTCTTCAAAAGTCATTTCTTCCATGTTTTCATCATTATAATCTCATTTTCAAGTTGTAATCAATCCTCATTACAACGAGGAACCAAATCTCTTGTTGATAACTTATCGACACTCTGTAATTCATTATCTTATTTATCTAAGTTTATTCATCTATTGTATTTTTCTTTATGCTTAATTCTTATTTTTTAATTAATCAATCATAACTTGATTCGTTGTGATTCAAAGTATAGGAAGATTATTTTTTAATCAAGAGATCGAAGAAGATCATCATATAGATATTGTTTCTAGTAATAGAACATGATCTATATGTGAGAGTTATATTCATTAAATGTTCTCAATCAAACTATTGAAATATTTTTCTAAGAAATAGGGAAATACCTTAATAGTTTAGATCTCAATTCTCAAAGAATTAGGATAGAGATATTAATCAAATGAATTTAGAAATACATGAATGAACTTAATTGAAAGTCATTATTTAAAAAAGTGTTATGATGTTGATCAAATTTCTGAGGTATTAATCTATATTTAATCTTTCAATTAATTAGCTAGTAGTGTTGTGTTATTATTAAGGTTATAGTTTTTCATTTAAATTTATACTTTTCTAATATCAATCAAGAATTTTATCATCCAAATAGTAAACCATGAGTAATGGGTAGATCTTTAAAGATACATCCTAATATATTTATCGATTAGCCAGTAAAAACGACTTGCTAGTAGTTCAGCAATGATACTAAACTTTCAAATGATACTTGCTGATCAATAATTTTTTTTTAACTGACAAGTTATATATTGAACGGATATAGACAATTTATATTTTAATACTGTTGTTTTAACCGTTGATAGGCTTAAAAAAATCAGTTGATAATTTATTTGAAATATATCAAATTCAATTTAACAATTAAGAATTTGTATGACTGTCTTAGATATAAAAGCAACGCAAATAGATTTTAAAGAAATAAAAGATTATAAAATTCCTAACAAATATTTTTGTTGAAGAAAAATTCCTACAGATGTTATATATGAGAAAGACTTGTGTGGATGGAAATTAGTAAAATAAGAATTGTATTTGATCGCGTAAATTGTACATACTGGAATGAAAAAATAATGCACAAACACTTAATTGACATGGAGTTGGATAGATTAAAGATTTTTTTTTTTTAAGAAATTAAGAAATATAGTGGTTGTTTGAAAACAATTTCATAAAATTGTTTTCAGTATTTTAGTATTTAAAAACTAAAAAACTTGTTTAGGTAGTGTTTTCGGAAAACAGTTTTCAAAAACAGATCTGATTTTTAATTTTTTAAAAACTAAAAAACAGGACCAACTGAAAGTAGTTTTATTTTCAGTTTCCTGTTTTTGTTTTGAAGACTCAAAATACAATTATAATGAATATGTTGCTTTTTGTTTTTCATTAATGAAATTTTAATAAATATGAACAAGTTTTTCTATTTTTACATCTTTAAAACAATTTGTAAATAACACTTACTAAACAAGTTTTTTTTTTCTTTTCAAAAACAGTTTTTTAAAACACTTTTGAAAAACTAAAAAAAAAACTAAATCAATCAAACTCATACTCTCTTTAACCTAGCTAGGACTGCCACCGAGTAATTTATTAGTACAAAACTCCAAATTTCATATCTGTAAACCACAATTTCAATATTGGAAGTGGTGTCAGACAATTAAAGTTACATCTCACTTGCATGTTCAGTGGGTCATAAATTCATGTTTTTGCACGAAGTGATGTAACAATCTCACTTCTCTTATTTTTGTGCTTTGTATTTTAATGACAAAGGTATTTCTTATGCTTTCTCATTTTGATTCTCTAAATAAATTTTTTGGCTTATAAAAGAAAAAAATTATTCTTTGCTAGACACAATAGTAAGCCTCTCACTACTTGCTGCATAGAAGATACATAGTTCCTTAATTTTAAGACTTGCATCCAAAGAAACATGCATCTTCCTTCAAGTGATTCTGATTTGCCGCCGATGCCGAAGCACCCCAAAGAAAATATTTTGAGCTAATTAGAAGATGCCATATCTTTTTAACCCTAAATTAATATGTATATGGTGCCATTATCTATTTGCAAAGTTATTAGTATTGGGAATAAGGCACTAAAGGAGAGAAGAGAAAAATAAACAACACTAAGAAGTATTTGTTTTGGTGCATTTGTAAACCTTATATAAGCTTGCTTATATAGCAAAGTAAAGAACACCATCTCACAATACTAAGCAATGTGGGACTAAAAATCAAACTACAAAACTTAATCAAACTACAAAACTAACAATTCTCTCACTTGGAGTTTGATTATCACTTATTGTATTCCCTTCATCATCAATCATTCTTGAGGGTCAGTTGAGACACTACAAAGCCTCAACTTCTCTGTTGTGACAACCTTTGTCTTCAAGCTCCCACTTGCTCACATCTGTGGTTTGACATGCTTCTGAATAGTCTTCAGGCTAGTACATGTAGATCTCCTCATCTAGATCTTCATGAAGAAATGTAGTCTTCACATCGAATTGCTCTAGGTAGAGCTCCTCACTAGCCATAATACTTAACACAATCCTGATAATATTGAGCTTGACAACTGGAGCAAAGATTTCAATGTAGTCAACTCCTTCTTTCTGCTGAAATCCTTTGACAACCAGTCGGACCTTGTATCGCTTGGAACCATCATAGTCTTCCTTCACTTGATACACCCATTTATTGATGTTAATAATATTGGCAACTTCCTTAAGCAATGATAATGAGTTTTGTTTTTTATTTTCGGATTAATTTATGAATGATGAACACAAATTTTGATGTTTTCTTTTCAATACTGTCATCGACAAATCTGTTGGTCAATCATACTCACATTTCAGACCGATGGGATTTTAAACAGTCGCATTATCCAGAGTCGTTGGTTCGGTGACAGAAGGAGACACCCGACAATGGATTTCATTATGTCAAGACCGTCACACAAACACCAACATAGTGCCAATTGTCATCCAGTCAGTGCCAATTTGTTTATGCTCGTCTCGACAATAAAAAAAACCGGTCAACTTAACCTAATTTGTTAATTTTTTTTTTCTCAATTTGTTTTGATTCCATTTATGAGTTATACCAATCAATTTATTAACTTACCAAAAAATAAAAGAATTATTTTAAAAATTGAAATTATTTAAAATTTTAAAATTTATTTAATTAAATCTTTATTTAAAATTAAAAAAAATATTTTTAATTTAATTATATAATATAATAATTTAAATCATAAATGTTTAATAAGTTAAATACAGACTTGTTCTGTCCATTCGGGTTAAATATGTAGGAATCGAATCCAAAATTAACAGGATAAATTTTAGTTATTACAATTTATTTTTCTTATATTTTTAACCCAATCCAACCTCTGTTAATAGTAGGCCGAATTCATCCACAGATATCAAACCGTTTTATTAGCATGAATATCCTACAGATATACATAAGTTACCACATTAAAAGGTGATTTGCCCCTTAGAACAAAGCGATAGCCATATAATCATTACGTTGAGTTTGGGACTTTAATGGACGTGTTATGCGTTATGCAAACCGACAAGTACGAGTTTATGTATTGAGCCAAAGGATGGCAATCCACAACAACTCACACATAGACTCCTCTGTTGACGTGTGGACTGTAAGAAATGAATAAATGGCAAATTTCATTCTATAGATTTGCATCTTGCAAAGTAGTTGACCTGACGAGCCTCTGAAACAAACAATAGTTATGTAACCCCTTGCAGTCACTGTTGCGTACATGTTAGAATGCATTTGCAAAACTATGTATGTGTACTGGGATTCTTTATGTTGCTCGCCAACAGATAACATTTCTTCCAAAAATAACAATGTACAAAACACCCTTTAACTCCTAAAGTTTCCGGCCATGAAGTGACGATACTTATATGGTGAGAGAAGAGGTTCACCAATTAATAGTGTACTTCTTTCTCTCCCCCAAATAAACCATAGAAGTAATTGCAAGAAAGACAAAAGAAATTGGATGGAATGGGAGAAGTCACTGTGATGTCCTTTTACTCTCAAATACTTTATTATTTAATTATAAAATAATATAAAAATTTGTTTATTTAAATTCTAGACTTAAGATTTAGGTAAAAGAATTCATATTACTCAATATACACGTATTTTTCAAACTATGATATAACAAAACATAGACATGTAAGTAAACATGTTAGACTTTAAAAATTGTGTTTACAAGATTCTTAATTAATACAACTCATATTGAAACTTTAAATGATTCATATACATGACAAAAAAGCTATTAATATATACTCTCGAGCTCAATGTCACACCTAATCAGAGCAACCCAATAGAAAAAGTTAAAGAAAACTCGAGGCTTTATCTCATGATATTATCAAGATCTTGCTCACCTGAAAGTAGCCTTCAACTCAAACAAAATGCAATAACTAGTAGCAAATGGGTGAGAATACGTCTCATGCATGTTAAGACACATATAAAGAGAATGAACAGTCAACTAAAGCACAACAAATAAACATAAATTCATCCTACACCCATGACAAAAAATATACATCCACATACATAAATTTATTCATGCTAATGATGCTCATGCATGCTCTCTCAGGTACACGCCGAAGCGACCATCTTCTACGGCAATAACATATAGGTACAGACATCTCACCATAGGTCCAACCATCTTACCATAGGTCCATCCGAAGTGATCCTTATCTATGCCAGTAACATGTAGGTACAACCGTGCAATGAAAAACAACCCAAGAAGACCTGTGAAGAACACCACACAATGGGCGATCCTTACAAAATTTATTTGACTACCATATTCATACGTCACGTCATCCACAACATAATCATAATGCTAACATTTAATCATGTCATCGCACTCCACCCCCAACCGCAATTGGGATGACAACTTGTCAAGCACACTATGACCATCATCATCTACATAAATAACAATGTCAATATCTAATTATGTCATCATGCTCCATCCTCAATCGTAGTTGCAATGACACCTCATCAAGCACACTATGACCAACGTCATCAACACATTATGTATCCAATTGAAATCGACATCAATATCACACATTGAAACAAACCCCTAATTCACACACCTCAAATAACTTTCAAACATTCAATCATTCATAAAACTCATTGATGCAGTCCTACCTACCAAGGGTCCCATCACTAAGGTTATGGATAGAAGGATAGGAAAGGACTTGGCCCAGAAGGAATCATCAAGACCTTAGCTCATGATGAAAATAGAAATCTTAGGCCTTAGTCCATAGATTTCCATTTGTAAATATTAACTAGCTCTTAATTTCCTTTTGGGCTATGTATTTCGGTCATTTACTTTGCAATTAGGAAGAAAAGGTGTTAATAGTTAGTGAAAGGAGGTAAGCTTAGTTAGATGCCTTTTATCCAAGGCGTGATGGGCTTCCTACCCATACCTTAGGATTATCTTTTGCACCCTTCCTAGGATTAGAGTAGGAGCTAGGTTTAGTGGGCTCAAGCAAGGATTATTGTCTATAATCCTAATTAGGCCCAAAGCCCCACATTGCATAGTTTTGTGTGCCTAGCCTTCCCATTGGGCTATATATACTCCTCTCACTATCTTGTAACCACACACTTGAATGAATGAAAATTATTCTCTTTGAACTATTTTGTTCTTAGTAGAGTGTCATTGAGAATCCTCTCTCTTGAGAAGTCTCTCCCTAGTTAGCTTTTTATTAAAGGTCACTTCCCTTGTGGCAAACTTCAAAGTTTTTGACTCATCTTTCTCCTTAGAGAAAGTGGCATCACCACCCCCATTTCCTATCTTTCCATCCTCCATCTTCTTGGAAGGAAGGAACCTTAGTTGAATAGATCAAGGGAGTTTTCATCATTTGGTATCATAAGTCATCTTCAAAAGGTTCATTTCTTCCTCCTTGTCTCCTAGATTAGGCGTCCTTCTTTCTTTATTTCTCTGCACTTTTATGCTTTATTTTTTCTACTTCATTTATTGTCATATTAGTTCCTTTTATGTTTTGATAGTAGTAGATTTAATTTCTTGTCATTTAATTTCTTGCACTTTATTTCTTTGGTTCAATTTTTTTGCTCCTTTCATTGAATCAAGTATTGTTTTAGGTTTCTCCTTTTGTGGGTTCCTAAGAGAGTCTTAGTAATGATTTCACACTCTTTGTGAAAGAAGCCACTCAAGGTGGTCTAAACTCTTGGAATGACATTAGTGTTCTTGCTTTGTTCTTCCTTTATCTTCTTTGGCGTTTTATTTCCATTAGTTAGGCATGAGTTTTATTTTTCCTACGCTTTATTTTCAACATTTTTATTCATCCAAGTTATGTCATTAGATGTTTTGTGTAGTTCTTTAAATTGTCATTTAAATTCCTAGTTGTGCCTTCTTTTTATTCTTACCATAAAGAGAGTGTGTGCTTCTTGAAATTGAGCATGAAAGAGGTTCATCCTCTTGAGTAAGTTTTATAAGAAGTCCACGTGCTATTAGTTCTAGCATGGTCTAAAAATTTGCTTAAAAAAATTGTGCTCAATTTCCTCCTATATCTTCTTGTTCATTTATTTTTAGTAGCCTATTATTGATCTAGTCTCTTGGTGGCTTGATTTATTTTTGGCTAAATATTGAGGCTAATTGGGCATGTTGTTTGGGCTTAAGATTAAGCAATCTGGCTTTCCTTCACACCCCTTAAACTCTCTTTTGTGCCTAAAAGTAATCACCTAAACTGCTAGTCCATCCTTTGCTACTTGTTTTCTTTGATTTGCATTGATTTAACAATTTGTGTGTCTATCCCTTTTCCCTTTAAGCAAGCGTTTGCTATCCTTATACTCCTTGACAATTTTGCTTTCATAAATATTAAAGAGATGTAGCAAAATCATTTAAAGAAAATTAGTAAAAAAAAGATTAAAATAAGTAAAAAAAAAAAGAAGATAAGTGTACTAAAAAAAACAAAAGAGCAAAGAAAAATTGTAGTGCCCCTTGTTGGAACCAAAGGAACTACATTAAAGTTTGGTGAAGTTTTATTTTTGCTTTTCTCTCTTTGATTTTGCTCTTAAATCAATTTAATGGTACCAAATACGTTTATATGTGTGGTAATTGTATTGTGTATTTTAGATAGGATTGAGAATATGTTCAGGATAGTTTTGGATAGATTACATAGGCTGAGTTGTGTTGGAAAAACTTCAAAAATGGATTTTTAGGTAAGGTAATCAATTACCTAAAAATAGTAATCGATTACCCTACAATAATTTTTTAGAACAAGAATTGATGCTATCTGTGGTAATCAATTACTTGATTTCAGTAATCGGTTACTCCAAGAACAAGCACTTTGGACCAGTTTTGTGCAGGATATTAGGTAATCAAGTGCGTAATCGATTACCCTGTATAAAAACTGATATAAAATCATTTTGAAAACATATTTTACAACTTTTGAATAGTCCAATCAAGTATTTGCTTCTCTCTTATAATTTCTAAGAATTCTCTCCAAGATTCATACCCATTTTTTATAGTTTGAAAGTGTTTCAATTCCAAGATTCAAGGAAGAGACTCTATTGAATTTTAATCTTTCCATTTGGGTATTCTTCACATCAGGTCATATTGTTTTGCACCCTTATTTGTGTTTTTGCACAAGGTTAACAATCTGTTGAGGTGTTCTTGAGATTGTGGGAAAATCTTGTAGCGAGGTGTTGCAAGTGAGGCTTTGTGAGTGGCAGGGTGTCACAGTGTAGCAAACACTTGTGGGGTGCAAGAGGAAGCCTCTTCTTTTGTGGTTTAAATATTTTCAGGAATAAAATCTGTATGTGTGGTGTGCATGTACTGAGATTTTAATGGAAAGCAGATTAGCAGAAGGCTAAGTTTGTAAACTAGATGTAGGTCAGTTGGACCAAACAAGTATAAATCATTATGAAAATTCTCTCTTCCTTAAAATCTTGAATTTTAATCTTCATTGAATTCATAGAGCACTAACAACTGGGTTTTTGCAGTCGCGTTTGATCCATTGCGATTTCTTACTGCAGATCAAATTCTTGCTATACATTTACTTGATTTTAAATTTGGGTTTTGACCCATATATTTGTGGGTTTGATTTTTACTCTTTCTATCATTTCCTTTTGATTTTGAATCCCTTGAAATATAATTCTTGCTAAGTTTCTCTTCTATTTTATTTTAAATCATCATTGGAGGAATTGAATTAATTGGTGCCTTGCCTAGAGGGTTGAATTCTTGAAAAACCAATTTTTGTAAAAGAAGGTAGATTTTGAAATTTTCAAAAAGGGATTGTTTTTTAAAATAATCTGATACTATTGAATAGAAAAATTTTGAAAAATAATTTGGTGAATTTATTCAACCCCCCCTTCTAGATTCCCCTTAGGACCAACACACCTTATTTTGGTTCAAATCATAGGAGAACTAAAATTGTCTAAACTTGCTTGAATTGGGATAAAAAGCATTCGGCCAACTTGATGGAAATTGTGCAAAACCTTAGAAACTTTTTGAGTTTTTTCTTTTAGTTCATACACATACTCTACTCTAGTGTCATCCTTAGCTTTCTTTCCACCCTTTAATTGTTTGTTTGTCTTGTTTCACTATTCTTTGTGTTTGTCAAAATACAATCTATCCATTTGGATGTGTGTCTTCCTTCATTGAGCTTTTCTTGTTTTATTTGCATTGTACTCTCTTGATCTCTTTGGTGCACCACTTGATTGAAAGGAAAAGAGAGGTCAAAGCAAGTTTTCCATAAGGGAAGCAACTTGAGGAGAGTTGAACAAGTTAATGAAGAGAATCATTTAAGGGAGTAGCACCACAATTTGAGTGAGGCAAACACTTGGAGTGAAAAGCAACATCAAACAAGAATTTTATTTTTGTCATTGTTTTTATATTGGGTTTATTTTGAAAGACCTTTTTAAATAGAGATGTTGGATGCTCATAAGGGTCACCTCTTTTGATTGTAACAACTTTTAGATTCTCGTTTTAGGTGGAGGAAGGAAATAGTACCCCATCCTTCCACCTTAGGAGCACGACCTTACTCCCTTCATCTTGCCTTTAATTTTCTTTAATTTGCTTAGGGAAGAAAACTACAAAAAAAAGTAAGGAGAGTTAACCTTTAGGATCTTCCCCCAAAAATCACTTTCCAAAATGACTTCACACACATCTAGCAATAGAAGTGTTAATCAAGAAGGGTCCCCTAAGCTAACTATGATGGATAAATTTGTTAGTGAATTTAGGGAGTGGAGAGTAGAGGAAAGAATAGAGAGAAAAGAAAGGGAAGTATGTGAAGAGAGAAGGCGTATGGAAAAGGAAAAAGAAAAAGAAGAGAGAAGAAAAGAGAAAGAAAGAGAGAAAAAATAAAGAGATGAAGGAGAGGAGAAGAGAAGAGATAGAGATAGAGAAGAAAGAGAAAGAATAGGGAGAGAAGAAAGGGAAAGAAGGGAGAGAGAGAGAGAAAGAGGGTATAGATCTAGCTCATTTAGGGCAAGTGAGATGAGTGGGAATGACTTTTATGAAAGACCTAGGAAGAGAAGGGTGCAAGAAAATCATCATCATGAACATAACCAAAACCCCCCTAGGGAACAAAAAATAAATCTCCTTTATTTTCATGGCAAAGAGGATGTAGAGGCTACCTTGATTGGGAAATGAAGGTAGAGCAACTCTTTGCTTGCTTTAATGTTAGTGAAGAAAGAAAAGTTCTGCTGGCAACCCTTAGCTTCCAAGAGCATGCCATGTATTGGTGGTCTGCCTTGGTTAATGAGAGGTGTTGCCTTCGTAACCCTCTAGTGGATTATTGGAATAATCTTTGAGGGGGTATGATGTGGAGACATGTACCCTCTTATTATTAAAGAGAGCTCTTAGATAAACTCCAAAGGTTGAAACAACACAATTTAATTGTTGAGGAATACAGACAAACTATGGAGCTTTTCATGATGAGAGCGGGCATTACTGAGGAGCCTAGGACCACCATAGCTGGGTTTTTAAGTGGCTTGAGCACGGAGATAAAAGATAAAGTTGAGCTCATATAATGATTGAGATGACTTGGTCCAACTTTGTATAAAGGTAGAAAATCAATTAAAAAGAGAAGGTGGTTAAAAAAGAGAATACACACCCTACAATTATGCAAAAAAGGATCAAGGCAAGAGAAACTCTTCCAAGGTTTTTCCCAAAGAGGAACCATGCAAAAAAGCATGCATAAAGAGCATAAATCCATGCACCATATAAAAAACCCCCCTACTAGTTCTAGAAATGGGACAATAACATAAAATGCTTTAAATGTCTTAGGAAAGGTCACATCATCTCTCAATGCCCCAACAAGAAAACCATGATCATGAAGGGCCAAAAGATTTATAGTGAGAGTAGCTCATCTTCCTTCTCTAGTGAGAGTGCGGAAGAAAAGGGTCATGAGCATGAGCATGACATCATGGAAACCCTTATGATGGTGACCTCTTAATGGTTAGGTGATTTCTTAGCAGCAAACCGCTTAAGCTTAACCACACACAAAGAGAGAACATATTTCACACAAGGTGCAAAGTTTTGGATAAAACTTGTTCTCTCGTTGTAAACAGTGGATCATGTTGTGAGTGTTGTAGCTCAAGGTTGGTAGAGAAGCTAGCCTTACAACCAATTCCTCATCCCAAACCTTACAAGCTCTAATAGCTTAAGGAAGAAGGGGAAATGGTTGTAAACCAACAAGTGAAAGTGTCTTTCTCCATTGGAAAGTATCAAGATAAGATCCTATATGATATAGCTCTAATGGAGGCTGGCCATATCTTGCTAGGGAGACCTTGGTAGTTTTACAAACAAGTCATCCACCATGGCCACTCTAATGAGATAACCCTTACTCATAGGGGTAATAAAATTAAGTTGATTCCTCTAACATCTTCTCAAGTGGCTAAGGATTAACTCATCATGAAGCCTAAACGAGATGAGGGGAAAAATCAAAATCAAAAGCAAAAAATAAAAAGAGCTTCGACCCCTAAACCTTGAAAGGGGTAAGGAAGGAAAGTAGCAAAGGGGCACCTCTTCCAAGGAAGTTATTAAGAAAGAGAGTCATTTCGCAACAAAAATGGATATAAAAGAAGCTTTCTTGCTTAAGAAACTTTTCTATATCCTTCTATGCAAAGAGGTGCCTTCTAGCACTACCACAACTCTAGAAATTTTGTCTCTTCCAAAGGGGATCCAAAATCTTTTAAAGTAATTTGATGATCTTTTTCCTAAGGAGGTTCCTAAGGGATTACCACCTCTAAGGAGAATTGAACATCAAATTGATCTTGTTCCTGGCGCAAGCCTCCCCAATAGGCTTGTGTATAGGACAAACCCCATTGAGACTAGAGAGATTGAGTCTCAAGTTCAAGATTTGTTGGAGAATGGTTGGGTTCAAAAAAGTCTTAGCCATTGTATTGTTCCTGTCTTGTTGATGCCCAAGAAGGAGGGGAAATGACAGATGTGCATGCACTGTTGTGCCATCAACAACATCACCATCAAATATATGTACTCAATCCCTAGGTTAGATGATATGCTTGATGAATTGCATGGAGCCCAAATATTTTCTAAAATTGATCTTAGAAGTGGTTATCATTAAATTAGAATCAAAGAGGGAGATGATGGAAAACTGCTTTCAAGACCAAATTTGGTCTTTATGAATGGTTGGTGATGCCTTTTGTACTTACCAAATCTCCAAGCACTTTCATGCACTTCATGAATCATGTACTTAGGGATTATATTGGTAGATTCGTAGTTGTTTACTTTGATGACATTTTAGTTTATAGTACATCCCTAGATGATCATGTAGCACATCTTAAGGACTTCTTGTCTGTTCTTAGGAAAAATAATCTTTTTGCAAACCTAGGAAAATAAACTTTTATGTTCCTAGAGTAGTCTTTTTGGGTTTTGTCATTAGTGTTCAAGGGTCCAAGTGGGTCCCTAAAAAATCAAGGCCATCCAAGAATGGCCCCACCCCTACTAGTGTGACTGAGATCAAGAGCTTTCATGGTCTCACGGGGTTTTATAGGCGCTTTGTGACTAATTTTTCCACACTAGCTTCACCATTCAATGATTGGGTGAAGAAGGAAGTTCCTTTCCTGTGGGGTGAAAAACAAGAGGGAGTTTTTCAACTGCTCAAAGATAAACTCATTAATGCACTTGTTCTAGCTCTCCTCGACTTTTCCAAAACTATTGAGCTAGAATGTGATGCATCGATAGTGGGTGTGGGAGCTGTTTTGTTGCAAGGGGGGCACCCAATTGCTTATTTTAGTGAAAAAATTAATGGTGCTCACCTCAACTACCTCACCTACAATAAAGAGTTTTATGCCTTGATCCACACCCTCTAAACTTGGGGAAATTATCTTGTTTCCAAGGAATTTGTCATTCATAGCGACCATGAGTCACTTAAATATTTGAGGGGGCAAGGAAGGTTGAACAAGAGGCATGCTAAATGGGTCAAATTTCTTGAGACTTTTCCTTATGTCATCAAATATAAAAAAAGGGAAACAAAATGTGGTGGTCGATGCTCTTTCAAGGAGACATTCTCTCCTTGCCACCCTTAGTGCTCAAATTTTGGGGTTTAATAACATAAATGAATTATATTCTTTTTACCATGATTTTGGAACCATTTATGTTGCCTCGTCTTCTAAAGCCAAATATGGCTTCTACCTTTGTAAATGGTACTTGTTCAAAGATGGCAAACTTTGTATACCCCAAGGATCAATTAGGAAATTATTGACAAAAGATAGCCATGAAGGTGGGCTCATGGGACATTTTGGGATTGAAAAAACCTTAATGCTTTTAAAAAAATTCTTTTGGCCCCATATGAAAAAGGATGTCTAAAGATATTGCTTGATTTGCATAGCCTATTTACAAGCTAACACCTGAGTAATGTCTCATAGACTCTACACACCTTTACCCACTCCTTCTATACCTTGGGTAGACATAAGCATGGACTTTGTCCTTGGGCTCCCAATAACCCAACAAGGAGTAGACTCCATCTTTGTGGTAGTGGACGACTTTAGTAAAATGATCCATTTGATTCTCTGTCACAAAGTGGATGATGCAAGCCACATTGCAAGACTTTTCTTTCCAGAGGTTGTCCATTTGCATGGGATACCTTCAACCATAGTTTCTGATAGGATGCTAAGTTCCTTGGCCATTTTTGGAAAATTCTTTGGGCAAGGCTAGGAACTACACTTTTATTTTCTTCAACTTGTCATCCTCAAATGGATGGACAAACTGAAGTGGTGAATAGATCCTTATCCACTATGTTGAAGGCAATCTTAAAAGGCAACCATGAGTCTTGGGATGAGTACCTTCCCCATATTGAATTTGCATACAATAGAATGGTTCATAGAACTACTAAGCATTCCCCTTTTGAGGTAGCATATAATTTTAATCCTTTTACACCTTTGAATTTCTTGTCGTTCCCTAATACTCGTCGTTTTCACAAAGAAAGGGAAGCTATAGTGGAATTTGTTAAAACATTGCATGAGAGGGTCAAAACCAATATTGAAAATCAATCTAAGGGGCATGCTTCGTCTAGCAACAAGGGGAGGAAGGAAGTCATCTTCGAAAAGGGAGATTTTTTACCCAATCTCCCTTTTCGAAACCTAAACTTAGCCCTAGAGGAGATGGTTCCTTCCAAATCCTTGAGAAGGTAAACAACAATGCATATAAGTTAGACCTTCTCGAGGATTATGGTGTTAGCAAGACTATTAATGTTTGTGATTTCACTCCGTTTGTAAGTGTTAACGCATCTTCAGATTTGAGGTCAAATCCTTTCAAGGGAGAGGAGATGATGCAATCCTACCTACCAAAGGCCCTATAATTACAACTATGGCTATAAGGATAGAAAAGGGCTTAGCCCAAAAGGAGTCATGAAGACCTCAGCTCATGATGGAAATAGAGATCATAGGCCTTAGTTCATAGATTCCCATTTGTAAATATTAATTAGCTCTTAATTTCCTTTTGGGCCATGTGTTTCGACCATTTACTTTGTAATTAGGAAGTAAAGGTATTAATAATTAGTGAGAGGAGGTAAGCTTAGTTAAGGGCCTTTTATCCAAGGTGTGAAGGGTTTCCTTCCTACACCTTGGGATTAGCTTTAGCACCCTTCCTAGGATTAGAGTAAGCCCTAGGTTTAGTGGGATTAAGTGAGGATTAGTATCTCTAATCCAAATTAAGCCCAAAGCCCCACATTGCATAGTTTTGTGTGCCTAGCCTTCTCATTGGGCTATATATACTTCTCCTTGAGAAGGAGTTTAAATGTACTTCAAGCAATTCTAGAGGGAGGGTGAATTAAATTTCCAAAAACTTTTCTGATTTCAAACTAAAACATATTTTGGAAAACTTGTTTTTATACAATTTTGACCTGAGTAATTTTATTTTTTCAAGACAATTTGAATGGGTTTGCAGCTAAGAAGATGTACCAAGTACCCTTAAATATTTGTAAGATTTACCAATTACTATATATCTAATTTTAGATTTCACAAGAGAGCACAATCAATTTTTGTTTAAAGCACACAAAAGCAGTTAATTAAATCTAATAACAGTAAGATATAGAGAAAGATCAGACAACACAATTTATACTGGTTCACCCTTAACCTGGGGTACATCTAGTTGCTCTAAATTAAGGAAACATACCTTAATCAGAACGAATCACTAGAAACAAAAAAAAGTTTAGAAAACAAACTCAATGCAAATGAAACCTACAAATGCACTCTTAAGAAACCTATTCAAGACTTTTTTTCTAACCATGTGAAAACCTATTACATGAGGATTTCTATCTAGGAAATCTAGCTAGATGAGATCAAACAGAAAAAGAACAATAAAGAAAGATATCACTTGTAATCATTAATCAGAACAAATGTAAGGTGACAAATGAGTAGCTTTAGATCACTTTCTTTTTCAATCCTTTGGTTCTTCTTGAATCTTGTTTGAATTCTTGTAACTTGGTGTGTAAAGTAGTAAGTGTTTTTCCCTTTTTCCCTAGAAAACTCAGCTTCTCAGAATTTTTGAATTTGAAAAGTATGTAGTTTGTTTTCTAATGTTTGTCAAAACTTTTTTTTCAAAAAAATGAGTTCTGCTTATATATGAAAAGCATTTCCTACTGTTTTAATCTATTAAATCGAGTTATAGTCGATTAAAATGTTCTTCACACAAGTCCAGGAATTTTCAGGAGCAATTTAATCGATTATCTTAAGTTCTTAATTGATTAAATTGTTCTTCAGCAAAAACTTAAGTCAACATGATCAATTTAATCAATTAAGCTAAGCATTTAATCTATTAAATCAAGTAATTAATCGATTATGAAGTGGTTTAATCGATTAAAACAGTGACAAGTCATGTTTTAGCAATTAATCAACTTCATAGCTCAATTCCTTACTTCATGTAAATCATTCGTGAGATATGGTTGGATTTGAAAACATTTTTAGGGACCATTAATCTTATTTATGATTGACTTAAATGATGTTGAGATCAAGATTTAAAAGAATCAATGAATAGAAAGAATATGAATCATTGAAATACTAGCTATATGAATGCATGAACTAACTTAGGCACAAACAAGCTTCTAGACTAATGCAATTATCATCAAAAGCTAAGTTATTACATTTCTTGCTTTGAGAGAGTCTTCAGTCAAGAAACTCCAACACTCCCACTCTCTTGTAACCACACACTTGAATGAAGGAAAATTATTCTGTTGAACTATTTTGTTCTTAGTAGAGTGTCATTGATAATCCTCTTTCTTGAGGAGTCTCTCCTAGTATCAAGGGTTCTCTCCCTTGTGGTAAGCTTTAAAATTTTTTACTCATCTTTCTCCTTAGAGAAACTGGCGTCACCACCCCGATTTCCTATCTTTCCATCGTCCATCTTTTTGGAAGGAAAGAACCTTAGTTGAAGAAATCAAAGGAGTTTTCATCACTTATAATTACAAGATACATCACACATCTAAACATATGGCTCTGAAAAAATGATGCATTCCCACTTAGCATGGAATTAAGCTAGGAAGAATAAGGAGAAGACATGGCAAGGATGGAGCATAGTGAAGATATTTTAGGTCATAGTCCTAGAAATTACTTGTAAATATTGTGTATTTTGTTTAGTAATTTTGGTGTGTGCATTTAGTAGTTTGTAGGCCATGTATTTTCGGCCATTTCCCCTTTATTTTAGCGGGTGGGGTGTGATTAGTTATTTATGTGGAGTGTATGTTAGAAGGTGGGCCTTTTTAGAACAAAAGGGGGTGTGGTTTACCTTCTACACCCCCTTGTTTGATTTCCACACCTCTCTAGCATCCACATATGCATGAGTAACATGTGGGGTCCTTATGTCCCCTCCATGTGACACCAACTTCCCTCTCTCTCTTAGGTGGCATCTATTTGTCTCTTAATTCAAATTCAAATTTGAATTAAGGGAACTAGATTCACATTTTTAGTATCTTAATGCACATGAGGGAAGATAGATCCACTTTCTTAGGGCTATGTTTGGATCTAGCTAGTTTTAATTAGTCCTTAGCTTAGTGTAGGTCATTGTGGATGCCCCAAACCTCTGGAGACCTCTATAAATAATGTTCACCCTCTCTTGTATCATTTTAACACTTTTATGAATAAAATCTAGACTTAAACTTAAGAATTTCTTCTTAGAGTGTTCATGTTCTCTCTAAGTTGTGAGAGTTCTTCTATGTCTTTTATCAAGGGTCCTTTCCCTTATGGCAAGCTAATACCAACCATGGCTTATCTTCTATGAAGTGGCACCTATTCACCACTATTCTCTAATCTCTACATCTCTATCTTGAACGTTGAAACCTCTTTGGAGCAAGATCATGGGAGGAGCAATCCAAGATTGTATCACTTAATCTTGACATGTTTATTGTTAATCAATGTGTTTAAATGTTTAATCATGACATGTATGTTTAATTCTTGTTACCTTTTGGATAATTGTCTGGTCCCTTACTTTAGACAACCATCTGGTTGTGGTCAAAGTTCTCTCTGGATAACCTTCTGGTCATTCAATCCAGATAACTTGCTAGTCATTCACTTTTACCCTTTGGATAACCATCTGGTCATTTGTTCCAGATAACCTTCTGGTTGTGGTTGTTGTTATTCTACAAACATTATTTTGGTCCTTTACGTGATTGATTATTGTTATTCATGAATTATACGTGTGTTGTTAGTGGTGAACTACTTAAATGATTTAAAGATGATGAACTGATAAGGGGATAGACTCAATATGCTTTGTGGTTGCGATTTAATCTAATTCTCCACATAAAAAAAGATGTCTCTTAGTAATATTAATGTTGATGAATATTAACTTAATCTTTGAATTTAATTAGTTGTTTCTTATTCTTGTGTATATGAAAGTTTAACTATGTTGTGAATTGTAATGCTTATTTATAATCCTTGAAGTATGAATAATGTTATGATGATTTATTAAAAACTATTATAATTATTGAAAAATGTGATGAGATATGGTAACGAGAATTTAGAAAAGAGGGTTCCCTAATAGAAGTCTTGTGCAATATACACAAGTGTGGTGTTTTGGGAAGTCACAACTTGGTACACTGCGAGATAAAAAGTAGGATTGGACATCCTTGGATTGTTGTAAGTAAATGAATATTCTAGTTGTTGGTGTTGGGACCTGGGATGTTTCATCGAGTGGGTGAACATCTGGATTGGTCCATGTTATTGTTTGGATGGAATATTCGTTTATTTAAAACATTGACAAATGCTTAACATCTCAGGATTGATATGATATATTTTGTACAGGCCTTAAATGGGGTCAATGGAGGTGTTGGATAGGTGGTCCAAAAATTGGCAGTTGGCCAAAATATTATTAAGAGCGAAGGCTCTAGGTTTTTGACCCGATCTCTCAAGGGAGAACTTGTACCAAAATTAGGGTAAAATATAAACTACTAATCACCTCTCAAAAGAGACCCTTGATGATCTGGGGAAGCATCTTGGATGGTCATGGATCCATTTGTAATGTCTTGTGGGATTGAGTATTGGAATGAGATGAGTGGGATAAGATTATGTATCAGAATTTGAGGAACCAAGTCCTAGGTTGAACTTAAACTCCATAGTCTGTATAGTTTATTAAGATTCACATTTATGGTTTATAATTATCTAACTTCTCACTGTGTTTGTTTTGTATGTTCTTTTATCTATGTACTTGTGATATGATTAGAAAAGGAGCCGAGACAGGAAATGGAGAAGGACATCGTTGAAGACTTTCTATATGCTTGAAGATATATTTAATTTTGTTATGTATTAAGTGATTCAATGATGTTTTGTTATTTGGTTCTATCAAGGGTACATACTGCTCTGAATTAGGATAATTTGGGGTAGTGGTTATTATGTACTCAGATATTTCTTATAAGCAAGAATTTTGTAATGAATATTCACTTATATTTATATTAAAGAAGATTATTTAAAGTTATAAGATTTTTCTCAATTTCATGTTATTACCTTTGAGAAAATTTTCATAAATTACATAATTGAATTGGGTAGAGGTTGGGTCGAGAGATATTAGGCTAAATTCAAGAAATTACAACCAATTTTAGACACTCTTTTGCAATTTTTAAATTTTACTATTAGGTACATCTATTTTGCACTATTTTGTTTTTATATTTTAGTTTTGTTTTTTGCACTTTGATCTTTTCTTTTAATTTTCTTGACTTCTTTTTTTTTATCCTTTTCTAATTGTACCCAACCACTTTTTTTTTAGAAAGTTTTGAGAGGAGTCTAATGGTCCTAAACGCTTGAGGTAAGAAGAGTAAGCTAAGGTACACAAAATTTCAATAAGAAGTGCAATTTAAGAAAATACAAGCAACTAAAAAATGCACTAAAATTTAGAGTTTTTGACCCGCCCCGCCTATTTAGCGGGCCAAAGGCAGGGTGAACCGATCTACCAACCATCAATATTGTATTTTATTTTTTAAAAATTATAACATTTATATAAATTAATAATTAAAATATAAAATAAATTATTAAGTAGAATTCATAAAAAATGGCTTTGTTAAGAAAATAAAATAAACTTTATCATGAATTTATTTGTCATTTATTTAAATAAAAGCATAATATTGTTAAAAAAATAAAATCAATTACACAAGATTTACTTTTTATGATTTTTCTATTTATTATTAAATGAAAATTTATATAATTTTTTTAAAAAGAATAATTTTTTTTAAAATATTGTTTAATAAAATAAATTTTTATTTTTAGTAGGAATTGAAATACTTTATCCACACAAGAAAATTAAAATTTAGTAAATTTGAATTACTTTATTAAAACAAAACATTTGAAAAATAAAATCATTTGAATTAAAAGAATTTTAAATTTAATGTATTTCAAATTCCTTATATTTGTAAAATTCTTCATCCAAACACAATGTAATTGGGAGAGAAAGAGATCAAATTGTAAGGTAAAAGGAGGAGAGGTCTAATTGTGAGTTTTTAAAAAGGAAGATAATTAAATCTTTTAAGTTAAACCCTTTCTAATCACTACTTCACATTTCCAAAACATTTCATAAGTCTTTTGGGATCCAAAAGTGGCTAAAACATCAATAAAGCGACTTTATAAAATAGATGGAGATACTAAATGGTTCAAAGAAATTTAATCAACTCCCAAAATTTCCAACTGATGAAGTATCAAAGTTGGATTGAAATACTACTATTTTAATCAATGATCAAGCAATAATATATAAACACAAAAAAAATATTATAACTACAATTCACTTATAATAGTAAATAAATGAGAAAAGGCTAATCACATACTTTTTTTAAACATATTTTATACGATCAATTGAAATGTTTTTAACACAATAAATTATGTGAGTTTCAGTTATAATAAAATGACACTTTTTTTTTTAATTTTATGGTTTTAATAAATTTTTATCTATAATAAAGAGTGTGTTGAAAAGTGTAATGTAACACTTCTCAAAATAAATTAATAAGGATATGTATGCTAACTTTTATAATGTATCACATTATCAACATATAAGACATTTTCATTTTTGATAGAATATGCAAAAATACCAAAAGTTCATTCACTAGAATTGTTTTAGACTAAAATTAAGCTTTTTATAATTATTTTCAAAATACTTAAAATACATATTAAGAAAATAATCATCATTAAAATGGTATAATGATGACAACGGGTAGTTGTAGCAAGATGATTATAATAATTACTATGATATTGATAGATATGAGAATATTGAAATAGATATGAGAACAAGGCTGGTGAGAATGGTGTTCATGAGATAGGAATGAAATATCATCTTAGTCCTTAACATTTAATCTCTAAAAAAAATTCATGCAAATTAATTCATGATGTTTTTATTTTTGTATAAATTTATCTTTAAAACACTATCTAAATAACTTTTTAAAGTATTTTAAACTGTTATCTAAAGCCCTTTGTACATCAATTATATAAAAATAAGAGCATCGGAACAAATTTGCATAATTTTTTTTAGAGATTTAAGTACTAGTGTTGCTTATAACTTTCAAAGAATACCACTCCATAATAAGTCATGAGAGAGGAGAGGAAAATAAAGTAATTTCCTTATCATATTGCGTTTGTTTTGTTGGAAAATAACTAGCATCGTAAATTGATTACTAGAAGATATGACAAATATTCTATCATATCTTACTTACTATAAGTAAATATTAATAAATTAGAATATCAATTTACCATACCACCTGTATGAAAGAAATTTATATTTTTAATATTATATAAATAATAATCTTTTTAAGTAAATAATATTAAATGTGATGATAATGCAAGAATTAAAATTGCTTTGTTCTTGTATATTTGGCCGCGAAGAGAGACTGGAGATGAACTCTTTTCCTCCAGTGTTGATATAGCAAATATAAGATACTCTTAAATAATCACTTCATTGATAGTTTTTTTTTTTTTTTTACAACCTTAATCCTAGCTATTTTTATAACATTTATTCTTTTTCTATGGATTATGTATATCAATTAGTAAGTATTATTTTAGCTTCAAATATACAATTATGTTAAATAATATTTGAAAGAAGAGTTTGTCTTCCATGATAGTCCTACAAAACTTAAAGTGAAAGATATATGTAATTACACAAAAAAATAATTTATTCCTTTTTTAACTCAAAATAAATTTAACAATTAAGATAACATTGTAAAAAAGGGAAATTTAAGGTTCTAAATTTGCTAAAAAAAATACTGAATAAGATAAATATTTTTACTTCATTATCTGTATCTAATAATCCCATATTAATTTAGAGTATCCTTTATCTATAACTAAATTATTATATTATATATTTTACATCAATACTATCCGGTAGTTATTACAATCTTATCATCTTATATGTTTTGAATTCACATTATTACTTTTTTATCCGCTAGTTATTGCAATCTTATCATCTTATATGTTTTGAATTCACATTATTACTTCTTTTTTTTCAAATGTTGATTATAGATTACATAATATGTTATTAGAGTGCTACGGAAAACATAAAAATTACCGCGCTTATGTATTTACATTAATGTTATTGGAATCAACTCAAATTCGGTTAAGGTAATGAATTATGAGTTGGAGATCAATCTCAGAGTTGATAATTAACTCGCGAGACTTAGATTATATTAAAAAAATATAAATATTTTACGTATAATTTTATACTATAAAGCATCATAAAACAATTAAATTATATAAAAAATCAAGAACACAAGCTAAAGAAGATAGTGTTAACACCAAATTTGTGGTTTATTTAATGTTAATTTTTAGTACAAGTCGCAATCGCCAAAAGGTAATGGTCGCAAAGATTAGAGCAAACCGGAAACACAGTAAGTCACAAAAAGTGAAGATTGAATGTAGAAAAGACAATTAGAAGTTTTTTCCCATTCAAAACGACCATTTCACCATTAAGAAATTTTTTTTTAAAAAAAACATGACCCTCCGAGTCATCGGTTCTCAGTCAAGTCACTCCAAGTCAATCCCGTTCTAATGCACTTTTTATCCGAAGAGCGGCTCAGAATGGTTATATGACTGGTTCTCGGTCGAACTGGTTGAACCGGCCAATCCAAGCCGAATTTTAAAACATTGATTCACATTTTTATTATACTAGTTTTTATTATATTAATTTGTTTTTTTATAGACAAATGTTAGTTGTTAGTGGAAGGATTTGAACTCACGATTTCTTCCTCCTCCACCTCACAAAGTTAATACCAGACCAACCTTATAACTTCATATTAAATTTTTTATTTATTAGATTTTAAATAATAAAGGGAATAATTGGATTTTTTATAATAAAAAAATAATATACAAATACATAGGCACGACAATGTGTATGTTTTTGCTAGTTAAGTATTAAAAAAATATATTGAAAATTTTCATTTTCAAAATTGTTATTAAGAGTTATAAAGTTGGTCTAATAGTAAAGTTCACATGTGGAGAAAAGAGTAGAGAAATCATGAATTTAAATTCCTTTACCGACAAAACTAACACATTAACAACTCACATTTGTTTAGAAAAAAATAGTTTATAATATTATAAAATTTAAAATAATAATAAATATTTATTTTTAAAATTTTAAACAATAATATTTTATAAATTTAAATAAGTAAAAGGATAACTTTTGTGTGAGAAAGTGCCATGTGAAGAGAATGATATTCTTTTATATACAGTAATAATAAGATAAATAGGTTTTTATATAGTAAATATAAATAATACATATCACATAATACCCTAAACATATAATATGTATCATATGATATATAATATAATCTATAAATATGTTTTTTCTTCCAATAAATTTGTGAACATGTTTTTTTCTTCCAATAAATTTGTCAGTTTTGTTTTTGTTCTTAATAATTTTTTTATTTTGTTTCTTGTTTTTTGTTTCTAAATCTCTTTAGATATCACTTTTAAAAAAATAAAAAGTTCTAAAAAATAATTTAGATAGCTTTTTAGGGACAAAATAAAAATATAAAAATTATTAGAGACCAAATATAAAGAAAAGTTTATTAAGAAAAAAATCGTTAATTTATCAAGGATAAAAAATATGGTTAAACCTAATAAAAATAATAGTAAAATTTGTTATAACTAGGTGAAAAAGAGACATTTCGTGCCTTCAAATGTTTTCAAAATAAAAAATAATAACAAAAACTATATATTATTAAAAGTTAATAAGAGAAATAATATATATATACATAAATATAAGAGGAAGGGTAATTCTAAAATAAAAAATATGAAAATCAAAAGGTAGTTTTCTTTATAATAGAAAATAAAAATTATAAATAAAAATATTTTTTTTAAAAAATGAATTAATATAACAAAATTTAAAATAATTAGAAGAAAAATTAAATATAATTTATTTGTAATTATTATAACTAGGTGAAAAGAAGAAATTTTGTGCTCTTAAACGTTTTTAAAATAAAAAATACAAAAATAAGAATAGATAAAAAATTAACAACAATTGTACATTAATAGAAGTTCATAAGAGAAATAAAAAAATTATATATATATATATATATATATATATATATATATATTTGCGGAAGGGTAATTTTGAAATAAAAAATACCTGTGTAAAGTCTTTTACACCAAGTATATTAATTAAACTTAAAAATTATTAGTTATCTAAAAAATATTATTTCATTACAAAATATTTGCCACAAAACCGTGTGGATTTGATTTAGTTTTAGTTATGCTTTCATCATAGTTCATTAATAAACACAGAGGGACATATAAGGAAATAAGAAGACGTGTCTTTGAAAGTATAA
Source organism: Psophocarpus tetragonolobus (assembly GCA_037954015.1). Taxonomy (NCBI): domain Eukaryota; kingdom Viridiplantae; phylum Streptophyta; class Magnoliopsida; order Fabales; family Fabaceae; genus Psophocarpus; species Psophocarpus tetragonolobus. The sequence goes on from CM075691.1 coordinate 26,646,617, forward strand.
ATAGATAATAATTTACCAAGCAACATGTTTGAAGAGATTTATATTTTCAATATTATACGAGTTTAATTAATATATACGGTAGTGTAAAAGATTTTTACACATTCAAGACTATTTGTTATTTTTAAAGTAGTAATGAGTAAAGTCAACACATCATTTACTATGAAGGGGTTAAGATTAAATGTCAGTGTAAAAAAACAGTATATATCAATTAAACTCATATTATATAAAAAGTTTAATTGGTATACACGATCAAGGTAAAAGAGTTTAATGTATGTGATTTTTAAAATAAGAATTAATAAAGTCAACAAATTTATGATAAATGAAGGATTGTAATTGAATGTCAGTATAAAAATAATAATATCTTTACATTAATTAATTTATTTATTGATTGAAGATGTAATTAAACATTGTCATAATGCAAGAATTGAAATTGATTTGTATCTTTATAATGTCAATTTCTTTGCTGAATTCTGTATGATGTAACTGATACTAAATAAAAATCATTTATTACTATTTCGTGAACTAATAACTGCATTAATATCATCACTTTATTCTTAGATTATTTTTTTACAACTTTAATTCTAGTCATTTTTATAATATTTATTCTTTTACGACAGATTAATAAGGATTGTTTCAAATTCGAGTTATAGGGACATAGCTACGATAAATGTTCGAAAAAAATAATAATTAAAGTAATCATAAAAAATGTTGACATAAAAAAGTGTTATTCCCTTTGTATAATATATGGATAGAGTGTAGATATGTATAAATGTATATTTATATAATCTATATTTCAGTATAAAAATCTATATATTTATATAATAATTTCTTTAAGTAAATAATTTATATAATATATATAGAATATCGTAGATGATGTATAAATGTATATAGAATATAATGTATAGATTTATATAATATATATAGAAAAAGTGGCGAAGTCACATTTTTAAAAAAAAAGAAGAGTTACATTTTGGAAGAGTAAAATAGTTGTACAAAACATGGATACAAAGGTGTTATTTTCTTTATATAATATATGTATAGATGTATAAAATTTAATCTATAAATGTATGTAGGGTTTAATTAGTATATATTGTTAGGGTAAAACTTTTTATACTGATATTCAATCACAACTCTTTATTAATGATAAATTTGTTGACTTTAAAAGTTACATAAACAAAAAACTATGATTGAATTTTAATCTAAAAATCCATATATTTACATAATGTATAGAAAAAGTGAGAACAGTACCATTCTTTTAAAGTGAAAGAAGTTATATTTTTTAAAAGATAAAATAATCATACAAAATATGAACATTAAAAGATTGTATTCTCTTTATATAATATATATATATATATATATATATATATATATATATATATATATATATATATAGATAGATAGTAGATATAGTTACGCTAAATATTATCTATAATAATTCTACAAAACTTAAAAATACATGTAATTATAAAAAATAATATTTATTTTTTAACTAAAAAAATAAGATAACATTGTAAGAAAAAGAAAAGTTTATGATTCTATTTAATTTACTAAAAAAAAGATAATAAATAAGATAAATATTTTTGCTTCATTATCTGTATTTCTATTTGATTGATAATAATCATATATTAATTTATAACATCTTTTATCTATAACTAAATTATTAAATTATATATTTTAAATTTACATTATCTATTTAGTTACTACAATCTTATCATCTTATATATTTTGAATTCATGTTTATTTACTAATTTATCACTGTATATCTTATATTTTAAATTCACATTATTATTATTTTTATTTCTTTAAATGTTGATTATAGATAGATAGATTTTGGCAGAATACGTTATTAAAGTATAAAAGTTATCGAGCGGCATATAAGGAAATAAGAAAAATAACCGAGGGTGTTTTGGGAAGTGAATGTTAATGCTTGGATATAAAATCCTTCAAACCCTAATAATAATCCTCACTCTGCTCTCGCTTTAGCCATCGCTCGGTCTCTGCATTGCGGCTAAGGGTTTCGAGCGTTGCTTTTCTCCGAGGTATATCCTTCGATTCCATCTATGTTTTTCGTGTTATGTTTCTTCTGTGCCGATTATAGTGTAGTTAATTTATCTGCGTATATCAATTTATGATGTTTTATCGGTTTTATTTGTGTGTCTGTTATAGTTGTCTGGTTGAATTCTTGGTTTGGATTTGAAATCTATGGATTCTTTTGTTTATGCAATTGATTCTTGAATGAGTGTTTCTTATTTTTGGGTTCTTTGGTTTTGAATCTTGTTATGTTTTGCATAGATCTAATGGATTAACGGTGGAATCTGAGATATGTTGATTGAGTTAAAAAGTTTATGTTCTGGTTTGTTAATTCTGAATCTGTGAAATTTGAACAGGATTATATGTTGATTTAGCTATGTTGATTGATTTCCTATTTTAGACTGTGATTATGTGAAGAGATACATTAAATTTATTGTTGGTCTTTGATTTTGTGAAGGGTATATTTCAGATTATTGATGATCTGTTTTGCCGTGGATGCTTATTTTGAATGGTCTATAGTGACATGTCCTTTTGTTTTTTATTAATTAGAGATTTTGTATTTATGATATTCTTTAGCTTAGCTAAATGCAGATTACAGTGTTCTTTGGCTATTTGGTTTCATTGACAAAACGTTTTTTATTTTCACTTATGATTACAAAATTTTAGCGTCTTTATCTCCTAATTTCTTGTTTTGAAAAATTCTGTGCCTCTACAAATGCCTAAACAGGAAACAAAGTGAGGAGAAGGTGATATCTCTGAAATTAAAAATAAAAAATCCGTTTACCAAATGGCCCTTGGTGTTTATGTGTATGGAATTGTTGAATTTCTAAGTGTTCCAAAACATGTTGGAAACATGTTGCTAAATACTGATTTGTGTCTGTTTCGGTAATTTACAAAAGTTGTTTACATGTAATATTTTTAAATGTTGAATTATTTAATTGATGTGCATGGGAAATAAAATGTGTTTGTTTCCTTAGTTTTGGTGTTGTTTTATTCAAAACCTGCTATATTTTATTCCATTTTTGTTTATAATCTATTTTATCGTGTTTTGTCTGATCTTTGACTTCTGTCCCACAGTTAAGATATCATGGGTAAAGAGAAGGTTCACATTAACATTGTGGTCATTGGCCATGTCGACTCTGGGAAATCAACTACCACTGGCCACTTGATTTACAAGCTTGGAGGTATTGACAAGCGTGTTATTGAGAGATTTGAGAAGGAAGCGGCAGAAATGAACAAGAGGTCATTCAAGTATGCCTGGGTGCTTGACAAGCTTAAGGCAGAGCGGGAGAGGGGAATTACCATTGATATTGCATTGTGGAAGTTCGAGACCACCAAATACTACTGCACTGTTATTGATGCCCCTGGACATCGTGATTTTATCAAGAACATGATTACTGGAACTTCTCAGGCTGACTGTGCTGTCCTTATCATTGATTCCACAACTGGTGGTTTTGAAGCTGGTATTTCCAAAGATGGACAGACCCGTGAGCATGCTCTACTTGCTTTCACCCTTGGTGTCAAACAAATGATCTGTTGTTGTAACAAGGTATAGTAATACTCTTATTTTGTAATGTATCCTTTATGCTTTATACCTTATCTGTTACTGATTTCTAATGATGCAAGTTATGAAATATTTGTTAACAGATGGATGCCACTACCCCAAAGTACTCAAAGGCCAGGTATGATGAAATTGTGAAGGAAGTCTCTTCTTACTTGAAGAAGGTTGGTTACAACCCAGACAAGATCCCATTTGTTCCCATCTCTGGTTTTGAGGGTGACAACATGATTGAGAGGTCCACCAATCTGGATTGGTACAAGGGCCCAACTCTTCTTGACGCTCTTGACCAGATCAATGAGCCCAAGAGACCTACAGACAAGCCTTTGAGGCTTCCCTTGCAGGATGTCTACAAGATTGGTGGTATTGGAACTGTGCCCGTCGGTAGAGTTGAAACTGGTGTCTTGAAACCTGGTATGGTTGTGACTTTTGGTCCTACTGGTCTGACAACTGAAGTTAAGTCTGTGGAGATGCACCATGAAGCTCTCCAAGAGGCCCTCCCAGGTGACAACGTCGGATTTAACGTGAAGAATGTTGCAGTCAAGGATCTCAAGCGTGGTTTTGTTGCCTCAAACTCTAAGGACGACCCTGCCAAGGAGGCAGCCAGCTTCACTTCCCAGGTCATCATAATGAACCATCCTGGTCAGATAGGAAATGGTTATGCTCCTGTGCTTGACTGCCATACTTCTCACATTGCTGTTAAGTTTGCTGAACTTGTGACCAAGATTGACAGGCGGTCTGGTAAGGAGCTTGAGAAGGAGCCCAAATTTTTGAAAAATGGTGATGCAGGTTTCGTCAAGATGGTTCCCACCAAGCCCATGGTGGTCGAAACTTTCTCTGAGTATCCTCCACTTGGTCGTTTTGCTGTGAGGGACATGCGTCAAACCGTGGCTGTCGGAGTTATCAAGAATGTGGAGAAGAAGGACCCCACCGGAGCCAAGGTCACCAAGGCTGCACAGAAGAAGAAGTGATCATAGATACAATTATGGTTACAAAAAACAGTGTTTTCTTATTAGCAATTTATCCTTTCTATAATCTAGGTGCTTTTATTTTTGTGCTGAGTATTGTTTTCTCTTTTTCGAATTTATGATCTGTATTCGACTCTTTTTGCACAAGCAGCTACAGGGTTTTAGTTTTGCTCCTTTGCTGCTGAGGGATGTTATAAGTAATTTTAATTGCGTTTAAATTTTGATATATGTTTGCAGTCTTTTCAAAACTTGCTGTGACATTGCAGATATACTGCATGGCTTGGTCATTAATTTGATTTTGCACGTTTCCCACCTAGTCAATTTATTGGTTAGGAGCATCGAAAGTGATTTGAAAACATTGCTCGATTCTGCTATTCAACTATGTTTCATAAAATTAAATTATATAAATTATATAAATGTGTTTAATTGGTATACATGGATATTTGATATTGATCCAAAGGTTTTGATATTGATCCAAAGGTTGTGGTTAAGTAAAAATATTTATGTATATTAATTAAACTCTATAATTATATTAAAATGTTAGTAGTCCTTTTAAAACTTGCCGTGACATTTATAGCTGTGTATGGCTTGGTCATTAATTTGATTATGCTCGTTTCGTACCTAGTTAATTTATTGGTATATGGCTTCGATAGTGATTTGAAAACGTTGCTCGAATTTGCTATTCAACTATGTTTCATAAAATTACAATCCATATTATATAATTATATTACAATTATAATTCATAAATCTTTGAAAAACTTCAAAAGGGAAAACAAATTGGTGTGCCAAGCTGAAGAACAAAAACTTATACTGTAAATCTAATGTTTGTGATACAAAAAATTATATTATAAAATAATTTTCATAAAATTTTTTAAGAAGTAGGAGTGTTTGTGTAAGAGAAAACTAAATACATTGTGTAATATGAATGAGAAAACTCCATTTACTCAAGTAACCATGGGTTAATGTTTCACGAAAATATACCAGTAATATATAGTAATAATATTTCATTAGTAAAACAAAGCTAGTTTGCTTCTGAATCATCATGCTCATATATCCAAACTGAACAACAATTCCTGTCTCCAATTATGCAAGCCAATCTCAGCACCCAATATCAGAACTTCAATAAAAATTGTGAGCACTTTAAATGAAAGCTACACACCAATCAACCACCCTTGACAGGCAAAATTAAACGTCTTGTTCTGACTCAAGAAGGTAGAGCAAAGCTGAACATATACCCAGATAGAGTTTTATTCATATCCACGGTTTGTGACCCATGTGGATGATGGTTTCAATGCTACACTCACAAATCTTTACAGAGAAAGGTTGAGGCCTGAGATGGAGATTCTTGACCTGATGAGTTCTTGGGTTAGCCATCTTCCCACTGATGTCAAGTACAAAAAAGTGGTGGGCCATGGGTGAATGCACAAGAGCTTTCACGAATCCAAGGCTGGATTTCTTTGTTGTCAAGGATCTTAACGAGGATCAAGAGTTTCAATTAGAGAGTTGCAGCTTTGATGCACTGATTTGCACTGTTAGTATGCAGTATCACCAACAACAAGAGAAGGTTAGATGCTTTTTCACCTTTTTATAACTGTTAATGTATCTATTAAATTTGTGAATTGTATAGAATAAAAAGACTAAAACGTATTATTTTAAAATCTATGGATTATGGGAGTACTCAAGTTTTTGTATAGGAGTCAGACATATTTGGATAGGTTAATAAAGATGAAATCTGTTTAACCAACTTAATTAGACTATATTGACACAAGTTTGCACATAATTAATAAGAGTTTAATCTTTGAAATATAAAAATTAAAACATTTTAGAATCATTTAATCACAATATTTCATGTATAATAAATTTTTACTTAATTTTATTCATAAATATTTTAAAAATAATAAATAGTAAATGACAATGTCAATGATAATGCATAATCATTCTTCTCTTAATTCTTTTTTATTTTAGTGTTCCTGAATTATTTGAAATTCACATTTACATTAATTTCTAAGATAATTATAATAAAAGTTGATAAATTTATTATAAAAAATGGTGGTGCACTAATAATATAAAATAATTTACCATTAAAATTTCATCATAAACATAATTTTTTAAAGTAAATTTCTTTTTTATTTTTCTACTCAAATATTATACTAATTAATCATACCCATGCTAAGAGAATAAATTTCATGAATGTATGAGATGTAGAGTTTATTAACTAATTACCACTTTTTGAACTTATTATTAAATTACAGATAAGTGAAAAAATATTATATTAACTTCATTGTGTATATATATATATATATATATATGAAAACATAACACATTTTTAAATCTTATATATACTTGTATCGGATGATACAAAAAATTTGACATGAGACAAACACCTTAAAAAAAGGTCGACCAAACAATACACAAGAGGTATGTAAGGATAATTGTCTATGATGTATCTAACCACAACATTTTTCAAATACACCAAAGAGGATTATCACTTTGTTATATCAAATACTCATTAAGTATTTGGATGAGATTAATTCCGAATATTCTTGGTGTTCCTACACACACTAAACGAGTCTTCCTCCTGAAGTGTGGCTAAGGGCTATTAATTGGGATGAATATGTAGCAGACCCAGTTAGGACGACAGTCTTGTAGATCCTAGGGTTACCAATTTTACTGCCTTTTCTCATGTGTACTGTTCATGTTAGAAATGTAGGGTTCGTTAGGGGGTTCAGTAGGATTTGAAACGATGACAACCCTGGATTTTCACATTATAAATAGGGGGCGAGTGGCTTTATTGTTCTCACTCTGCTTCCTTTCTGCTTAAGAGATCCTGATCTTCCTTTCTTTCTTCCTCTCAGGTATTCTGAGTCTCTTGATCTTTTCCTTTGTTTCTTTCATTTCTATGCTTTTTGAGTCAAGTTCTTTCTTTCAGGGAGGTATCCCCTCCCTCGATGGTTAGTCCTAATGTGCAAGCACAGACTAACATTCCTGACCCTGTTGAAGAAGGGTCTACTGCTTCTGCTCCAGGGGGTTTTGCCTAGGACTCTCCTTCTCAAGAAGCGCCTTCTTCTTCTAGGAAGGTTTCACATTATCCTTCATTTTGCATTATTAGGTTCGAATGGGTTAGCTTGTAGGTTGCCAAATTGACCAGTAGGGATAATTGTACTATTTGCTATGATGCTTTTCCTTTCTGCCCTTTAGATAACCCAATGTTGGTGTCCTTTATAATGAGGGCCTGCTGAAGCGACTGACTCTTGATTCTGATTTAGTCTTTAGGAATACTTCCCTCCCGGAATACTTGTGTTTTTAAAGATCTAGATATGGAAATTCCTTTTGATGATTTCACTATGGGTGTGCTACACATGATGAATTGTGCGTATACCTAGATCCACCTTAATGTACGGGCTTCCATACAGGGCTTTAGGGACCTTTTTCGTTTCTTGATGTTGCCTTCTAAGTGCCTCTCGGCCTCTCAAGCGCTTCACCTATGGTGCTCACCCAAGCCGGTCTAGGATTTGGAAGGTCATGCATAACTTGTTTTGAGTCGAGTTTGGTCTCATTTTCTTGATTATATCATGAGTTCTTGTGATAGGTATCATCAAAAGCATGTCTAGTGACAATGAGACCATCCTTCTTGACTTCTGATCTGAGATATAAGAGCATTCTCTTTTAGGGGATAATTTTCAAATCCCCGCACCTCTCTGACCAGATCCCGATCCTCAACTGAAGAAGACTTCAACAAACGTCATCTCCTGCAAGCAGCTCCCCCAAAGGGGAAAGCGTGAAACAAAAGTACAAGGCTGCCTCGAAGAAGCGTCATCGAAGTGACAAAGACAACTCGTCTAAGAGGTTGAGACATCATTCTAACTCTTCTTCCATTTTGGTTATTCCTCCCTTTTTCTACACTAAGGGGTCCTTTGTTGAAGGATAACTTTTATACACCCAGTCATCAAGTTTTCCAAGGATAACATCTCTAGCTCAATTTGCCAGGTGTTGAGTCAAACTAAGGTTTGACCACTTGGAGGCACTATTGTGAATTGACAGCCTAGGCTCATGCCTTGGTTCGTCATCTAGTGCTGACTCCCACCTCCAAGGTCAAAGAGTTGAAACATAAGTTGGGGGAAGTTGAGTCCACTTTAAAGGCTACCATTGAAAAGTCCTCGAAGTTGATTGCTGATAATACCAGCATGAACAACAGATGTTAGATTTGAAAAAAACAAAAAGAATCCACTAAATCTAAGTTGCAACAGGCAAAGGATGACCAGGCCTTGCTGGAACTGAAGGTGAAGGAGTTGTCTAAGTCTTTGGCCAAGGTGACTCAGGAGAGAGATAAATTTTCCCAAGATAAGGAGAAGTCCAAGGCCCACTTGAAGCAGTGGATGGATAAGGGCAAGAAGGCTATTGCAAGGAGCATCACGTTGGGTTCCTTTAAGTTGTCCGACAGGCTAAGGAGTTTTGCAACACCCTAGAGGGTTTTGAATTTGACGGAAGGAAAAACTTCTTTGATGGGAAGTTCCTTTCCTTTCACGAGGTGCCGAAGTCTAAGGCACTGGATGAGAATTCTCCTCGATTTTACACTCATGGCAACGCAATTGGGGTCATCGAAGCAGAGGATGATCATGGTGTCGAGGCTGGGGATGTGGGTGTGTAAAAAGAAGAGCTGGAAACAAGGGAGGAGAATGCTAAGGTTAATGTGGATGATGATGACAATTTTGAGGGACCTTGACTTATTGTACTAGGGGATCATTTTGTATACTTGTTCATTTTGCTTCTGCCTTTTGTCCGACAATGATTGTTCATATATTTTCTATTATTAATGAAGGATTTTCACTTTCATACCTCTTTTTGGGGATGTTTTCTTTTTACCTTTATTGTTTTAGTTTTGGCCTAAGGTATGTCGTTATCCGAGTTGGTTAACTGCGAGGAAAACCTTGTTTTTGTTTAATCTTTTGTCTAAGGTACATCCTTACTCAGACTGGTTGATAGGGAGGGAAACCTCATCTTCTCGTTATGTTTTTGCTTAAGGTACGTCCTTACCCAGGCTAGTTGACCAGGAGGGAAACCTCGTTTCTTGTTAAGTTTTGGCTTAAGATACGTCCTTAACTGGGTTGGTTAACTAGGAGGGAAACCTCATCTTCGTGCTTGGTTTTTTGTTTAAGGTACACCCTTACTCGATCTGGTTGACTGGAAGGGAAACCTCGTCTTTGTGCTTTGTTTTTTGTTCAAGATACATCTTTACCTAAGTTGGTTGATTGTGAGGGAAACCTAGTATTCACGTTATAGTTTTTGTCAAAGGTACATCCTTACCTAAGTTGGTTGACTAAGAGGGAAACCTTGTCTTTGGGTTTTTTATGTTGTGCCAGACTAGTTCATCAAATGAAATAAAATGTTGGTAAATAATGGAATGTCAAGACAAATTTTATTAATGTATAGTGGTGCCTCATTAAAAACCTGCTTAGCCAAAACCCCTTTCAATTTTTTATAGGGGAGAAAAGACCAAGTTCAGGAAAAGAGTACACTTGTTGTCCGTTACATAAATGTATATTGCTGAAATAAGGTTTCAAGTATGTTGCATTCCATGTTCTTGGTAATGTGTTGCCACTCAACTCGACCATTTTGTAAGCACCATGTTGTAAGCTCTAGACAACCTGGAATGGACCTTCCCAATTTGTTGCCATTTTTTTTGTGTCAGGTGTCCTTACGTGCCTCCCTTGTGACTCTCCATACCAAATCTCCTTCAACGAAGTGCCTCAACTTGACCTTTTTTTTCATGCCTTCTCTTCATCCTTTTTTTTATGATTTTCTTGTAACAGTGACATTGTGGCGAAGCTCTTTGACATATTTTAGTTCTGTCATCAGTACTTCCTTGTTGGTGGCTTCATTAAAAATAGTTCTTTGAAATGACGACTCTCTTACTTCCACTGGTAACATGGCATCAATTCCATATGTGAGCCTGTATGGAGTCTCTTGTGTGGTGGATTAAGGTGGGCATCTGTATGCCCATAAAAATTTCAGGACTTTGTCTACCTATGCTCATTTTGCCTCCCTGAATGTTTGTCTCAATTCTCCCACGATGACCTTGTTGGCCGCCTCAGCCAGCCCGTTTGTTTATGGGTGCTCAAATAAGAAAAAAATTATGCCTGATGTCGAGACCTATGAGAAACTCATTTAGTTTCCTATCTGTGAACTGTAAACCATTATCTGAGATTAGTATTACTGGTATGACAAATTGGGTGATCACATTCTTCCAAAAAAACTTCTGCACATTTCTGGCAATGATGGAGGCTAGTGGCTCCACCTCCATCCATTTGGTGAAATGGTCAATGGCCACCAACAAAAATTTTCTTTGGATGGTGGCTATGGGAAAGGGCGTAGTATATCTATTCCCCATACTGTGAAGGGCCAAGGTGTTGGGATGAGCGTCGGTTCCTATGTTGGTTGATGTATCAAGTTGTCATATTTCTGGCAAGGGATGCACTTCTTGACAAACTCTATGTTATTGGCACGAAGAGTTGACCAATAGTATTTGGTCCTTAATACCTTAACCGTCATTGTTCTTCCTCCTGAATAGGTGTTGTAGACACCCAATTTTGTCTGACTAATTTTTAACTCTAAAAGTGAAGATAAGAAAAGAAAACTTCATAAAAGTTGGGAGTTATGATAAATTTCCATTTTGTACAAAAATATATATCTTTATGACACTTATCTAGCCAGAAAACTTAAAGAAAACACTTTACACAACTCAGCTTTATCTAAAGATAGAGTGTTGAAATTACACATTCAACCCGTGGTTTATTGTGTTCAATCTCCCTTCAAACCAGTAAGGAGCAAAGACAAAAAGGAATGATATGATGCTAATGAATAAAATCCTAGCACTGGTTCATGTGAATTACAAGGTAATAGCCCAAGCCTCAACCAAAGATGCCATAGGTCCAGGAGAGAACATTGGTTCATATGAATTGTAGGAAAACAACCTAAGTCTCAACCAAAGATTTCAATAGACCAAGAGAGGATGTTGGTTGATGTGAATTGTAGGATAACAACCCAAGACTCAACCAAAGGTGTCAATGGACCAAGAAGGGACATTGATGCATGTAAATTGCAAAGCCAAGGTCAGACCTCAACCTATAATGTAAATAAACCAAAAAGAGTCAATGGTTCAAGGTTACAATTCGCTAAGCCACAAAGGAATCACGCCCTAGAGGTTGCTTACTGAATCAATATTTGCTAAGTGAAGCCCCAAGAAATAACTAGAAAGATTAGTAATTTTCCCAATGGATTTATTTTCGCTCAACAGATTTTCCTAGACAAAGGCTATAATAGGGGGCTTTAGAGAGCTTTTGGGGGAGTTTTTGGAGAGTCTTGGAAGCTTGTTCTTGAGAGGCTTGAAAGCTATTCTAGGGAAGCTTTAACAGCTATTCTAAGAAGGTTTTGAGAGGTTTTTAGTAGAAGCTTTTAGATAATTTTTAAGAGAGTTTTGAGGGGTTTTGAAAAAAGTTTCTAGAGGTTTTTGCAACCTCCAGAAGAGCCTTTGTTGAGGCCCTTCTTAGAGCTTCCATCAGGTTTTTCTTAGAATTCTTCTTGAAGTACGTCTGTAAACATTGGTTGTATCACACTCTTTGTGAGTTTGAAATTAATTTTTATTTGAATCCTGGTCCTTTTGTTTCATCATTTTTCAATACTATGCTGTGATTTTATTTTCTACTTGTTTCTTTGAAAATTTTGCACTCATCAAACATGTCATTTTCTATATGAACGTAATATTTTCTTTTAGAGATAAAAGTGATTAATTAGATGCAACATCTCTTTAATCCTGAAATTTCAAGGCATAAGGTGTGATAGCTTGTTGTGTTAAGTCTCATATCTAAAAATAAATTACTAGCTAAAATTATTTCTAAAAAGGGTTAAAAGTAATCCAAAAAGGAAAAACTACGTAAACTCTGGTCTCTATTACAACTGGAAATATATAGGAGCAGGAGACTACTTCTGTCGAGTTAAAAAAATAAATAATAATATTGACTCTTCTCTTTTGTCTAAAAATATCAAAATCTGTTTATGTATAGTAATAACAACAATAATAATTGTCATAATGAAGTTTTTTTATAAGGTAAGATAAATATTTTAAAAGAAAAATTATTTGCTTAGTTAATTAGAGGTAATCGTCTTTATGACGAACGTTGTAGGATGTTAATACCTTCCTTACATGTAATCCACTCCCGAATTCAAAATTTGGTTTTTCAAACTATTTTTTTTAAAAAAGATTTTTCTGATGTTTTCCTTAATAAACATTGTTGGCGACTCCTTGGACTTTTTAAATTATTTTGCATCGTCTCGTCGAGATCCATGTGTCAACAGGTGCCACAAATCCCTTCATGTATTTCGCACAACACATAGTTAGCTTGATCCAACCCTAAACACTTCAACATTGGGCCAATGAAGCTTCTTTTGAATAGCTCTTGTCCCACCATGGAGTATTGGGCTGCTTTAGTTTTTAGCACCCTAGCTTTCGAGAGCTGCTCATTTTGCAAGTAACCCTATATCCACGACCTCTAGTTCTCCTGCATCTCCTCTAACACCTGGTGGATCAAAGTTTGAACTATGCTAGGCTCGCTCAACTCAAGGAACAAAGAAGTCTTCAACTTGCTTTTTTTCTTTGCACTAGCCAACCAGGCCAACTGATCTGCCCTATTATTTTCTTTTCGAGGGACATGTCAAACCTCCAACTCAGCAAAGTGGTGTTATATTTGTTTCACCAAGTGGTGATATTGTAACAAGGTGGATTCCTTCATTGGGAACGTCCCATTGAGCTGTTCTACCCCTACTTGCGAGTCTGTAAACCATTTTACACGTTTTGTGCCCATGTCCTTGGCAAGTTGCAAACTGACTATCAAGGCTTTATATTCTTCCTCGTTATTCGACACTTTGAAATCAAAGCACAATGTTTGCTCTAGCTCCAATCCATCAGGTCCTTCAAGGATTATATCGTCTCTATTGCCCTGCCTACTAGACAACCCATCAACCCGTAGAGTCCACCAAGTTCCAATGAACGTTCCCTTGGGCCTTATCTCTGCAATGAAATCTACTCAGGCTTGCGCCTTCGCCGATCATCTCGACTCATAATGCAAATTGAACTCAGATAGCTCAATTGTCCACCCAGTCATCCTGCCTGCCAGTTCTGGTTTTTGCAATATCTTTGAAATCGGGCAATCGGTCTAGACTACCACCTAGTTCCCCTAGAAATATTGTCGTAACCTTCTTGCTATCATAACTACTACAAATGCAGCCTTCTCAATAACTTGATACCTTTTTTTGGCATCCTGGAGTGTCTTGGTGATGAAGACACTGGAACATTCTCACTCTCATTGGATTGGACCAAGACAACACTAATGGTGTGACGGCTATGTATAGTTGTAATCTAAAGGTCAGATCAGACTTGGTAAGTATCGGAGATGGATAGTATCTTCTTGAGTTTTTGAAATGATAACTCACATTCTAATATCTAAGTAAAATGAGTAGCCTTCTTCAACAACTGAGACATGGGTTTGACGGCTTCTACAAAATAAGGTAAAAATTGCGCTAGCATGGCTGTCAACATTTGTACCTCCTTGGGACTACTCGAGGATTTCATGTCTAGTATAGTATAACAGTTGTATGGGTTAGCTTCAATTCCCCTGTTTGTTAGCATGAACCCCAAAAATTTTCCTCCTTGCACTGAATACACATTTTTCGGGGTTTAGCCATATATTGTGTTGTCGAATCAAGGTGAAAACTTAAGTTTTTAACATGAACTTCAAGAGTTTTGTAACGTTCGTCGTTACAATAGTACCCAAAGTGTAATAAATAAACAATTATTGAAAATAAACAAACTCTCAAAATAATAAATAAAATTATCAACCTTACAAAGTATAATTTTCAAATGTACGTCTCTAAAACGAATATAAATAATAGCAACAAAATGTTCATCAAAGAAAACCAAAACTACGGCTAAGTCTTCCCTTTTTCTTAGCCTCCACAGCTTCCTCCTCTTCTAATTTTGAAATCAACACTTTTATGAGATTAAAATCTCAGTGAATAAAACGGGTTTTAAGAGAGTTCGCAAATAATGTTGTTTTCAGCCGGTATGGAATCCGGAAAAACAATCATGGTACCTGCAATAAAACATATTTTTAAAGACAAAATCTAATTTATTTTAAATAATTCCTAATATGAATAATTAATAAACACGATAAGAGAATGGTGTTTTAATTAACACCCTCGCAATGCTAACAATTCACACAAAAAAGAAAAACAATGATACTCATGATCATTCACTCTCACTCTACGGTTCCCAGAACCAATGTTCTCATTAGATTCTTCAAAAAGGTCTATGAGTTCATATTTCATACAATAGTGTCTCATTGCCTTCCCCACACTATTATGGAGGTATCCAGAATCTCTTCTCCATCCCGGATGGAGGTATCTAAAATCTCTTCCACGTATGAAACGAAGGTATCTCATACATCCATCCTCGATGGATGTGTCTGAAAATTCAACCCCCATTCCAAATGGAGGTATCTCAAACAATTATCAAGACAATTTTCAAACACCATAAACAATTTTTAAAACCATACCATAAGGGTTAAAAACAGACGTTTTACTCATCTTTTAAAGCGATATCTTACCACTTTAATTTGTTTTCTTCTGCTCATATGTCTCTCTTTCTCAACCCTAGAAAAGCTTAGGGTTGATTTTCCCCTCTCTATATTTTTTATCTTTTATAAAAGATTAGTTTTTACATATTAAATTCATAATGGTATTAAATCTTTAATTATTTTATCTTATTTCTATTTTAAAGAAAATATTATCTAAATCTTATTATTCAAAGTGATATCAAATATTTTATTTATTTTATCTTATTTCTATTATAAAGGAAACATTATCTTATTCTTATTATTTTTTTAAAAATTCTTATAGTTTTATCTTTTAATATTTATTTTTTTTAACAATCTAATCTTCTCTTAGCTGAATGATTATTCGAATATTTGTATTTTAAAATTTGAGGATGTTACATTTTCCCCTTCTTTTAAGAATTTCGTCCCCGAGATTACCCAAGTCAATCTAAAATAAATAAATTGTAACATTAAAAATGGTTACAAATATGCTTCTAATTCTAAGGTTAAATTAAAACTATAAATTCTTTTAATATAACAACTAAAATATCAATATAGAAATGTAAAAATGAGTCATCACATTATTATGTCACTTAACAACTAATTCAATATTTAAATAATAATAGCATTATAGACCATTTCAAATTTTAAGATATGGAAGCAAGATTAGTCTCTAAAATTATATAATCAAATTTCAAAACATTAAAAACATGGATTTTTAATATATATTTTTTAATATAGAAATGTAAAAATGAGTCACCACATTATTATGTCACTTAACAACTAATTCAACATTTAAATAATAATACCATTATAGACCATTTCAAATTTTAAGATATGGAAGCAAGATTAGTCTCTAACATTATATAATCAAATTTCAAAACATAGAAAACATGGATTTTTAATATATATTTTTTCTGCACTACAAATAATCTAAAGTATGCTCAATCATAAACACAAATAGATACTTATAAACAACAATACCAAATATGTTCAATCACACAATCACAAGTCATACCATTCACATACCAATTCAAATTATTTAACAATTGTAAATAAAATCTTTTATAGCAACTAAAGCTATTATTACAAAATTTTAATTATTATAAATAGTGGATACTCGTTACTACAAAATTCAAATAGTTCAACACACTAAGGATTTTTTTTGAGATATTATCGCTCTAGCCACAACTCTCCCTTTTGCTAGCCTCTTTTTAGTTCCATGAATATGCAAAAACACCTAAATATTGGGTTGATAAAGCCCAATATCCAAAAGATTAGTATGCACATCATCCCTTAGATATTAGGTTGATCAATCCCAATATCTAATAGATTAGCATGTAATATTCATAGTCCTAACAAGAAGTCTTATAAGCCCAAATTTGATTTTTTTAAAGAAAAAGACAAACCTACTTCAACATCCCAATTAGGATTGAACTGCTCTGATACCATAATGTAATGTTCGTCGTTACAATAATACTCAAAGTATAATAATTAAACAATGATTGAAAATAAACAAACTCTCAAAATAATAAATAAAATTATCAACCTTACAAAGTATAATTTTGAAATGTAGACATCTCTAAAACGAATATAAATAATAGCAACAAAATGTTCATAAAAGAAAACCAAAACTACGGCTAAGTCTTCCCTTTTTCTTAGCCTCCACTGCTTCCTCCTCTTCTAACTTTGAAACCAACACTTTTATGAGATTAAAATCTCAGTGAATAAAATGGGTTTTAAAAGAGTTCGCAAATAATGTTGTTTTCAGCCGGTACGGAATCCGGAAAAACAATCATGATACCCGCAATAAAACATATTTTTAAAGACAAAATCTAATTTATTTTAAATAATTCCTAATATGAATAATTAATAAACACGATAAAAGAATGGTGTTTTAATTAACACCCTCGCAATGCTAACAATTCACACAAAAAAAAAACAATGATACTCATGATCATTCACTCTCACTCTACGGTTCCCAGAACCTAAGTTTTCATTAGATTTTTTAAAAAGGTTTATGAGCTCATATTTCATACAACAGTGTCTCATTACCTTCTCCACGCTATTATGGAGGTATCTAAAATCTCTTCTCCATCCTGGATGAAGGTATCTAAAACCTTTTCCCCGTATGAAACGGAGATATCTCATACATGATGGATATATTTCAAAGTTCAACTCCCATTCCAAAAGGAGATATCTCAAACAATTATCAAGACAATTTTCAAACACCAAAAAAATTTTTTAAAACCATACCATGGAAGGTTAGGGTTGATTTTCCCTCTTTATATTTTTTATCTTTTATAAAATATTAGTTTTTACAGATTAAATTCAAAATGGTATCAAATCTATAATTATTTTATCTTATTTCTATTTTAAAGGAAATATTATCTGAATCTTGTTATTCAAAGTGATATCAAGTCTTTTATTTATTTTATCTTATTTCTATTTTAAAGAAAACATTATCTTATTCTTATTATTAAAAAATGCTTATAGTTTTATCTTTTAATATTTTTTTAACAATCTAATATTCTCTTAACTGAATGATTATTCGAATATTTGTATTTTAAAATTTGAGGATATTAAATGTTTCACTACCATGTCATGTACGTACACCTCCTGGCATCGCCCAATCAAGAACCGAAATATCTTATCCATAAGCTTCTGATAAGTAGTCGCAACATTCTTTAGCATGAAGCCCATGACTAATTAGTAGAAATTAGCTTCGTTAGTGATGAAGGAAATTTTAGATTGGCCCACCAAGTGCATCCAAATTTGGTTGTAACGAAAAGTGTGTCTATGTTCAGGAGCAGATAAACATCCATTAGGCAAACTTTGTTTAAGTCTATAAAGTTGGTGCACATTCTCCACTTTCCATTTGCTTTTTTCACCATTACTACATTAGCTAGGCATGTTGAGTATTGAACTTCTCTAATAAAGTCGACCTTGAGCAGTTTAGCAATTTCTTCCTACATAACCTTACTCTTATCTCCTCCCATTTTTCTCTTCTTTTGTGCCTTCGGCTTGGCGTGGGGACTAATTGAAAATTTGTGGGAGTGGAAATAGGGGTCTATCCCCAACATATCAATTGCAGACCAAGCAAAAAGATTCGAGTTTTATTGCACTTTTGCCACCACAACTTCTCTTATTTCCTCGAGTAGGTTATAGTCGATGTTTGTGATCTTTCCAGGCTGGGAACCAATTTGAAATGGTTCAATTGGCACTATTGGCTTGGCATGATACTCTGTAATCAACCTGGGATCCAAATTCACCATATCCTCGGCCTACACTCCTCCTGTGTTTACTAGGTTGACCTAGGGCTCCCTATCTTCAATTAACAGATGGGAATTTCATTGCCAAATAAGGGGTTGAAACAATAGCTCCCAACATATTCAACGAAGGTCGACTCAACAAGATGTTGTGTGAGGTGTTAGCATGCACCACAATGTACATAACTTTAATCTCCCACTCTCGTTCTCCTTCTAAGCCAAAATTTGTAAATAGGTCATTGCACCCTTTGGTGTTCACTCTCTCTCCAACAAACCCCACCAATGGCTTATCATAGAGCATCAACTCTTCCTCCAAGATCTCTAACTGTTTAAAAGGCAATATACAATGTACTTAGCTATTTGACGATGCCAATCACTATTTTCACATTTATCACCATAGGTCATCCTATAAGCCTTAAAATCCCTGTTAGTGAATGTTATGTCCAGCATATAAGGACCACCAGAACACACTTTTAAAACTACTGAGATTGAAATATTAAGTTTCCAAATAAAAGAAAAAAGCACAAAACCTCTTAAATAACAATTTTGATTAAATGACTATTTCCCATGTCATTAGAAAAAGAAAAGGAAATAGTGGAATCCATAGTGTAACATCATTTTCAAGCAGCTCTTAAAAATAATTCATCTTTTTTTCCAATGCTAAAATTTTAAACAACTGTCTAACAAACTTTTATTTCTAATTTGAATTAACTTAAATAATAAATCTAAAAATATTAAATATATAAAACAATGTAAAAAATTTCCTCCTCAGTGCAGTATATAGAAAGGATTGAACCATCAAAGCATGAAACAGATCGTTAAACTCCACATTTCCCATTTCTCCAACGAGCCGAAAAAGCAAATTTCCCATTTTTCCAACGACCCAAAAAAGCAAAATCCTAACGTTAGGCCTTTTCAGAATGCATTTCGGTAAATATATTAAAAGAGCAAAATATGCTTAAATGACTCTTTCCAGTCACATGTTACTTAATCTAAACTTGTAAAAGAATAGATTTTTATTATGAATCCAAATTTGTGGAAAAAAAAACAAAAACCCTCCAGTTACCTAATTCAAAATTAGAGAAAATTAGATTTTAATAAATCCAAATTAGGTGATTCAAATTTAACAAAAACTAAATCCAGATTATCCCCATTCTAGAGTGCTACTTAACATATAATGAAAGTGCACGGAGAAGTTTATGAAGATGCAGAGGGAATCCGCATTTTCTGATCCAAAATCCAAATTCTCTCCAGACCAAGATAAGAAAAACACCAAGATCTTGAAGAAAACCCAAAAGCATGAAACAAATTCATTATATTGAATTATAAGCAAATGTGTCTTATGAAATATTAAAATGAACTAGCCTACGGGAGATTTTGATGTACAATCACAATATTGATATGTTCTAATTAAGCTTTTAGACAACAGATGAGAATGACAGGAGAATGTAATCGGTAGTTAGAAAATCTGAAGAATGATTTCTATTCAAGGATATATCGTGCGTCATGTTTTGCTATCTGTTACTACAATTTTGGCCGATACATTTTGGTGACTATTTTCTCAAGATATACATATGTCAAGAGAAAAAACAAAAAAAAAAAAACTAAATGCTATACACTTGGGGTATAGGGCATTTTAGTCCCAGTGGATGGACTGACTTAATAAGCCGTTGTCGCAGAAGGTAAATGTTTTGAAAATTGTATATTCTAGAGTTAGGGACATCAGAAAAATTCTATTTGAGTTCTAATGAACTATCATTAAGGCTCAGAAGTATTTAGAAAACTAGGCTTCTTGACTACAAGAAAGACTTTTGGCTTTCTCTACAGCTTGAACATAGTAATACAGTCTCCAGAGTGTAGCATTATCCTGCAGAAAATCAACATGGTAAGCATCTTATAATGCTAATCAAGTTTGTACAGATATGAAACACAGACATGGTACCGACAAGAACATTTTTCTGACCCAGCTAATGTCTAAAATATAAATGTCTAAAATATAAAGCGTGAGGACACAACTTACATATAAATTATGAGATCTTGATGAAATAAAATATAAATAACAACAAATTATCTAAAATAGTTGTATACTCACCTATTTAAATAACAAGAAGTCAAAAATTAATTTTTAATTGGAGACCTAATCAAATAAAAAATGCCTAATTGGAGACCTAATCAAATCAGAAGTGCCTAACAAATCAAAAGTGCCTAATCAAATCAGATCAGATATAATAAAGTTAACCAATTTTTTGTATATATACCTCCAATTAGAGTACTACCTCTTTTTCCAAATCAACAAATATTTCGTCACAACTCTGTTCTTCTACTGGCCTCTTTCGACAAATTAACTCCACTACGCGGTTAAGATTTCTCGCTGGTAGCTTCTGAATCAAACTCTGTAGCTGTTGTTTCTCAGCAATGGTCATGGACCTGTAAGCAGGAGTCAAAACATATACTTTTGCAAGAATATGACTGGATACATTCTAAACTCAATGGAGAAAAAGGATTAAGATAATGTTTGGGTAAACTTTTCTAGAAGCACTTCTAGGAGAAGAAAATACAAATACAAAGTTAAAAGAGCTTCTGCGTAAACTTTATTAAACTATGATACTTTTTACAAGTTAATTTATTAAAAATTTCACATATTTTAAAAAATCTATATGAAAAAGTTTTTACATATAAGCTTATGATAGACTAATTTAAGTTTATGGAGAACTTTTTATTGCTTATACCACCCAAACAAATCCTAACAAAGTAGGCTAGAAGCTCTTTTCAGGTTCTCAACAAGATGCTTCAACAAGGCAATGGCAAGGAGCAAAAGTAAACATGCACTTGGCTAGACTACAGACACCAGAGGAACACACTTCATATTCATTGTCTAAAATTTGTATTAAAAAAATCACGCTCAATTAATTTTATACAATATTTCACACTATAGAATGATCATGCTTGTATGCAAAGTTTGCAAACCATGTTTACAAAAATATAAATCATAATTAAAAATTATTTTATTATCTTATTTTGCTTCATAAGGTCAACATGTTATTATCATAAAAAATTAAGAGTAGGTATACAGACCCAAGTCTACAGACCTCCCAAGTCCGTGTTGAACTTTTCTTTAAAGAATCAGAATTATAGATAACATGAGTCTGGTCCACAAAATCCGTGAACTTCACAGGCTAAGTTTGCAGGCTTACGGACTTGACTCATATTCTGTTTAAAGAGACAAATTTATTATTTAAACTATTAGTTTGTGTTAATGTTGTGATTCATTTGTGTAAATTGTGATATTTTAAACTTTTGATATTGAAAATATTTATTTAGTATTTTAAATTATTATAAATAATGATATAATTTTTAATATAATATATTATAGTTTGGTTAATTTAAAAAATATTACAATTTTTTAACTATTTTTTATTTATATATATATATATATATATATATATATATATATATGTGTGTGTGTGTGCAAACCCACAAACTGGATACAAACTTTAAAAAAAGTTCATTTATATTGATAGATCATACTTATCCGCTCCATTTAAAATGCAGTTTTCATAGGGCAAACCATTATGTTTACCCACCCTTATAAAATAGTGTTACTACTTCATTTCAACTTGAAAATATTTCCTGACTACAATTAATTTGTTAAAATTCACAGTTTGCATTAACTAGTTTAATAATTGTTGACAAAAAAAACAGTTGAAGGAACAACGCCCTATGTGTGTGAAAGATGTTATTGCCATAGTGAGTCATAATTAAAAGGAGACACAAAATATCCCCAATTACTATAATAATTACATAAAGGCAATCACCAAATATGATTTGCATATTTCACAAAGCAATTTATAGGCTCAATCAATTCCCCAGAGTTTGGTGTGAGATTTAAGACTATCTTACAGTAGTTTGGATGATATAATCATCATTGGCAGTTCCTCCTCATTGGTTCATTACCAAGTTGGATTCCTGTTTGGCATCCTTGATTTTTTAGGGATAGAAATTTGCCCTCAGTCTAATGGCAACTTTCTATACTCTCTAGATGACGCAAGTCAAATATATCAAAAACTTACTTTCTAAAGTCTATCAACAAGCCCCTATTACCAAACTGTTATCAAACCATCTGCAAATAACCAATTCCTACAAACTGCACGCTTGATAGATCCAATTCTCAGTGAGGGAGGTATTGAAGATTTTACATCGCCCAATGATAAAGCATAAATGGTGTATATAATAAGTGAGGGACAATCCTGATTGTATGAGCTAACTTTTAGGGTTGAGTTTGACTCACTCAAATTCTAAATAATTCAAGTTGATCATTTTAACTGATAAATTCAATTCTATAATCCTTGGACATCAGCTTCTCCTTAACAAAGTAAAAGGAGATATTAAGACTGACTGCCCAACAGGAATAGAAACACCCTGGACACTGGTTAGAGAATAAATACAAAGATAGGACGAAACTAAAGGAGAATCAAATCAGATCTACGTAATCTGGTCTTCATTTCAACAAACTAAATCCTGTAAATAAAGGAGAATAAAATCAAATCAGATTCGAATAATCTGATTTTGATATTAATTAATAACTACCTAAATCTTCTAGAATCTTTATTTGAAATTTAAATTAAAATAAAGGTACATACAACGTCCAACAAGAATATATTCAGCAATTTAAGTTTCTTTTTTACACTGTAACATGTTCAAAACCTAGCCATTATTACATTTAGGATCGATATTACGTTTTATGAGCATGATATACTAATTGGATATTTCAGACCCGCATTGGATTTTGTTGATGAGATATGGAATAAAAATCCACCAAAAACACAAAATTTATTGTCTTATTATATGAAAGCAACCTGATTTAAATCTGTATAACAAAATACATAAATCAATAAAGTATGCATCAAGCCGCATTCCTCTAAATATCAACATAAAAGTATCACAAAATACCTGCACTTGAGCATTATAGTATCAAGAAGCAACTCAAGTTGTTCTTCCATATACCCTAGCTAAGAGTCAACATTAAACACCAATTAGATAAAAAAAATACTAACAACACACTCTTTAAAACTTTTTTTAACACACTATTATTGGCAGAAATTTATTAAAACTTACAAGTTTCACTGCTCATTTAACACATTTCTATTAATTTTGTAATTTTCTATAAATTTCAACCAATAATACTATGTTATAAAGAGTGTGTTGCTAACCTTCCTCATACAAAACAAAGGCTTCAATATCATTACTTTCTATGGAATGGAAACCGCACTAATTATTATGATTTTCATACACACATATAAGACATTAAAGGGGTTTTTGGTAGGGGGATTCTCTTTTTTGTTTCTTAGGAATCTTAGGTCGGAAATGCTAAATTCCTACATTTGGTACAACAATTTTCTTACAAATTATTTCCAGGAATATAACGTCTCCCACTATAACTTTCCCATGGAAAGGGCCGAAAATCTAAGATTCCCATGAAGAGGAAATCTTTTATAATTCTCTCATTCCTAGGAATATATTAGATATACAAAGCATATTTACAACATTCCCAAGAAACAATTCCTAGAAAATATGATTCCTATGGAATAGGGGTGGGCAAAATTGCTGAACTAAACTGCTATTTTACTGAATTGAATTGAAAAAGTAGTTTAGGTGAACTGAAGGTGTAGAAGTTTGAACAAGTTGAACTGCATAACAGTTCAGATGAAATTAACTGCTCCCACTACTTTGAACTGTTCAAATTGTTTTCAATAAACATATTTTTAGAGCATATTTTTCAATTTTATAAATTACAGTTCAGTTCAGTTCAAACAGTTCATTCATTTCAGTTCGGTTTAGAAAAAAAAGGTTCAATTTTTAGTCTAGTTTTTATTCAAAATAGTTCAAAATTTTTCTAGTACAATTCAGTTCAGTCTTTTTTTTTTTTTTGCCTAGCCCTACAAGGAAACATGATTCCTAGGGATAAAAAAAATCCCATATACCAAAGACCCCCTAAAGATGTCGGTCATAGCTTTGAACGCAGAGAAGTTTGAGAAATTACTGTCGTAGATAGTTCGTTGGAATATTTCTTCACCATCTCCGTGACCTCCACACTATCATTCTCTAGTAGGAATTGAACATCGTCACTAGTCTAAAAATTAAAAGAAAAAGGATGAAGTATGAAAAAAGTTAGTTAAGCACATTTTTGCTCATGTAACATTATTACATGCACTAGGAATACAAGCAAACTTCTAAGCATGAGCCTGAAGTATAGAGTGCATATCCTTAGTATAAGGAATGTAAACTAAGTTTCAAAATGACATCTTTGGTTAAATTATGACCATGTTTGAACACACTTGCAGGGTTATTAGCTAAACCTGGCCCAACCTTTCAAAGCTCAAATAATCTCCACATAACCTCATTAAAAAGTCAAAATCAAAGAACTTATAAATTTCAGCATATATTATGCAATCAACTGCAATTCATTTCTGGCCATGGATAAGAATACAGGCACCACACTCTGAAAGCTAGCTATTGTAGTTGGAGAGCCCAAAGCTTTATATAAAGACCATACTAAAATCTCATATTTTCAATGTAAGACTGAAATCACATAGTTTTCCTATGGTACTCTAGTCTGGGTAAATCCCCTCAGCCTTTGGTTGGTTGAGTGGAGATTGAAGAGAAGAGAGGATGGAAATAATGTTGGGTGCTTGCTAGAAGGGGAAAAGGAGTAAATATACTTAAAAAACAGAGTCTTAAAAGCCAACCAGGGAATCAACTCAGTCAAGACATTGGGTCACTAGATCATTAACCATTGGATCACTAATTGATCCGCATGACTTTGTCTATATTAGAAAATATATAACTATATTGAAAAAAACTCCTCAAACACTACTTATAAACAAAATCTCAAGTATGTAAAGTAATTAAATATATACGCTCCTCAAACACAACAAATTAAATATGTAATATCAAAACCAAATCAGCAATCACATAGTAACAACAAAACAAAATTTGTAACATGAAAAAAGAACATAAAACAATAAAAAAATATGGCTGACAGTATATAAATAAAAACCATGTTATAATTAAAAAAATGAAATATTTTCTGATTAATTTAAAAAAAAAAAGAATAACACAAATGGAATCACCGACTCAACTACACTGAGTCATCAATCCAATCGCACTGGGTCACTGTTTCAAATTGGATCCTGTTGGTCAATTCAAATCACACCAAGTTGATGGCATGATCAGTTTGATCATTAAACCCACCAAGTTAGAGTGCAGCTTCCAAGTTAACCGGTCAAGCTAGGTTTAGGTTTTCAAACTTTGTTAAAAAGGTGAGATAGACCGTACCATTTCACATTTACCTATCCTATCGAAAAAGACACAACATTCCATATTATTTCTCTTCTCTAATTATTTATCTTCTAACCTTCTATCTCCATCCATTCTACTTCTTCCTTACAACTAAACAGAGAATAACAAGGTGTTTGAATATGCTACAATAAAAAATAGATTGAATTGTATTTCGGGAGACAATAAAAATTGAGAAAAAAATTTATGCCCAGACAGTGTAAAAGAATTTTACAATGACATTTAATCATAATTCACTTTTTATATAACTTTTAAAATATTGATGGATAAAATCAATAAACTTATCATACATGAAAAGTTGCGATTGAATGTAAATATAAAACTTTTTACACTACCAGTGTATAAATA
This sequence comes from Psophocarpus tetragonolobus, assembly GCA_037954015.1. Taxonomy (NCBI): domain Eukaryota; kingdom Viridiplantae; phylum Streptophyta; class Magnoliopsida; order Fabales; family Fabaceae; genus Psophocarpus; species Psophocarpus tetragonolobus. The sequence continues at coordinate 26,672,793 of CM075691.1, forward strand.
AGTATTAAACTCGTAAAAAGTATACCTTTCTATTGCATTTGAGATTGACATCATTAGTTTGTTCAAGAAACATATCTGAAGATGAGGTTGAGGACACTTTTAAACTTTTACTAGGAATTTGCACCACATTATTAGACACAGTCGTTGTATCATTCATGGAATGTGATTTACTTTTTAGCTTGGATTGCAAATGATATGCCGCAAAAACAGGATCTACAACCTGCTTTTACATTTAAATAATCAGTAACATGCATAAATACCATAACTAAATCTGCAAGACAGCAAAGCATATCACATATAACTGAAGTATGTAACCACATGCATAAATTTTGCAATGAAACCATGAGAATAGATTTAATAGAAATAATCAAATATTCACATCTATAATTTCCTAAACAAAATCCTCCATCAGTGTCATCATGTAATAATTTGATATTTGGAGATGAAGGGACAGGATGACCGGGATGCTGATAATTGCATCCTAAATTGATTATTTATCAATAAAATATTAACACTTGATTTGCATATAAAATAATCACAAATTAAAAATTTTATAAAAAGATCCCTTTGAATAAATAATTGAGGGGGAAATAAAGCAAAACACAAGGTTAATAATAACACTTGAATTTGCATATAAAATAATCACAAATTGTAGGAAGAGGAAAGAGGATCATTATTGGAAATTGGTGGGGAGCAGAGTGTTTTCTCTTGCTCAGGGTAGCTAGGCTCTCATTCATATTCATTGTCTTCTTTGAAGATATTTTGGTTTTCAGCCCAAATTGGGGGCCACCACTTGTCATATTTGAATGAAGTCCTCTATATGTTGGTTCAAAACTCATACATTGCTAACAGTAGTAAATGCTCTTCTTGCCTTGCTTCCATTGACTATTTAGGTCATGTGGTCTCACTTGAATATAGAAAAACTTGAGATAACTTTACTCAGCTTAGAATCTCTTATTAAATAGAGATACAATACAATCTAGAAACTTAGAGTGGTGAATACAACTACCACCAACCTCTGACATACAATAATAAATGAAATATAATATACCTCAACTAACAACTAATAACCAACATCTAACATTAATTTAACACTCCTCCTCAAGCAGGAGCATATAAATCATATGTTTCAAGCTTGGAAATCAAGAATTCAATCCGAGGACCCTTTAAGGGTTTGGTTAATAAGTCTGCAAGCTGGTCATTGGTACCAACAAATTCGGTCCTAATTTCCTTGGACAACACTTTTTTCCTTACAAAGTGACAATCAATTTCAATGTGTTTAGTCCTTTCATGAAATACTGGATTGGAAATAATATGGATAGCTGCCTGATTATCACAATAAAGTTGCATTGGAGAAATTTCACAAAACTTCAATTCTTGTATGAGTTGTTTAACCCACACCAACTCACAAGCTGCCAGAGCCATAGATCTATATTCAGCTTCTGCACTAGATCAAGCAACAATCTTTTGTTTCTTACTCTTCCATGAGATAAGATTACCACCAAGGTACACACAATACCCAGTAGTAAAACGTCTATCTGTATCAGATTCAGCCCAATCAGCATCACAGTATCCAACAATTTGGCTATTTCCTTTATCTTCGAACAACAGACACTGGACTAGAACCTTTTTTATGTACCTGAGAATACGCATTATTCCATTCCAATAATTAATACAAGGTGAATTCATGAATCGACTTACAACTCCAACTGCAAAGGAAATATCTGGCCTCGTAATAGTGAGATATATGAGCTTCCCAACCAGCCTTTTATACCTTTCTGGATCTGAGTATAAGTCTCCATATCAGCTACTAATTTATTGTATGGGTCCATAGGACTATTGACTGGCTTACAATCAGACATTTTTGTTTCCTTCAGAAGATCCAAGGCATATTTCCTCTAGGAAACTACAATCTCTTTTTTGGATTGAGCTACTTCTATTCCCAGAAAATATTTCAGGTGACCAAGATCTTTTGTTTGAAAGTGATTGCATAAGTGTTGCTTATATTGTGACTTCATCATTTTCTGTAATGACAATGTCATCGACATAAACAACTAAATAAACACATTTGCCAACAGATTTGTGATAGTAGAAGACAGAGTGATCTGCTTCACTCCTTTTCATTCCAAAACCTTGAACAACACTGCTGAACTTTCCAAACCAAGCCCTTGGCAACTGCTTAAAACCACAGAGAGATCTCCTGAGTTTACACACTAGACCAGACTCCCCCTGAGCAACAAAGCCCGAAGATTGCTCCATGTAAATTTTCTCATCTAACTCACCATGTAGGAATGCATTTTTAACGTCCATCTGATACAGGGACCAATGACAAATAGCTGCCATGACAAGAAGACAAATAGTAGTGATCTTGGCCACCAGAGAGAAAGTATCTCCATAATCAAGTCTATATATCTGAGTGTAACCTTTGGCTACCAAACGAGCTTTAAGACGTTCAATTTCACCATTTGAACCAACTTTAATAGCATAGATCCATCTACAACCAACAGCTTTTTTCCCAGGAGGAAGATGAACCAATTCCCATGTTCCATTGTGATCAAGGGCCTGCATTTCATCAATCATGGTTTGTCGCCATCCAGGGTGATCAAGTGCTTCACAAACATTTTTGGGAATAGTGATGGATGATAAGGAATTTATAAAAGAACAATAAGATGGATACAAACAATGATAACTCAAAAATTGTAAATAGGATGAGGGTTTCGAGAAGAGCAAATACCTTTTTGAAGGGCAACAGGCCGACATGAGTTGTCGTCAGCCATGGGAGGAGAATTAGGAACCGTTGTACAAGAAGCAGACGAAGATGGACATGAGCCACGAGAGTCATCAGTAATACTGAGGTTAGCTTCAGGTGTCATAAAGAAAATATTTACCAATATAGAAGAAATGATTATCCAAATCTTTATAAAAATAAGGTAAACACTTATAAAGTTATATAATCAGGGTAATGATCCACCAACCCGTTAGTTCTTTTTATGAGGCACAAACGGGAGAATTTATCCTGGAAGTAGAAGAGCTACTGAAACTGCGTGAAACTATCACTAGGGTTTATGTACAACGAACGAGCAAATCTTTATGGGTTATATCCGAAGACATGGAAAGGGATGTTTTTATGTCAGCAGCAGAAGCCCAAGCTCACGGAATTGTCGATCTTGTAGCAGTTGAATAAAAAAAGGGTGGCAAGGATTATTCTCATGAGGAGGAGTTAAGGAGAATGATCAGTTTCAGATAAGATAGGCATTGGACTAATATTGGTGTGGTCAGGTTAATGAGACATGTCTGGAGAAATGACAATCTCTGGACTCGAGGAGGGAAAAGGCAAGACCTCTTGGATGGAAATAGAGTCAGTTATGGAGGATGAGTAGAAGGGAGAATCTTCAAAGAAGGTAACATTTGCAGACATGTAATACTCCTTGTTATGATAAGAATAACATTTGTAACCTTTTTGAAGGCGGGAGTATCCTAGAAAAACACACTTAATCGACTTAGCTGACAATTTATCAAGGCCTGGAGACATATCATGAACAAAACAAGTACAACCAAATACACGAGGTGAAACATGATATAGAGGTTCAACTGGAAATAGGATGAAATGAGGAATTTGATTATCAAGTATTGATAAGATAGGAGGCAGAAAGAATTGCAAGTCCCCAATAATGTAATGGAACTTGTGCATTAATCATTAAAGAGCGAGCGGTTTCAACAAGGTGGCGATTCTTTCTTTCGACTATCCCATTCTGTTGAGGAATGTGGGGACAAGTGGATTGATGTAATATACCTTGAGAGGACAACAATGACGAGAGTTCAGAAAAAAAATATTCTTTTGCATTATCACTTCTGAAACATTTGATTGATTTTCCAAACTGATTTTTTATTTCATGAAAGAAGGACACAATATGGATAGAAGTTCAGACCTTTCTTTCATTAAAGAAAGCCACGTGCACCAAGAATATTCATCAATAAAGGTGACAAAATATTTAAATCCAAAAGAAGTAATTCAATTAGGACCCCAAATATCTGAATGAACAGTGGAGAAGGCTGAATTACTTCTTGATTTATCTTTACTTAAAAAAGAAGACCTAACATGTTTGCCTAATTGACAAGCTTCACATTCTAAAGTTTGAATTTTCTGAGTACTAGGAGCCATTATCTTTAATTTGGCAAGGCTAGGATGTCCAAACCGATCATGCAACAATTTAGGAGAGATGGATGCAAGACAGGACACTGAAGAGCTAGATTCCAGGTAATAGAGGCCTCGTGATTCATGTCCTGCACCAATCTGTCCGCCCATACCACGGTCCTAAATGACAAAGGAATCAGAGTTAAATGTAACTGAACAATTTAAGGACTTAGTTAATTGACTCAAGGAAAGTATATTGGGACAAGGAATGTATAAAACAGAAGATAAATTTAAGGAGGGAGAAATAACCCATTGGCTAATGTAACAACATGCGGAAATTTGGGAGATAATAAAGATGAAAACAAGGAGTTATTACCAGATATATGGTTTGAAGCACGAGAGTCAACAATCCATGGGTTTTGACCTTCCACAGATTGAGAAATGCAGGCCGTTGAGACATTAGATCCAAAGGAAAATCCAACAAGACTGTTAGATTTCATCCTCAAATACTCTCGGTATCCTTGATATTCTTCTTCAGACAGTTTTCTCTCTTCCGGCTTCTCAGACCTTGAGCAGACTTGTATGTCTCATGAGTATGACCCATTCTTTTGCAATGAGTACATTGTGGATGATTACCTCTTCCACCACGACCTCTGTTTCCATATCCTCCTCTTCCTCTTAAAGATATCATAACAAAGGACTCCATATTATTTTCAAGTGAGGTATCCTCATTGCTCAAGGTAGGAACACAGAGGAGACGAGTAGTTAAGCTCTCCATGGAAGGAATATCTTGACTAGTTAGAACTTAATCACGAATGTGATTAAATGTCGGGTTCATACCACGAAGAATCATAACCATATAGAGATTATCAAGTCGTTTCCTTATTTCATCTATAGAATCAGCTTCTAAGAAAAGCTTCAATTCTTCTGCAGCGGCTTAAGCTTCAAAAACATATGATACCATATCTGAATCATTTTGTTTTAAGGAGGCTAGCTTTTGAACACAATCAAACAAGTGATGGATATCATTAGAGTAGATATCTTGGGCTTTCTTCCAAAACCAGTAACAGGTTTTGAAAGCTCTGAGGTTACTCAATATCTTAGGCTCCACTGACTGCCATAGAAAAGCACAAAGCTGAAAATCAAATCTTTTCCACTGAGCTTGTTGGTCAGTTGATCTTTCAATATCTACCTTTTCTAGATGCTCATGGTGTCCTTGACCAAGGAACGAGAGTTCCACAGAATCAGCCCAAGCTAAATAATTTTTACCATTGAGCTTTTCTGTTGTGATGACGGCAGATCCAGAAATAGGAAGAATGGGACCAGAGTTGACTGCGATAGAAGAAGACATTTTTTTAAATCTGAAAAAGAGGAAAAATAGAGACTGAGAGAGAGATTTTATTTAAATTTACTAAATCTTGCTCAAAGTGAACCACACAGGTCAGCAATGGCTTCAGGAGGCTCCAGCGAGTTAGACGACACCGGAACGACAGCAAACAGAGACCGTGTCGCAGGCGCGTGGAGCGGCGTATGGAGGAGCAATTTATAAGGGTAGAACACGCACGTCGAGGCGCACCTGGATCTGTGCTCACCAGAGAAAAAGTTGCCAGAGACGGCGGCAGACGGCGGCTACAGTAGCGGACAGCCTACTGTGTGACTCTAGACGATAAAGAGCAGAATCGAACTAGCTCTGATACCAACTTGAATATAGAAAAGCTTGAGATAACTTAACTCAGCTTAGAATCTCTTATTAAATAGAGATACAATACAATCTAGAAACTCAGAGTGGTGAATACAACTACCACCAACCTCTGACATACAATAATAAATGAAACATAATATACCTCAACTAACAACTAATAACCAACATCTAACATTAATTTAACGGTCTCTAAAAAAGGAGTGCAAATGTCATCAAAGGTCCAGACAATATTGTGTCCAATCCCCACATCTACCATAGGAGTGAGGAACAAATCCTTGGGATTTTGGATTAGCATGTTCATTCAAGACTATGGTAAAATAGCACAACCTTTAATAGCTCTAACAAAGAATGATGGCTTCCATTGGAGCAAGAAGCAAATGCAAGCCTTTAAGTTGCTTAAGAAATGCCTACCCAAATTCCTGGTATTAGCTTTGCCTGATTTTTTCCAAGAATTCGTGACTGAATGTAATACGGCTTGGGTTCTTGTATAGATGTTGTTCTAATACAAAATTATCAACCAATAGTATATTTCAACAAGGTATGATCCCCAGAAACTCAAGGAATATCTTTGTAAGAAAAGGAAATCATGGCTTTTGGCTCTCTTAGTCTACATTGAGAACATTACCTTTTCAGTTGCCACTTCAAGGTCTATACTAATCATAATATCCTACACCACTTGTTACAACAACGGATTACCACAACTGACTAGCAATGTTGGCTAGTTAAGGAGTTCTAATTTGATATTGAGTACCAGCCTGGTCCTGGGAACAAGGTTGTCGATGCACTCTCCATGAGCCAACAATGGCTAGATTTTTCAACCATCCGCAACAAGGTCCAACGAAACAATGAGTTTAGCACTTTGTTAGCCCAATAACATCAAGCTCTCACTACATATTGTACGAGAGTCATCTATTTTTCAAAGGTTGCATGGTGCTATCTCACAATTCTTCACTAATTCCCACTCTCCTTCAGGAATATCATTCTTCAACCATTACGGACATTCGAGCCTTATAAAACCTATAAGTGCCATGCCCAAATTTATGCTAGAAAGGAATGAATACTCATTTTGTCTTACATTTGACAGCGTGAGGTATGTTAGAACAATAAGTATAGGCTTTGTAACCAGTGGGCTTCTTACAGCCATTTCCCATTCCAGACTTGATGTGGGACAGATCTCCGTGGACTTCATCTCACGCTTATCTTGTTATCAAGGATTCACTTATCATCATGGATTGCTTATCCAAGTACACCAATTTCATTCCTCTTAAGCATCCTTACACAATGTGATTCGAAGCAGATGAGTTCATTTGCAATATGGCTAAGCATCATTGGTTTCCTAGGGAGATTGTGCGTTGTGATCCTCTATTCTAAAGAAACCTTTTGGGGAATTGCTTTGTCTCCAAGGAACTTCGCAAAAATGAGCATCACCTACCACTTCAGACCGACAGCTAAATAGAGGTGGTAAACAAGTTTTTGGAGACATATCTTTGTTGTTTTGCGTTTAGACAACCAACTAAGTGGTGTTTGTGGCTTTCTTGAGTTGATATTGGCACAATACTTTAGTACATTCAACAAATGGTTGCATTCCCTCTTACGAGATCTATGGGTGCCTCCCCCTTCTATCATATGTTTCCTTTTTGGCAAGACAAAAGTGGATTTTGTAGCTTTGATATTGGTTGATCATGACGAGGCCTTGAAGCAGCTCAGATATCACCTTTGTTGTGTCGTGTAATCAATGAAGTAAACCTCTAATAAACATCATCATGATGTATCCTACATGGTAAAATGGGTAATTTAGTAATTGCTAAAGGTAGTTAGAAATTAGTAATTGGTAAAGGTAGTTAGAAAAGAGTAATGCATGTGTGAATTTTGTTATATGAGTGGGTCTATCCTAATTGTAGAAGGAAGAGGGAGGATCATTATTGGGAATTGGGAGCAAAGAGTGGTTTCTCTTGCATGGGGGAGCTAGATTCTCATTCACATTCCTCTTTCATGCCTTCTCTCGTTTCTTTTTCTATATTGCCCACTAATTTGCAAGTACCTATGATACAAAAACCATATCACATCCCAATCTTAAAGACTTGGGTTGGTACCAATTGAGCTATTGCTTATTGATCACTAAAATAGTAACACTTAATTGCATATAAAAAAATTACAAATTAAAAATTTATAAAATGATCCATGTGCAAAAATGATCAAATGGAAAATAAAGGAAAAAACAAGATTAATATAGATATCATATAATCAAAATTGTTGAAAGGGCATTGACTCATTCACAAAACCAACATCAACTAATAAGAACGGGCTAAAAATGCTTAACGTACCTCATCAACTTCAGACGAAAGAATAGTCACACTCTGCCTGAGTAATGATTTTAACCTTTCCTTTCTAAAGTCTGAAAGCTCAACTCCAACACCATTACTATACAACGGACTAGAACAATTATCACTCTGACGGACTAGATTTTTCTTCCTTGCTTCTTCATGTTTACTTTCAGATAATTCAAGTGCTTGGGTAGAAACAGAAGAAACATCCTCTTCTTGTGACAATATATTTACTACTTCAGAAGTGTAATACCCAAAGTAATCAGGACCTACTCTTTTATATTTATTAGATGCAATGAAACTTCTAGAAGCATGTGACATGGTAGAAAATGGTAAAGCTCAGCAACTACAACCACAAAAACTTCAAATTAATAGAAATATAAATAGACATTAGCTAATGAAATAATTAAATTTAGATAAGAATAGAGGTTTACATAATTGCTATGAGAAACGATCATATATTATTAAGCTTTGCCATAAACTTCCACTATGAGCATGTTCAAACAGTCACCTCAATCTGGGTCAAACACCATTTCATTTGTGTCAGTCAAATTAAGACACTCAAAATAGCAATCTTTTTATTTTGCAAATATAATAACAATAATTATTATACAAAAGTGGGAAGAATATGAAAAAGTAGTAAATATAAATAAACAAAGGCTCCCATATGGTGAAATTGACATAACAATAAAGCTAAAATATAGCCAACAAATGTGCAATATATATATAGCCAAAAAAGCCAATAATCTTTTCCCTTTTCAACTTAAAAGAGATAAAAGAAATATGTCCAAGTGATTTTGATGTAAACAAATAAGATTAAGTTTAATTATCTAACGTTTATCTTTAAGAAATGTTTCAAATGATAAAAGTATAAGATGCAAGCACAAAATGCACAAAGATTTCGTCAATTATAAGATGTAGTTGATATTGTTTATAAGACACAGACGCAACTAAACAAAGTATAAGATACAACTTGTCTAAGGTGAAGACGAAGACGCAGGTGAAGACGAAGACGCAGGTGCATACGAAGACATACATCTTGGTCATACACAAAAGACAAGGTTGCATAAGATGCAATCCTAGACAAGGCAAATGCAGATACAACTTGAGTCAGATGCAAACCCACCTCTTAAAGATAAGATGCAGTTTCAATAAAGATGAAGTCATAGCCTACCAATACGAAGATACCAGAAGAGAAGATGCGTATCAAGAAAGAAGATGCAAAAAGATAAAGATATGAAGAGGATACACTAACACATATCAAGAAAGAACACACAATGTGGAAAGACAAAGCTCATAAAGAGAAGCCACATCTCATCAAGCAAAAGACAAAGATGCGAAGCACATGTAGAAGAAGAGGAAACTAGGAAGAAGACAAGGTATTAGAAGATGAAGACACAAAGCATCTACAAAAACACTGAAACATCATCAAAAGCATCCAAGCTAATGAGGACGTTTGCAAAGATAAAGATATGAAGAGGATACACTAACACATATCAAGAAAGAACACACAATGTTGAAAGACAAAGCTCATAAAGAGAAGCCACATCTCATCAAGCAAAAGACAAAGATGCAAAGCACATGTAGAAGAAGAGGAAACTAGGAAAAAGACAAGGTATTAGAAGATGAAGACACAAAGCATCTACAAAAACACGGAAACGTCATCAAATGCATCCAAGCTAATGAGGACGTTTGATTTGGGAAAATATTTTCCATTTTCATCTTCTAAAAACAGTTTTTATTTCATGTTTTCAACATTCGGAAAATGAAGGAGGGCATTTGATTTGAGAAAAGATTTTTTAGTTTCATTTTTTGAAAACAAGTTTTTATTTTCAAGTTTTCAACATTTAGAATTAAATTTTAATCTAATCAATTTTACAAACTCAATTTTATTCAAAATCAATGTCAAAGACAAAAACTCATTTCAAACTTCAATGCAAGTCCAACACGATAGTAATGAACAGGGGCCAAGGGAGGGAACCGATTCCCCTCCCTAAATTTATAAATTGATTTAAATAATGTTAGTTAACATCTAAAAGAGTAAAAAATAAAAACATAAATAACGTGATTGATAAAAAAAATAAAAACATAAATAACGTGATTGATAAAAAAAATAAAAAAATTATAAATATTAAAGAAGTATATATGATATTGAGATATTTATATATAATATAATTATTTAAATACTTTTTCTATATGAAATAATATTTTTAAAAAAAAATTATCTTCACCCTCCAAATAAAATTTCTGGCCAGTCCTTGTAATGAACAACTAATTAGACAAACACATAGTTAAATAAAAAATTCTCAAGTTAAAAACAGGATTATTTTAAGGGAAATAAAAAAAAAAAGAAGAGGAACTTAAAAGATTTTGGCTTTTCAACCCACTTTCCCGTTATTGAAAGCTATCAAAACCATGATACATAAAACCCTATGAAGAAAAAAAGTGGTTAAAGAAAAGTACAAAATGAAACCCTAAGAGAAAAAAAATTGATCAAAAAAGTAGAAAAAACACTTACCTACTAGAATCCACACTCAAGAAAAAGAGAAATGTAGGAAAAATCATCTCTTGCTTAAGTTTACATGGGTGTGGCTCTTGGAGCATGAAGAGAACCGGAGAAAGGAGGGTCTGTGAAAGAAAACAAGAGAACCGAGATTATGAGAATGGGGGAGGGCTCGGCTGAATCCAAGATTTGAGTCATCAAATTTTCATTCAACAATTTCAATTCAACAACATTGAATAAGAATTGGATAACAAAACACTTGTTTCAACTTTCATATCTTCATACCAAAACACAACTAAAAAAAAATTGAACCTTATGGTCCATTTGAACCCTAATAAAGAATAAAATCAAAACTTTTCAACCCAGACCCAACAAATGAACCCTAAAATAAAAATAAAAACTTTTTAACCTAGAATCAACAAATGAACCCTAACCTCTTCAAAAGCAAAGAGGACTCAAACTTTGATGCTGCATTGCGTCACCAAGTAGCGAGCGGCAAGGTTGGTTAGTGGCTGCGATGGCGCGGGTGCAGATGCAGTAACGGTGTGGTTCAGTAGTGAAACAAAAGAGACTGGCAATAGGGTGAAACACTATGCCATAGCTTCCATTTTAAATGACAAGGGAAGTGAGAGAAATGCTTTGAAGAAGAATCTAGAATATCAAAAGATTATTATTTTATATTTAAAAAGTTAAAATTTTTATTCTAATTTCAAATTTTTATTTTATTTCTTTTTTAAGTGTTTGAAAAAATTAATCATAATTAATTTATTTAAAAATTAATTTTTAAATCAATAAAGAGCAATTTGCTTATATATAAATAAATCAATATGTTTTACACATAAATAAATATAATATTAAACATAAAATAAATTATGAAATAGTTTCTGAAGTTTTTTATATGATTACATATAAACTTTTTTTTTTAGGGATAAAAATTGTGCTCCCATTGTTGATCCCTACCCTGCCTAAGATAATAAAAAAGAGAGATGAAACAAGTTTGCTAGTCTTTATCTCCTCCTCGTTTCCATGTTTAACATATATATTATATGTTAAAAAAAATTTCATGTGTGTACATATAAATTAACACTTCTATACACTATTAAAACTAAAATATAATTAATAATTTAATATATAATTTATTTAATAAATTATAAATAAACTTAAATTTAAATTATAAAAATAAATAATGAAGTAGCTATAGGTATACCTAAACTCAAAAATACTGACAATGATGAGAACGAGAATTAAAATTTCGTATCTGCCTTCGCCCCGTATTTTTTGGGTATGGGGACCAAGAGGCCAAACCCGTCTCTGGCTTGTCCCATTGTCATTCCTAATTTTTTTACCGTAACATTAAATAATATAAGTTTATTAAGAGTTATTTTATAATAATTTAACATATAATTTGCGTAAAATATATTATATATATTTTTTATTTTATAATTATATTATTTATTATAGATTATAATCAAATAATACTTTTAATAATATTTTCACTCAAAATTATAATTATAATTATATAATATTATATAATATAATTATATTAAATTTTATATACATATATATATATATATGAAAAGTGAAGACAAGATAGGTATTATAATACTCGTATTTGTTTCATACCTGCATTTTTTTGTAGTCTAAACCCACTTTATACCTGAATACATTTTTATAAATAATTATTTGTCCCGTGTGAGGGTATTTTTGTAAAGTCCATTTTCCCATATACTTTAAAAAATTCATATTTTGTTTCCATTCTCTACTGCCTTTTCTCTTCCTTTTGTTTCTTACGTTAATAACTTATTTGATTTTAAAAACCTTGTCCACGCATATGCACATGTTACCAAATCATTTAAAATTCAAAAAACTCCTTAAATGATCTCATGAAAATGGGCTTTACGAAAATATGTCGTAAGAAGTCGGATTAATCCTACGGAAAATAAAACTAAAATTAAAGTAAATTACAATTGAAACTAAAAATAAAAAAAATGACTCAATCCAAAGTTCTATAAAAAAATCCAATTAAACCTCCAAAATAAAGAAAAGTACAGAAATAGATGAAAAAAATACGAAAGTATAAGACCGTCTAAACATGTAAAATAACTAAATTAAATAATTAAGAAATAATTGTAAAACTAAAAGGACTAAAATAATATAAATGTGTTTAACAAAATGTGTTAGGCAAGCTATCAAGATCTAGAGGGAGGTGAATAAATCTTTAAAACTCTTAAAACAATTTGCAGCAAACTATTAGTTTTTTAAAATACTTTCAAAAAAACAATCTCCCTCTTCAAGATCCAGATGTAGCGGTTCCAAGTTTAAAACAAAGTTCTTTTTTTATAAGCCTTAAAACAATTGTGTGAAGCCTTGATCACAAATGATAAAGCATTGATTTAAGCAGAAACAATCACAAACCTGGTTTCAAGAAATTGTTTTCTGCAAAACTTAGCAGATCAGAATCTATAAAATCATATTTCTTTCGATATGAAATATCATATAATTGTGTGAAGGCTTTTTCCTTTCAATAAAATTGATATTAAAAACTTAATTTTGATAAATGAGGTATTTTAGTTTATTTTAAATTAATTAAATTAGTTAATAGAAATTTAGTAATTTATCACAATTAACTATTTTAAAGGGAGTAATATATATTTATTAGAGAAGAGAATAAAAAAAATGTTTTCAGAAAACAATAATAATAAGGAAATAATATATTTATAGTGTTGGTAGACATTTTCATATTATAAGTTAGTGAGTTAAGTGAGAAGATAAAGATTTTGATGGGCTTGGCCCATTAGGATTGTTATGTGAGAAGGGGAAGAAGTATGGTTACTCTTGCTTCATTTTTCCCTTAAACTTTCTTGAAGTTTGGTGAAAGAAAAAAGAGAAATCATAGAAAGAAAAAGGAAGAGAGAAAGTCATTCTCACAAAAATTGTATGCATTTTTCGTAATATGATCACTGCAAAGTCGTTAACAGTTGGATCATATTGGAAATCGGACGGTAGGTTGTAGACATGTGGCTCTCCATTCAGATAGTTCAGATCTACATTAGGAGATCTGATTCAGGAGAAAACAGCAACACAATAAAAACTCTATTTTAGCAAAGGTTTGTCAGATCGAGAAAAGAAACTCTTCATTCGTCTTTTTCTTCATTGAGGTGAGGGGATGAGATTACCTCGATGTATGCATGTTAAGGGATGTGGGTAATGGGGGCAGGTCTTAAGCCCCATGTAGTTGTTGTTCTATTTTCATAATCATTCGATTTCGTATTATAATTATTGATGATTTTCTATCTACTCTTCCATATGATTTTTGAGTTATTTGATGGTTGGATTTGCATTGTTTGTATGTATTTCTGTTTCTTTGATATGTTCTTAGGTCTTGTTGATCAGTATGTGATGTGTTGCATTTTTATCTATTTTAAAGTTTTATTTTAGTTAGAATTTTATTTATTTTTATGTCATTTATGTTTAATATTTGCATTTTAGGTGTCTTTTAATTATATTTTGAAATTTGTTATGTTTTTAGTGTTTTTGGTGTTTTAGGATATAATTTGCTAGATTTTGGTGTGCTTTTGAACTGATTTGGAGTATTGGAGTAAAATTTGGTGTTAACACTCTAATTTTATCAAATACTATCTATGTATTTTGTAAATTATTGTCTATTATATAAAATAAAGGCATATTAAATATATGTCAAGATTATGACTAATAAGATTTATGCTATTTTTTTTAAAAAAAAAATGTTTTGTGTTGATAATGTGTATAGTCAAACATTACTGTGAATTCAAATATATAGTATAATTAGAATAAATTAAATTGAAATACAACTGAAAGTTATAAAAAATAATAATAAATAAATAAATTTTAAGTAATTGAATTAAGGTTAATTAATATAATTAATAGATAAATAAAACATCTAATCTTATAGTAAAAATTTTAATAGCAATATTAGATTCTCTAATTAATTTGCACATTATGTAAGACACTCTAAAAGTAAAATAAAATAAAAACTGGTATACAAACTAACCATGAAAAAAACCTAGAGTAAAACTTAATAAAATTTATTTAAAATTTCACCATGAAAAGTAGGCGGTGGAGAGTTTTTATTTAAATTAACAAAAGCTCATCTTAAATCAATTTGAGAAGAAGTGCACAAAATTTGAAATTATTATACCATGTAATACTTAATATGTTATGTGATTAAAATTTAGTTATATAAGTAAATAAAGATAATATGATAAATAAAATCTAGCATCTTGTAAAAAAATAAAATAAATAAATATTATGAAAACAACCGTGAGCTGGAATGGAGAAAGGTTAGGAAGGACATTGAATTGACATTTGAAAACCAAAAAAAAAAAAAGGATTGACAGAGGCAGTTGATGAAACAACTTCTAACTTCTCAAAGTTTCTATAACTTTCACTCCAAATAAAAAATAAAAATATATATGTGAGAAACAAATGTTGGTATGTGATTTACTTTTGCTTATCAAATGAAATGTGGCCAAATTATAACATGCAACATGGTGGTGAAGCATATTTTGGAGTCTATAAAACATGCTAAGACATTCAAACAAATGGAGACACAAAACTTTTTCTATAAAATTATTACAGTCGCAACTAAAGTTTGAGACTGGGTAACTAAATTTCCATTATTATTACTCAATCAATAGAGACTATGAGGAAGAGTGAGTGAGAGCTAAGATAAAAATTAAATTCAAGAAGAAAGAAATATAGTTGGAAAGAAGAAAAAGAAGAAGATTAAAAGAAAGAGGAAGTAGAAGAGAAGAAATCAAGGAAAACATAGGAGACAATCTCACAAACTTGGAGAAATAGGTATGAATCTTCTTGTTTAATTTCATCTATGAAATTTGAATGACTCTAATCTAAAGTAGATTTTTATGGTTATATTAGTTTAAAGCATGTGAGGTTAAGAGACATGAAATTGTTGAATGTTGGATGGATTTTGATAATAGTTGTGTAAATCTTAATTTGAATAATTATTGTTGAGAAATTAATTTTAGTTTTGGTTATTTCTTGATGAGAAGAGTGATTTGGTTAAGGGAAGAATATGAGAGTATAGATGAAAGTTTTGTAAAAAGTTTAGAGGCTTAAAGATTCAATGATAATATAACAACAAGAAAATATATAAAAAAATAGTTAGAACTGAATTATCCAAAAACCCACAGTATTATCCATAAACTGTAACTTTAGACACAGAAGTGTAATTTTTCCTTGCAGTGTGTTACCATAAATTGCGTTTTCCACTAAATTGTGGCTTAAGCCACATATGTGTGGTTAATCTAATATGTGTTTCTATATAAAATTACTTCAATATATAATTAATAATATTTATATTTAATATAAAACTAAGAAAATAAAAAATTAAATGAATAAAAAAGGGGTTACACTTGGAGCTCGGGAGGAATATAGAAGAAAAAATGAGTTATGAGTTAATTAATGAAAAAATGTACTCTCATGCAAAAGTATGCAGTTCTTTGTGTAATTAGTTTCAATGTTATGTTTTTATGACATTTTTGGGTTTATACATAAAAAATCCATTAGTTTAAATTAAAAGTTTATGTTTGAAACTAGAGGTCTAGGCTTTTGATAAGACGGCATAGAGAGCAAGACTTATAGTTTCTCCTTTCACCCTTTTTCACTCTTTATTTTCGAGTTTTATTTGTCATTTCTTGATTTTTTATATACTCATGGACATTGTGAGTAGACATTTTTTATTCTAGAATTGAGGTTAACCATTGACTCTATTGATACTTTATTATGCATTTTTATTGTTCTTATATTAGTTTCTTTTGAATTTTTCTCTATTGCTTTTACCAATATAATACGTTTTTGTAGTAATAGATAATTAGGGAAGGATAAAAAAGTAAACTTAATTATTAGAACCCTAGCAAAGAAACTTAGGAATTAAATCACAAAAGTAGGTTTAACCCTTCAAGGACTCAATGAATTATCAAAGAACTTAATGAGTTTAATTGAACATAGCTACCACAAAAGTAAGGGTTAATTAAATTAGATACACCTTCGTACCTTGAAAGAGGACGAATGTTACCTTTGGTTAATTCACCTTCATAAAGAACCAATAAGAGCATAAAATATAATTAAAATTTATTCAATAGGCAGTCATGGTGTGATACCCACAATCGTGGAAATTTTCTAAAATTTGAATTTCAAATCTTTGAATTATCCCTTCCTTTATTTTATCAAATATTTGTTGTTTTTCAAATATATTAAAAATCTAAAAAATCTATCTTTTATTTTAGTTACGATTATATCATATTTTATATTATTTAAAAACTGCTATCTTATTTTGATTTCATAATTCACTTCAATTTTATTTTTATTTTGATTAATTATAGAAATTTATTTTTTTATTAATTAAATTAACTTTAAAAATAAATTAAAGTAATAAGCAATTATTTCATTGCCAAATCCACAGTCCCTATAGAAGAACAATTTTTATTATTACTTAACAATATCGAACACTGGCAGTTTTCACACATTAGTATGTAAATTGTGTTAAATTACATGAGTAAATGATGTGATTAATCTTATGTTTCAGTGGGTTGAGGATGTGGTAAGATGATTGTGTAAATATTGGATAGTTATTGGAATCCTATGGCTTAAATCATGGTTGTGAAATCAATTATGTAGTAAGAGTGTAAAAGGAAGGTAGAATCTTGATTGTGAAACACATGTTTCTTCGTCTTATGTCTTGCACCTAATGAACTTTGTCAAACTATATGGTATTGCGTCTGACTTTGTCTAGAGCCTCTACAGGATTTGTTAACCATTGAATTTGGTTTATTTTTTAACAATAAGTTCACAAGACATTAAGATTTCAACTATGGGATCATCGAAATAATGTCTCGAGTGAGATATAATAAAGTTAGAGTATGAACTATATTTTTAGAATCTTATGTTAGTGGAAAACTTCTTCTAGAGTCCCTACTGAATTCGTTAACAATTGAATTTGGTTTAATTTTGGACAATAGACCTAAGATATTAGTCTTTATTTTCAACGGTGGGATAATTAAAATAATGTCTAGAGTAAGACACAATAAAGTGCAAGTAATTAACTATGTTTTAGGATCTTATGCCACTTATGGATTTTAAATGGATTACTATCTTGATCTAGGATAGTACCATAGTGGCTTAGGGGTTGAGTATTAATGATAAATTTTGTTATTAGTCGTAATATATGTTAAAAATGCTTTTGTGGATGGATGTATTGAGAGTGTCTTGTAGTGCGATGAATTTATGTTATGCGAATGAGTATAAGATACAGTACTTTATTTAATTTATAAATACATGTTATATGTTGAAGATATAAACATGATGTTAAGATTATGTGTGTTGTTTATAAATTTGTATGATTTATAAATGTGTTTGATGTATTGATGAACAAGAGCATGATTTGAGATAATGTGATTGATGGTATGAGTCAGAGGTGCTTGACAGGGAGTCATTCCAGAAAAATGGAATTTAACACCATTGTGAGATATTAGGGCATAGGTCAAAAGACAGCAAAAGAGGTAAGAGTTGAACGCCCATTGTGAGATATTATATGTTAGTCAAGTTCTCATCTCTTTGCTTGTTATGTTGTTTTTTGTCTTTTGGAGCTGAACACCCATAGGTCAAAAGGCAGCAGAAGAGGTAGAAACTGGTATTGAGGAAGAGACTTGAGTTGTTGGGTTTCTCTAATATACATGTGACATTAAGGCAGTGGGTTATTACGATCTTTAGTTGTTTTTAATTAATGTGAAACCTATTTATTATGAGGATTTAATTGTCATTTTTGTAATGACAATTTATAAGAGTTTTAATTGTTGTTTATTTTGGTAGAAGAACTATGATTTTATAACATTGAATTTTCTTGAGAATTATTAATATGAAACATGATGTGTTTACCTGAAGAAATCAAGATACAATGTAAGTTTAACATTGAATCAGATTAGCAATTATCATAAATCAATTTGAATTGAAATTGCAAACTTTTCAAATTTGATAATCTTGCGAAATCAAAATTTTATGAACAAAATTTATATGACTACTTGCACGAATTGAAAAGATTAAGGGATAGGTAAATTAATGTACAAGCTTTATACTGATTCAGTAACAATGAACCTACATCCAATTTATCTAACCACCTTTGTTAAATCATTTTCACTATATATTCAAGTTTACAAGCAATATACACACACAATAACCTATCTACAACCCTTCCACACTTGTACCTGTGACACCCTTCTAGCCCCAAACACCTTATTAGTTAGTTACAAAATAATATAGAATTTTTTTTATTTAAAATACTGGACCTTGCACATAGGTAAAATGATTCACATATTACAATATACACTTATTTTCAAAAACTATAATATAATAAAACATAACATATAAGTAAATACATTAGGCTCTACAAATGAGCTTTACAAGATTCTCCATTACTAAAACTCATTGAAATATTGAATAATTCACCTATATTAGAGAAAACTATTGACTAATTCTCTATAGCCCGATGTCACACATAATGAGAGGATCCGATGCATTCTTGTTGATGCTTCTCCTAAGATCATCTTCTAGCTTGGTTCCTTTGAAGAAATGAATGATGGAAGAGGAAATGGTGGTGGTGGCACCACTCTAGGATAGATAAGTCATGGTAGGAGCTTGCCACAAGGGAAGGAACCCTTGATAAAAGCCATAGAAACTCTCAAGGAAGGAGAGAAAAGAAGACACTCGAATTTGACTCACAAATGTTTTAAATTCAACTAAGTGTAAAATGTACAAAGAGGGTGGAGGTGCTTATTTATAAGCAAAAATATGGGCCTAAGGGATTTGGAGGTGGACGTCCACCATTAGGGAAGGATAAGAGAGATTAATCAAGTGTTAATTGAGTTAGAGCCAATTAGCACCTGATAAATTTCTAGGAAGATCCAAACATGCCCCTAATTTTAAGATCTTGGTTCCTTCTTAATTTGAATTTGAATTTTGGAGGGAAGCCATATGGAAACTCAAAATTCAAATTAAAAAATGAGAGTAACATGAATGACATGTGGCTGCCACCTTGGAGGAGAGAGAAGGTGGTGTGAATATGAGGAGGAACCAAGGAGACCCACATGTCTCTCATGCTTCATGTGTGAGTTGGAGGGGTGTGGAACTAACTTAGGGGGTGTGGTTCACAAAAACCACACTCCTAAGTTTCTCCAAAAAAGCCCAAACAACTTAACACACTCCACAAATGAGACTAATTACACTCCTAAATTAAAATAGACGTAAAGGCCAAAATACAAGGGCAAAAAAGGAAATAAAAATACCTCCAAGTCCCAAATTGAAAAACGCATATTACAAGGACTAAAAAGAAGACTATGGCCTAATTTTTATCATCTTGATCTCCCTGAGAAGGTGAGGGTTTCTTCCCTCCTCTCTTGCCATATCCTCCTCAATCCTCCTAGTCATGGCCCTTGTGATATGACCCTTACTAGGGAGGAAAGCATCAGGATCCTAATGAAAAAGGTAAAGAAAAGCTAAAACTTCATCATGCACAATATCATCATAATCTTGCACACTTGAAAATGGCGTTTAGCCTAAAAAATGCAACGAAAAATAGCAAGGGGTGAGAATACGTCTCACACATGTTAAGACACATATAAAGAGAATGAACAGTTAATTAAAGTACAACAAATAAAAACATCATAAGTGTATACACTCTCTTGACTCATGACAACTTATGCTATTAAGTCTATATGCATGCGGTACCATTGCTCTTTGAGGTGATATGAGTGTTGGAGAGTTTTTTTTTTTTAATTTTAATATTCTAATGTTTATTTTGAAAATTTTTACGATGATCAAATTAGAAGTGCATCCAAAATGGTCATTACTAATTAGGGATGGCAAAGATACTCGTACCATGGGTACCATCTCGAACCTGCCCCGATATTGATAGGTATGACTTGCTTTGGTCAGGTATAGGTACAAGTATTACCCAGATGTGGTGAATTGAGTACAGGTATAAGCATGTGATTACCAGCCCCTTACTTGACCTAATACATGTCCAGTTATAATTTTATTAATTACATAATAAGCTTGAAGTTATATAGAAAAATTATATGAGCTACGGACTCAAGATGAAATAAAAAGTGCTAAAAATGACTCAAAAGCTTTTGAATATTATACACTCTACTTTGAATAGTGATGAGTTTTTTAGGGTCTTAGCATACAATACAGCTAAGGAAGCATGGGAATTGATTCAAGTTACTCACAAAAGAACACTTGAAGTGAGACGTGTAAGAAAGAACACATTAATTCAATAATATGAAATGTTTAAGATGAATCAAGGAGAAACAATCATGCACGTTCAAAAGTGATATGAATGCCGAAGATAATGATTTTTCATTTTTTGTAACGTTTCATTAATTTAGGAATTAATATAACATGCAATTAATCATATGTGATAATTGCATGATAATGGAGTATTTAATTTTTCTTTTGGGAGTTATGATGTTGAACTGTCACCTAATTCTATAAATAGGGGTTGAATTGTACTCAAAAGACAGTTATTGAATTAGTGAAATTATAATTGAGTTTTTACCCTCTTGTAAGAGATGAATATCTTTTTAGAACTTATCAAAGAATTCTTCCTTGTGGCGTTCTACTAGAATTATCAAGGGTAAATTACCACCCTTGTGGCATCATATGACATATCTTCCTTTCGTGGAAGTGGCGTCATCTATTCCTTTGTTAAACCATTTTCATCCTTACCATTTTCTTGTTTACCCAATTCTCATTTTTTTAACTTATTACCTTTCAACCTAGATAGATTCGCAAAATGAATCCAACTCCTCTGGATTTCTATCAGTTAGTATCAGAGCTTCGGCTATAGGTTTGGAATTATGGTGGATATTTTTTATACAAGGTGTTTACTAGAAGGTCATTTGTGTTTATTTGCAGTTGATGAAGAAAGTTATAGCAACGTGGTGAGCGAAAGATTGGTGAATAAACTTAACTTACCAACGAGTCTTCATCCTAGGCAAACTAAGTTTAGATTCACTATTGGAAAATATGTGGAAGAAGTGACATGCAATATTGCTCCCATGGACTCATGTCATTTTCTTCTTAGCTGAAGAATAAAAAGATTAATCCTAAAAAACTTTCTGTTTTTTTTTTTGCATGAAGGATGTAAAGCTTAATTTGAAATTTTTGGCATCAAGACAAGTTTGTGATGATCAATATAAGTTGAAGGAGAAAATAGAAAAAGAGAGAGAAGAAAAGAGAAAAATAGAAAAAGAAAATAGTGAAGAGGAAGAGAGAGAAAAGGAAAGAGAAAGACAGAAAAAGAATAATAAAATTTTAACTGTTAATGATTTTTCTTCTTCTCTTATATTACAAATGCATAGGATAATGAGTATACAACCCAAAAATTGTCATGTGTGAGGAATAAAAATGTTGATATCACTCTTAGAGTATCATTGTACATTCAGTCCATTATTGAAGTTCAAACTCATGAGAAAAATATTCAAGTCTGGATTTAAAAGGAGAACTTCTTTTATGAGGAATTTTTACAAGTTGTATTTGGTCTTAGAGGTTAGTTTTGTTCGTTATATGAATACAAATTGTAGGAAAATAAAGTCTTAGATTTGAGGATGAATTCGAAGAAGGAGGGAATGATATGAATGTTGAAGATAATGACTTTTCATTTTTTGTAACATTTTCTTAATTTAGGAATTGATGTAACATGCAATTAATCATATGTGATAATTGTCTCATAATGGAGTATTTAATTTTTCTTTTGGGAGTTATGATTTTGAACAGTCACCTAGTTCTATAAATAGGGGTTGAATTGTACTAAAAAAACAGTCATTGAATTAGTGAAATTATAATTGGGTTTTTACCCTCTTATGAAGATGGATTTCTTTTTAGAACTTATCAAGGAATTCTTCCTTGTGGCGTTCTGCTAGACTTATCAAGAGTAAATCACCACCCTTGTGGCATCATATGACTTATCTTCCGTTTGTGGAAGTGACGTCATTTATCCCTTCGTTAAACCATTTTCATTATTTCCATTTTCTTGTTTACCCAATTTTCATTTTTTTATCAAAAGTCAAGTTTGTCTATTTCCATTGAAATGCGTAATAAATACAGGGACTCCATATAGCCAACAAATAAATGCACCTTTTACTAACATTAATTGAGACTTATTTATTAAATAACCTCCCTACTAGTGCATATGAAAAGACAATAGCCAGACTAAAGAAAAACAAAACAACCAATAAAATTCAACACTCCAAAATAAAATTAAAATTAAAATAAACATTGTTTTTAAAGCATGGTACATAATTGATATAAATGCAAAAAACAATGACTTTTCGTTTTTTGTAACGTTTCATTAATTTAGGAATTAATGTAACATGCAATTAATCATATGTGATAATTGCGTGATAATGAAGTATTTAATTTTTCTTTTGGAAGTTATGATTTTGAACAACCACCTAGTTCTATAGATAGGGGCTGAATTATACTAAAAAGGAACCATTGAATTAGTGAAATTATAATTGGGTTTTATCCTTTTGTGAGATGAATTTCTCTTTAGAACTTATCAAGGAATTTTTCCTTATGGCGTTCTGCTAGACTTATCAAGGGTAAATCATCACCTTTGTGGCGTCATATGACTTATCTTCCATCCTTGGAAGTGGCGTCATCTATCCCTTCGTTAAACCATTTTCTTGTTTACCCAATTCTCATTGTTTTGTTAACTTATTACCTTCCAACCTAGATAGATCTGCAAAACGAATCCAACCCCTCTGGATTTCTAACAGTTGGTATCAGAGCTTCGGCTCTAGGTTTGGATTTATGGTGGATTTTTTTTTATACAAGGTGTTTACTAGAAGGTCATTTGTGTTTACTTGCAGTTGATGAAGAAAGTTATAGCAATATGGTGAGCGAAAGATTGGTGAATAAACTTAACTTACCAACGAGTCTTCATCCTAGGCAAACTAAGTTTAGATTCACTATTGAAAAATATGTGGAAGAAGTGACATGTCATATTGCTCCCATGGACTCATGTCATTTTCTTTTAGGGAGGCCTTGGTTGCAGGGTAAAAGGATAAATCTTGAAAGACTTTTAGTTTCTTTGGTGCATGAAGGATGCAAACTTGAAATTTCTGACACCAAGCCAAGTTTGTGATAATCAACATAAGTTGAAAGAGAAAATAGAAAAAGAGAGAGAAGAAAAGAGAAAATTAGAAAAAGAAAAGAATGAAGAGGAAGAGAGAGAAAAGGAAAGAGAAAGAGAGAAAAAGAACGTTAAAATGAATACTGCTAATGATTTTTCTTCTTCTATTGATATTTTGAATGCACAGGATCATGAGAAGACAACCCAAAAATTGCCAGACGGGAGGAAGAAAAATGTTGATATAACTTTTACAAAGTCATTGTACATATCAAGGAATTTTTCCTTGTGGCGTTCTGCTAGACTTATCAAGGGTAAATCACCACCCTTATGGCGTCATATGACTTATCTTCCATCCTTGGAAGTGGCGTCATCTATCCCTTCATTAAACCATTTTCATCCTTTCCATTTTCTTGTTTACCCAATTCTCATTATTTTGTTAACTTATTATCTTCCAACCTAGATAGATCCGCAAAACGAATTCAACCCCTCTGGATTTCTATCAAGAACACAATAGTACCAATACTTTTTACAACTTTATTTAATTAAAACCACTTTTACTAAAATAACTTTGTAGCAATGTCCTCTATTTCATGAATCTTCAAAGATGACAATGCATTGAATTAATTTTGGCTCTATGTCCTTCTCATTAGGTGCAACTTCCAAAATTGTTGCTACCACTTGTTGTAAAGCCTATTTTGCTTTCCTAGCTTTTGCTCTTGTCATAGGTGCCCCAAGTCCTTTAAACACCTAGTTGTCTTTGTTTGTAGCTGCATCCTCATCATTCCCTACCTCTTGAAGAGGATTTTTCTTAAAATCTAAGGCTTCTTCTTATGAATTAAAAGGAGACAAATCAGATACATTAAAAGTTGCAGTTATATTATACTCACCATGCAAATCAATTTTGTAGGCATTGTCATTGATCCTCTTCAACACTTGGAAATGATCGCCCCCCCTTGGTTGTAGTTTGGACTTCCTTTGTTCAGGGATCTCTCTTTTCTCATGTGTACCCAAACCCAATCACCAGGTTTAAATATAATTCTCCTTCTTCCCTTATTAGCTTACTTGGCATAGCTCTCAATTTTCTTTTCAATTTGAACTTTTACACGCTCATGCAACTTTCTCACAAAGTCAGTCTTAGCCTATGCATCATTATGCTTAAAAGTAGAAATGTTAGGCATAGGCAATAAGTTAAGTGTTGCCAGAGGGTTAAGAAAAGGGCCTAAAGTTTTATTTACTACCTCAGTTTTTCCATCAGTTTGTGGGTGACAAGTAGTAGAAAAAAGTAATTTAGTACCAAACTTACACCCACAATGTTTTCCAAAAATGAATTAGGAATTTGGTGTCCTTGTCACTTACAATGCTCCTAGGTAGCCCATGGAGTCTCACCATTTCCCTAAGAATAGGATGTTTGTACTTAGTTGTGATATTGTTGATAGCCTTGCAATCCATGCACATCCTCCAAGTACCATCCTTTTTAGGCCCCAAAATTACTGGAACAGCAGATGGACTCATGCTCTATTGCACCCACTTTTTGCTTATTAATTCATCAACCTGCCTTTGTATTTCTCAGGTTTCTTGGGAGTTACTTCTATATGCTAGATGATTAGGTAATTAAGCTCCAGGAATGAGATCAATGTGAAGCTCAATTCCCCTTAAAAGTGAATTAAAAACCCAAAGGAGGTTTCATGGCTAAGGGTAAAGATATCCGAGTAACTGTTATTTTATAGTGTACGGGTTGTGATTAAAAAAGTGTTAGGTAGTAATCTATTAGGAACCTCCTTTAGAAACACATCCTTATATTCTTGAAAGAAATCAACACCAATAGGGACAAGTTTTTCAGAGCTATTAGCATAAATATTATTTTTGCAATATAGCACTTAAGGTGGTTTTTTTGCAAGCATCACTCTCTTCACCTCACTCTCTTTTACCAAACAACTATTTTTTCTCTCAAGTGTTTCACTCTTGTTCCCCTTATGTGTTTCACTCTTTTCTTTTCCACTTTTTTTATGTGTTTCACTCACCTCTCCTTTTCTTGCACTTTCTTTTCTCTCAATTTTATTTGGTCTTCACACACCTCTCTATGAGACAATGGTTTGAGAACAATTTTCTTCTCATTATGCATGAAAGAAATTTTATTTGACATGGCTTAGAAGGAGCTCCATGAAGACTTTAGGGCCATATTCTTAAAATTATTTGTAAATATTGGGTAAATGCTATAATATTTTGAGTAGGTGTTGTTAGTAACTTTTGGGCCTTTGTATTTCGGCCATTTACACATTTTTTCTCTTATTTTTGGCATAAGGGTGCCATTAGTTATTTGTGCAGGGTGTATAGTAGAAGGTGTGTCTTTTTGGAGTAAGAGGATGTGTAAATATTAATTTACACACCCCCTTGTTTGATTTCCACACCTCCTAGACATACACATGTGCATGAAAGACATATAGGACCCACATGTCCCCTCTAGTATGCATCACATGGCTTTTCCATCCTAGGTGGAATCTAGTTGTCTCTTTATTTAAATATCAAAGGAACTTGATCCACTTTATTAGTATCTAGGTGGCACATGGGGAACAAGATCCACTTATTTTTAGGGCCTTTTTTGGATTATTACCTCTCCTAGTCATGTGCTAATGATGCTTAGCATAATTAACACATGTTTAATCATCTAAACACCCTAATTAAGTCCTTAGGCATCCTAAACCCTCTCTAGTTCTATAAATACAACCTCACCCCTTCATTGTAGAATTAACACTTGACTTTGAGAATAAACTTTGTGAGTTTGAGATCTCTCTTGAGTATTCGAATTCTCTCTCCCTAGAGAAGAGTTCATCACAAGCTTTTATCAAATGTTCCTTACTTTGTGATAAACTCTCTCCAATGGCTTATCTTCCATAGAAGCGGCACCGTCCACCACCATTTTCTCATCTTTTCACCACCATTGCTTAAGGATTGGGAAGAACTTAAAAAGGATCCATGGATGAGCACCTTCAAGGTTGCACCAATCATGAATTTCCTTAGTATCATACTACCACGGTCTCCCTAATAGAATGTGGCTTGCCTCCATTAGAACCACATCACACAACGCCTTGTCACTATATCGTCCCATGGAAAGGCATACCTCTACTTGTTTACTCACGGTCATTTCCCTATCTTCACTAAGCCATTGAAGTTTGTATGGCTTAAGATATGGTTTAGTCTCCAAATTTAACTTGGACACTAATCTAGAGCTTGCCACATTGGTGTAGCTTCCTCCATCAATTATTAAAGAACAAATTTTCCCATTGATTGAACATCTAGTACAAAAAATATTCTCTCTTTAGGATTGATCTAAATCTTGAATCTGACTTTCCAACAACCTCCTAACCATTAATGAATCACCTTCTAGTGTTTCCACTTCTTCCTCATCCTCCTCCTCTCCTTCACTAACTAAAGACTCACTAGTAATTTCACTATTCTCCTTTAGGACCATAGTTCTCTTAGTTAGACATTCAGAGGCATAATGCCCTCTTCCCAAACATCTAAAACATTTTACTTCTATAAACATAGTTTTTGGAGGTGATGTGCGAGACTTCATTGGTGGCTTTTCATGTGGGACAACAACGTTTGGACTAGATGAAGACCCCATTTCATTCTTGGACTCGTCCCTCCAATTTGTGTTGTTAAAATTGGAAAAACCTCTTCTCATAGTTCCTTTCCTTTTGAGTTATTATTCTACCTGTACAACTTTGTGTAGCAAATCTTCTAATTCAATATATTCTTGCAATTCAACAACATCTCTTATTTCATTATTTAATCCACTTAAAACTAAGCCATAGTGTCCTCACTATCTTCATTGGCTTTGGTCCACATCATAGTCATTTCTAGGTCTTTGAAATACTCTTCAACACACCGATTGCCTTGAGATAATTTCTGAAGTTTAAGCTTCAAATCTCTATTGTATCTAGTTTGTACATATATCTCTTCCTCATGATGGTCTCATTTCAGCCCATGTATCTACTGTTGGTTCTTCATTTCTCACCTTCTCCCTTTGATACTTGTTCCACCAAATAAGTGCATAATTAGAAAATTCAGCGGCTTCCATTTTAACTTTTTGCTCCTCTGTATAGTTGTTACAAGAGAAAAACATGTTCAATTTTCGGTTCCCACTCAAAATAAGCTTTTGGATCACTCTTTCATTTGAATTAGGGAATATTTAACTTCACTCCTTCAATCCGGTCCTCTGTGTGTTCTCTTAACAGTCTTTGTACTTGGTTTGTAATTGCTTCAATTATGAGTCTATTCCATCCTACATTAGGAGGGGTTTCTTCACCTCATGTACCTGTTATATAATCAGAAAAAATGAAGTAATAGGCCTTCACCACTCTTCTTAAGTGTTTACCCTCAAGAATGAATGTACACTAGTGTTTAGTGCTCTCTTTTTCTCTAATGTGCACATAGCCTTTTACCTCACTTGTACTCTCCTTGGGTTCTTAACAAAATCAAATAAGACTTTTTTTAAGAATAGTCCATACAATGTAGCAAAAATTTGGTACGAATTAGGTGCAGTTTAGGAAACAGTTGAACAACAAAAATTACCAACAAAAGGCTCCAATGTATCCTAATGTATTAGACTTCAAACACTACTACCTCACAAAATAGCAAACACAAACGGTCAACCAAAAATACTTTAATGCAATTTAATGCCCTAAATAGTTGCAGAAACAATCTTTCGCAAAAAACAACTAGTATATCACCTTACAATTGGTTAAATTTCTATCCTAAATAGATGAATCATTCAGCCACAACCTTTTCTTTTCTTTTTTTTTATTTTCTTTCTTTTTTTATAGGCTTAACTTTTGCAACGACTCAGATAGGGTGATTATCAATATTATATGACGTTATTGGCACTAAGAACAAAAGGAAGGATTTACCAATTTCTCCAAGCCAGTCAATGTCATGCCACTGTATCCAACGCTGTAGAACTTCGAATTGAACGATTCGATAACCAGGTGAAAGTTCATGTTCTGAGGAGCAATTTAGACTCAAGAATCACCGAAATTGACTCTGTAAAATGTCAGTTATGAATGAAAGGAAATTTCATCTCAAACAGCCAAGAACTACACCCTAGAACCTTTAAGCAACGTCCAAAAACTAGCCCTAACAAGTAGCTCTTATACCAAATCATATGACTCTTTTTTTGAATTGATAATTCAACATCCACAACAACAAAATTAAAAGGAAAATTTGTATAATAAAAATATAAAAATAAATTAAGGTAGAGAAATGGAAAGAACAACGCCACAATCCCTAAGGATTGATAAGTTGAGGAGAATTTGCCACAAAGAATAGGAATTCTTTGATAAGAATTTGAAAAGGTTCTACTTAAGAACCCAGAGAGAAAACACTATAACTTTAGCAAAAGTGTATTTGATTTCTTCCAAGTCTCCCTTACAAAAGCTTCCTTAGCCTATTTATAGCCTAGGATTTCTAAAAAACCATTGGTAAATAATAAGAGTTAAATTCTCACTTACATTAAAATCCACTAACCACTTAATGACTTTAAAAGATAAAACTAACTCAAAACGTGTCAAGAGTCATATGAACTTATTACATAAAATTATTATGAGAATTCAAATAAAAATATAGAAAATGGTTTTTAATTTAATTTCAATCCAATATTCATAATCTTCAAGAGAAAGCTTGAAGTCTTTTTCATAGTCATCTATCATACCCTTCTTTTTGAAGAGAATTTGACCTCGAATTAGTAAAGGTGCGTAGGAATGAAACATCTCTTATTATTCAAGCATTTATTAACTTGTCCTTGATTGAAGTCGTATCCGGTCAAATGAAACTATTAAATGCAATACTAGGAAGCTTTCCTAGGTCATCTCCCAAGGACCATTCTTCTCTGAGAAAGGTTCAAACACGTAGTAGGGGGTTTGGATAGATTGTGGAAAATTAGAAAACAAAATAATAATGCAGATTAAAATAATAACTAAGACATATTGACTCCTTGTTAAGATTGCAACTCTCTTATCCCTGGTTCACAAAAGATTTCTCTGTCAACTTAATCCTTATTACATCCGAGTTAATCAACTAAGCAAAGATTTACTCAAGACTTCCCTACACGAATTAAGCAGACGTATGCAACATTAAACCTCTCCACAGGATTAAGCAAATTGTGGCATTAAACGCAAACAACCCAAATTCATTAAGCATGAACAGATGTTGAACGCATTAATACAAAGATCCCATAAAGAAGAATCAAGCGGAATAGAGATGCACAGTATGAACAGAACCTCAAATAGAAATTACAATCCACTCAAGGAGCCAACCCCAAGGGTTTTAGCCTTTCATTAAAATGAAAATACAGCAGATAAAATAGACAAAGAACAACAGAAGTAAAAACATAGAATAAGGTAACAGTAAAACAAAAATGCAGAGAACAGAAAGGAAACAAAAATGCAACAAACGGCAGAACTAACAATCTGTATTAACCTCAATGTAAATAGAGAAAACCAAAAAGTGAAGAAGAAGAAACCAACAAAACATAAATAGAAACTAAATTTTTGCATCATAATCAGTGGCCCTTCCTTTTGGGCAGCAAAAACCTAATAAAAACCCTAAAAACGCCAAATGGGCCCATTTTACAAGGTTGACCCAAAATACAAAATAAAATATACAATATTTAGATGATCCCACCGATGAAAATAAATATTAATATCTTAAGAATCTACTACCTAAAAAAAAAAACCCAAATCCAGCGGTTAAACTATTCTATGGCCACTAGAGAATAAATACCATATCGTATAAGATGCTAAATATATAATTGTTATTATAACTCCATTATGTCACTTCGGACATTATTTGAATGACCACACCATTGAAAATAAAGATTAAGATCTTAAGAACCTACTATAAAAAAATTAAACAAAATCTAACGTTCAACAGTTGTATATGGGTGGTACTAAATTTCAATCCTAACTGACTCCAGAATGACTCCCTCTTAGGCACCGTTGACTTATATCATCAATCACACTATCTCTAATCAAGTTCATGTTAAATAATACATCACACACATTTATAAATCATACACTAAACATCTAATTCATCATCTTGAGGATCCTACCAGTGTAACAAAAATAAATATGTTGAGAACCAACTATCCAAAGATTAACCAAATCAAACACTTCAACTAATGTATAGACGTTGAAAACGAAATCTGCTACAGTTATAATTAAGATCCTAAAAATAAATTCCTTCCTCTGAGTTCATTATCTCTCACTAGGTACATTATTTAGATGATCCCACCGTTGAAAATAAATATTAATATCTTAAGAATCTATTACCCAAATATAAACCAAATACGACGATTAAACTATTCTATGGACACTCAAGAGAAAATACGTTATCGTATAAGATGCTAAATATATAGTTGTTATTCTAACTCCATTATGTCATTTCAGACATTATTTTGACGATCCCACCATTGAAAATAAAGATTACAATCTTAAGAACCTACTATAAAAAAATTAAAAAAAATCTAACGGATCAACAATTGTATAGCGGTGGTATTAAATTTCATTCTTAAATGCAACTAGAATGACTTCCTCTTAGGCACCGTTGACTCATATCATCAATTACACTATCTCAAATCATGTTCATGTTAAATAATACATCACACACGTTTATAAATCATACACGAAACATCTAATCCATTATCTTTCACTTCGTACATTATTTTGAGGATCTTACCGTTGACACAAATATAAATATGTAAAGAACCTAGTATCCAAAGATAAACAAAATCTAACAGTTCAACTAATGTATAGACGCTTGAAACGAAATATGCTACATGTATAATTAAGATCCTAAAAATACAGTTCTTACTCTGAGTTCATTATCTCTCACTACGTAGATTAGCTATATCATCCCACCATTGAAAAATAATATGAATATCTTAAGAATCTATTACACAAAAATAAATCAAATCCAACGGTTAAACTATTCTACAACACTCAAGACAAAATACGGTATCGTATAAGATGCAAAAAATATAATGGCTATTCTAACTCCATTATGTCACTCCGGGCCTTATTTTGACTATCCCACCATTGAAAATAAAGATTAAACCCTTAAGAACCTACTATAAACAATTAAATAAATCTAACAGTTGAACAATTGTATAGTGGTGGTACTAATTTCAATCCTAATTGCGGCTACAATGACTACCTGTTAGGAACCGTTGACTAATATCATCAATCACACTATCTCAAATCATGTTCATGTTAAATAATACATCACACACATTTATACATCATACACTAAACATCTAATCCATTATCTCTCACGCTGAACATTATTTTCAGGATCTTAGCAGTGTAACAAAAATAAATATGTTAAGAACCTACTATCCAAAGATAAACCAAATCCAACAGTTCGACTAATGTATAGACGTTGAAAACGACATCTACTACATGTATAATTAAGATCCTAAAAATAAAGTTCTTACTTTGAGTTCATTATCTCTCGCTATGTACAATATTTAGATGATACACCGTTAAAAATAAATATTAATATCTTAAGAATCTACTACCCAAAATAAAAAAACCAAATCCAATAGTTAAACTATTCTATGGCCACTCGAGAATAAATATTGTATCGTATAAGATGCTAAATATATAATTGTTATTATAACTCCATTATGTCACTTCGGAAATTATTTGGACGATCCTACGATTGAAAATAAAGATTATGATCTTAAGAACTTACTATAAAAAAATTAAACAAAATCTAACGGTTCAACAATTGTATAGCGGTGGTACTAAATTTTAATCCTAACTGCTTCTAGAATGACTCCCTCTTAGACACCGTTGACTCATATCATCAATCACACTATCTCAAATCAAGTTTATGTTAAATAATACATCACACACATTTATAAATCATATACTAAACATCTACTCCATTATCTTGAGGATCCTACCGGTGTAACAAAAATAAATATGTTAAGAAGCTACTATCCAAAGATTAACCAAATCAAACACTTCAACTAATGTATACACGTTGCAAACGAAATCTGCTACAGGTATAACTAAGATCCTAAAAATAGAGTTCTTGCTCAGTGTTCATTATCTCTCACTACCTACATTATTCAGATGATCCCACTGTTGAAAATAAATATTACTATCTTAAGAATCTACTACCTAAAAATAAACCGATTCAACCGGATAAACTATTATATGGACACTAGAGAATAAATACTGTATCGTATAAGATGCTAAAAATATAATTGTTATTCTAACTCCATTATGTCACTCCGGACATTATTTTGACAATCCCACCATTGAAAATAAAGATTAACATCTTAAGAACATACTATAATAAACTAAATAAATCTAACAGTTGAACTTTTGTATAGCGGTGGTACTAATTGATTTCTAACTGCGGGTAGAATGACTCCCTCTTAGGCACCATTGACTCATATCATCATTCACACTATCTCAAATCATGTTCATCTTAAATAATACATCACACACATTTATAAATCATACACCAAACATTTACTCCATTATTTCTCACTCGGTAAATTATTTTGAGGATCTTATAGTTAACACAAAAATAAATATGTTCAGAACATACTATCTAAATATAAACCAAATCCAACAGTTCAATTAATGTATAGACTTTGAAAACGAAATATGCTATTGGCATTATTAAGATCCAAAAAATACAGTTCTTACTTTGAGTTCATTATCTCTCATGACGTACAATATTTAGATAATCCCACTGCTGAAAATAAATATTAACATCTTAAGAATCTACTACTGAAAAATAAACCAAATCCAATAGTTAAAATATTCTACAGACGCTCAAGACAAAATATGGTATCGTATATAATGCTATATATATAATTGTTACTCTAACTCCATTATGTCACTCCGAACATTATTTTGGCAATCCCACCATTGAAAATAAAACTTAACATCTTAAGAACCTACTATAAAAAATTAAACAAAATCTAGCGGTTGAACAATTGTATAGTGGTGGTAATAAATTTCAATCCTAACTGCAACTAGAATGACACCCTTTTAGGCATCGTTGACTCATATCATCAATCACACTATCTCCAATCATATTCATGTTAAATAATACATCACACACATTTATAAATCATACACCAAACATCGAATCCATTAGCTCTCACTTCGCACATTATTTTGAGGTTCTTACCGTTGTCACAAAAATAAATGTGTTAAGAACCTAATACCCAAAGATAAACCAAATCCAACAGTTTAACTAATGTATAGACGCTCAAAATGAAATATGCTAATAGCATTATTAAGATCCAAAAAATACAGGTCTTACTCTGAGTTCATTATCTCTCACTACATGCATTATTTAGAGGATGCCACCATTGTCAATCATACATTTATAAATCATACACCAAACATCTAATCCATTATCTCTCACTTCGCACATTATTTTGAGGTTCTTACCGTTGACACAAAAATAAATATGTTAAGAACCTAATACCCAAATATAAACCAAATCCAATAGTTCAACTAATGCATAGACGCTCAAAACAAAATATGCTACTAGTTTTATTAAGATCCAAAAAATACAGTTCTTACTCTGAGTTCATTATCTCTCACTACGTACATTATTTAGAGGATCTCAGTGTTGAAAATAAATATTAATATCTTAAGAATCTACTACCCAAACATAAACCAAATTCAACGGTTAAAATATTCTACAGACACTCAAGACAAAGTATGGTAACGTATAGGATGCTAAGAATATAATTGTTATTCTAACTGCTTCATGTTACTCCGGACATTATTTCGACGATCACACCATTGAAAATAATAAAGTTTAACATCTTAAGAACCTACTATAAAAAAATTAAACAAAATCTAATGGTTGAACAACCTTATGGTGGTGGTACTAAATTTCATTTGTAACTGCAGCTACCATAACTCTCTCTTAGGCACCGTTGACTCATATCATCAATCACACTATCTCAAATCATGTTCATGTTAAATAATACATCACATACATTTATAAATCATACACTAAACATGTAATCCATTATCTCTCACTTTGGACATTATTTTGAAGATCCTACTGTTGAGACAAAAATAAATATGTTAAGAACCTACTATCCAAAGATAAAAAAATCCAACAGTTCAACTAATGTCTAGACGTTGAAAATGAAATATGCTTCAGGTATGATTAAGATCCTAAAAATTACTCTGAGTTCATTATGTGTCACTACGTACAATATTTAGATGATCCCACCATGAAAAATAAATATTAATATTTTAAGAATTTATTTCCCAAAATAAACCAAATCCATTGGTTAAACTATTCATGGACACTTAAGACAAAACACATTATCTTATAAGATTCTAAAAAGATAATTGTTATTCTAACTCCATTATGTCACTTCGGACATTATTTCAACGATCACACCATTGAAAGTAAAGATTAACATCTTAAGAACCTAATATAAAAAAAATTAAAAAAATCTAACGGTTGAACAACATTATAGTAGGGGTATTAAATTCCATTCGTAACTGCAGCTACAATAACTCCTACTTAGGCACCGTTGACTCATATCATCAACCACACTATCTCAAATCATGTTCATGTTAAATAATACATGACACACATTTATAAATCATACACCAAAAATCTAATCCATTATCTTTTACTTCGGACATTATTTTGAGGATCTTACCGTTGACACAAAAATAAATATGTTAAGAACCTACTATTCAAAGATAAACCAAATCCAACAATTCAACAAATGTATACACGCTCAAAATGAAACATGCTACAAATATAATTAAGATCCTAAAAATACAGTTCTTACTCTGAGTTCATTGTCTCTAACTACGTACAGTATTTATATGATCCCACAATTGAAAATAAATATTAATATCTTAAGAATCTACTACCCAAAATAAACCAAATCCAACGGTTAAACTGTTCTATGAACACTCAAGAATAAATATGGTACATATAAGATGCTACAAATATAATTGTTATTCTAACTCCATTATGTCACTCCGGACATTATTTCTACAATCCCACCATTGAAAATAAAGATTAACATCTTAAGAGCCTACTATAAAAAATTAAATAAATCTAGCGGTTGAACAATTGTATTGTGGTGGTTCTAAATTTCATTTCTAACTGTAGCTAGAATGACTCCCTCTTAGGCACTGTTGACTCATATCATTAATCACACCATCTCAAATCATGCTCATGTTAAATAATACATCACACACATTTATAAAGCATACACCAAACATCTAATCCATTATCTCTCACTTCAGACATTGTTTTGGGGATCTTATCGGTTTATCAACAATAAATATGTTAAGAACCTACTTTCCAAAGATAATCCAAATCCAACAGTTCAACTAATGTATAAAAGCTGAAAACCAAATATGCTACAGGTATAATTAAGATCCAAAACATATAGTTCTTACTCTGAATTTATTATCTATCACTACGTACATTTTTAGATGATCCCACCGTTGAAAATAAATATTAATATCTTAAGATCTACTGCCAAAAAATAAACTAATTCCAACAGTTAAAGTATTCTACAGACACTGAAGACAAAATATTGTATCCTATAAAATGCTAAAAATATAATTGTTATTCTAATTCCATTATGTCACTCCAGACATTATTTTGATGATCCCACCATTGAAAATAAAGATTAACATCTTAAGAATCTACTATAAATAAATTAAACAAAATCTAACGGTTGAACAATTCTATAGATACCAAAGGATGCATGCCTCCCTTGATAATTTTCTAAAGGTTTTCTTCTTTGGTGAAATGGTTTGTGGAGAGGTAAGAAGCGAGGTGGTTTTAGGCGTCATTTAAGGTAAGATAAGCCTAAGAGGAAAAGTTTGCCACAAGGGATGGAATCCTTGATAAAAACCTAAGGAATTCTCAAAGAGAGAAGGGTGGACACTAAGAGAATTTTGGCCAACTCAAGGTTTTTCCAATCAATAAAGTGTAAAAAAATACAAGAGTGTGAAGGAGCACCTTTTTATAGAGGGAGCTAACCTCTTGGACAAGTCATGAAGGAAAAGAAGGGCTAGGATTAAAAGGAGTCATCCAAGGAAGGAGGATTGAAGCCCAAAGTCCAATCAATCCCCTCCTTTAGATGAGAATTGGTGTCCAAGCTACCTTGTCCAAGGGCCAAGATTACTCTTTTATTAGTTTTGGGTTTTATTTAGGAAAAAATGGTGTAGTTATCAAACTACCCCCTTATTTCCTAAATAAAGGCCCAAAAGCTAATCTTACCCCTTCTTATTACGAAGACACCTCCTAGAAAACTAAATGGACTAATACATATCCAAAATAAAATCCTAGGTTCCTAAAAGAAAAATTACAAGTAAATAAGTCATGGCTTGCATAACTTGATGGTCATATGGAGGTGAGATCTTCCTCCTTCTACTCTAGCCATGTCTTCTTCTATTCTCCTAGCCATGTACCTAGTGATAGGGCCCTTACTTGGGGAGAATGCATCATCTTACCATATAGGGATCTAGATGATTTGGTTCAAATTTGTATAAAAGTGAAGAACCAACTGAAGAGAAGGTCTTCCTCTAGGAAGGACTACTCTAATAATTCTTCACACTCTTATACAAATAGGGACCAAGTCAAGGGGAGCTCTTCCAAGAGCCACACCAAGGATGATCAACCCACAAGCATGCATAAAGAAAAACATCCTTTGCATAAAAAAGACTCCCCTACTAGTTCTAGAGCTAGTAGTATTAAATGCTTCAAGTGTCTTAGGAGAGGCCACATTGCTTCCCAATGCCTTAACAAAAAAACCATGATCATAAAGGGCCAAGACATTGAGAGTGAACCATCTTCCTCTTCTAGTGAGAGTGAGGAAGAAGGGGGTAGCATGCATGTAGAGGACATTTATGCTTGTGAGGGAGACTTGTTGATGGTAAGGAAGCTTTTGGGTAACCAACCTTATAACCCTAGCACATCTTAAAGAGAGAACATCTTTCACACAAGATGTCAAGTTTATAATCAATTATGTTCTCTCATTGTAGATAGTAGCTCTTACTGTAATTGTTACAGCACAAGGTTGGTTGAGAAGCTATCCTTGACTTCCACTCCTCACCCCAAGCCTTATAGACTTTAATGGTTGAATGAGAGTAAGGAGGTGGAAGTTAATCAACAAGTAAAAGTGCCCTTTTCCATTGGGAACTACAAGGATGCTATCTTTTGTGATGTAGTACCAATTGAAGTAACTCATATCTTGTTAGGGAGGTCATGGAAATATGATAGAAAATCTCTTCATGATGGCCACTCTAATGAGATTACCCTCTCCCACTTAGGCACAAAGTTCAAGTTGTGTTCTCTTACACTTGCCCAAGTGTTGGAGGACCAACTTATCATGAAAAGAAAAAGGGAAGAGTAAGATAAAAATAAAAAAAAAGAAAAAATAAGCAAGCATTTCTTGTTGAAGGGTTGGAAGGAAGTGCCACTTCCAAGAAGGTTGTTCTAAAGGAGATCCATTTTTCTACAAAAGTGGACTTAAAACATAGCCTCTTTATAGAACAACCTCTCTACCTTTAACTTGAGAAGGCACCATTGCATACACTCCCAACTGGTGAGCTTGAGTTTTCATCCTTTGAGCTTGATGATGCATATCAACTTCAAGATTTGGGAGGCATGGAGGGGAAGGATGACCTTCAAGAAGATTACCCCTTGGTTACCAAGGAGGATCTTATTGAAGAAGATTCTTCTACTAAGGAAGTAGAAGTTAAGGTTGTGCCCATTACCATTGAGAACATAGCATCACAACCTCAAACTCTACTTGAAGATGAGGCCACTATAATTGAACATGACATTGAGCCCATGACATTGGAAACTCAAAGCCAATCTCAAGTTCAACCTAAAGAGATCATGCAATAATGGTCCACACCTAGGACCATCATACTTTCTTGGGGTGAACAAAAGGATA
This sequence comes from Psophocarpus tetragonolobus, assembly GCA_037954015.1. Lineage (NCBI taxonomy): Eukaryota > Viridiplantae > Streptophyta > Magnoliopsida > Fabales > Fabaceae > Psophocarpus > Psophocarpus tetragonolobus. Next base: position 26,711,641 of record CM075691.1, read on the forward strand.
AGGCTTACTTAGCCTTCCTTGATGAGTGCTCTAGTGCACTTGGTATAGTCTTATCCACTTCTACTCAAGTGAGATTTATATTTAGTGCGTTGGGTCTAGGTTGGGGAGCTATTGGATGGAGGACCATACACTACCTCCATTACCCCAACCTTGAGGGGCTACCTCATAGACCCCTCACTCTCCAAACTCTGGGGTTTACACTTGCTAATAACCTTGCTTATCTCTTTGCAGGATTGGAAGAAAAGGAAGAAGGACCTTCGGATTTGAGGTCAAATCCTTTCCAAGGGATAGGAGATGGTGCATTCCTCCCTAGCAAGGGACCTTGGCTAGGAGGATTAGATAGAGGACATGGCTAGGAAGGAGTTTCATGAAGACTTTAGGGTCATAGTCTCAAAACTATGTAAATAAATTGTGTAGTTTTACTAGTATTTTGAATGGGTGTAATTTTCGTAATTTCAGGCCTTGTATTTTGGCCTATAGGTTTTATTTTCTCTAGGAAGTGTGTTAATTTCCTTTAGAGGAGTGTGTTAATTAGTTGGACTTGGCCTAGAAGGACTTGGATGTGTGGTTTTTCATTTCCACACCCCTAATTGCTTTATAAAACCCTTCTAACCAACACATAAAACATGTAGGAGACATGTAGGGCCCTTTGTTCCCTCATGAGAGGCGCCACATCATGTTCTCTCTCTTACATGACAAACATTTATAAATCATACACAACATACCTAATCCCTTATCTCTCACTTCAAACATTATTTTAAGGATATGACCGTTGAAACCACAAATAAATATGTTAAGAACCTATTATCCAAAAATACACCAAATCTAATGGTTCAACTATTGTATAAACGCTAAAAAAAATCGACTACAATACAATTAAGATCCTAAAAATATAGTTCTTACTCTGCATTCATTATCTCTCACTACGGACATTATTTAGATGATCCCACCGTTGAAAATAAATATTAATATCTTAAGAACCGATAACCCAAAATAAACCAAATCTAACAGTTAAACGATTCTATAGTAACTCAAGACAAAATATGGTTTTGTATGAGATGCTGAAAATATAATTGTTATTATGACTCTATTTTTTCACTCTCGATCTTATTTAGATGATCCCACAATTGAAAGTAAATATTAATAGCATAAGAATCTACTGCCCAAAAATAAACTAGATCCAACGGTTAAACTATTGTATAGACACTCAAGACAAAATATCGTATTGTATAAGATGCTAAAAGTATAATTGTTATTCTAACTCCATTATGTCACTATGGGCATGATTTCGATGATTCCACCATTAAAAAAAAGATTAACATGATGAGAACGTATTATAAAAAAATAAAGCAAATCTAGCGATTGAGATTGTATAGTGATGGTACTAAATTTCATTCCTAACTGCAGTTGGAACGACTCCTTGTTAAGCATCATTGACTCATACCATCAATCACACTCTCTCAAATTGTGTTGATGTTCATAATACATCACAAACATTTATAAATCGTACACATGCAACTAATCCATTATTTCTCACTTTAGAAATTATTTTGAAGATATGACTGTTGAAAACAAAAAATAAATATGTTAAGAACCTACTTTAAAAAATAAAGTAAATCTAATAGTTTAATAATTGTATAGTGGTGATACTAAATTTCCTTACTAACCGCAGCTGGAAAGATTCCCTGTTAGGCACCGTTCACTCATACCGTGAATCACACTATCTCAAATTGGGTTTATGTTCATAAATACATGACACACATTTATAAATCATACACCACTGACCGAATCCATTATCTCTCACTTCAAACATTATTTTGGGATATGCCCATTGAAAACTAAAATACATATGTTAGGAACCTACTATCCAAAAATAAACCAAATCCAACAGTTCAACTAATGTATAAACGCTCAAAACAAAATCAACTACAATACAATTATGATTCTAAAAATACAGTTCTTACTCTGGGTTCATTATCTCTCACTACGGACATTATTTAGATGATCCAACCGTGGAAAATAAATATTAATATCTTGAGAACCAACTACCCTAAATAAACCAAATCCAAGAGTAATTATTTTATAGACACTCAAGACAAAGTATGGTATTGTATAAGATGCTAAAAATATAACTTTTTACTCTGACTCTATTATGTCACTCTGGACATTATTTGGATGATCCCACCGTTGAAAATAAATATTAGTGTCTTAAGAACCTACTACACAAAAATAAACTAGATCGAAAAGTTAAACTATTCTATAGACACTCAAGACAAAATATGGTATTTTATAAGACGCTAAAAATATAATTGTTATTCTAATTCCATTATGTCACTGTGGAAATTAGTTCGATAATCCCAGCTTTGAAAATAAAGATTAACATCTTAAGAACCTACTATAAAAAAGTAAAGCAAATCTAACGGTTGAACAATTGTATAGCAATGATACTAAATTTCCTTACTAACTGTAGCTGGAGAGACTCGTTGTTAGGCTCTATTCACTCATACCGTCAATCACACTATCTGAAATCGTGTTTTTGTTCATTAATACATGTCAGACATTTATAAATCATACACCACACACGTAACTATTCTATAGACAAAATATGTTACTGTATAAGATGCTAAAAAATAATTGTTATTCTTACTCTATTATGTCACTCTTGATATTATTTAGATGATCTCACAGTTGAAATAAATATTAGTATCTTAAGAAACTACTACACAAAAAGAAACCATATCCAACAGTTAAACTATTCTATAGACACTCAAGACAAAATATGGTATTGTATAAGATGCTAAAAATATAATTGTTATTTTGACTGTAATATGTCACTATAGACATTATTTAGATGATCCCACCGTTGAAAGTGAATATCATCGTCATAAGAATCAACTGCCCAAAAATAAACCAGATACCTCGGTTAAACTATTTTATAGGTAGTCAAAACAATATATGGTATTCTATAAGATGCTAAAAGTATAATTGTTATTCTAACTTCATGATTTCACTGTTGACATTATTTTGATAACCCCACATTTGAAAATAAAGATTAGCATCTTAACAACCTCATATAAAAAAATAAAGCAAATCTAACAGTTGAACAATTGTGTAGCGGTGGTACTAAATTTCATTCCTAACCGCAGCTGGAACAACTCCCTGTTAGGCACCGTTGACTTATACCATCAATCACACTATGTGAAATCATGTTGATGTTCACTAATACATCACTGATATTTATAAATCATACAACAACTGCTATTCCATTATCTCTCACTTCAGAAATTATTTTGAGGATATGACCGTTGAAAACAAAAATCAATATGTTAAGAACCTACTATCCAAAAATATACCAAATCCAATGCTTCAACTAATGTATAGATGCTAAAAAAAATCTACTATAATACAATTAATCTTCTAAAAATACAATTCTTACCCTGAGTTCATTAGCTGTCAATATGGATATTATTTAGATGATCCCACTGTTGAAAATAAATATTAATATCTTAAGAACCTATTACTCAAAATAAACCATATCCAACAATTAAACTATTCTATAGACTCTCATGAGAAAATATGGTATTATATAGGATGCTCAAAATATAATTGTTATTATTACTCTATTATGTCACTCTGGATATTATTTAGATTATCCCACCCCTAAAAGTAAATATTAATAACATAAGAATCTACTGCCCAAAAATAAACCAGATACAACAGTCAAACTATTCTATAGACACTCAAAATTAAATATGGTATTGTATAAGATTCAGACAGGATAATTGTTATTCTAACTCCATTTTGTCACTCTAGACATTATTTAGATGATCCCACAGTTAAAAATAAATATTAGTATCTTAAGAACCTACTACACAAAAATAAACCAGATCCAACAGTTAAACTATCTTATAGACATTCAAGACAAAATATGGTATTTTATACAATGCTAAAAATATAATTGTTATTCTAATTCCATTATGTCACTTTGGACATTACTTCGATAATCCCAACTTTGAAAATAAAGATTAACATCTGAAGAACCTACTATAAAAAAATAAAGCGAGTCTAATGGTTGAAGAATTGTATAGCGATGATACTAAATTTCCTTCCTAACCACAACTGGAACGACTCTCTATTAGGCACCGTTGACTTATACCATAAATCACACTATCTCAAATCGTGTTGATGTTCATTAATACATCAGAAACATTTCTAAATCATACACCACACAACTAATCCATTATCACTCACTTCAGACATTATTATGAGGATATGACCGTTGTAAGTTAAATAAATATGTTAAGAACCTACTATCCAAAAATAAACTAAATCCAAAGGTTCAACTAATGTATAGACGCTAAAAAAAAATCTACTACAATTCAATTAAGATTCTAAAAATACAGTTCTGACTCTGGGTCATTATCTCTTACTACGGACATTATTTAGATGATCCCACCGTGGAAAATAAATATTAATATCTTAAGAACCTACTACCCTAAATAAACCAAATCCAAGAGTAACTATTTTATAGACACTCAAAACAAAATATGGTATTGTATAAGATGCTAAACATATAATTGTTATGCTGACTCTATTATGTCACTCTCAACATTATTTAGATGATCCCACCGTTGAAAATAAACATTAGTAACTTAAGAACCTACTACACAAAAATAAACCAGATCCAATAGTTAAACTATTCTATAGACACTTAAGACAAAATATGGTATTTTATAAGATGCTAAAAATATAATTGTTATTTTAATTCCATTATGTCACTGTGGACATTACTTTGATAATCCCACATTTGAAAATAAAGATTAACAAATTAAGAACCTACTAGAAAAAAATAAAGCAAATCTAATGGTTGAACAATTGTATAGCGGTGATAGTTAATTTCCTTACTAACCCTAGTTAAAAAGACTCTGTGTTAGGCACCGTTCACTCATATCGTCAATCACATTATCACAAATCGTGTTGATGTTCATTACTACATGGCAAACATTTATAAATCATACACCATAGACCTAATCCCTTATCTCTCACCTCAGACATTATTTTGAGGATATGACCATTGAAAACAAAAATAAATATGATAATAACCTATTATCCAAATATAAACCAAATCCAACAGTTCAACTATTGTATAGACACTCAAAACAAAATCTACTACAATAGAATTAAGTTCCTAAAAATACAGTTCTTACTTTGAGTTCATTATCTCTCACTACGGACATTATTTAGATGATTCCATTGTTGGGAATAAATATTAATATCTTAAGAACCAATAACCCAAAATAAACCAAATCAAATGGTTAAACTATTCTATAGTCACTCAAGACAAAATATGGTATTGTATGAGATGCTAAAAATATAAATTTTATTCTATTATGTCACTGTGGATCTTATTTACATGATCCCACCGTTGAAAGTAAATATTAATATCATAAGAATCTACTGCCAAAAAATAAACCAAATCCATCGGTTAAACTATTCGATAGACACTCAAGGCAAAGTATGGTATTGTATAAGAGGCTAAAAGTATAATGGTTACTCTAACTCCATTATGTCACTCTGGACATGATTTCGATGATTCCACCATTGAAAATAAAGATTAACATGATGAGAACGTACTATAAAAAAATAAAGCAAATGTAACGATTGAGCAATTGTATAGCGGTGGTACTAAATTTTATTCCTAACCACAGCTGGAACGACTCCCTGTTAGGCACCGTTGGCTCATACCATTAATCACATTCTCTCAAATCGTGTTGATGTGCATAATACATCACAGACATTTATAAATCGTACACCATGAAACTAATCTATTATCTCTCACTTCAGACATTATTTTGAGGATATGATCCTTGAAAAAAAAAATAAATATCTTAAGAACCTACTATCCAAAAATAAACCAAATCCAACGGTTCAACTATTGTATATACGCTCAAAATAAAATCTACCACAATACAATTAAGATTCTAAAAATACAGTTCTTATTCTGGGTTCATTATCTCTCACTACGGACATTATTTAGATGATCCCGTTGTAAAAAATAAATATTAATATCTTAGGAATCTACTACCCTAAATAAACCAAATCCAAGAGTAAGTATTCTATAGACACTCAAGACAAATATATGGTATTGTATAAGAAGCTAAAAATATAATGGTTATTCTGACTCTATTATGTCACTCTAGACATTATTTAGATGACTCTACTGGTGAAAATAAATATTAGTATCTTAAGAACCTACTACACAAAAATAAACTAGATCCAATAGTTAAACTATTCTACAGACACTAAAAAGAAATTTGGTATTTTATAGGATGCCAAAAATATAATTGATGCATCCCTCCCCAAGGCAAGTTTGAAGAATCCTTGATGAAGAGAATGATCCCAACATCCTTGCTCATAGAGGTTCCAATGTTGAAGAAATGGAGGTGGAAGAATAGGAGATGGAGGTGAGGTAAGCGCCACTTCTTCAAAGAAGGAGATAAGCCATGGTGAAGCTAACTACAAAAGAAGGAATCCTTGATAATAGCATAAATGACTCTCACAAGATTGGAGAAAACATGAATACTCTAAGAACAAAGAGCTTTCAAAATTAGAGAAAGGTTATTTTCATTCAAATGAGTGTTAACTTTTACATGAAGGAGGGAATGTTGTATTTATAGACCAAAGCATGAACCATGGGCTTAGGATCCCAAGTTGAACGTCCAACATGCTTAATTAAGGGTTAGTTGGCTTAATTTAGTGTTAATTTAGCATATGCTCAATTAAAACTAATTTAATCTAACTAAACATCTAAACATGGCCCTAAAAATATGGATCTATGTTCCCTCTAGTTTGAATTTGAATTTTGGAGGGAAATGACATGGCACTTCCAAAATTCAAATTCAAATAAGAAGCAACAAGAATAAGCCATGTAGGAGTGAGAAAGCACATGTGGAGTGAAATAAGGGGGCAAAGGGGCCCACATGTCTCCTACATGCTTCATGTGTTGGTTAGAAGGGTTTTAGAAGCAATTAGGGGTGTGGAAATGAATAACCACACGTCCAAATGCATTCTAGATAGGTCCAACTAATTAACACGCTCCACAAAGAGACTATTTACACCTCCTAAAGGAAAAAGAACCTATAGGCCAAAATACAAGGCCAAAAATAAAACTAACTACACCCCTAAAGTCTTAATGACTTAAAGGTGCTTATACAAGCCTAAAAATGGTCAAATTAATACAATTAAATGGAACATGTCCTAAACTAAGCTTCTTGAAGCTTCATTCAAGTCATGCTCCTTTATTATTGGTTGCTCAAGCCCATGCTAGGGGTGCATGCATCATATCCTCTCCCCTGAGGAGGATTTGATCTCAACTCTCTTGGTCTTTCTTTCTCTTTTTCCAGTCCTTCAAGAGAATGAGCATAGGAATGAGTATGTGATTATGTACATAGATGTTAAGGGGAGGAGATCTATAGGTAGACCTCATAGACTTGGGGTGGTGCGCATATGCACTAAGGTTTAAAAGTTGTTTGTTGTGCCTATGCCCCTACATAGCAGTTCCCTAAGTGACTCCAAGTTTACTAAAGGCTAGTCAGCTTAGGTGCCTTGGAGCACTCATCCAAGAAATCTAGGTAGGCTTTATCTTGTTGTTCACCCCAGAAGATGATGATGGGCTTAGGGGTGGACCTTTCTTTCAAGGTCTCTTTGAGTGGGCCTTGAGATTGGCTATGGACAGAAAAGATTTGTAGCCCAATCTCTTGAACACACTTGGCCATATCCACAAGTAGTATTTGAGGTTGTGTTTCATTGTGCTCAAAATTTGTGGGCACAACCTCATTTCCTACTTGTAACATGGGAAGGTTGTTTACACTTAGATTTTCCTTGGATGGAAAGCAAAAATCTCCTTGAATAACAACTTCCTTTCCTTTCAAGTGTGAACTTGAATTTCTTGCTTGAGCTTTATAAAAGGGGGATCAAGTTCAACACTTGGTGGAATCTTTTCTTTAGGAGCAATTAAAGGTTGTGGAAAGATGTTTTCAAATGATTGAGACACAACCTCCACTTGCACTTGTCCTAAGAGAGAAGTTTCTTTAATAAAATCTTCCTTAGAACTTAAGGAGTAATCTTCTTGAAGACCTTCTTCTCTCTCACTTTTGACCAAGTTTTGGACTTGAGGCTCTTGTTTGAACCTTAATGGTGTAGGCTCAAGTTCAAAACTTGGTGAAGTGTTGAATTGGACTCCACTTTCACCATCCTTGAACAAGACCTTTCCCAAGTATTGGACTTTACACTTTTGTTTCTCAAAGGGTAAAGTATGACTCCAACACTTGTTCTCTTTTTTTCTTTCCCATTTTTCTTCTCTTTCTTTCTTTTCTCTCTCCCATTTTTCTTCTCTCTCTTCTCTCTCTTTTATCTCTTTTTCCTCTTTTTCTTTTCTTTCTATTCTCTCTTTTCTATACTTTTCTTTTATTTTTATTTTTCTCTCTCTACACTTTTCTCTTTCTTTTTCAAAGTGGTCACAGGGATAGGAAAATGGAGTGAAAAATAAGGGAGAATTTGGGTCATGGTAACCACTAAGGACAGGTTGGTTCCTAGAGTTGAACTCACTCATCTCACCCTTTGTTTTGGTTTCTCAACTAAAAGATGTATGAGCCTTTAGAACTCAAACACCACCTAAACAAAACGCAAATACACTCAAGAGCTACTCCTAAATGAAAACCTACAAGTGCAAAAGCCTTTGGAACTTCATGCACATACTAAGGATGAATTAAAAAAGATAAGGTAAAGGCTAAAGGCAAAACTAAAAGAGAGAGGATCTAAGCGAGGTCCTAAGGTATGAAGAAGTGTACCAGTCCTTCTTCACACCTAAAATGAGAAAAAACTAATCTATTACACATAAAAGGAAGTGAGCCTTAAGGGCATCCAACACTTCTTAAAAAGAATAAGAGGCCATATACAACAAATGAATTAAACAACTAAAATGAGAAAAAACTAATCTATTACACATAAACGCAAGTCTTCTCTCCAAGATTTCCTCACAAGTGCTTCACTCTTGTGTCCTTGCTCTTCCTTTTGTTCATGTCTTTTTGACTATTTCAACTCTTCCTTAATAGGCTACCCTTGTGGAAGGCTCCCTTTCTCAAAGCCCTCCCTACACAAAAGTGGCACCAACCAACCAAGACCAAGAAAGGTAGAAACAAGCAAAAGCAATAAAGCACAATTTGAATGGACACTTCCAAATGGAAAGAATAGTAGTGACAAGACTTCAAAGATCACAAAGAAGACAAACTAAAAATAAAGGCTAGAAGGAATTACGTACAACAAAGGGAAAATCCTAGAAAGGTTCTAGATTAGAATAAGGACTAAAATACAAAATGACACAAATAATTTTCAAAAATTGCACTAATTAAAAGGTGAATGGTTGAATGCTTTATGAATTGGTTTCAAGCTATTTCAATTGAGTTTAGGTCCTCTTTTGAAATTACAATAAACTTCCAATTAGGTACAACACTTTTTTCTATGTATTTTTTTTACTTTGTTTTTGCACTCCTTTTTTTTTCTTTGTTTTCAAATTGTCTTTTGATTTCTTTTCTTTTTTTTTCTTAAATTTCTTTTGGCTGCACCTAATTTTTTATTTTAAGATTTGGTTTGAAAATTTAATGAGGAAACAAGAGGTACTAATCGCTTGAAAAGTTTCAGCAAGCAAGGCCACACATAGTTCAAACCAAACATGCAATCTAGGAAAATTTTAGCAACTCAAAAGTGCACTAAATTGATAAGTGATTTATGATATGCTTAGGAGAGTTTGGTCAAGCAAGATTCAACTTATTTTATGCAAGTTTTATGCTCAAATGCCACAGCCAAAAAAAAACTTTCAAACAAATGCAGAAAATTTCACTTCAAGTTAGCACACAAAAAACTGCTATAATTCAACAAGACACCAAAATTTAGAAGATGAAATTGAGCTATAATTTTTTTTGATAATTTTATTTAGGAAACATGCTTGAACTAAAAGCATGTGACACTTCTTAAGAGACTTAAAAAAGAGAGAAAACCTCTCTTAGAAGCTCAATTTCAAGAAGCTTACATAACACTTTTTTAAGACTCAAAACAACACAAAAATTTAGTAAAACCTAAGAAATTTAAAATTGACAAATTAAGGACTAAACATGACATTTTAATGACATAACAAGAAGATTAAAAAAATGAAAAAATAAACACCTAAACACAAAACCAAACTGAACAAAAAAAACTGCACCTAGTCTTGATGCAAAACTAGCCAAGGATGTGCCACAGCGCTGTGGTTTTTGACACAGCTGTGTGGGTTTAATATGGTATGTTGCCCACCTACACTCCAAATTTTTTATACAATGAACAAGAAAAGTTAGATAATTTTGTAGTTCCAAAGATCCAAACTTGAACAATTCTAAGGTTTATTTTTAAAAACTACTCATTCCAAATTAACCAAAGAATTACACCAAAGAATTGTTTCAAAATTTAGAGAAAGATTATTTTCATTCAAATGTATCAAGACTTGAAGTAGATGTTTTGGTGGTCTGATATGAAGAAAGATGTGGCTAAATTTGTTGAATGTTGCTTAGTGTGTCAAAAGGCAAAGGTAGAACATCAAAGACTGTCTTGTGAAGTACAACCTTTAGACATTCCAGAATGGAAGTGAGAGAGCATCTCTATGGACTTTGTGACTAGATTACCAAGGACCACATATGGTCACGATGTGATATGGGTGATTATAGATAGGTTAACAAAATCTTCTCATTTTCTACATATTAATATTAGTTTTTCTATGGAAAACTTATGTCAGTTGTACATCAGTGAGATGATTCAACTACATGGTGTACCTTCTAGTATTATATCTGATAGAAACCCTCGTTTTACCTCTAGTTTTGGAATGGTTTACAACAAGCTTTAGGAACTAAGATTAGACTAAGCTTTAGTGAACTACAAAGACCGTCTAGTTGAACATTCAACATGCTTAATTAAGGGTTAGTTGGCTTAATTTAGTGTTAATTTAGCATGTGCTCAATTAACACTAATTTAATCCAACTAAAGATCCAACATGGTCCTAAAAATATGGATCTATGTTCCTTCTAGTTTGAATTTGAATTTTGGAGGGAAATGACATGACACTTCCAAAATTCAAATTCAAATAAGAAGCAACAAGAATCAGCCATGTAGGAGTGAGAAAGCACATGTAGAGTGAAACAAGGGGACAAGGGGGCCCACATGTCTCTTACATGCTTTATATGATGGTTAGAAGGGTTTTAGAAGCAATTAGGGGTATGGAAATGAATAACCACACGTCCAAATGCATTCTAGATAAGCCCAACTAATTAACACACTCTACAAAGAAACTATTTACAACTCTTAAAGAAAAAAGAACCTATAGGCCAAAATACAAGGCCAAAAATAAAACTAACTACACCCCTAAAATCCTAATGACATAAGGGTGCTTATACAAGCCTAAAAATAGTCAAATTAATACAATTAAATGGAACATGTCCTAAAGTAAGCTCTTTGAAACTTCAACCAAGTCATGCTCATTTCTTATTGGTCCTAGCTCCAGCCAATACTAGGGGTGCATGCATCAACAATTGTTATTCTAACTCCATTATGTCAATGTGGACATTACTTCGATAATCACACCTTGAAAAATAAAGATTAACATTTTAAGAAACTACTATAAAAAAATAAAGCAAATCCAACAGTTGAACAATTGTATAGCGGTGATACTAAATTTCCTTACTAACCGCAGCTGGAAAGACTCCATGTTAGGCACCATTCACTGATACCATCAATCACACTATCTCAAATTGTGTTGATGTTCATTAAAAAATGACAAACATTTATAAATCATACACCATAGACCTAATCCCATATATCTCACTTCGGACAATTTTTTGAGTATATAAATGTTGAAAAAAAAAATGTTAAGAATCTGTTATCCAAAAATAAACCAAATCGAACGGTTCAACTAATGTATAGGCGCTCAAACCAAAATCTGCTACAGGTATGATTAAGATCCTAAAAATACCGTTCTTACCCTAAGTTCATTATCTCTCACTACAGAATTATTTAGATGATCTCACAATTGAAAATAAATATTAATATCTTAAGAACCTATTACTAAAATAAACCAAATCCAATAGTTAAAATATTCTATAGACACTTAAGAAAAAATATGGTATTGTATGAGATGCTAAAAATATAATTGTTATTTTGACTCTATTATGTCACTCGGGATATTATTTAGATGATCCCACCATTGAAATTAAATATTAATATCATAAGAATCAACAACCCAAAAATAAACCAGATCCAACGGTTAAACTACTCTATAAACACTCAAGACAAAATATGGTATTGTATAAGATGTTAAAAGTATAATTGTTATTCTAACTCCATTATGTCACTCAGGACATTATTTCGATGATCCAACCATTGAAAATAAAGATCAACATCATGAGAATGGTTGAGCAATTGTATACCGATGCTACCACAATACAATTAAGATTCTAAAATTACAGTTCTTACTATGGGTTCATTATCTCTCACTAAGGACATTATTTAGATGATCCCACCATGGAAAATAAATATTAATATCATAAGAACCTACTACCCTAAATAAACCAAATCCAAGAGTAACTATTTTATAGACACCAAGACAAAATATGGTATTGTATAAGTTGCTAAAAATATAATTGTTATTCTTAGTTTATTATGTAACTCTAGACATTATTTAGATCATCCCACCGTTGAAAATAAATATTAGTATCTTAAGAACCTACTACGCAAAAATAAATCAAATCTAATAGTTAAACTATTCTATAGACATTCAAGACAAAATATGGTATTTTATAAGAGGGTAAAAATATAATTGTTATTCTAATTCCATTATGTCACTGTGAAAATTACTTTGATAATCCCACTTTTGAAAATAAAGATTAACATGAAGAACCTACTATAAAAAAATAAAAGCAAATCTAACGGTTGACCAATTTTGTAGCAGTGATATTAATTTTCCTTACTAACCGCAGCTGGAAAGACTCCCTGTTAGGCACCGTTCACTCAAACCATCAATCACACTATTTCAAATCGTGTTGATGATCACTAATACATGACAGACATTGATAAATGATACACCACCGACTTAATCCAGTATCTCTCACTTCGGACAATTTTTTGAGTATATAACTGTTGAAAAAAAAAGAAATATGTTAAGAACCTGTTATCCAAAAATAAACCAAATCGTACGGTTCAACTAATGTAAAGACGCTCAAACAAAAATCTGCTACAGGTATGATTAACATCCTAAAAATATAGTTCTTACCCTCAGTTCATTATCTCTCACTACGGGCATTATTTAGACGATTCCACCGTTGAAAATAAATATTAATATCTTAACAACCTATTATGCAAAATAAACCAAATCCAACAGTTAAACTATTCTATAAACACTCAAGACAAAATATTGTATTGTATAATATGCTAAAAATATAATCATTATTCTGACTCTATTATGTCACTCTAGACATTATCTAGATTATCCCACCGTTGAAAGTAAATATTAATATCATAAGCATCAACTGCCCAAAAATAAACTAAATCCATCGGTTAAACTATTCTATAGACACTCAAGACAAAATATGGTATTGTATAACATGTTAAAAGTATAATTGTTATTGTAACTCCATTAAGTTACTCTTGACATTATTTTGATGATCCCACCATTGAAAATAAAGATTAACATCATGAGAACGTACAATAAAAAATAAAGTCAAGCTAATGGTTGAGCAATTGTATAGCGGCAGTACGAAATTTCATTCCTAACGTAATTGGAACAACTCCCTGTTAGGCACCATTGACTCATACCATCAATCACACTATCTGAAATCGTATTGATGTTCATTAATACATCACAAACATTTATAAATCATACACCACACAAGTAATTCATTATCTCTCACTTCAGACATTATTTTGAGGATATGACTGTTGAAAACAAAAATAAATATGTTAAGAACCTACTATCTAAAAATAACCCTAATCCAAAGGTTCAACTAATGTATTGACACTCAAACAAAACCTACTACAATACAATTAAGATTATAAAAATAGAGTTGTTACTCTGGGTTCATTATCTCTCACTATGGACATCATTTAGACGATCCCACCGTGGAAATAAACAGTAATATCTTAAGAATCAACTGCCCAAAAATAAACCAGATTCAATGGCTAAACTATTCTACAGACACTCAAGACTAAATATGGTATAGTATAAGATGCTAAAATTATAATTGTTACTATAACTCCATTATTTTACTGTGGACATTATTTCGATGATCCCACCATTCAAAATAAAGATTAACATCATGATAACGTACTATAAAAAAATAAAGAAAATCTATCAGTTGAGCAATTGTATAGCGGTGATAGTAAATTTCCTACTAACCGCAACTGGAAAGACTCCCTGTTAGGCACCGTTCACTCATATCATCAATCACACTATTTCAAATCGTGTTGATGTTCAATAATACATGAGAGACATTTATAAATCATACACCATACACCTAATCCATTTTCTCTCACTTCGGACATTATTTTGAGGATGTCACCATTAAAAACGAAAATAAATATGTTAAGAACCTGTTATCCAAAACTGAACCAAATCCAATAATTTAACTAATGTAGACATGCTCAAAACAAAATCTGCTACAGGTATGATTATGATCCTAAAAATACAGTTCTTACCCTCAATTCATTATCTCTCACTATGGACATTATTTACATGATCCCACTGTTGAAAATAAACATTAATATCTTAAGAACTTATTACTCAAAATAAACCAAATCCAATAGTTAAATTATTCTATAGACACTCAAGACAAAATATGGTATTGTATAAGATGTTAAAAGTATAATTGTTATTCTAACTCCATTATGTCACTCTGGACATTATTTAGATTATCCCACCATTGAAAGTAAATATCAATATCATAAGAATCAACTGCCGAAAAATAAAACCGATCGAACGGTTAAACTATTTTATAGACACTTAGGACAAAATATGGTATTGTATAAGATGCTAAAAGTATAATTGTTATTCTAAGTCCATTATGTCACTCTAAACATTATTTCGACGATCCCACCATTGGAAATAAAGATTAAAATCATGAGAACGTACTATAAAAAAATGAAGCAAATCTAACGGTTGAGCAATTGTATAAGGGTGGTACTAAATTTCATTCCTAAGTGCAGCTGGAACGACTCCCTGTTAGGCACCATTGACTCAAACCCTCAATTACACTATCTCAAACCGTGTTGATGTTTATTAATACATCACAAACATTTGTAAATTGTACACCACGCAACTAATCCATTATCTCTCACTTCAGACATTATTTTGAGGGTATGACCGTTGAAAACAAAAATAAATATGTTAAGAACCTATTATCCAAAAATAAACTAAATCCAATGGTTTAACTAATGTATAGACACTCAAAATAGAATCTGCTACAGGTATGATTAAGGTCCTAAAAGTACATTTCTTACCCTGAATTTATTATCTCTCACTACGGACATTGTTTACATGATCCCACCGTTGAAAATAAAGAAAATTCAACCAATTATCAATATCTTAAGAACCTATTACTCAAAATAAAGAAAATCCAATAATTAAACTATTCTATAGACACTCAAGACAAAATATGGTATTGTATAAAATGCTAAAAATATAATTGTTATTTTGACTCTATTATGTCACTCTGGACATTATTTAGATGATCCCGCCGTTGAAAGCAAATATTAGTATCTTAAGAACCTACTACAAAAAAATAAACCAGATCAAACAATTAAACTATTCTATAGACATGCAAGACAAAATATTGTATTTTAAATAAGAGTCTATTATGCCTATAGTATCCATTTTGGGACAACTTTTCACATGTAGAATAAATTTCAGCAAAGTCAACATCATTCACATACATGTCTTTGAAAGATTTAAATCCAAAAAATTTAGTTTCAAGCATAAAAAGCAATGCATGTCTCCTAGAAAGCTCATCAGCCACTACATTCCCTTTCCCTTTTTTATGCTTAATGACATACAAAAATTGCTCTAAGAATTGTGCCCATTTAGCATGCCTCTTATGAAGCTTGCCTTGTCCTTTTAGGTACTTTAAGGATTCATGATCACTATGAATAACAAATTATTTTCGTAATAGGTAATGCTGCCAAGTTTTTAAAGCTCTATCCAAGGCATACAATTCATTATCATAAGTAGAATAGTTAAGAGCAATTTCTCTTAACTTTTCAATAAAATAAGCAATTGGGTGACCTTCTTGCAATAAAACAACCCCAATACCCACATTTGATGCATGACACTCAATTTCAAATGATTTTGCAAAATTAGGCAGAGCAAGAATGAGTGCATTAGTTAATCTATGCTTAAGGGTAGCAAAAGCTTCTTTTTGTTTCTCACCCCATTTAAAACCTACATTTTTCTTAACAACTTCATTTAGAGTTGCAACCAATGTACTAAAATCTTTAACAAATCTCCTAAAGAAACTTGCTAAACCATGAAATCCCCTCACCTCACTCACAGACTTAGGTGTCGGCCATTCTTGGATGGCCTTAACCTTTCCCTCATCTACTTGTACTTCTTTAGCACTAATAAAAAATCCAAGAAATACCACATAAAATCAGTACAAAAGATGTTTTTTTCAAGATTGACATACAATTGTTCTTTCCTAAGCACATTCAAAATAGATTGCTAATGCTCAACATGCAAATCAAGACTAGTGCTATAGATGAGAATGTCATCAAAGTATACCACAATAAACTTGCCTATAAACTCTCTTAAAACATGGTTCATCAATCTCATGAAAGTACTAGGCGCATTAGTCAAACCAAATGGCATAACCAACCACTCATACAAACCATATTTTGTTTTAAATGCAGTTTTCCATTCATCACCTTCCCTAATCCTAATTTGATTATAGTCACTTTTCAAGTCAATTTTTTAGAACACACATGCACTATACAATTCATCAAGAAGATCACCTAACCTGGGAATATGATGCCTATACTTGATGGTGATGTTGTTTATGGCTCTACACAATCAGAACACATCCTCCATGAGCCATCATTTTTGGGCACTAGAATCACTGGTACAACACACAGACTCATGCTATCTCTCACCCAACCTTTGCTCATGAGTTTAACCACTGCCTTTCAATCTCCTTAGTTTCTTATGGATTGCTCCTAAATGCTGGCCGATTGGGTAATGATGTTCTTAGAATGTGCTCAATGTGATGCTCAATTCCCCTCAAATATGGCAATCCACTTGGTACACTTGCTGGAAAAACATCTTGGAAATTCTGCAAAAGAGGTTTAACACAAGAAGGCAGTTTAAAGTTTTCAAATTGGTTAGCATACAAAAGCTGACTTGTACAATACAACAAATATAGGGGCTATCTTGCACAAAGCAACCTCTTAACTTACTTATTTTTTGCTAAACAATTGTGTTTTCCCTCAAGGGCTTGACTTTTTTTCTTCTCAAGTGTTTCACTATTTTTCCTCTCAAGTGTTTCACTCGTTGTTTGCTTTTCTTTTCTCTCATTTTAATTTGATCCTCACACACCTCTGTAGGACTCAAAGGCTTTAGTACAACTTTCTTATCATGATACACAAAGGAAATTTTATTAGTAAAGCCATCATAGACAGCTTTAGTGTCATACTACCACGACCTCCCCAAAAGAACATGGTTGACCTCCATTGGAACTACATCACACTATACTTTGTCTTCATACTTTCCAATGGAAAAAGTCACTTCAGCTTGCTGTTTTACTTGTGACTGGATTATAAAAACCAAAATGGAAGCGAGAGAGCATCTCTATGGACTTTGTGACTAGATTACCAAGGACCACATATGGTCATGATGTGATATGGGTGATTATAGATAGGTTAGCAAAATCTTCTCATTTTATACATATTAATATTAGGTTTTCTATGGAAAACTTACCTTAGTTGTACATCAGTGAGATCATTCAACTACATGGTTTACCTTCTAGTATTATATCTGATAGAGACCTTCGTTTTACCTCTAGTTTTGGAATGGTTTACAACAAGCTTTAGGAACTAAGATCAGACTAAGTTCAACTTACCAGCCTTAAATAGATGGACAATTTAAGAGGATCATCCAATCCTTAGAAGACCTACTAAGAGCTTGTATGTTAGAGCAAATAGAAAGTTGTGATCAATTTTTTCCTTTGATAGAGTTTACCTATAACAGCAGTTTCCACTCTAGCATAAGAATAACCCCATATGAGGCTCTATATGGGAGGAAATGCAGGACCACATTAGGTTGGTATGGGACTGAAAGTTCTTTGATTTTAGGTCCTGATGCATGCACGCCTAGCATGGGATTGAACTAAGACCAATAAGAAAGGAGCATGACTTAGATGAAGTTTCAAGGAGCTTAGTTTAGGACATGTTCCATTTAATTGTATTCATTTTTCCATTTTTAGGCTTGTATAAGCACCCTTAAGTCATTGGGATTTTAGGAGTGTAGTTAGTTTTATGTTCGACCTTGTATTTTGGCCTATAAGTTCTTTTTTTATTTAAGAGGTGTAATTAGTCTCTTTGTGGAGTGTGTTAATTAGTTTGGGCTAGTCCAAGAGAGTTTGGATGTGTAGGATCTTATATCTACACCCCTAATTCTTCTTTACACCCTTCTAACCAACACATGAAACATGTAGGAGACATGTACACCCCTTATCCCCTTCTTTCACTCCACACGTGCTTTCTCACTCATACATGGATGATTCTTGTTGCTTCTTATTTGAATTTGAGTTTTGGAGGTGCCATGTCATTTCCCTCCAAAATTCAAATTCAACCTAAAGGGAACATATATCCATATTTTTAGGGCCATGTTTGGATCTTTAGTTGGATTAAATTAGTGTTAATTGAGAACATGCTAAATTAACACTAAATTAAGCTAACTAACCCTTGTTTAAGAATTTTGGACCTTCATTAATGCAATCCCACCTAGCATGTATCATGCTAGGAGGACTCAAGGAAGGAATGGCATGGATGAAAGCTCATTGAAGATTCGAAGCCATAGACTTCATCATTTTTAGCTTGTAAATATTTTATTTTAATTAGCTAAATAGGAGAGTATTTTTAATTTCCTTAAGGCCATGTATTTTCAACCATCTTCTTAGTTTATAAGGTATAGGTGTCTTTAGTTAAAAAGGAGGAGTAAGCTTAGAATGGGTGCATAAGTTAAGACATGATTTTGGACTAGCCCATTCATATTAGGAGATGCTAATTGCACTCTTGGTGGTGAACTTAGGTGCCTCACTTAAGGCCTAAGACTTGGGTTAATTCGTCTTAATCCTAATTAAGCCCAAGTCCCACATTGCTTAGAAAAGTGTGCCCAAGCTCTCCCATTGGGCTATATATACTCATTCCTCCTCATTGTAAATTTCACCTTTGAAGTTGAATGAAAATAGTCTCTTTGTGAACACATTCTTAGTAAAAGGTCTTGAGGAACCTCTTCCTAGTTGGTTTTTATCAAGGGTTCCTTCCCTTGTGCAAACCTAAAGACTTTGGCTTATCTCTCTTTGAGAGTGGCACCTCAACTCCCTTTTCTTTCCCCTCCATTATCCATTTCATGGTTCTTGGAACCTCTGGGAGAAGATCAAGGGGAGTTTCAAAAGTTTTTTTTCATCATTTGGTATCAAGAGCCAACTCCATGAGGTTCTTTTCTAGCGAAAATGTGACATCATTTTGCATCATTTGCATCCTTGTGGCTAGCTTCACCTTGGCTTCCAGCTCCATTTCTTCTGCCTCTTGGAACCTCTATGAGAAAAGATCTTAGGACCATTCTCTTCATCAAGGATTCTTTAAGATTTCCTTGGGAAAGATGCATCAGGTCCGGAGATAATTCACCAGGCATCAAATAAGAAGAAAATGATTTAGGAAAAGATGAAAATATCAAAGGACAGATAGAAAAGTTAGTACGACAAAAAGAGGAAACTCCTTGAGTTTCAAGAAAAGGATCACGTTTTCTTGAAGGTTACACCAATGACTAGAATTGGTAGAGCCTTCAAATCTTGAAAACTTTCTCCCAAATTCATTAGTCCATATCAAATCCTTAAAAGAGTCGGTTCTATTGCTTACCAAATTACCTTACCTCCTAACCTTTCCAACCTTCATAATGTATTTCATGTTTCCTAACTTTGAAAGTACATTTCTGACCCTTCTCATATGATAGAATATGATATAGTACAAATATGAGAAAACCTCACAATTGATGTGTTTCTTGTGGGAATTGGGGATAAGAGGATTAAACGACTTCGGGTAAAGGAGATGCCTTTTGTAAAGGTATGGTGGAGTCAACATGCAGATAGAGATGCAACCTGGGAGTTAAAGAGCAATATGAGGGAAGTGTACCCCCTTCTCTTTCAAAGCTCGTGAATTTCAAGGGCAAAAGTCCTAAAAGGAGGGGAGAATTGTAACACCCCTATTTTTATAACCAGGTTATTATATGATCTATTTGAAATTATATAATAGAAGTAGTTCTACGTGTGAAAAACTTAATAAAATATGTTAATTGTAGCATATAAAGCATTTTTACTATAGAGGTAGCCATAGGTGAGTTGAAGGAGGAAAAAACAAGTTCTTAAGGCTTGGATTAGGATTCAAAGGTTGTTCACCACTATTCGTAAAACTCTCACTAAGGTAAAAGGGGTGAGATTTATAAACCTTTGTGATGTTAATCTTAATAGACTTATATGTTTTTACTACTCTTATCATTATTATTACTTCTAAAACTAAGTTTTGATTGTCCATTAATATACTAATTGTCTAACCTCGATTTTCATATACTTAGTTGATTGCTTAGTAAAATCTAACGATTATAATTTTTATTTCTCCAAGATATTATTTCTATTCTTTCATTATTATTCTCCAGATATTACTTCTAGTCCTTTGTTATTATTCTTTAGATATTACTTTTGATCCTTTATTATTATTCTTTATATATTGCTTTTGGTCCTTTATTAATATTCTCCAGATATTTCTAGTCCTTTATTTATTATTTCCAAATACTGCTTCTGGTCCTTTATTTATTATTTCTAAATATTACTTCTAGTCCTTTATTTATTATTTCCACATATTACTTTTGATACTTTATTTATTATTTTCAAATATTACTTTTGGTTCTTTGTTTATTATTTCCAAATATTACAGTTTGATTCTTGCTATTATTATTTAAGTTATTCTCGAGATATTATAGTATAGTTCTCTCTTATTATTTATCAATTGTTCTATCATTCAACTTATTGTTTTCAGAAGTTATATTTTGATCATTTTCTATAAAAGTATTTCATCGTATTATTTTACATTTCAGTCTGTTGATATTATTCATTTCAAATTTTGCTTTGAATCTTATTTTATCACTTTCCATCACAAATTAAATTGTGATAAGTTTTGGTTTCCGCAACTTTGATTTATAAAAATAACTACTCTTGGAATTGTTAATAACCATCTTATAATTTTATATGTGAACATTATATTCAAAAGATTATTATTTATATATTGAATATTCATGGTAAAATATATTTATATCTTATAAAATATTCAAATGATGGTGTGTAAAGAAAATTTCATTATAAGTGTGATAATTCTTAAAATCATAAAAGACAATATAAGTATGCTTGATGGTTGCAATATAACTTGATCTTCCACATAAAAAAATATTTTTTAGTATTAAAAATGTATTAATGTTATGAATATTTTAATTATTGATTATGATCCATGAAATAGAAATTAGAGATGAGAAATTAATTTATATATCTATTATGATCTTTTAATTCTTTAAGGATGATTCATAAATGATTCTATGAATGATGATTGAAATATAAATAATATGTGATTAGTAATTGCCGAGCTTAATTACTTTTGAAACTGGGTTGAGATCTTCTAAGAGGAAGTTAGCAAATTCCTAGGTTCCCTTGTAAGAGTAAAACGCAGGTGCATGAGTGTCATGTTTAAGGAAGTCATTGGTACACTGCAAGATGAAAGATAAGGACCGAGTTGGGTCCTAAAATAGAGGAGTTAAAGAGGTATTTTGTGGGGCGTGTTACAACCCTAGAAATCGTATATGCATTGCAAGATCGACCTGCAATGAGGGTATCAATTACTTATCAGTAGTTCCTACGAGAGGTGATATGGTAATGTTAAAACTAATGAAAGGGGAGGTGTTTGAGGGGCTGTTTCAAGATTCATGTAAGCTCTTGTCGCAATATTTTTATCAATGGGCTAAGTGGTCACCAACAGATGTGGCATAGGACCATCATGCATGGGTGCGCTGTAAAGGTGTCCCTATGCACACTTGGTCTCAAAATTTTCTTGAGAATGTAGTCAAGACGATGAGAGTTTTTATAACCACCTCGTTGCCATGCCTACTCTCTCTTGTCATCAGAGAAAATGCCTATTCACATTAAGATCAACATCTTCCCAATATGAATTGATTCACGCTTATCAGTAAGTCACATTATTTTTATAGAAGCCTAGTTTATATTTTTAATTTAAAATTGTATTTTTTGAAAAAAAAAGAAACCTTTAACTTTAGAGATTGTGTTTCATTTTTTTGACTTAATTATATTTTGTGTCCTGTATTTTGTTCAATTTTTTATATGTTATCACCTATTTTTAAATTATGATATTACATCTCCTAGCTTTTTCTCAAGGAATGAAAAAATGAGAGGGAGAGAGCCAGAGAGAGAGAGAGATTAGTGTGTGATGTTCTTGGAGAAGAGGGCAGTCAGAGAAGGGTTAGTGGGGAATAGGAGGAGTTGGTGGAGTTCCTGATGGATTTTGTTACAAAGGTGCCCAGGAGCAGGGATGTTTTAAAATGGGGTGCCAAAGAAAGGAAAACGCAGGGGATCAGGAGGAGCGAGGTGGTAAAAAACAGAGCAGGGGGTCAAACTAACAAGATGTAGAAGGGCAGACTGGTGTCTGATTCCGAAATGGGTGCACAATTGAGGGTAGGAAAACACACAAGTGTGAATGCAGTGGCTAAGGGGATGTGGTTAATAAGGATGCAAGTGGGAGTTGTTAATAATAATGAGGGGGAGGTGATTCAAAAGTTGAGTATGAAAGAGAGGGATAGGAAAGAGGCGGGTGAGGGTCAAAATTCCAAGTTGCCAAGAAGTTACTATCATGGAATATGAGGGAGGGGGAGGGGTGAGCAGTCACTAATTTGATTAAAGAGCAATAACTATGAATGTTATGATTACAACAAAGATGGAAAAGATCGAGAATAAAGCTCGTTAGTGCCTATGGTGAGTGATGAACATTAGTTGGAAGTCTAAACCATTCAATGGAAGTTCATGCTGTTTATTGATGTTGTGGGATCAGATGAAGTTTCACCTTGAAGATAGTTTTGAATGTTCTTACTTAATTGGCCTAGTTGGTAAATAGGCAGGAAAGGAGGAATAAATGACAATAGTTAATGTTTATGCTCCTTACAACAGTGAGGAAGAGAAGAATTATTGGATTCAAGTAAATAATTTCATATAGGAATGAGGGGGAGGATGTTAGTGCATTTTGGGTGATTTTAACTATGTTGTAAGTGCAAATAAGCGAAAAAAGGTGGAAGGGAATAATCGTGCTCTAGACATGTCATTGTTTAATATATTTATGGAGGATGTAGGTCTTATTGATTTGACATTGAGTAGGAGGAAATTCACCTAGTATCGAAATGATGGGCAAACTATGAGCAAGTTTGATTTTTCGGTTACTAAAGAATGACTGGAGGTGTGGGGTAATTTGGAGCAATGGGATCTGCTAGGAGTGTATCTAACCACTATCATGTCATGCTAATAGTTGGGGAGGTCAAAACCATTCCGATGTTTAATTGTTGGCTCGAGGATAAACGGTTTCGACCTTTTGTAGAGGCTGAATGGATGAAGATGTCTCTAGAAGGCAGGAAGGCGTTCCGTCTTTATGGAAAAACTAAGATTGCTAAAGGCTAGGTTGAAATAGTGGAACAAAACAATGTTTAGAGATATTGATAACCATATAGAGGAAGAAAGAAGAGGGTTACATGATCTTGATATGATTAAAGAGGAGAAGGAGATGGAGGAAAAAGAGATTAGGGAGCAAAAAAGGAAGCAAGAGAATTTAAGAAATGTCGTAAGTGTGCTCTTGTGAGGCAAAAATCAAGATTCTAGTGGTTGCATGAAGGTGACGCTAACACAAGATTCTTTCACAGGGCATTGGTAAAATAGAGAAAAAAGAATGAGATTTTGAGCCTAGACTTTAAAGGTCAGGAGGTGGTGGAAGTGGATTGTCAAACTCTACTTTGAAAACCACTTTCTAGGAAAGGAGTGGAGACGACCAAAGATTGATGTCATATCCTTTCTTCAATTGCTTGAAGGTGCATAAGGGGTTCTTGAAATGCTGTTTTTGGAGGAGGAGAAGTATAGGATTACGATAGTTGTAAAAATCCAAGCCCTCATAGTATCAATTTTATGTTTATAAAAGAATTTTGGCCATTGTTAAAAGGGGATGTTTAGGCACTTTTTTATTAGTTCCACAAAAATGGGAAGTTGTTTAAAGGGTTCAACAACTCTTTCATGTTATTCCTAAGAAGGGGCTAATCCAGTCAAGTTGAGTGATTGTTGGTTAATTTAAGTTATTGGGTCTATTTATAAAGTATTGGCAAAGGTGTTGGAAACATGGTTGTGAAGGGTGATCCACTCAGTTTTATCTGAAGATCAATCAATGTTTGTAAAAGGAATGCAAATTCTTGATGGTATCTTAGTAGTGAATGAAGTGGTGGATGATGCGAGAAAGAGAAAGGAAGATTTAATGTGTCTGAAGGTGGACTTTGAAAAGGCTTATGACATAATGAGTTGACAATATATGTGGTATGTTATGAAGCAAATGGGGTTTGAATCAGTTTGGTTGAAGTGGATCAAGGAGTGTGTCAGTACATCAAGAATTTTGGTGTTGTTTAATGGTAGTCCAACAGAGGAGTTTGGCGTATCTAGAGGGCTCAGGCAGGGTGACTCTTTATCATTGTTCTTGTTTCTCTTAGTTGCGGAGGGATTAAGTCAAATGGTTAAGGAAGTTTTGTCTACTAGGTAGTGGAAGGGGTATGAAATGAAAAGACAAGGGTCGTTATATTACATCTTTAGTTTGCAGATGATACTCTTTTTCTAGCGAAGTAGGACTGGTTGTCCATAGAGGTAGTTAAAGCGATGTTGCAAAATTTTGACATGATTGTGACACTCTATTCTAGAAGGAGCGGTGGTTAGGGAATTGATGCTTTCCTCCCTAGCAAGGGTCATGGTTAGGAGGATTTAGGAAGACATGGCAAGAAAGGAGGGAAAAAGACCTCACCTTCTCATGGAGATCAAGATGATGGAAACTAGGTCATAGTCTTCTTTTTAGTCCTTCATGTATACGTTTTTTCTTTAGGAGTTTGGAGGTGGTTTTATTTTTATTTTTGGCCTTCTATTTTGGCCTTTGTGTCTTTTTTAATTTAGGGGGTGTAATTAGTCTCTTTTGTGGGGTGTGTTGAGTAGTTTGGGCTTTTTTGGAAAAGCTTAGGAGTGTGGTTTTTGTGAACCACACCCCCTAAGTTAGTTCCATACCCCTCCAACTCACACATGAAGCATGAGAGACATGTGGGACCTCTTGGTTCCCCTCCACTTGGACGGAACTTTCTCTCTCCTCTACTTGGATGGAACTATATGAGTGCCTATTTATATTTTCTTATGGACTAAAGATTGTCCAATTTCTCAAGAAAATTATTGTACCAATTTAGAAAAAGATATACGACTATCAATCACTTCCCAAACATATCCTTGATGACTGTGGTTAATCATCACAGATTGATTATGGATCCATACATAGAATCAAGTAGGATTGGGTTCAATTATTTAGATGAGTACGGTTGAGCCCATATATTGAGTCAATTGAGATTGAGTAATAGGTCAAACCTTAGGCCCCCATTGTTTGTTAAATTTATTAAGATTAACGTTGATGATTTATAAAAATCTCGTGTGTTTCCTTTCATGTGTTTCTTTTCATATATGTTTGGGGTACAAATAGACGATGGATTTGACCAGTAGGCTACGACGAAAGGATTCAGAGGATTCCCTCTCAATATGTTGAGTTCATAAACAAGTTACTCTTGATGTTTGGGTAATTTTAGGTTCGTAAGGAATCCACTGCTTTGGATTAGGACCGTTTAAAAAGGATGATGGTAATAATTAATGTATTTTATATTTTAAGTATTTTATAGAACGAGGTTTTATAATGACTACATTTGGCTTACAATGTTTATAAGAAGATTATGGTTTTTTATGTAAGATCAAATTTTGAAAATCTTCCATATTTTTATAAATACTTTAGTTAAGAATTAGGGGTGTTACATTATACACTTTGGCTCTAAATCAAGATGTTTCATTGAAAGAAATGCAACTTTCAAGCCATAGGTGGCAATGGATCTAGAGACATCAACTGTTTGTGTGGGAAGTGGATTTGTTGGAGGAGTTACAACAAGAGTTGGAAGAAGTTGTGTTGCAAGAGAGTGTTCCTAATAAATGGGCGTGGAATATGGAAAGCTCGGGTCAATACACTATAGCATTTGCTTAAAAGGCATTGAAGGAAGATTCTCAACCTCATCTGCATAAGTTTTTCAAGCTCCTTTGGGCAAAAGCCGTTCCAGCAAAGATTCCATTCCTGGTCAGACAACTAGACATGGATAGGTTGTCAACCAAACACAATTTAGTACGTTAGAGAATAGTTTAACTTGGTGATGTGATGCAATCCCACCTAGCATGCATCATGGCTAGGAGGACTCGAGGAAGGTATGACATGGATGAAAGCTCATTGAAGATTTGAAGCCATAGTCTTCATCATTTTTAGCTTGTAAATATTTTATTTTAATTAGCTAAATAGGAGAGTATTTTTAATTTCCTTAAGGCCATGTATTTTCAGCCATCTTCTTAGTTTATAAGGTATATGTGTCTTTAGTTAAAAATGAGGAGTAAGCTTAGAATGGGTGTATAAGTTAAGACATGATTTTGGACTAGCTCATTCACATTAGGAGATGCTAAACTTAGGTGCCTCACTTAAGGCCTAAGACTTGGGTTAATTAGTCTTAATCCTAATTAAGCCCAAGTCCCACATTGTCTAGAAAAGTGTGTCCAAGCTCTCCTATTGGGTTATATATACTCATTCCCCCTCATTGTAAATTTCACCTTTGAAGTTGAATGAAATAGTTTCTTTGTGAACACATTCTAAGTAAAAGGTTTTGAGGATCATCTCTCTTGAGAAACCTCTTCCTAGTTGGTTTTTATCAAGGGTTTCTTCCCTAATAGCAAACTTAAACACTTTGGCTTATCTCTCTTTGAGAGTGGCGCCCCACCTTCATTTTCTTTCTCCTCCATCATCCATTTCATGGTGCTTGGAACCTCAAGGAGAAAGATCAAGGGGAGTGTAAAAGCTTTTTGCATCATTTGGTATTAATAGCCAACTCTATAAGGTTCTTTTCTAGTCTTAATTTTCTTTAATTTTTTCCGGCTTTTCTTCTTAGTGTTCTTGCTGCTTTCTTTATTTTTTCCAGCCTTTGATTCTTGTCATTTAATTCCTTTTATGTCTTGTTAGTTTATGTTCTGTAGTTTTCATTTAATTCAATTTATTTCCTAGTTTTTATTGCTTTCTAGATTCAATTTATCTTGTTCTTTTCCATTGAATCTTTATATGTTTCCTTTAGGATTGTTTCTTTAATTTTATGCCCAGCTTTTTATTTTTTTCCTTATTCTTGTGCAAATTCTAAGAAGGTCATTGTAATGACTTCACAAAATTTGTGAAGGAAGCCACACAGTCTTGATCTTTGGATGCACATTGTTCTTCTTGTTTGAGTTTTTAATTCTATTTTCCTGCACCTATTATTCTATTTTTTCAGCCCCTTGCTCTTTGTTTTGGGTGCATATTTCTGAGTATTTTGAGTCATTTAATTTCAGTTTTTAATCTTCCAAGTTATCTCTTAGTTGGTCATGGTGTAGTCCTTTTATTGTTTCTTAATTCTACATAATTTTGCCTTTTATTTTTACCATATCTCTTGGAATTGAGCATCAGGGGGTCTTGCCTCTTGATCTTGTGTCCTTGAGTCCCACATGCTTTAGATCATAGCATGTTTCAAAAACATATTTTCTCCAAATTTGCTCAATTCTTCCTAGAGTCTTTTTTTTTTTGTTAGTAGTTTAAAGTTTTGTGCTAGTCTTTGGTGAATTGCTTTTCCTGCCTGTTTTGGGATCATTTGGGCATGTATTTGGGCTGTAATCCTTGAAAAATTAAGTTGGCCTAAGCTCATTAAGTATCTCATTTAGTGTCTTCTTTGTTCACCTAAATTTACTAGTGCATCTTGAAGTACTTTGGTTTTCACTTTTTTATTCAATTTTGTGGTTGTCCATCTATTTTAATTCAAGCACCTATCCTCATTACACTGCTTATCATATTTTTGTTAGAATTTTGTTAAGAGATGTAGCAAAAATATTCAAAAAAAAAGAAGAAATCAAAGCAAGTAAACAAAAAAGTGGTAGAAAAAGTGTTAAAAAGAAAAAAAAAACATAAAAATTTTAGTGCACCTCAAATTGCTTCAATTTGTTTAAAGAAGTGTTTAAAATTCATGAATCTTGCTTGAAATAATTTGTCTATGATTCAGCCATAACCATTAAAAAATTGTGCAAATTGTGCAAATTTTAGTCCATTCTAATCTAGACCCATTCTAGGTTTTATTTTGTGTTCTTACTTTCTTTTTACACCTTTTATTTTTTGCTTGTTCTTATTGGCTTTCTTTGAGTTTGTTTAAAAAATAAATTATTTCCACTTGGATATGTACCTATTCTTGTTAGTGCTTTTCTTGTTTTTGTGCTTTCAAAATCTTGTTTCTCTTGGTACTTGTTGGGCCTTACTTTCATGGTGGTGGCCATGTGTTGAAACTTCCACAAGGGTAGCATCCTTAGGAAGTGTTGATTTAAGACAAGGAAGAGAAAACTTGAAGAGGAGGCCAAAACTTGAGTGAAACACTTGGTGAGGAGCATTGGAAGAAGGAACATTCAATACTTCTTTTAGTTTCTTGTATTTTTAAATTGGGTGTATTTTATTAAAGGTCTTTTTTTAATTAGAGGTGTTGGATGCCCATAAAGGTCACCTCTTTTGTATGTAATAAATCTTAGTTTCTCGTTTTAGTATGGATAAGGAATTGATACCCCTTATTCATACTTAGGAGCATGTTAGAATCCTTTAGCTTTACTTTAAATTTCTTTATTTGCTTTCAACGTTTAGGAAAGTGCTTAAGTTCCAAAAAGAGTGTTTCTTACATTTTACTTAGTTCCATAGGCCTTACACTTTTAAATGTCATCACACACATCTAAAAGTGTTAGGAATGTTAATAAAAGTAGGGAAGATAAAAGAGAAAAAGAATGGGAGGAATATATGAAAGATTAAAAAGAGAAAATGAAGAAAAAGAGAGAAAAGAAAGAGAGGAGAAAAGACAAAAAGAAAGAGAAAAATATAGGAGATAAAGAGAAGAAGGGAACGAATAAGACAAGAGAGAAAAGAGCAAGAGAAAAGAGAAAGAGAAGAGAGGGGCCAAAGAGAAAGAGAAGAAAGAGAAAAAGAGAGACAAGAGAGAAGGGAAAATGAAAAGAAAGAAAGAGAAAAAGAAGAAAATAAAAGAAAAGAGTTAGAGAGAAAAGAGAGAAGAGAAAGGAGAGAAAAAGAGAAGAAAGAATTGGAAAAGAGAGAAAAAGAACAAAAGGAGTTAGAAAGAAGGGAAGAAAAGAAGATACAAAAAGAGAGAGATGCCTATAAGAGCTCTTGTGGTAACATTTACACACGTTATAAAGACTTAGAAGACCCTAGAATAACCCATGACATTCATGCTTCTTCTAGTAAGAAGGAAAACCCTAAAAGGCATCCTAAGAAAAAGAAAAAACCTTCTATAATTAAACCCAAAAGAGAGTCATCCAAAAGAAAGCATATTGAGAGAAAACCCTTGATTATGAGTGACACCCCTACCACTAGTTCGAGCACTTGTTCTCGGAGTCCTAAATGTTTTCAGTGTTTAGAAAAAGGGCATATTGCTTTGTTTTGCCCCAAAAGAAAAAGGACTTTAAGGGGAACATCAAATGAAAAGGGTACTCATTCATGTGATGATCTCTTCAAAATGAAACAACTTCTTGGAAGTCATCCTTGTAAGGAAACCCAAACACAAAGAGATAATGTTTTTCAAACAAGATGCAAAATTTTGGGCAAAACTTGTTCTCTCATTGTGGATGGTGGATCATGTTGTAATTGTTGTAGCACAAGGGTGGTGGAAAAGCTATCACTTGCTACTACTCTTCATCCTTCACCTTATTCTTTGCATGGACTTAATTATGAAGATGGTGTAGTAGTAAGAGAGCAAGTGGAGATTAGCTTCTCCATAGAGAAGTATCGCGACAAAGTGTTATGTGATGTAGTCCCTATGGAAGCTAGTCACATGTTGTTGGGAAGGTCATGGCAACATGATAAAGAAACTTTGCACAATGGCCTCACTAATAAAATCACTCTCTCTCATAAAGGGAAAAAGATTACCTTACTTCCTCTTACCCCTACTGAGGTTATGCATGATAGAAGGATCATGAAGCTTAAGAGAGAGAGGGATAAAAATGAAAATAAGGTTATTGGTAGGAAGACCGAGTCTAAGGAAGATCCGCCTTTGCCTTCAAAGGAGGTTCTCTACATAGAAAAATTTTTCTGCCAACTCTTACAAAAAGAACAAGTTGAATTTGAGGATGTGCCTATACCTTTTGAGCACCTTGATCCATACCCTCAAGTCCAACTTTATGAGTGCTCCATTCCGCTTAGACTAGTCTCACCTACTATTTCAAAACCTTTAAGGCTAGTATCTAGTGTAATAGGAGAAGGATGGGGCACTGCTATGTGGAGGCACATGCACACTAAAATATTTTCAAACTTTAGTGTCAAACACCACTACTCCATTCCTAAGAGGTCTCCTTATAGACTTCTCACTCCCCCTAAAATCACTTGTCTGCATATACTTAGTACTTTTTTTATTTTCTTGCAGACTTTGAAAAAGAGAAAGAAAGGCCTCAGGATTTGAGGTCAAATCCTCTCCAAGGGGGAGGAGATGATGCAATCCAACCTAGCATGCATTATGGCTAGGAGGACTCAAGGAAGGCATGGCCTGGATGAAAGCTCATTGAAAATTCGAAGTCATAGTCTTCATTATTTTTTAGCTTTAAATATTTTATTTTAATTAGCTAAATAGAAGAGTATTTTTAATTCTCTTAAGGTCATGTATTTTCAGCCATCTTCTTAGTTTATAAGGTATAGGTGTCTTTAATTAAAAAAGAGGAGTAAACTTAGAATGGGTGCATAAGTCAAGACATGATTTTGGACTAGCCCATTCACATTAGGAGATGCTAATTGCACCCATGGGGGTGAACTTAGGTGCCTCACTTAAGGCCTAAGACTTGGGTTAATTAGTCTTAATCCTAATTAAGCCCAAGTCCCACATTGCCTAGAAAAGTGTGCCCAAGCTCTCCCATTGGGCTATATATACTCATTTCCCCTCATTGTAAAATTTCACCTTTGAAGTTGAATGAAAATAGTCTCTTTGTGAGCATATTCTTAGTAAAAGGTCTTGAGAATCCTCTCTCTTGAAGAATCTCTTCTTAGTTGGTTTTTATCAAATGTTCTTTCTCTTGTGGCAAACTTAAACACTTTGGCTTATCTCTCTTTGAGAGTGGCACCCCACCTCCATTTTCTTTCCCCTCCATCATCCATTTTATGGTGCTTGGAATCTCAAGAAGAAAGATCAAGGGGAGTGGAAAAGCTTTTTGCATCATGTTGGGTTAGCTCACTGTGGGGTGACAAGTTGGAAACAGGGGTTATCTTTTCTTCCACTGTCTTATGGTGTATCAAGTTTAACAGCCATTGTGTTACTAGTGGGGAATCTCTTCAGCATTTTCTCTTGTGTTTAGGAATCATTGTTATCAATTCATGGGTCTTATTGACGACTCTCAAGCAAGTTTGATCTTTTGTGTGGTTCACGGGTATCTAGCACTGTAGAAGGCACATAAACGGCAATTTTAAGAATTAAAGGGTTAATGTTCAACAAATCGTGCAGTGCCCCCAACTAAATTCTTAGAAGTGGTCTTACACATCTGAATTTACATCTCACTCCCATGTTGAGTGACGTTAAGTGGATAATGAATTTGTGCTGCTTTTGTTTGAAATGATGTAACAACTTTCTTTTCTGTGTTGTGGTTACTTATATGATTGACAAAACCGTTTCTTATGTTTTCTCTTTCGAGTTCCTAAACAAAATTTTTGAATTATAAAAAAATATCTCTAAAAATTTTTTAAATTATTAAATTTGTATCCAAATATTAATGAATTGGAGTTGACTAAAGCAATGTTTTTAAGACTGAACGAACAAGTGATCAAACCAATACAAATACTTATTCAACTAATGTTAAACAAGTAATTGAACCGATCATAATAAAATAATATTCTTTATTTTTAATATACTATAATAACTATACTAAACAATATTAAACTAAAAAATATCCCGATATTTATAATATTAAAACATAAAAATATCATAAATTATAACACAATAAAAAATTATTAAGAGTGCAATTATATTAAAAAAAATACTAAATACACTCATGTAAATTGTAACACCCTTTTCCACTTATTTTTTAAAGGAAGGATTTGTGAATTAAAGATGTATCAGCAAAATCCAAAAATTAAAAAAAAAAATTATGGACAGCTATTTTGTGCATTAAAGGTGCTTTAATTAATAACTATCATTATCTTTTCATCATACGAATTGCCTTTTAAATCACAATTATAATTTGTCACATGACTCACATCATTAAATTACTACATATCCAATTAATGTCACAAGTAAACATTTGATACTAATTAGTAAACACTAATCTACTATAGTTGTATTTTACAAAAGTTGAAAAACACAGTATCATGATTTAAAAATAAGAAAAATAAAAAACAGTGTAATTAACTATTTCTTTTTATTATTGTTGTTTCATTTTCTTTAATTCTCGTACTCGGTAGCAATACTGTTTTTGTAAATATTCCTAGCTCAAATTTCAACATAAAACTATTAGGAACATAAACGCAAAAATGCCAAAAACATCCCCCATGTGTGTCTTGTTCTATGACCACTGCACAATAGTTTTTATTATTATCATTGTTCCTACAACTTTTCCCCCATAAAATTGAACATTTTAACTATAACTAAACCCAATTTCATCTATACGACCACCTCCAGTCGTCATCATCCAACTCAGCATCATAACTAGTAACACCGTATTCATCAAAATCCTCATCATATAATGGATCAGCTTCATTTTTGAAAAAATCATGCTCTATATACTTGTCCTCATCTGATGATTCGTTGCTATTATCGCCATGTTCATTTTCTGATCCAGTCTCAGAATCTTCAACCTCTTCGTCCTCTTCAGAAATCTCATCCGGGTAATCATTCAGTGGATTGTTTTCAGCTATAACAACAAATGTTATGGATTCTTTCATCATTTGAGATTTTGCATTAAAGGGTAATGATAAGGAAAGGTAGAGCAGTTAATACCATTTGAGTCATCGGATTCATAGTCTGAATCATCTGGTCCATCATAATAGTCCTCCTCCTCAACTTGAACTCTGAGCCGGGATAAACGGCTGCTGTCAAGAAGCAAAAAAATACAAAACCAAATAGAACATGAATTGACAAAAATACTCACAGTGGATAAGGAGAATCATCAACTTTCATATCTGCCTCATCCTTTACAGTGTAGAGATCATACACATAATTCTCTGTGGCTGTCACAAGACAATGTATCTCAGCCAAACTAAATTGAACCAGTTTAAGAAATTAAACAAAAGAATAGGGTTTAAAGGTCATATAATGTCAATTTATATCACAACCCATCATTTATATAAGACATATATTGTAAAAAATAAACTTACCATAAAAGATAGAATATGATTAAATGAGAAAGTAAAAAAAATTTTACCCTGTAAGTGCGTGATCCATTTTCTCCAAAAAATATTGGTCAGCCAAGGGTGCTTACAAAGCATTTTTAAATTGTCAACAACCATAACAATCACGAGATAACTTTAAAATATAATTTTTCTATGACTAACAACTAACATTTTAATAAGTCCATTTAGTTGATAACATGTCAAGTGGTTGGTCAATTATTTAACTAAAATAAGCACATCTTAGGCAAAAGCTAGCGAGACCTGACTACCAGTAATATTTTAATGATAATTAGCAACTAAATAACCACCTTCTTTGGGATGACCAACCAACTGAGCAATTAAATCAGCTTCAACCTCTGCAGCCGCATTAGGAATAAACTCTCTCAGTAAAGGGAGATAACTAGACAACAGTTGTTGATCCTCCAATGACATTCCTCTGCATTAATCACATGAAAAGTGGTTCATATCATAACAATTCCAAAGATAGAACAACAAAATTCTGATGAAACAGTGTTGTTAAATAGCTCTGTCTGTAGTGTTCTCTCTTTTTTCTTTTTTATCTTTTCCGTGTTTTCAATGGTGTTATTATGCTCTTTCTTTTCCCTTATTCTCGTGATCTCATTTGTTTTTATTCTTTTCTCCTATCCTCATGCCTTCTTGTTCTCTCCAAGTGATTCTGCTATACTTTGTTTTATGGGTTGGTTTGACCAGTGGTTCAGAGTAAAGACCAAGCTTCATCAATCATCACTCTTTTAGAATTACTTCATCCTCACGATTGATTTTCCAGAGTTTCTAATAAGTAACTGAACCTAACTTGTAACTCTTGGAGGTACTCTACTCTAAAGGAGTAACTGTAGGAATTATTATTCTCAAATATATATATACGCACACATTGACACAAAAACACATTTCTATTGTAGCCACCATCTTCTGCCATGGGCCAAAATGACATATCCCATATTTTTATTGCAGCTTTTTTCTTGCCATCATTAACAGCAATCTGCCATTAACAGCATTATGTCGGACATACTTAGGGCTTGATTGTTTTGGTTTTATTTTGTAGTTTTTGAAAAGAATTTTCAAAAATAGTTTTCAAAAACTGTTTTCAGGAAGAAAAGAAAAAAAAAACTTGTTTAGTAAGTGTTATTTGAAAACTGTTTTGAAAATATAAAAATGGAAAAACTTTGTTCATATTTATTAAAATTGCATTAATGAAAAACAAAAAACAATATATTTTTATTGTATTTTGAGTTTTCAAAACAAAAATAGAAAATTGAAAAGCAAAACTACTTTTCGTTGTTCCTGTTTAAAAACTAAAAAACCATGACTGTTTTCAAAAACTGTTTTCAGAAAACACTACCTAAACAAGTTTTTTAACACTAAGAGCTTGATTGATTTGATTTTGTTTTTTAGTTTTTGAAAAGAATTTTTAAGTATATTTTTCAAAAACTCTCAAAATTTAGGGTAGAATCATTTTCCTTATTATTATGCTGAGCATACAATTCATATATATATACAAGACTGAAGCTAATAGGGAAGAATAACAATAACCACCATATCCCTATGATTCAAGGAATTGTAATCTCCTAAATAAGAAAACAATACAACTAATAAAACATAGATCTTGACAGGAATAAAAGGAATTGTAATCTCCTAAATAAGAAAACAATACAACTAATAAAACATAGATCTTGACAGGAATAAAACAGGTCATAAAACAGATTGTAACACTCCCCCTCAAGCTGTGAATAGGTATTCTCAATTCCCAGCTTGGAAACAATCTTCTCAAAGATGTTGCTGTTCAGCCCCTTTGTTAGAATATCTGCAAGGTTGTCTTGTGAGGAGACATATGAAGTGCATATCAGACCACTATCTAATTTTTCTTTGATAAAATGTCTGTCAACCTCAATATGTTTGGTTCTATTATGTTGCACCAGATTATGAGCTATGCTAATAGCAGATTTGTTATCACAATAAAGTCTCATTGGTTTATCCGATTTTATCCTTAGGTCTTTCAAGATAATCTTCAGCCAGAGTAGTTAACATATCCCTTGTGTCATTGCCCTGAACTCTGCTTTAGCACTGGATATGGCTACCACACTTTTTTTTTTTACTCTTCCAAGTCACTAGATTCCCTCCAAGGAAAGTGCAATATCCCGTAGTTGACCTCCTATCCACAATTGAACCTGCATAGTCTGCATCTGTATATGCTTCCAGATTTACATTTCCATATCGTTTGAACAAAATTCCCCTGCCTGGGGTCCCTTTCAAATACTGCACAATTCTTAGTGCAACTTGTAAGTGAACCCTTCTTCGGCTGGTGCATGAACTGGCTAACTAGACTCACGGCGAATGCAACATCAGGTCTAGTGTGAGATAAATATATCAGTCTACCAACTAACCTTTGATACACTTCCTTGTCAACTGCAGTATCTTCTTCTGCGTTTCCCAATTTCAGGTTTTGGTCAATTGGTGTACGCAAGCTTGCATGCTGTTTTACAGTCTCTTTCAACAAATCAGTGATGTATTTCTGTTAAGATATGAATATTCCCTTTTTAGAATGGGCCACTTCAATTCCCAAAAAATACTTCAATTTTCCCAAGGTCTTAATTTCAAATTCCTTGGCTAGATGTTGGCCTAACAATCGTTGCTCTTCCTCATCATCACCTGTCACTATATTATCATCCACATAAACCAGTAACACTGTTACTCCCCTTGACTTAGAGTGTTTAAATAACAGAGTGTGGTCTCCTTGACTTTGTTTAAAGCCTAAACTTATCATAACTTTAGTAAACATTCCAAACCACGCTCGTGGTGATTGTTTCATCCCATACAATGCCTTTTTTAGCTTGCAAACAGTGTTGGCAACTGTTTTTTTACCATATCCAGGGGGCAATTCCATGTAAATCTCCTCTTCAATTTCTCCATGGAGGAATGCATTTTTAACATCAAATTGTTGCAAGTTCCAACCATAATTAGCCGCTAGGGACAATATCACCCTAACTGTATTCATTTTTGCAACTGGAGCAAATTTTTTCATGTAATCCACTCCATAGGTTTGAGTGAATCCCTTAGCTACTAACCTTGCTTTGTACCTCTCAATGGATCCATCAGCCTTGTATTTTATAGTATATACCCACTTGCACCCTACTGGTTTCTTTCCATTTGGGAGAGCAACCAAATCTCAGGTACTATTCTTCTCTAATGCTTCCATTTCCACATCCATGGTTTATTTCCATTTTTTATCACTCAATCCCTCAGATAAAAAGATAGGTGTTGTTGTAGTGTTTAGGCTTGTGAGGAAGGCTTTATGGATAGGTGAGAAGTTTCTAAAGGATAGATAATTGGCTAGAGGGTACAGTGGTTTGATGGTACATTTCCTGGTTTCTTTCCTAAGGACAATTGGAATACCTAGGTCCTCATAAAGTGGTGCTGGACTGGTTTCAGGTTCCTGTATAGTTGGGAAATCAGAGGTTGATTTAGTGGAGATTAAAGGATCAGGGATAGTTACCTCATGTAATATTGGGTTGGATTGTTGGACATGGACAGATTTTGGAATGGCCTTTGTCTTCCTTGTATAAATCAATCCTTTTCCAAATCTTACATCAGCTCCATCTTGAATGGATTTAGTGGGTTTCTTCTCGGTTGTTACACCTTTAGTCCCTATTTCTAGTCTCAAGTTTAAGTCAGGGAGCATAAAAATATCCTCTTCCTTTCTTGCAGTCTCCCCCCTGAGGATGATCTTGGTGGAAGTAGCTTTTGTGCTAAAAAAATGTGACATCTCTGGACACGAAGAAATTTTGTGATGGTGGGTGATAGCATTTATATCCCTTTTGTATGGATGAGTATCCTATGAAAACACATTTTAAGGCTCTAAGATCAAGTTTACCTCTATTACTACTGTGGACATGGACAAAAGACACACCAAAATATTCTTCGAACAAGTTGATTGGATGTGGAAACATTAGGATAAAAGGAGGACAGAACCTCCATAGGGCTTTTTGAGGCTAGAATACTAGAAGGTAGTCTATTAATTAGATAACATGCAGTAAGAACAGCCTCCCCGCAAAACTTTTTAGGAACCTCATGTTGAAAAAGAAGAGTCCGAGTTTGGTCTAGTAGGTGACCATTTTTTCTCTCAGCAATCCCATTTTGCTAAGGTGTTTTGACACAGGATGACTCATGAATGATACCTTCCTTTTGACAAAAGAAAATAAGTCCATGATTAAAGTAATTTTTGGCATTATTGGATCTAATCCTCTGACTCATGAATGATACCTTCCTTTTGACAAAAGAAAATAAGTTCATGATTAAAGTAATTTTTGGCATTATCAGATCTAATCCTCTTAATGCTAACTCCAAACTGATTTTTTACCATGGAGAAAAAACGCTGAACCACAGAGCTGACTTTAGATTTTCTTTTTAATAAGAAAACCCATATGACACGAGTCCAATCATTTATAAAGGTGAGGAACCAACGGTCACCAGAGACATTTGGGACAATTGAGGGACCCCACACATCGGTATGAATTAAATAGAAGGCAAAAGTGCTCATATTATTACTAACTGGAAAAGGTACATGCTTGTACTTAGCAAGCTGACACACTTCACAATGGAGACTTTCCACATCTAATTTGCTAAAAAGGTAAGGGAATAACAATTTTATGACTCTAAAGGAAGGATGTCAAAGACAACAGTAATGTAGGAAGAACTTATCCTATTGGTCTTTATTGACTCAGAGAAAAAGAGTTGTTGTTTTCCAGGTCTGGTGGCAAATCCAGATTATCCAAGTAATAAAAGGTCATTCTATTCTCTAGCATGTCCAATCGTCCTCCCCGAATACTTGTTCTGCAGTATACAAACATCGTCATAAAAAATGGCATTACATGATAGGTCTTTTATGAGTTTTTTTATGGAAATCAAACTGACAGACAGTTTATGAATATGAAAGACATTTTTAAGGGATATAGATAGGCTTATTTGAACTTCTCCTTGACGTCATCAGAGAGCCATCTGCTGTGGATATTTTCTTGTTGCTAGGGCAAGGGATGTAAGAAGAAAAATGTTTTAGGCAGGGGTATCATGTGGTCGGTAGCCCCAGAATCTAGTATCCAATACGGGTTATAGTTTTTATCTGAGGCATTAAGTCCAAAAGAAAAAGGAAATATACCTGAATGTGCCAGAGAACAAATACTTGTTGACTTATCCAACTTGTTGAGGAATGATCTCATCTGCTCTACTTCATCCTAGTTAAGTTGAATCACTCCTCCTCTGTTTTCTTCACTGGTGGCAGCACCTATGTGTGTTTGTCCTCCCTTTCTGGTGTTGTCTCCTTTTTTTTCCCTACTCCTTGTCTTGGTTTTGAGGCCCCCAATCCTTACTAGGTGGCTTTCCATGCAGCTTCCAGCATTTTTCACGAGTGTGGCGAGGCTTGTTACAGAAGGTACACTATACTCCTTCACCTTTCTTCTCCATATTAGTCATTCCCCTCTTTTTCTGGTCTATCATCATGGCCAATCCTGAAGCTACCATGGCTGAATTTTCCATGGCTGGGGTTTCTAGCATGATTCCCCTTCTGCTTTCTTCACTTCTGACCATAGCTACTACTTCATTAATTCCTGAAATTTTTTCTTTTCCAGGGATCTGGACTGTCACTTGATCAAATTCAGAGTTAAGCCCTACCAAGAAATCATAGACTCTATCTTGCTCAATATACTCTTTGAGCATTGCTGAATCATCTGAGCACTTGGCTTTTATGACCTTGTAATGGTCTAACTCCATCCACAGTGATTTGAGTTGATTGGCATACTCTATAACAATTTTGTTTCCCTGTTTTGCAGCAACAATCTTTACCTTCACATCATATATTTGAGCAGCATCTTTAGCTTTGGAGTATGTCTGCTCCATGGCATTCCAAATCTCCTTTGCAAAATTACAAAACATGCAAGTATCAGTGATTTCTGGGATCATGGAGTTCCATAGCCATGCCATGATCATAGAATCCTCTTCATCCCATTTTGTAAATTTGGGATCTTCTTCAGGAGCATCTTCAGTCAAGTGGTTAGCTTTCTCTTTACCTTTCAAAGTTCTACGAACAAGCTGGGCCCATATCAAGTATTTCTTCCCATTTAATCGATAGGCAGTGTTGAGGTTCTGCAATTGTTCCTGAGTGTTCTGAGACTCAGTATTCACCACTTCAGTAATTGGGTTTGCCATGTCCACCGTAGTACAACGACCCTAATGCAATGAGTATGTATTTGATTGTTACGACGGCAACTAAGAAACAACACTGCAAATCACAGCAGCAATGAAGGTTGGTTGTCCTAAAAAAATGATTGACAGCAATGAAGGCTGTCCAAGAATGAAGGCTGTCGTTTAGGGTTTTGGTATGCGCAGTCAGAAGCGACTCCCAGAATTTGAAAGCTTTGATACCATCTCAAAATTTAGGGTAGAATCATTTTCCTTATTATTATGCTGAGAATACAATTCATAACAGGAATGAAACAGGTAATAAGACAGATTCTAACAAAAACTGTTTTTGGGAAGAAAAAAAAAACTTTTTTGGTAGGTATTATTTGAAAACTGTTTTGAAGATGTAAAAATGGAAAAACTTGTTTATATTTATTAAAATTTTATTAGTGAAAAGCAAATACTAATATATCTGATTGTATTTTGAGTTTTCAAAACAAAAATAGAAAATTAAAGAGCAAAACTACTTTCAGTTGTTCCTGTTTTTTAATTTTTAAAAACTATTGTTTTCAAGAAAACACTACCGAACGAATTTTTTAGTTTTTAAATACTAAAATACTGAAAACAGTTTTATAAAACTGTTGCCAAATAAGCACTAAAATACTGAAAACAATTTTATAAAACTGTTGTCAAACAAGCACTTACTCCCTCTGCACTTCCTTGTTTTTTTCTTCATTATCAACACGAACAATGTCATAGAAGTGGCATATTTCTTGTAATGCTTTATCATTCGCAGTCCCTTTGTTTCTGTTCCTGCTTTTCCATATTTGTTCAAAGCGCGCATCTTTTGCTAGAGACTGGAATAAAGAATAAAATGAGACAATGTAACAACAAAGGAACTTCTTACATGAATCATTTAATGTTTGTGCTGTACTTTAGAGGAACTTTTAACAAATTATAGAAGAGAAATCTATGCACTCCTAACAAAAAATCTATTGCCATATCCATAAGCAATCATGTGTCTCACTAATTGTCCTCCAAACAAAATGCAAACTGCTAAATATTATGTAAGGAACAACAATCAAAATCTCAAAGAAATTCTTAGTGAGTTTATTTACAATTCAAGCAGATCAAATGGGTGATTCAGGAAGCCATCAAGTAAACCACATGAACTATAAAAGCTAAAGAAGTAGCAATATAAGATAAATATCAGTTCAATTGTTATTAAAGATAAATGGTGCAACATCAGGATGAGAGATTATCAAAGAAAGGATAATTTCAAAATATGAAAGAGGAGAAGAGGAGAGGAGGTTAGGAAGGAGGGGACATACAGTAAAGAAGGTTTTATAAATGGAAGTGAGGAATTAAGTTTGTAAGGATATTGCCACTATTAATAAACTATTATTAAACTTACATGTTTTTATCATATTCCTATATAATAATTTATTATGATTGGAAATAGCATTAGAGTTCTAATATAAAAATAATAGCTAAAAGCTGACTATTCTTAAATTTAGGTGCATTAACTTGGATGCTCATCATATTTCATAAAACAAAAACATTAGTCACTGACTAATTTAATAATGGAACAGCCACATCTAACAACAGATAGCATATTTAAAATCATATGCACTTATAAGCGATGATCAAATTTATGTTATTACAATTAAACTGAACATAAAATAGAACTTTCATATCATACGAAGAGTTCTTGATTATTTTGCCCCCTAGTCTATTAGAGGTAACAGAACAGGTGAGGAGATTGCTTTGTACCCTAAAACAATTTAGAATTATTCGAATTTAACGGAAAATCATGTGAAAACAATAGCATTATGATTGGAAATAGCATTAGAGTTCTAATAGCATTATGTGAAAACAGTTTAGAATTATTCGAATTTAACAGAAAATCATGTGAAAACAATAGCATTATGATTGGAAATAGCATTAGAGTCCTTGACTATTTTTATCATATTCCTATTTAAGAATCTATTATGATTGGAAATAGTATTAGAGTTCTAATATAAAAATAATAACGGAAAATAATTTATTTCCAAGGAGGAGAATTACAGAATTCTCCCAAGTCATATGAAAATGAGCTTTAGCATTTCCAATCTTATCATCTCAGACACTACTTATTTTTCTTAATGAAGGAAACAATCTAGATTTTAATTCTAAATAATTACATGTATAAATATTCCAATAACCACACATAAAATTTAAATTATTTTTTAACAGAACTCAGAAAAACATAAATCTGACTTAAAAAAAGTCAAAACAGATGAGCAAAAACCAATCCTAGAAACAAGGTTCTTTATTTAAGGTGAAAGTAATATGGTAAAAAGCAACTAAAAAAATCAAATTGAAATGAAATTGTTCAGCACAAATGACGAGGAACATAAGAAAAGGAACAGTTCCTAAACCAATAACAGTGTCATAAAAAATTTCAGAAGAAAGTTGTAAGATGAAGGTAGTACACAAGGATATAAGAAGAAATGACACGATGGCATGTCCATGTGTGTATGGAGAGAGAAGAGACATCTATAGTTCTATTCAATTTCCAATAGGTTAAAGAATCATATATATATTCCCATCCCTAAGGAAAGAGCATTATGGGTATCCAAAAATATGTATATAAATAAATATGAGTAATATAAGCCATGTAACAAACCTCTTTTTCTTGTTTAGCTTTAACCAATAACTGATCTTGCTTCTGCAGACATTAAAAATAGGAAATGTTGAAAGACAAAATATGATTAGAAATGTGAAGTTAACAAGAGCACAATATAGGGGGTGAGGAGGGAAGAAGGAAAGGGCTTACATTATCCCTTTTGAAGAAGTTCTTTCTTTCCTCAATTTTAGACTTAGAAACAGATGCACCACTGGAACCAGTATCCTAAAGAAACAGACAATTGATAAGGACACTTCTGTATCCAGCTTATCAATGATGATTAAAAATTGTCACCATTTGATACGACCAACTCAATACACTGAGATATATCCACTTTATTAATGAATAAAAAATGTCACCTACAGAGTAAACCAATTCAATACACTGAAAAGTCTGAAATAAAAGATGTTTAAATGGAGAACAAAGTGAGAGAGACGAGAGCATTAATCTAAAATAGAAATACACACATCATAATGCTACTCGTAGGGAAAAAGAATCAGTTGCCACCATCTAGGTAACATACCACAAATGATTGCACAATATCAAAGGTGACCTCAGAGCTGCATATTGTCTCCACATGTTGTACAAGAACCTTCTTGTTATGAAATTCCTCTAAAAAGAAAAGAGAAATAATATCAGGACTGGAGACAGCCAGAAATATTAAACATGCATTTAACAGGAAAAAAAAAAACTCCAGCCATTACCAACTCTTCATTCTGTGTCATCTCAACACTAACAAGAATTAATTTGGTAACTCATCATGACAACTTCGTTTTCTTAAATTACAAAAATAGATGTTATCAATCAAAAGAAATCAACATTACACAACAAAATAAAATATTATCATGAAATAAACTCAGTTAGTGAAGGTTGAAACTAGAAGAAAATGCTTAGATACGTTAAAGCAAAATTATTGTCTTCTCAACCAATATATGTCATGGTGTGTGGTGGATGCTTGTTTCGATGCATCACATAGCTACTTAGTAATAAATAACTAAGCCAATATTGTCATGACAATGACTAGTGAGTAAACTTGCTAACTTTTACAATGCTATGAGTTTAAGAGGGCTCTACATAAAATCGCTGGATCACTTATCCGCTTTGATCCTCTTTTTTGCTGAGACAACAAAGACACTCTCTTCCTCTCTGAAGTGAGTGCGGTCTGTTCTTGACAATTCTATTGTCGCCACCAGCAACTGTTGTCACCGTTGACATTAAGCTTGTTGGTGTAGTGGTAACATGTGCTGGTATAGCCCTCAAGGACTCCAGTTTGATTCCTTGCAATTGAGATTTTTGCATTTTTCTCTTTTTTAATTTCTGGAAAGTAGAAATCAGCCAGCTTTATATGCATATCAATAGCCTTGATCTTGACAGTGTGTCAACCATATTGGGCATTTTTGCATTTTTCTCTTTTTTTAACTTCTGGAAAGTAGAAACCAGCCAGCTTCATGTGTATATCAATAGTCTTGGTTTGGACAGTGTGTGTCAGCCACCTTGGACCACACATGCCAAAAGCTAAATAACAAAAATATTAACGCATCCAACCAGAGTAGGTTATAGTGTTATACAGGAGTATTCTGATTCTATGCTGATTTAATGAATTTTTTCAGAGTCTTTTGCATGTCCAATCTATTGAGTAAATTTACCTAGTCCCTTGTTTAGTTTCCAGTCAAACCAATCCAACCAGCTTGTCCAAGCCAAGTTATAAAAACACTACTTCCAATCCTGGAACAATCCTTGACAACATTCACCTCAGCAGCTCAATGTTTTGTTGATCAGTTTCAAATGCCACAGAAAAAATGAAAGTGTTGCGTGATATTGCATGCTTGATAAAGAGAATGAGTATGAATTGGCTTGAAAAACGAAGAGATAAATT
This sequence comes from Psophocarpus tetragonolobus, assembly GCA_037954015.1. Taxonomy (NCBI): domain Eukaryota; kingdom Viridiplantae; phylum Streptophyta; class Magnoliopsida; order Fabales; family Fabaceae; genus Psophocarpus; species Psophocarpus tetragonolobus. The sequence goes on from CM075691.1 coordinate 26,756,493, forward strand.
GAATTCTGATGGCAGTACCTAACCAAGGGAGGCCCCACTTTGGTTGTATTATTATATAGGGAACAGGTGAATTCAACATAGATTTTGTGACCTACATTTATAAATGATGAAAATGCAACAGGGTTTGATTATTGCTTGTAAATTTTATTGTTTTAATAATTATGGATATAAATTGAGTGTGAGACACAGTGGTTGATTTCTACCTATTTGTTTAATTAACGCTGCTCTTCCTACAGACACACAGGACCACAATTTTTTCTATTCTTTTCCATCTCCAAAAACAATGCTAGCTAAATAACTTCACATATCCAAATATTATCCGTTACACCACAATGGAACACCATATAATAATTATACTATAATACCATAAGTTTATCAAATCAAATAAACTAGAGCAAATTCCCCGAAACTTCTGTTATATCACACATAACTTCACTCTTTTTTATTTTTCTATACTAATCTCCCTTGATGTTTAATAGCATTACACTAACACCTATATAAGTTTGAAAACATTCCCCTAACATCCCTTTCTCCTCTTAAACCTTATACTAACACTCCTGACAAGAATGCAAAAGTAATAGTTGAAATAACAGAAGTGGAAGTATAATTATACAAAAGTCCGACAGATTAGGTTCTCATGAATAGCGACATAAACATTTAGTAAAAGTTATTCATAATTCTTATATTAGACACATGAAAATACAAAGAGGCTCAACCACGATAAACCAAAAGAGGAGTGCTAGAAAAATTTTCTTATAAACTCTTTCTGAAACTCTCTTGTTGGTTAGAATTTATAGCAAATCACTAATTTTGGTGGGTTTCACTTGCCATTAAATTACCCTCTCTTCTAAAATTGGTGATTTCAAATCTTCTTCAATTAGAGAAAAGTCTCAAGAAATAGAGTTTCTAAGAAAATTTTCCTAACACTACCCGAAACAAAAAAAAAATCTAGAGAACAAGAGTAACGTAACCTTTTGATATAGACAACAAGTAAGAATAACATACCGTTTTGATATAGAAAACAAGTAAGAATAACATACCTTTTGATATAGAAAACAGGTAAGAATAACATACCTTTCTTATATAGAAAACAAGTAAGAATAACATACCCTTTTGATATGGAAAACAAGTAAGAATAACATACCCTTTTGATATGGAAAACAGTAAGAATAACATACTCCTTTGATATAGAAAACAAGTAAGAGTAACATACCCTATTGATATAGAAAACAAGAGTAACATACCCTTTTGATATGGAAAACAAGTAAGAATAACATACCCTTTTGATATGGAAAACAAGTAAGAGTAACATACCCTATTGATATAGAAACCAACAGTAACATACCCTTTTGATATGATATACAAAACAAGTAAGAGTAACATACCCTTTTGATATAGAAAACAAGTAAGAATAACATACTCTTTTGACCTAGAACACAAGTATGTAACATACCCTTTTGGGCAGCAGCCTCAGACAACGATAAATTTCCAAAATCCAAGAGAGAACGCTTCAACGGCCTGTCGTTGATTTCAAGCCCTACACAGCCATGCCAAAACGACAATCAAAATTTAATCCAGCAATGGCCTAAATAAGAGCGAGAAAAGAAAATAGAAAGAGGGTTTACAGAAAGCATCAAGAGGAGATTGAGAGGGTTTGCGTTTGACCCTGACGACCACAGGCTTCGGTGGCGCAGCCGAAGAGCTTTCCGCCGTGTTCTCAGTCTTAATCTCCATGGTTTCAGTTCAGCAGTAACAACTGAACTCAGTTACGAATTACGAAATGAACAAAATTTGAAAGAGAATTTCGAAGAAGAAGAAGAATTGGAAACAGAATCCTTCGTTCGTGTTGTGTTTGTAGCACTGGTTTGTAGTACTTGTGTTAAAAATTTGAAATTTGAATTAGGTTTTTAAGATTTTATACTGCATACGTGGCAATTTCTTTTGACACCCCAAAAGAAGTGAATCGACACAAATAACCCTGAACTACCACCCTTCGAGGAGGAGGAGCACCGCGGCTGCAAGTGGCAAGAGTGGAAAATTTAGTTATTTGTTATTGGTATAATTAAAAGGTAAAGTAAACATCATGTAAAATGAGTTAGATGTAATCATAAGAAAATGAAACAAAAGAATAAATATTATTAATAACTCAAGAATTGATAAATGATAAAGTAATAAAAATTAAAATTTGATAAATTAATAAAGTTACATAACAAAAAAAATATGGATAAAAATAGATGGAGAGAATTTAATAACAAATTATTAAATAAAGTATTATGTAACTTAATTTTAATTAAAAATTATCACATTAGTTACATTTTATAATGTATTAAATTCAAAAAATATATTAATTAATTATTTATTGTTGCTATAATTAAAAAGTAAAGTAAACATTAGGTAGAATGAATTAGCTGTAATCATAAGAAAATGGAAGGAAAATAAATTAGAAATTGATAAATGAATAAAGTAATAAAAATTAAAATTTAATAAATTAATAAAGTTACATGGTATAAAAATATGGATAAAAATAGATGGAGAGGATTTAATAATAAATTATTAAATAAATTATTATGTACCTTAATTTTAATTAAAAATTATCATATTAGTTATATTTTATAATGTATCAAATTCAAAAAATATATTAATTAGTTATTTGTTGTTGGCATAATTAAAAATTAAACATTAGGTAGAATGAATTAGGTGTAATCATAAGAAAATGAAACGAAAAGATAAATATTACCAATAAATTAGACATTGATAAATGAATAAAGTAATAAAAATTAAAATTTGATAAATTAATAAAGTTACATGGTACAAAAATATGGATAAAAATAGATGGAGAGATGAAATATTAATAAAGTATTATGTACCTTACTTTTAATTAAAAATTGTCATATTAGTTACATTTTATAATATATCAAATTCAAAAATATATTAATTAATTATTTCTTGTTTATTTTACATATACGTTATAATTTTAGGGTTTGAATATTATTTTATATATTAATTAGTATTTTATTTTGTTAGATTTTAAGCATATAACAATTGATTAATTGATTAGTTTGTTAGTTAAAATTTTGCATTTTTCAATGTTGAAAAATTATTAATTTGTTAGTTAAAATTGATTAGTTTGTTACATAGGTTATAATTTATTAGTTTGTTAGTTAAAATCTCCATTTTTAGATTAATTTAAAATTTTAAATATATTAAAATTGATTAGTTTGTTATACATGTTATAACAACACAATAAAATTTTTCTTGAGATCAATTTGAAAATTTAAAATAAGATTAAACAATAAAAAGATAAATAACTAAAAAATAAATAAATAATTATAATATACAAAGATAAATAACTAAAATAATTAGTTACATATAAGATAAGTGAAAAATATAAAATTTAAGAAATCTTAATAATATTTAAGATATATACAGAATTTTATATTAAAAATTAAATTAAATAACCATTATTAATTTTCAAATTGATTAGTTTTTTAGTTAAAATTCCCATTTTTAGATTAATTTGAAAAGTTAAAATATGTTAAAATTCATTAGTTCATTACATATGTTATAACAACATAATAAAATTTAAATTGATTAAATATTTAATTAATTAATTAATTAACTCATTATTACCGTAGTGTGTGAAGATTAAATAAAAGTGCTGGTGTTGAAGTAAAAAAGATTTTCACCAAAATCTAAGTAGTAAAAAAAGAAGATATACATCAAACTATTGTAGAATATATAGAATAGTATACAACTCAAATGATATGACAAAAAGACAAATTCTTGAAGCTTAAAAGAAAAACAAAGAAACCCACCTACTTGTTCTAAAAGGCAACAAAAAATTCTAGTAACAAAAAACAAAGAGGAGTCGCAAAACCTCACTCCACTTTTGAAAAATCAAATAAATACGCCAAAGAATTTTTAAAAATAGGAGGTTATAGTTTTAAAATCTACATAAAAACTGTTTTCTCAGAATATTGATTAATAATTGATATTTTTGTAAAAATATAACAAAATATAAAAAAATTGATTAATAGTTTTAAAATAAGTTATTAATAATTTAAAAAGATACAACAATAACATTATTTTTATAAAAATAAATCGATAAAAAAAAATCAAACTCACAACACATTCCAAAGCTTTAAAAAACATAAAAAATATTGATTAATAGTTTTAAAATAATAGATTAATAATTAAAAAAGATAAAAGATAACATTCTTTTATAAAAAAATAGTTGAAAAAAAAATCAAACAGTACATGTAGCTTAAAAATGACAGTTAATTAAAGTTTAATTAATTACTTGAAAATATTAATTTTAAAAATATCAAAAACATGTGCATTCAACCCAAATCTTAAGGGAAGAAAAGCTAAAGTCAATCCACTAGACCAAAGGTAAGAGTCTATCTTATTTTGCAATTTCAATGTATTTAAACTAATAAATAGCAATGTTAATTTTAAAAATGTAGAAAATTTGAGAAATGCTAGAATTGAACCCAGGTCTAGAAGTTTAAATGCTAAAGTCATATCACAAGATCGAAAGCCAATATTAATTTTCTTGTGAGATTTAAATTTAATTAAACTAATCGTGGCAAAATTAATTTTAAAAATATATTAAAATTTACAACTTTTTTAAATGGAGAAATTTTAATTTTAAATTTTAATTCTCAATTTTAATTTATGTCTTTATTTTTAATTAGATTTTAAATTTTATATTATTATTAATATAACTAAATTTAGTTTTAGTTGTTAACCCTTAAATTTTAATTTCATCTTTTAATTGTTAATTTTTGTTTCAAAATCACAAATAAAATATATAACATAAAATAACGTACAATAGATTTAAAATTAAAATATACAAATAAAATATAAAATATAATTAAAAATAAAAGATAGAAACTAAAATTTAAATTAAAAGTTTAAAACTATAAATTAAAGTAACAACTAAAACTTAAATATAAAATTAAAAATTAAAAAAATAAACTTATTCAAATAGATTTAACATAAAATCAAGGTAAGTAGTTTTTAGAATTTAAAAAAATTTCTTTATTTAAAAAGTTTACAACATAAATGACCAAGAATAGTAAAACAAAACAAAAAAAAAGAGACAATAAAACCAAAATTGGCTTATTATCTAGTGGTATCGTCTTACAACTCTCACAGGTCCTAGGTTCAAATCTTTCTTTGTCCAATTTTAATATAAAATTAATGTTGTCACATGATTATTTTAATTAAATTTGAATCTCATAAAAAAACTAATATTGGCTTTTGGTCTAGTGGTATGACTTTAGCAATTAAACTTCTAAACTTGGGTTCAATTCCAACCTTGCTCAACTTTTCCATATTTTTAAAATTAACATTGTTATTTATTAGTTTAAATACATTGGAATTGCAAAATAAAGCAGCTCTGACCTTTGGTTTAGTGGATTGGCTCTAGCTTTCCTTCCTTAGGACCTGGGTTCGATTTTTGCCATGATACATGTTTTTTATATATTTAAAAATTAATATTTCTAAATAATTAATTAAAATTTAATTAACTCTTCATTTTTAACCGTCAATGCCCTAAATTTGACGGAAGGGCAAAAATAAAACTTTTGAAAAAATGGAAGGGCAAAAGGTGCACAAAAAAAATTGAGGGACACAAAGTGAGCTATCCCCTAAATAGAGGGACACTAGTGATAATTTAGCCTAAAAAAAACTAGTATTACGCATAGCTTAAACAAAGGCACTAAAAAAAAGAAGCAATTACATATGATAAACTACACATAGCAAACAGTGGAAATAAGTTTCTTTTTACAAATGGGTAACAGTTATTTTTTCCTTGAAAATGAAATTAAAAACATATGTAAATTAAAGGTAATTTTGGTATATAGAAATGTGAACATGAGCAATTGTCTTTATAATAGTAATATATAATAGAAGTAATAGATAATAGATAATAGATACTTGGTGTGTATTTATTAAATTCATGCAACTATATTTCGATAAATTATATATTATATCAATTAATTAATTTCATTTAAATCTACTTCTCTTTAAACCTAACTTATCATTTTACGTTCATTTAATTAAGTATTATCACATAATTCTTAAAAGGATACAATTAAGTGGATTTCATATTGTTAAGAGTGTATTCACTCGTGGAGAGATGAAAAAAGAGAAAAGAAAATACATATGTGATAAATGTGAGAGGAATGTCAAAATTAGGATGTGAAGAAAAAGTAGAAACATCCAATCAAGAAACAATTTGCCCATAAATAAGTGAAAATTTATCCAAAAAATTGAAAAAAAGAACACAAAAATTATCTGAAACACTATAAACCCTACCAACAACAAAAAAAGTGGATTGAAAAAAAGAAAGTAAAAAAAAAATTATCAATAAATAAAAAAAATCAAAGACAATAATAATAAATAATAGAAAAACTAACAAATTCAAGTGCATTTTTCCTCTTCAATTGTCGACCTACAATATAAACAAAAGAAAAAAAAATCAAATGCAACAACAATAATAATAAAGAATAAAAAAACTAACTAGTTAAATTGTACTTTTCCTCTTCAATCCCCGGCCTACAATCAAGAATTGATAGGAATTATGGAAGGAAATGAGAAAAAATGAAGAGAAAGTGTAGAGAGAGAAAGAAAAACAGAGAGATGGAAAAAGACCGAGGGGAAGAAGAAGAATCTGATTTACTACTACACAACTTGTGGGGAGCATTTTTTTTTTAAACCATGGCGGTTATTTGTTTTAGTTTTCATTTAGTTTTTCTATTAAAATTGGTAGTTTTTATAAGGATAGATGAAAAGGGATTATTCCCTTTATATATAGATATAGATAATTAAAAATAAAATTATATTTATTTTCTCTTCTAATTATATACTTAGATTTTTTTTCCTTCTTATTATTGTCTTATACTATTGTTATATTATATGTTTTTAAAAAATTATTTGTATTTATAAAATTTTATAGTAAATTATCAATAATATTTTATTTCTTTATATATATGCATTATTAATCTTGATTAACTAATAAATATTTACAATTCAGACTCTTAACCAACACTTTACTAATATTTAGATAGGTTTAAATAAGTTTTTCTCCATGAAGCTTTACTAAAAATTATTTTTATCCTTAAAATTTAAAAATATTTTTGTAGTCTCTAATTTATTTATAATCTTTCTCTACTGTTAATGTTGTAAAAAAATTGTTGACAAGGAACACATTCTTATGTATCACTTTCTTTTTCAATTTTAAATCTTTTGATCTTCAATTTTACATCCGACAAAGTCAAATATAGTGAAACTTATAAACAGATAACATTAATAAAAAAATAAATTAATTTAAAAAAAAATATTTTTGAATTTCAAAGACTAAAAATAATTCTTTTGTTAATTTCAAAGACAAAAAACTTACATGTGTATGTCACTTCAAAAGAAATTATCTTTTAAATTTTTTCTCTTTTTAATTTTTTGATCTTTTCCTTTTTTAATTATTTTTTTTCATATTTTTTCCACTTTGAAAAAAATCTTTACGAGAACTTGATTAGTCCTGTGGCAATACAGTTGAAAACAAAAATAAAAGAACTTGATTAATTTGTTTTGGTTTTGAATGAGAGAAAAGGAAATAAAAAGAATATTTTCTTTATTTTTATCAATATAAACATAATAAATTAGAGTTAAATATAACTTATTGTAATACTTTTACTACATATGATAATTAAAGATTGAATAAAATGTAAGAAAATTATGTAATATAAATATAAACATAAACCGTACTAATTAAAATATGTGAATTTATAAATGTGTTATCATTCACAATCACAGACCCCACAATGACTCTTGATTATTTTTTTCCCTCACATGTCCATTTACTTTTAAAAACTCTATCTATCTTTTACTTCAATAGTAAATCTATCAAAAACAAAATTAGACTCCACATATTTTATTTAATATTTATTTGTTTCAAATTAATCTGTCATATATTGTTAGATTATAATCAATTAGTTTAATTCAATAATTATTGAAATGTGTGCAAATCTTGAAATTCTTTTTTGCAAGATTCAAATTTCCACATGGAAATATTCTTCTCTCCTCCAGTGGATAAATACATTTGAGAGATTAAGATTTCACATTTTAAAACTTTATTGGAGATGTTTTAGATTAACATTTTAATCATCAATTAAATTATATAACAAATCATTAATTTTGAAATAGTTATTTTAAAAGCTGAGAATAATTTTTATTATTGAAAGGTGTAATTTTATATTAACAATACATTGAAATTGAACCAATTGATTATTAACTATTTGAAATTAACTTTAAACACCAACTTCAAAATAAATGGGGTAAATCTCTAAAGCATGCCATGACAACATTGGTGCCATCAACGTGTAAGCACAATGATAACTGAGTTCATGCATGCAGCCACGTGTAAGCACAAACTTAATCGATTATTGAGTTCATGCAACTATATAATTAGCACCCACCATAGTGGTGGAAAGAGTAGTTAATAGTGAAACAACTTTATCTTCTCTAATTCAACTTGGTAAGAAGGAAGAAGAATATGGAAAACTCTTCATTGTGTGCATGCAAAGAAGTTAAAGAAGAGCCACAAAGGTTTGTGGAGAATAGAAGCAATGAAGAGATGATGAATAAGAAAAGAGTTGGCATAGGCCGAGTGTTGGGAACAAGACACTAAAGGAGGCAAGAGAGAAATAAACAACACTAAGAAGTATTTGTTTTGGTGCATTTGTAAACCTTACATAAGTTTGCTTATATAGCAAAGTGAAGAATATCATCTCACAATACTAAACAATGTAGAACTAAAAATCAAACTACAAAACTAATCAAACTACAAAACTAACAATTCTCCCACTTGGAGTTTGATTATCACTTATTGTAGTTGCCTTCATCATCACTCATTCTTGAAGGTCAGTTGAAACACTACAAAGCCTCAACTTCTCTGTTGTGACAACCTTTGTCAACATATCCGCTGGGTTCTTACTTTCTAATATCTTCTTCAACGTTAGTAATTCATTCTCAAGTAGAGATCTGATGAAGTGATAAAGGAGATCAATGTGCTTCGTTCTGGAATGAAATGTTGAATTCTTAGCCAGATGTATTGCACTCTGACTATCACTATGCAAAACACTCTTTTCCTAGATGAATCCCAACTCTGTTAACAATCCTTGAAGCCATATCAATTCTTTGCTAGCTTCTGTTACTACTACATACTCAGACTCTGTAGTGGATAGAGCAACGATCTTTTGTATATGTGACATCCAACTAACAGCTGTAGTTCCAACAGTAAATATATAGATAGTGGTACTTCTTCGATGATCAATGTCTCCACCAAAGTCTGCATCTACGTAGCCTTGTACTTTTAATTCATCTTTACTAAAGCACAAACACTTCTCCTTAGTGTTATTTATAAATTAACCTATTATTAAAAATATTATAAATTTCATTGTTATTGAACTAGTGCTGCATATCGTGCTGGTTAAAAGACTAGTTGTCAACGTAACGAAAAGGAAATTAAAAAGACTAGTTGTCTATTTTTTTTTTGTTTTTACTTATAAACGTCAAAATATTATAAATAATGTCATTACAAATTTATTTTTAAGTAAATTTATATGTATTAGCTGTAATATTCTTAACGGAAATCTCAGACTAACACAATATTGTTGCAGGGATTCAGCAAAAATTAATTAATTAATTAATTATGTGATTATTTAAAGGATGAATCAATCAACCAGAAGACCTTTGCGGCTTTGCTTCTAATCAATACATTTTCATTGTACTATATTTGACTATTAAATATCATATTTTAAGCTATTAATCATATTTCCTAATCATGCAAATTTAAATCACTCCCCAGCAGATGAGTTAAGGATAATCACAATTCCATGACTTTTCTGCACCTTGGGAATGAATATTATCAGCCCTTTCCCTTTAGCACGAGGACAACATTAAAGGGAGACTGTGCCACATTAGTAAAAGAAGTGCATTCAGTGCCAAAAGCATGCAAATTTAATTCACTCCCCAACAGATGAGTGAAGTATAATCACAACTCCATGGCCTTTCAGCACCTAGGGAATGAATATTATCGACCTTTTCCTTTTAGCACGAGGACAACGCAAATTTGCATTATGATCCAGACACTATTGGTCCACATTAAAGGGAGACTTGCCACATTTGTAAAAAAGGTTCATTCAGTGCCAAAAGCATGCAAATTTAATTCACTCCCCAACAAATGAGTGAAGGATAATCACAACTCCATGGCCTTTTTGTACCTGGGGAATGAATATTATCGGCTTTTCCCTTTAGCACGAGGACAACGCAAATTTCTCCTAGTGGCTATTGACTATTTCACAAAAATGGATAAAGGTTGAACCCTTAGCCACTATTTTGGCCCAAATATAAAGAAGTTTACATGGCAAAACATAGTGACACGTTTCACCATTCCACACTCAATCATCACCGATAACAGTCTTTAGTTTATAGATAAAAAATTCAACACCTTCTTGGAAGGACTTGGCATTAAGCATAAAGTCACTTCGGTTGAGCACCCTTAAACAAATGGGCAGGTCGAAGTAGCTAATAAAATAATTTTGGCAAAACTTAAGAATCGAATTGACATATCCAAGGGAGGATGGGCAAATCAATTGCCCGAAGTCTTATGGGAATATCGATGCACTCCCCAAACATCTACACAAGAGACCTTATTTCAACTGACCTTTGGAACGGATGCTATGCTACCTGTGGAGATAGAAGAATCCTTTCTCCAAAGATGCCATTTTGATTAAAAAGCTAATGATGAAGCACTTCGAAATGACCTGGAATGCATCGAAGAACTCAAAAATCACGTCGTAATTGTAGAAGCTACCAAACAGCGAATGTCACGACATTTAACTCCAATGTTAAACCAAGAACTTTTCTTCCAATTGACCTAGTCCAGCATGCAACTGGCGAAGCAAGAAAGGAAATGAATGAATGAAAGCTAGCTTCTAATTGGGACAGACCTTTTAGGATTCACCAAGACCTCGAAAATGAAGCACACAAGTTAGAAGAGTTGACAGGGAAACTAATTCTGAGAACTTGAAATTCAACACACCTCAAGATGTATTATAGTTAACCTGAGCTCGTACTTCTTTTGGGGCGCTCTTTTCCTTATTTGATTTTTTATCCCACATTGGGACCTTTTTTGAAAAGGATTTTAATAAGGCCCTCCACCCATTTATAAAAGAAGGACATTTCGACTCTACTTGTTTTTTACTCCTTTTTTTATTTACTCTTTTTAAGTTTAGAGAGTTCAACTTGCTTCACACCTCAAAGAGTACCATTTCTAAAATTTACATTTTTTGGCAAAAGGTCGTACTCTACGAGAACTTCAGCTTAATTCAAGAGTACAAAAGTACCCTCCCAAAAATCTCCATTTTTGGCAAAGACAATACCTTCCTCAAAGTTCCAAAAAAAAAAAAAACAAAAAAACAAAACTGAATCAAACATCAGTACCCCCCGGACTATACAGTTCGGTTCAAGGAGTACCTAATAAAAACAACAAAGGCAATTCAGCTATACTTTATCACAATAAAAAGATTAAAGTAAAAGAAAAATTGGCAATTCGGCTACTCTTTATCTTAATAAACCTCGTATATTAATCATCAAATATAGTTACAAAAAGATTGGCATTTACATTTTTCAGTAATAAAATAAAAGGGCAAAAGAAAAGAAGTCCCCTAAGAGGCAGCCTCGTCATCTTCCTCTTCACTCTGGCCTCCTACTCCCCCAGCTTCATCCACATAGGTGGTCTCCTCCGCCTGAGTATCTGCTACGGTTGGCGAATTCGGAGGTAGGGATGGCAACGGGGCGGGTGCAGTTGGTGCAGGTTTGACCTTCCCTGTTCTCATCCTTGCAAAGTGCGGGGAAGGTTCAAGTATAAAAAAAACGGCTATAAAATTTTAATCCTCATCCTTGTCCTCATCTGGTATTTTCAGGTTCAGGTATACCCGCAGGTACCCGTCATATTATTTTGTACAATTTAAATTTACTTATTTATTATTAAATAAATTATATATATTAAGTTATTAATTATGTTTCAATTTAAAAAGTATATAAAGAATAATTAATAACAAGAAATTATAAATTAAAATTTAAAAATTAAAAATTTTAATTAAATATATAAATTTAAACTTATTATGTAATCAATAAAATTATAATAGGGTGGGTATGGATTCGGGCATGGGGCGGGTAATCACATACCTATACTCGTACCCATACTCGGTTTAACATATCGGGTAATACCCGTACCTATACCTAATCAAATCAAGTAATACCGTCAAAATTGGGGGAGAGGGGGGGGGTTACCCACGGGTATGGGTATTTTTGTCATCCTTATTCGAAGGAGATTCACCATCCGGAAGAACTTCGTCATCTACATCATCGAGATGCTTGTATTCATCCTCGAAGATCTCATGATTTTTCAAAAACTGGAAGCCTTCCAGAAAGGTGCAAAAGAAGCATGTCTGGCACACTACTTGCCAAAATGTACAACATGCTCCACTACAGGATCTTCTTTCACCTATTTTTGAAATTTCTCGTGCTCAGCCCCGACCTTCTCCATAGCCCCCGCCTATAGCCTTCATGACTTTTTTCACTTTGCACCGCTAGAGCTCTTAGGCTCTGAATTTCATCTTGGGTCTCATCTAGTGCTTCATACTTTTCGACAATAGCTTTGGCATACTCAACATCTTTGGCCGCCAAGGCCTTATCTAGAGCCTCCTAGGAGATCATAGTTTTTGTGTTTTCCTCCAGCTACCTCAATTTATTCGAAATATCTAGAAAGCTATCTTCAGCCTTCCTTTAGCGCTGCTTAGCCGCCACTAACTTGTCAATAAACATATGTTTTCCTAGCGCTTGTGCTCGCGCTAGGAACTTGTAAAGTTCTTCCATTTTAAGTTCAGCTTCATCCCTTCTAGAGCTTTTGAGCCTTCTTCCAAAATCAAGTCCCAGAATTTGCTTGTCGAAGCAACCATGATGATGGCAGAAGTCCTTGGGATCTGGTTTTTGGCCTTGGCCTTTTTGATTTTCTGGAAGAGGACTTCTTATTCTCGCTTTCTCTTTCTCTTGATCATTCTCCTCCTCTTCTGCCTTCTCCTCGATTTGGATTATTGGGATGGTTTTTTCACCCAAAGGATCCCGACTTTTACACAGCTTGTGGAAGCCAACTACTTTGCTGCCAGCTTTCATCATGATCTCTACAAAAGCATTAAAAACACAGTAGTAAGTCTCATTTCAGCAATACATAATCAAAATTGTTCATAAAGAATTACGCTCACCCTTGAGATCAGTAAAAGGAGTTATTAATGCATATAAATGCAACAACATCGCTACTAGAAGAAGGCGAGGAAGCGAATCTAGGAAAGTGGCCTTAACCTTCACTTCATCGATAAACAACTCATCAGGGAAGTCTGTATACCTCTTTGACACAAGGTCCTAGTAAAAGGAAACAAACGACCTCCTTGTTGGTCGTAAACATGATTCCGGCAGGCCTCGGGATTTATCATGACTTTAAAGTCCGCCGACTTAAACCCCTTGAATAAGGTCATATAAGAAACAAAAAGAGGGTTGTTGGCCTTGCAAAAAAAAGAAACTCACTTGCATTTCTCATGAAGTTGAGTAGTGAAATGGTGAACAAAAAGGCTAAGAGTAGCCTTGGTATGGATAAACAAACACAAAGCTTGGAACGCTTGGATATAGCCCCAAGCATTTGGATGTAGTTAACTGAGGGCACAGTTCAACACCCTAAGGATCCTTATAATAAAGTCATCAAAGAGGAGCCTAACATGGAAAACCAAAAACATACAATCGTAAACGTAAAAAAATCCCTGTTATCCTTTATGGACCGACCCAAGAAGACAAAATCTAGGTTTGGAACAGAAAAATCCTTACAACGCCGAACAAGAAAGGGAAACTTTTCACAGTCTTCAAAATAACAGACTTGGACTTTGTTTACAAAGTTACTAAGAATCTGTCTATTGTAGTATTGAGATGAAAAAGCCCTACTTCCTCGTCTACCTATTGATACGAAGGAATTAGAATGGGGGGTAATCCTTTTTTAGATTACCCTTGAATTTATGTTTGATAGTCACTTGAGCTAGAACGCTAGCCATCGAGTGAGGCAGAGATTTCAACCCTGAGGGCCCAGCATCATCCGCTGTGACTCTATACGAGTTACAAACTCGTCGTTACTGCCTAAGGCAGAAGAAGAGATTTCGACAGATCTCGAAGGACCACCATTAATGAAAAGGATTTCAGAATCAGGGGAAGAAAAAGACATTTAGCCGAAATATAAAAAGAATATGGGCGTACCTGACTCTAAAGTAGGGAGATTGAGGAAGGAAGACTGGAAAGAAGTTTTGGCACAAGAAGGAGACAGAAATGACAAAGTGCATATGAACTTGTTACCTCCCCTTCCTTATATAGAAACACATCTCCGAAATTTACTGCTTTCATCATCACCATTGATATGGCCTAGATCAACGGTCCATAACATGCAACTATTCACTTTCCTTCTTCCGCTACAGTATTGCAATCAACGATTTCGTTTCGTGCCCTCGGTATCATTTGGAAGGAAAAAAAATCTAAAACCCTAATTGAGTTGGCTCATACCTAGGTATTCCGGCCCCAACATACAAATCCAAAATGTGTAGGTCACTCCTCAAAATACTTCACCCTTGCACTTCGCACTTCGGCTTAGGTCTGGGGGCAAGTGTATAGTCATAAGGAAATAAGGAAAACAAAATGACCTAAATATTCTCAGAATAGGCAGACAAAAAGGATTTCAGATTTCGGCATGACCAAAACCCGAAAAATGAAATAAGACACCAAAGAGTGCCTTTAAAGATATTAGGATCAAAAGGATTTCGGATTTGCAATATAAATTGAAAGCACCAACGGAAAGGAAGACACAAGAGACTTCGAATTTTGACATGATAAAAAATCGTAATGTAAAATAACACCCTTCAAAATACGAAGTAGTGTCAACAATACAAAGCATTTCAGCCTAGCCGAAATCCTTATGCTTATAATAAACTAATTAACTAAATTGATTAAGAGACAGATTAATATAATTACTAATTAACGTTACTCCTAATAAAGTTAAACAAAATAAATAAGACACCTGTAGGATAAAAACAAAACACGATGGGTAAAAGTAATATATGAAATTAAATAGGGAATAACTACTAGGTAAAAGACATATCTTTACTATAAATATAGGTTATGAGGTACATGTCACAGATTCATTCTTAGAGAATATATTACTCTTTACTTCTCATACTTCACTCACTTACTGACTTGAGTGTTGAAATCCTCTTTTGCAGATTCTTTCCCTTTGAAAGTAGAAGAACATTTCGGAGAATTTGTTATGAATAGTACTCATATACTTTTCAATAAGAACAATACTATTTTGTTAATCCTATATTTTAAGTTATAACTATATATTATATACACCTAAAAGTCACTTTGGGGGTTTAGGATTTACTAGGTGGTAGGATTGAAAGCCTTCTCCCATTAAAGTTTTATTTAGGATTGAAAGCCTTCTTCCATTAAAGTTTTATTTAAACAAAAGAAAATTCTATCATACCGTAAAGAATTAGTGTCAATCACATATTCAAATGATTAGTTTTATGAAAATAAAAAATAATTTATACAATAGTAAAAATAAATTTAAAATTCATTTTTTTACTGTAATTTTTTTTTTTAGGAACAACTTTTCTCGTTGAAAAGTAATGCTTGCAAGTAGTAGATCACCTTGATTATAGTCAAATTTGAGACAGGTGAAAAGTGTTTTCATAAACAATTTTATTTTATTTTTCATTTTACAATAAGCAACAATGAGTATCCAAATTACTCAATTCCCCGAAGACCAATCCTCGTGGGCGCGTATTGAACTATTGATAAACATTTTATTGATGCATCCTATTTGATTAATGTAAACACCTTCCTATGAAATATGACCCCTTCTACTAGATCACCTTGTATTGTCATCAATATTATTATTCAATGGAATATCCTAAAAAAAATTATTAAATGTAATCAGAACCACTCAACTCATTGATTAGAAATGATAAACCAGTAGGATAAGGACCTTTTAGTTGCTCAAGGGCATATCATGATGTATTCCAAGAAGTCAAAGGCATTTCCATATATTCTTGGCTTCAGTCTCAAGTTTTCCACCTCAGTCTTCAAGTTCTCTTCATCAAACCAACGAAAGACCAAACCTAACTTAAATCAAGTCAAAATATCTGCTTGAATTTTATTTAATTTTGCATATAATCCATCCTTGAGCAGAAGCTCTTCATGATCTCCCATCTGAAAAAAGAAAAAACCATATAAATCGATTATGGATTGGCGTTAAGCCATCTACAATGTTCACATGTTTGGTCTCATTACAAATTGATTTTGGGTCCAAAATTTATTGCATGTTTAAATAGTTTGTGTTAAATAAAAAAATCACACAAATTTATTACTAACTTATAAAACATGTCAGTGCACTTCAAAATCATCAAAACATGCAAGTTCACATCAAAATCAATTTTGCAAAATCATTGTTGCGAATGCTCACTATAAGAATTGAATTAAATTCCGGTGTGGTATAGAGCCATTACCCACGTCATTTACTTTTATAAGGGAATGAACCTCCGCAACCATATAATTCCACTGTTTTTTTAGGTATTGTAAAAGTGTGTCAAATGTGGGTTAGATGACCACACCATGTTATTATTTATAATGAGTCAATATGATAAGAGAGGATCAATATTGATTATATAGGATCTCTATAACAATGACTAAAGATCAACCTAATAATAATAGGTAATAAGGAGTAAATCTCCTATTACTATCTAAGTACAAATAAAAAAATAATATATAATTTTTAACACTTAAAGTTGGAGCATATGTGTAATATGAACCAAGCTTTGTTATAGATGAGGTAAATCTAACAAAACTAAAAAATGAAAAACTGAACCAAACAGTTTCCAAACAAGGAACTGTCCGGCTTACTCTTTCTACTTTGAGATCGGAGCATGCAGGTATGACGACCGTGTTCTCGACTTCACACAAAGTCCACAATCAGCCTAGCGTTGGTTCTTGGCTTCACACAAAGTCCACAATTAGCTTACTGTGGCAGAAGGATTGCTAGAGAAAAGTGTGTCAGCCTAACAGTGGAGAGAGGTACTGTTTTGTCGTCATCATCGTTGACAATGAGGTTGGGATTGTCACTAGAGCCCCAGTTAGGGGTGTGCTCGAAGCACCACCAGTACTCTTGGAGGGTCTGCTTTCCAAGCGAAGACAACAACAATGAGGTCGCGATTAATGGTGGCAACGACATGGTGCTGTGTGGAAAAGATGTTGTAGGAGCACCAACAGACCTCGGTGTCGAGGGTTTTGGTGAGGATGGTGGTCGTAATGGTCATGTGGAGGGAGTTAGTGATGTGGGGCCCCTTGAAGGGCTGAGAGTGTCCAACTCAGTTTTGCAAGACATGAGGAACACAAAAAATAAGGCTTTTGCATGTAAATCAAGCTAAACAGGTTGAGAACGTAGTAAAAAACTAACAAAAACTGCACATTGTGGTGTGCTAAAGTGAGATGAATAGGACAAGGGGCTCACTGATGAGTGTCTTTGGAAAATGGTGTCATACGCAGGAACAATGAGGTGCGTGAGGGTCACGCACCAGAGAGAGGAGTGGTGTGTGAGGGTGTGTGCGGCGAAAGTGACTAGATAGTTTTGGTCTCCGGAGCAAGATGACTCTGGTGGTGTTAGAATTGATGAGCATGAAAAAGGAGAGAGAATGGGCGAAAGAATTCAGAGAAGAAAGAATTCAATGTATTCAACCAAAGAGCAAAGGAGATACAAATACGTTATTTATAGAAGTGCAGGGTTGAGAGATCAAAAGACTAACTAACCATAACTGCACCCATAACAGACAGGGAACAAAGAAAAAACTAATTCCTAATAGATTCAGAAAACCATCAACTAATTTCTAAGAAAATAATGCAGTTGTACAACTAACCCAAGACTGCTACAATTTAACAACTGCGGCTAGCTATACAATACTCTAATACACCCGCCTCAAAACTCAAGGTGATTAAGGCTTAATAGAAGACTAAAAAACATTGAGTTTGCGCCTTAGGTAGCCGAATCTGGTAAGAAAGTGAGGTTTCGTAAGATCATCTGCCCATTGATCTACTGCTGGAATGTGAACAACCTGAAGTTGTTTAATAAGAACTTTGTCCCTTACAAAGAAAATAGAAATCTCCATATGTTTAGGAGAGTGAGGTTTCGTAAGATCATCTGCCCTTTGTCCCTTACAAAGAAAATAGAAATCTCCATATGTTTAGGAGAGTGAGGTTTCGTAAGATCATCTGCCCATTGATCTACTACTGGAATGTGGACAACCTGAAGTTGTTTAATAAGTACTTTGTCCCTTACAAAGAAAATAGAAATCTCGATATGTTTAGTGCGAGCATGTAGAACCAGATTATGAGAAAGTGCAATAGCACTTTTATTATCACAATATATAACAAGAGTAGAGACAAAAACCTAACCCTGTAAGAAGAGTTTGAATCCATGAGATTTCAGCTAAGTTCCTAAATTCAACTTCTGTATAGACCGAGCAACTACTTGTTGCTTTCTGGACCACCAAGAAATTAGATTAGTACTAAAGTAAATGGTTGCCCCTAAGGTGGACCTTCTTTCATTAATACCCGAGGCTCAGTCAACATCACAAAGTGCCCTTATACAAAGTTGTTGTTTAGAAAAGGCAGCTTGCAGGTGCAGTCCATACAGGACAATGCCTTTTAGGTATCTTAGGATTCTCTTCACAGCAGCCCAGTGAGTTTTAAGGGGGTTGCACATGAACTGGCAAACTTTATTGATTGCAAAGCTATTCTTAGGTCTAGTAATAGTTAGGTATTGAGGGACTCCAACTATAAATCTATAAATTTTGGGGTTAGTGAACAAGTCAGATCCTAACTTGGTAAGTTTACAGCTGAAAGGCATGAGTGAAGAAATAGATTGTGCTTCAACCATTTTAATTTTTTGCAAGAGATCTCTGACATATTTACTCTATGTCAATAATAAGGACTGATCAAGGAGATGCTTAACTTCACTGCCAAGGAAGTAGTCTAGGTGACCAAGCTATTTGAGAGAGAAACTAGCATCTAATTTGGAGGTTAGTTTTTGAACTAAGGGCACAGAGTTGCCAATGATAATGATATCATCAACATAAACCAACAAGTAAACAATGTCAGAATTAGACTTATAAATGAACAAGGAGGGGTCACACTTGATAGCAACAAACCCAAAGGTAAGAAGAGTAGATTACAGCCTTTCAAACCATTGTCTTGGGGCCTGTTTGAAACCATAGAGAACTTTGTTTACTCATGTCTTGCGGCCTGTGTGCAGACCAAAGAACGATCTGCAGCTTCAAAAAACCAGGAGGTTGACTCAAGTACACAGTTTCAGTCAACAACCAATTAAGGAAGGTATTATTTACATCCAACCGAAAGAGAGACCACTTATAAGTGGGAGCTAGAGTAAGAATGAGTCTAATTGTCGCAGATTTGATGACAGGGGGAAAAGTTTCATTAAAGTCAAAACCAGCTATTTGATTAAACTCCTTAGCAACCAACCTAGCTTTAAATTTGTTGATCGAACCATCAACATTTTCCTTGATTCTGAACATCCATTTGCAGCCAATAGTTTTCCTGTCTGGTGGAAGAGAAACTAAGTCCCAAGTGTTTTTTTTCAAAAGTGCCTCATATTCTGATTTTATGGTAGAAAGCCAAGTGGGATCAGAAAGTGTCTCTTTAATATTTTTTGGTTCACAATGAGTCAGCAAAAGGGATGGATGAACATTGTACTAAAAAATTGCAGATTTGCATCTTGTTTGCATGGGATGAGTGTTTGGAAGTCTGGTGAGATAAGCTGGGATAGGTGCAGGTTCAAATTCAGGTTCACAAGTGAGGTCAGGTGTTGGTTCGAGTTCAGAAGTGGGGCCAAGTGTTGGTCCAGGTTCAGGTCTAGCTCAAATGTTGGTTCAAGTGTAGGTGCAGGTTCAAGTAGGTTAGATGGTAAATGTTCAACTATAGAAGAGGTAAATGGTGCAGTTTTAGGTTGAAGGAATGTTGTAACAATAGGAATGTCAGTAAGATGAAAATTATATGGACAATAAGAAGACATTTTATCAGACAATTGAGACTAGAAAAATTTAGTATAGGGAAACCGTAACTCATTAAAAATAATTTCATTGGAAATAAAAAAATTTCCAGTAAGAGACAGACATTTGTACCCTTTTATAAGAGGTAGAGTACCCTAGAAACACACATTCATGAGACCTGAAATTTAGTTTATAACCGTTATAGGGTCTTAAAAATGGAAAACATGCAAAACCAAAGGTTCTTAGGAAAAGATAATCAAGAGTTTGTTTGAATAGAACCTTAAAGGGTGACTCAAATTGAAGAACAATGGAGGGTAATCTATTTATAAGGTAAACAGTTGTACTGAAAGCAAAATCCCAAAATTTTAAAGGCAACGAGCATGTTTTAGAAAAGTTAGGCCAATTTAAGTAATGTGTCTATGTTTTCTTTCAATAACCCCATTTTGGTGATACGAGTGTTGACGGACATATGAGGTGATGATGAATACCACAACTGTTTAGAAATGGTGTTAGAGGTTTGAATTCTCCTCCCCAATCTGTTTGTAGACATTTTATTTTGGAATCAAATTGGAGTTCAACCATAGTTTTGAACTATTAAAAGACAAAAAAGGTGTTGACTTTGCTTTTAATCAGATACAACCAGGTATATTTTGAAAAAGTATCAACAAATTTAATGTAGTAAAGAAAACATCTTTAGAAGGACTATGAGATGGAACCCACAAGTCACTATAAACTAATTCTAAGGGAGAGAGGTGAACTGTAGTAGAAATATTCGAAGGAATCCTATGAGATTTTCCAATAGCACAAGCATTACAGAAATATGTGACAATTTTATTAGAAGTAGGGATATTACAATGTTGTAGAACTAGCTTTAAAACAGAAAAATTAGGATGTTCAAGGTGAGCATGTCATAATAAACCTCCTGTTCGAGCACTGTTTTCACAGATTTACAAGGTAAAACAAAATAAACATTTGTCGAATTGACATCAGCAGAAAGACAATAAGCTACAAAATTATTTTGACAGTTTAACAACTATCGATTGGGGAAGGTATAGAGACCGTCCGGACAAGCTTTTCCTTGAAGTAAAACTTCATTAGAAACCTGAGATTTGACAAGACAGACACTAGGATGGAAGTAAAAAAATACATGATTATCCCTGGCAAATTTACTCACACTAATAAGATTTTTTGTGATGTAAGGGACATGGAGAAGCTGGTTGAGGGAAAGGGAAATGTGTGGGTTAGTAGGGGACTTGAAATGAGAGGAACCAGCAGAGTTAATGAGCAAACCTTGACCATTGTCAATGAATATCTGGTCAGGTCCTTCAAAGGATTCAAGTTGCTTAATATTTTGGCACTCTCCAGTGACATGAAAAGAGGCAACAGAATTTGGAATCCATGCAATATGGGCTGAGATTGATCAAAAGAAGTTTTGGCTATCATAGCACTTGCAAAGGGGGTAGTATTGTTAATCTGAGAATTCAGATTGGGCTAGATATTGGAATGCTGAGGTTCAGTGTTATTAGGATGAACCTAAGATGCTGAACTGTAATTGTTCGTATTCTGAGAGAAGCGAGAATAGTTAGCACTGCTAGGATCATGAAGAATTAGGGAGGAAGAGGCTTGATATTCTTGATCATATCAATAGTAGCACCTTGCAGCAGTGTGACCAAACTTGAGGCACACTTGACACTAACAGTTAGCAAACCTACCTCCTTTGCCAAGAGTATTGTCGCAGCGGCCACCATTGACATCACCACCACGATTGTTTTGGAAACCATGATTGTAGCCCCCACACAATCCACCATCAAAATCTTTTGTATGAGCGACATTAATTGATGGTAAATCAGAGACAGCAGGTTTGTCATACTTTACCAGACGTGATCCATGAGCTAGCAAGAGAGTTTCAACTTCTTTAAGGGGTCGTGACTTGAATTTGCTTTCAATAACTGTGATTACTGCACCATATTCGCATGGAGGACCTTCAAGAATTGCATAAATATGGTCTTGCAAGGAGACAGGAGATCCAGCAATGGCGAGCTCATCACATAGCGACTTGATTTTTTGAATGTAGGTTTGGAGATTTCGATCACTAAGGGTTTGCTATCGCAATTTGGACTTGAGTTGGAAAACCCTAGCGCGAGTTTGGTTGTTAAAGTACTCGTGGATTTTGTCCCACACTTGATATGAATGAATGTAACCCAGCATTCGAGAGAGAATCGGCTTGGAAAGCGTTGATTGAAGCCATGTGAGGAGGAGTTGATCTTGTTGTTCCCAAACAACATATGCAGCATTACCGAAATCGAGGTTTTCTACTGTTAGAAAAAGAGACGGAATTGAGGGATGGACAACGAAGCTATGAAGGTGATGCAATTTGATGACAGGTTCAATTTATTGATGCCATAGCAAGAAATTTGTATCACCCAATTTTTTGGAAATTGAATTGGGAAATGCAGAAGCAACAACGAATGAGTTGCTGGAATTGGCCATTGAAAAAAAATCTAGGTTTGAGAAGAGAAGAGGCTTACACCGTATTGGCTTTGGATACCATGTTAGAATTGATGAGCATGAAAATGGAGAGAAAGAATGGGCGAAAGAATTCAAAGAAGAGAAATTCAATGTATTCAGCTAAAGAGCAACGGGGACACAAATGCACTATTTATAGAAGTGCAGGGCTGAGAGATCAAAAGCCTAAACAGATTCCTAACCATAGTTGCACCTATAACAAAAAGGGAACAGAGAAAAAACTGATTCCTAACAGAATCAGACAGCTGTCAACTAACTTCTAACAAAATAATGCAATTGTACAACTAATCCAAGGCTGCTGCAGTTTAACAACTGCAACTAGCTATACAATACTCTAACAGGTGGCAAGTTGACTCCGACAAAAGGCTACAATGGCAGTGCTGAGGAAGGTCTCACCGGAGGCTGCTGGCGAAGGCCAGGGTGAAACTGGACAACTGTGACCATAGCAGTGGACTGATAACAATGACGGCGGGGTACATGAGCCTCGACATGGCAAAACTGCTTTTGGATCTAGGCATGGATCTGAAGACAAGCGTGGAAGAACTATGCTTTATCTGGCGAGGGAAATTCTGAAGGTAATGCCAAAGGGAAATCTGATGCAGTTCGAGCATAGAATTGGACTTGAAGGTGTTATTAGGTTTGGGAAGAACAGTGTTCAAGTATGCGGAAATGCAGGAGATTATGGAACGAAGAGGGATGGGTAACAATTTGGAGTACCATGTCAAGTGGAAGGATGGTGATGTGGGTCACTAGATGATGGGTCTACCGGTGGCCATAGGCACTCAAGACACTCAAGCTTCTAGGATTAATTCAGGCTCCGATACCATGTAAAAGTGTGTCAAATGTGTGTAAGATGACCACACCATGTTATTATTTATAATGAGTCAATATGATCAAAGAGGATCAATATTGATTACATAGAATTTCTATAATAATGACTAAAGATCAACCTAATAATAATAGGTAATAAGGAGTAAATCTCCTATTACTATCTAAGCATAAATAAGGAAATGATATATAATCTTTAACAGGTAATCAGGTATTAACAATAAAATGACAATTTTGGGACTAAAATATAAGGTATAGTAACTAAGTTCAACATGAAATCACCTCTATGATGCGACCATCATCCATAACAAAGATCTTATCAGCAGCTTTAATTGTTGAAAGCCTGTGAAATTTCAGTGATTAGAATGCAAACAATCTTAGATATAAAAGAAAAAAGTAAAAGCTAAAGCAAGATGGTTAAGAATTCACTTATGTGCTATGATAATGATAGTTCTTGTTTTAGATTCATCTTTTAGCGCATACAGCACTTCCTGAAACAAGAATTTACAAAACACAAACAGCTTCAGGCTCGTATTTTCTAGGATAAATAAAGAAATTAGATTGACCAAAAATGGAAATTACATATAACTTTCAAAAACTAGAATCTGACATATTTGATATTATACCTTGATATAATGCTCACTTTCAGAATCTAGAGCACTGGTAGCTTCATCAAGTATCATAATAGCAGGGTCCCTAAGAATGGCTCTGGCGATGGCAATTCGCTGCTTTTGTCCACCACTAAGTGCATTGTCATCAACAAGGGTTTCATATCCATTAGGAAGTGAAGAAATAAAGTCATGGGCATAGGCCTTTTTTGCTGCCCATTCAATATCTTCTTGTTTTGTGTTCGTGGGGCAACCATATTGTATGTTTGACTTGATGTCCATGTGAAAGAGATGGGATTCCTGTTTGAAACATAAAATTTCAGAAAATGAATTCTTAGCTACGTATGCACTACAGTTTATTTGTCTAACCTGTGCAACATATCCAATGTGTTGCCGCAGCCACCTGATATCCAAATCTTTAAGAGGGAACCCATCAATGTATATCTGTGTATATATATATATATATATAGATGTAGATTACGTAGGAAGTGATGATACATGAGAAAGTTTTATGTATATAAATATTATTGATAGTGACATCACATTTCAAATCAGTAATAGGTCAAGAAGATCAGCGAGCCAAGCTTTTATGCCAATCTAAAAATTATTCATTTTCTGATTTATTCACTGGGAGAAGAAAACTTATATTTTTGAAAGTTATACGTGTTCTGACTTCTGAGATAATCTCTTTTCCTATTAGTTTGCAGTTGTTTCAAGAGAATTTCTAGTTTCAGCCACAATAAAATTGGTAACTTAGTTGGACTTCATAGTCAATTTGTTTCTGTTTCATTTATTATGGTCTTCAACTTATATTTTAATTTAAGGGGCTGTTTAGTTAGTTGTCTTCCCAATTTTCCTAGAATATTTTTCGGCCAGTTTTTCAAATTTTTCATCTCCTAGAAAAGTATGAAAGCTTGGAAAATGTGTTTAGATATACTCAATTTTTCAAAATTTTTCATTTCCCAACCAAAGAAGGATGATGACGGTAGAGGGGTGGCAGCGGAGAGGTGAAGGCCGAGGTGAGAGGTACAAAAGGAGGGTAAGAAGTGGCAATAGGGACAGTAGAGAGGTGACAACACTGACTGTGAAGAGGTGACAAAGGTCATGGTAGGAGACATAAAGGAGCATGAGAGGTGGCAGAGGTGAGAGTGAGAGACATGGAAGGAACAGGAGAGGTTAGAGCAACGATGGTGAACGGCGAACGGAGGTCAGGGTAAAAGGCATGTTAGAGGTGATGATAAAAGGGTAAGGAGAACTTGATGTGGTTGAAGATGAGATTGTGTTTCCCAATTTTCCAGATTTGGAAAACTATTTTGAATAGTTTTTTAGTTTTCTAGAAAACCAGTTTTCTATTTTCTAACAATTTTTTTTTTTTGAAAAATAGGATCTCGAAATATGTTTTTCAGTTTTTCGTTGTATCCTTGGAATAATTTTCTCTATTTTCCTAACAAATACTCCAACTAAATAGCTACTAAGTATTTAAAGGAAAACAATGTCCCATGTTTCTCACTCACACATATGTATCAAATATACCAAAAACAAATGAAATATCGACAATAAATAACAAGTGAAATATGTCACATTCTAGTTCAAGAATGCACGTCTTTATTGAATTT
Organism: Psophocarpus tetragonolobus; assembly: GCA_037954015.1. Taxonomy (NCBI): domain Eukaryota; kingdom Viridiplantae; phylum Streptophyta; class Magnoliopsida; order Fabales; family Fabaceae; genus Psophocarpus; species Psophocarpus tetragonolobus. The sequence goes on from CM075691.1 coordinate 26,782,287, forward strand.
ATTAACATAATTTTTGGCAATTAACTATAGCTAGCATGAGTTCATACAACTGGATATGTGTCATTTCTAGTCCATAGTAGTCCCTATATCAAGGGTACAAAATATTAAAAACAAATAGTGTGTTTGGGAAAGCTTAAATTTTGTATTATAATCTGTTTTTTAGATTATAAGCTGTTTTGAGAAATAAGTTGAATGTTTGCGAGTGCTGCTTAAAATTAGAAAAAGTTTTTCTTGGAAAAAAGTTGTTTTTGAGAGTTGAAGATTTGTAGCCTATGATTATTTTTCAATAGTTTATTTTTTCTTATGGTTCTTTTCACATCTTTTACACCGTAAAAGCTCATAAACAAGATTAATTTTTTTCAAACCACTTTTTAGTAAACTCATACAAACAAAAATTAATTTTGATTATAATTAGAGACAGAGGTAATATTAAAAAAATTATTAAATTATCTATTTTAGGGTAGGGATTATAATTATCTATTTTTTCAACTTTTCCAAGCACACTAAAAAAAGGTTTCAAATTTAGGAGCAATCATTTAAAGAGAGCATGACTTCACCAGATTTGCTTCTAGAAATTAGATACAAGAAGCTGGTAACTTGTACCAAGATTTAAAATATATATATTTACATTAAAGAATATATAAAATATATAGAGAGGAAGGAAGGATGCACTTACTCCAACAGTAAGTTTAAGTTAAGAGAGTTATTCGATATCCAAACCATTTGATCTATCTTAACCATTAGAAGCTAATGTTGAGCAACCACTTAACAAGAATCTAATGGTTGTAATGAGTAACTAATTTTAACCATTAGATTTCAAAAAAATAATTGGTTAGATAAAGAATAAATCTCTTAAACTTTAGTTCGTGGATCCTTTCCTGTGTGTGTATATATATATATGTGTGTGTATTAAATTCTCAATTTACCAGGATTAAAAGATAAATTGTTTACCTGACCACTACTAGGCTCATAAAGACGAAGTAAAAGGTTGAGTAATGTGCTCTTTCCACTGCCACTCAGACCAACCTTGGAAAGGTAGAGATGTCCAGTTAATATGTGAGCATCACCAAAATTAAATCACTAGGAAACAAAGACAAACCTTACAATGGCAATGACTTGATTTGCTTCTATGGAGAAGTTTAAGTGTTCTAGAACAGGCATCTGTTCAAATGTGGGAAACAAATGAAATTTAACAATTAATCAGCTACAAACATGCTAATGCCTGAGGCAATCGTGGTAAAGGGATACAACTGCAAGATAAGAAGGGACAAACAAATCTTAAAACTGTCTTATAATTAGAGACAGAGATAGTAATAAAAATTACAATGTCAGTAACTGGATTACAAAAATTTTTGTGACTAGTTCAGTGCATTTGATAGAGACACTGACTAGCCAAAATAAAATTAACTGAACTCAGTATGTATAATGCAAAGATCCTTCTTTAAAAAAATAACAAATGTAATAGGAACTGGACCAAAAGAAAGGTAGAAAATAGAGACATGAACTTCTATTGACTTTCTTCTCCCTAATTTGGAACCAAGGTGATTGCAGACTCAAGAAAATATGGAGAAGATAGAACCCAGAATCTTTTCCCAGTTGCACGAAATTTAAGAGTACTAGATCTCCCTTTCAACCTCTGTCCAATCCCAAAACCAAAACTGATCCCTATAACTGCCTATTATTTATCATTTTATTTCTCTTTCTAACTGTTAGGGGCTCTGCTAACTCCCCCACAAAAGTTTAAACTCATCCTCAACTCAAGAAAATATGGAGAAGATAGAACCCAGAATCTTTTCCCAGTTGCAGGAAATTTAAGAGTACTAGATCTCCCTTTCAACCTCTGCTCCAATCCCAAAACCAAAACTGATCCCTATATCTGCCTATTATTTATCATTTTCTCTTTCTAACTGTTAGGGGCTCTGCTAACTCCCCCACAAAAGTTTAAACTCATCCTTAAGGGGAAAAACCGTCCTTCAGCCGTGATCATGATCTTATAGCCACCCAACACCCTTTTTCTCTTCTAAACACTCCTTCATCACCATTTGGAAGGTGCTCAAGCTCATGGCAACTACATGAATGGCATACAAAGGGCAAAGGAAGTATTGCAAATAAGCTAACTTGTCTTGTGACTCTTGTCATAATTATTTAATTAGTAATTACAACTGTACACAGACTAATTTGTCTGTTGGCTGCTTGATATCACTATTTAATTAGATTTATAGTTCTATCATTGCTATTTAATTAGACATTCATGGGCTGCAAATATTTGTAACGTCTCTTTTATTGTAAAGCTGTTATTATCTATTTAATGAGCATGGCTCCAAGTGGGGAAGATCAGAGTTTTTTTCCCAAAACATTATTCGTAATTCCCTGTTAAGGGTCCTGTGATTTTCTGACAGCACCAAATGTAGCATTCGTAATTACTTCAGAAAGTAATTGAGTGCACACAAAACTAGCTCAATTAGAGAGACATCAAATATCCTATAAACTGCAAAGAAAAAACCATATGCATTTTATTTTTCAAGCTGAAGTGAGTAACCTAAACATGTTTCTTATAACAAATGAGAAAAAAAAAGAAACTCAATATAACAAAAAAACATACATACCATACTCCTTGAAGGATAATGAAATGATATATTTGCAAACTGAATATGCCCTACTAACCTCTGCAACTTCACTCCTGTATTTGGTGACAAGCCCAATTAAACAATAGATAACTCCATAATGGAGGAGTAAGGGGAGCAGTAGACCAACTGTCACTTGCCTTTGGCTAAGAATTGGTCACTTGGCAAAAGATTCATCAGTTGGAAAATTTGTTCAGATGCTCCAATGGACTGCAGTAATGATGTTAAGCTGTTTGTCACCCTCCAGGTAGCATAAATCAACCACTCACAGTATAGTACATACTTGGTAAGTTGTTCCACAGTTACATGACGTCTGAGAACAGACATTCCTACTAACAGCACTGCTAATATCTGCAATTTATAATTTAACAGACAAAATTAATTAGATATTTTTCTATTATAGAGTATCCCTTGAAAAATGCGAAAAGCATAAAAATTTTTGCAAATATCTGTCAGTTTATGGAAAAACTATGCTTAAAATCTTCTATAAAATACCCAAGATTGACATAAAACTCTACAAACTATCTGATATGTTACAAGAATTTGGTGCAAGAATTTAGTTGTATAACTATGTTACAAGAATTTGGTGCATAGAATGGATGGATTCTTACAGTAAGGAAGAATAACTTGGAAGAGTTTTTATACTAATTTAATCATAATTCGAAACATAAAACAGAACCATTATATTCATTCTTTCTCTTCCTAATTGAACCTTGACCGAGCATGGTTTCATTAATAAAATCATGTCCTTTGTTTTCATTCTTTATCTAATTTCTGAACCCTAACAAACAAATCTTTAAATTTTTAAGATATGTTGAAACTTTTCAAAACAATTAGAATTTTCTGTTAATTAATCTCCATGCTCCCACCTACACCCAAAAACAAAGAAAATCAACAGAGATCATGATATCAAAGAGAGCTGGGGACATTATTTATAATCTTTTCAATAATGGACAGCAATTGGATTGGGTGCCCATATAGAAGCACTAGAAACCCAAGAGGGAGAATGAAATTTGTCTTGTTACTGTACAATTCAAATTGGAGAGGTTAAAGAAACCCTTAAAAGGATGGATAACGGAAAATTTGTTGGCCCAAATAGTATCCCCATGGAAGTTGAAAGTGTTGGAAACCAAGGTTTCATTGTACTCAATAAGTTTTTCATTGAAATTTAAGAAAATGTCAGATGAGTGGAAAAGAGCACTTTGGGTTCTATATTCAAGAACAAACAAGATATTCAAAATTGTGCTAATTACAGAGGTTGTCACATCCCACCATAAAATTATGGTTAAATATGATTGAGCATAGGTCAAGAGAAGAAATAGAGATTATCGAGAACCAATTTTATTTTATGCCATGAAGGTCTACATCCGAAAGTTGTTTATCTTTTACAGTGCTTGACGGAAAGATACAGAAGTCAAAAAAGAGGATTATATATGAGTATTATTAACTTGGAATACCAAGAGAAATGTTGTGGAAGAAAAAAAGGTGTTCACATGGCTTATATTTAGGCTACACAAGACATGAATGAAAAGTAGTGACTATAACTAGTGTGAGAACTAAGAGTTGAGATTAAGGACTTCCCTAAAAGGATATTATTACATTAAGGACCTTAAGTCCTTACTTTTTAATCTAAGACTGTTTAGGTGAGCTTTTCTAGAAACTCTGATAGAGAAAAAAAAATGAAAAAAGCTTCTCCATAAGCTATAATTAGCTTATGCATAAGCTCATATATAAAAGCTCTCTCATATAGCTTATACATAAGCTAATTTTAGCTTATAGAGAAGCTAATATTATATATTTCTTCATATTTTTTTCCTCCTAGAAAAGCTTGGAGAAGCTCACCCAAACAAACCCCTAGTTTTGGGCAATCTTTCTAGAGACATATAAAAGATTATCCCTAATTGCATGTTTTTTGCAAATGATATATTCTTGATTGAGGAATCAAGGGAAACAGGTAACATTAAGCTTGAACTTGAGAAGTACAAGGTTTTCACTTCAGTAGGAGTAAAACATAATATATGCATTGCCATTTTAGCAAGAAACAAGGGGAACACGACTTCAAAGTAAAAATGGGAGAAAGAGTCATACCACAAGTTTCTAGGTTTAAATATTTGGGATTGGGATGAATCATACAAATGATAGAAAAATTAATAATGATGCTATGCACGGGGCACAAGTGGGATGACTAAAATAAAGAAAGTCATGAGGGGTAATTTTATATTGCAAAGTACATACCAAACTAAAGGCAAATTTGATCATATATGTTTAACTATATTATATGGTAGTGAACTTTTAGCTTTAAGGGGAGAACATGAAAGGTGGGGATAGCAGAAATGACAATGTTAAAATAGATATATGGTCATACAAGAAAGGATAGAAAAATCAAAGGAATAGATTGCATACTTTTTAACCCTATGAATAGGTGGAGAGGACCACTAGGAAATAGGCTTTACTCAACAAAATTAGACAAAGAAAATGAAGGAATTATGCATACAAAAACTCATATTGAAACATAAAAATTAAACAAAGAAAAAAAAAACAATAATAAAGCAAACTTCTCATGAACCACGAACAGAAAAGGTGCAGAATGTTAATCAAACTCGGTGTGACTTTTTGAACAAAATATGGTGCAGATTTGATATAGTTTTAGGTGTGAAAATTTAGGAAGAAAGGGAAGGAATTTTGTGCAAGGCGTCACACTTCCAAGGGTGGAAGAAAAGTCCAAAGATTGAACACACAAAGGGGTGGTTAATCTTTGATAAATCTCTAATTCTTGGATTATAAAGAAAGCTCTTACTGAACTTGGCAAATTACAATTGAAATTCTGGTTGCCTTCCCAAGAGTCATGCGCAGCCTATAAAAAAGGCTTTTCCAATTCAATTTGGTTACATAAACACACCGAAAATAAAAACCAATTAAACTAAATTATTGTACTTAAAACTAGAAATGTAATTGCCCAACTTTAATAACACTCAGCCCAATATTATATTTTGTAATAATTCTGGCTGAACTAGTGATGGTAATTTGTAACAGCCAAAATACATTTTTATTCTTGAATACAATTCCGCCACATTTCATCAAGTCTGACCGCAATTATTAAGTTCTCTTTTTCACCAACTTGTGTTTTGATTCTTGAAGGCTTGGTCCTATTTTATTAGAGGTTGCCAATACTTGTCGTAAAGCTTCCTTGGCTCTCCTTGTCCTTGCTCTTGTCATAGGTCCTCCAAGTGCTTTAAGCTCCTTGCTCTTGGTCATGTCCTCATCACTCCCACCTCTTGAAGAGGATTTGACCTCAAATCAGACACGTCATGTTCTACATCAAAGAGAGTTAAGTCATACAAATTGAAAGTAGCTTATATTGTACTCATAATTTTATATGCATTGTCACTGATCTTTTCTAGCACTTGGAACGGTCCATCTCCCTTTGGTTGGAATTTTGACTTTCTTTGCTCAGGAAACCTTTCGTTCCTCATGTGTATCTAAACACAATCACTTGGTTGGAACACCACTTTCTTTCTTCCTTTGTTAGCTTGCTTTGCATAGTTTTCATTCTTCTTTTCAATTTGAGCCTTGACTTGCTCATGCAGTTTTTTCACAAATTCAGCTTTAGCCTACGCTCCTTGATGCTTAAACACATAAATGTTAGGCATAGGAAGCAAATCAAGAGGAGTCAAAGGATGAAATCGGTACAAAACCATGTTAGGCACATGGTTTTTAGATCCTTTTCCTGTTCCTGAATATCCTTGGATTGACATGTCTATGGACTTTGTTTTGGGGCTGCCTCAAACAAAGAATGGCAAACATTCGGTGTTTATTGTTGTTGAAAACTTTTCTACGATGGCACATTTCATACCTTGCAAGAAGGTGGATGATGCTTGTCACATGGCTGATTTATTCTTTAAAGAGATTGTAAGGCTCCATGGGCTTCCTAGGAGCATTGTGAGTGATAGGGATGCTAAATTCCCAAGTCAATTTTGGAGGACATTGTGGGGTAAGCTTGGTACTAAATTGTTGTTTTCTACTACTTGTCACTCACAAACAGATGGTCAAACTCAATCAATAGGACTTTAGGCACATTTTAGGAAGTTTTAAAGAAAAATCTTAAGTGTTGGGAAGCATGTTTGTCTCATGTTGAATTTGCTTATAATAGGGCTGTCCATAGCACAACTAACTGTTCACCGTTTGAAATTTTGTACCGATTTCATCCTTTGACTTCTTTTGATTTGCTACCTATGCCTAACATTTCTGTGTTTAAGCATCAAGAAGCACAGGCTAAAGCTGAATTTGTGAAAAAGCTGCATGAGCAAGTGAATGCTCAAATTGACAAGAAGAATGAAAGCTAAGCAAAGCAAGCTAACAAAGGAAGAAAGAAAGTGATGTTCCAACCAAGTGATTTCGTTTGGTACACATGAGGAACGAAAGGTTTCCTGAGCAAAGAAAGTCAAAACTACAACCAAAGGGAAATGGACTGTTCCAAGTGTTAGAAAAGATCACTAACAATGTATATAAAATTGACCTACCTGGTGAGTACAATATAAGCTACTTTCAATTTGTATGACTTAACTCTCTTTGATGCAGAAGATGAAGTTTCTGATTTGAGGTCAAATCCTCTTCAAGAGGTGGGAGTGATGAGGACATGACCAAGAGCAGGGAGCTTAAAGCACTTGAAGGACCTATGACAAGAGCAAGGACAAGGAGAGTCAAGGAAGCTTTACAACAAGTATTGGCAACCTCTAATAAAATAGGACCAAGCCTTGAAGAATCAAAACACAAGTTGACCAATTGCCTCATGATTGAAGGGGAGGTTGCATGGCCTTAATGGAAGGGTGGCTTGTCATAAATTAAACTCAAGTGGAATGCTACTTGGGTTGGACGTAGGCAGCCAAACTTGGTGGATAATGGTTGAGTTATTATGCAAATAAAAATGTATTTTGGCTGTTACAAATTATCATCATTAATGCAGCAAGAATTATTCAAGATAGTGGACTGAGTGTTATTAAATTTGGGTAGTTACATTTTTAGTTTAAAGTACAATAATTTAATTTAATTAGTTTTTATTTTTGGTGTGTTTATGTAACCAAACTGAATTGGAGAAGTTTTTTTTATAGGCCTTTGGGAATAGAACCAGAATTTCAATTGCAATTTGTCAAGTTTTGTGAGAGCTTTCTCCTAGGTTCTTTGTAATCAAGAATTAGAGATTTATCAAAGGTAAACTACCCATTTGTGAGTTCAATCTCTGGGCTTATCTTCCATCCTTAGGAGTGTGACGCCTTTCACAAAATTCCTTCCCTTTTCTTCCTAAATTTTCATGCCTAAAACTATATCAAATCTGCCCCATATTCTATTCAAAAGTCACGTTGGGTTTGAATAACATTCTGCACTTTTTTTTTTCGTGGTTCACGTGAAGTATACTTTATTATTGCTTCTTTTTTTTTTTTAATTTTTATGTTTCAATCTGAGTTCTTGTGCACATAATTCCTTAATTTTTTTTGTCTAATTTTGTTGAGTCAAAAGGTTTATTTCCTAGAGGTCCTAAATTTATTCTGAACAAAGCTAAGAGGAATCGTATCGGAGACCAAAAAGGATATTGGAAAAGATTGTGAAGAAAGATCTCATGCCAAATAATATTCTGATGCTTTGGTTTTTAATTGTGTTGAATGGTGTCATATAATCCATACAGTTTACCTCGCATAGTAGGATAAGACTTTGTTGTTGTTTATTCTAATAGAAGTTACAAACAGAAGACAAGCACCCAAAGGTAAAGAATGACTACTCTTCTTTTCTAATATGTAGCATGAAAGACTTGTAGCATGCATTATTGGTTTTGTATCCTTTAATAAGGTGTTGAATAAACGAAACCTGAGTTGAACGGTACAAGGTGTTGAAAATCAGGTTCCAGAAGCCAGAAGCCACACTCTCTCGAACATTTATAAATGCTAAGCTCTCTAACCATTGGTTATACCTGAATAAATAAATATAGAATGGCTATTATGGATATCTGAATTATATAACCGTTTACAAAAAGTGTATAATAAACTTGTGTATACAAAAAGTGCAGTTCTGACCTTTAATTTGTTTAATTTTTGTGGTGCATGGACAGCATGCGTACATGAAATGGAGAGTGTAAGACTCAATTTGACCAGCTTACTTTTAGCTTAAAAGTTATTTTTAACTCCAAGTAAAAAATTAGAGCTTAAAAAAATAAATATAAATTATTTTTAAATTTCATTTTTTAGCTAAAAAGTTTCTTTAAAGTTAAAAGATGTTAGACAAATTATTCTTGTTTATTGTCTATTGAAAAAATATATCAAGAAAATAAAAAAATCTTTAAGAATTTAAGAATAAATGTTGTTTGATTAAGCTTCTCTTTAAAAATAAGCTTTAAGCCAAAAATAAACTGGATTAAGTAGAGCCTTGAACTTGGCATAAATGGTTAGGTTGTACCTAATACCAATCAAAAGCTTCAGGATGGTGACCATAAGAGAACATTTTACCAAGCCACTGAAGCAACTGTTGTAATTATGTGGTTTTAGGTATAGAAATAAAGAGACTTGGAATAGTATTCACTAAAGTAACTATTCTAATTATGTGGTTTTAGGTATAGAGGGAGAGAATAGAATAAAGATACATTGAACATTATTCACTTGTGTACTCTGATTTATTATAACATGTAATATGTAATATGATGAAACCTAAATCACTCGCTGTTTAATTAACAAACTAAATACAAAGACAAATCACCAAATAATAAAAAACTTGTAAATGAGGAATTAGGAAAACTAATCTTAAGTGATAATTTCTAGATGCTCCCAACATTCTAAGATATAATATTTGATAACATGAGGTATTCCAACAGTAACAATCAATTCAAAAAATATATTTTCAGCAAGAATATTCAGTAACAGAAAAAACAAAATAAAACACCTTCCAAATTCTTTTTCTTCTGTTCCATAAGCTCGGACAATTCTTATTGAAGAAAGTGTCTCCTGAGCAACCTGCAATAGAAAAAGTATTAATAATTAAAATAAGATTCTGGTCACTATTTCAGAAACAATATCTACCAATATGATGTGTATACGTCATTGGCATAAGCTGTGAAATCTTGGATTAACTTTGCTGCCTGCCTCTGATACCTATTAAAACAACAAATACATGCTTCAGACCATCAGCACTGCAAAGGTGTAAATAAAACCAGAGGGATAATATGTGTGGTTAATTTCAATTTAAATATGTAAACATTTAAGAACATGCATATCAGCTTATCACCTTAGAAGTTAGAACATATTTTTAATCTTTATATGCCCTAAAGAACCATTCATCTCATACAAGATGATTTATAGAATAAGTTAAAATTACATAAAGTCTGTTATGCCAAACTATCCTTTAGAAAATTAAGACAAACAAAACTACAATAAATGAAAAAACTCTAACTGAGATTGTTGACAATCTTAGATATTATCTTATTTTGATATTATATTATCTTGTTTTTAAATGTCGTAGGTAAAAATAATATATTTGAGATTACAAGGAATCATATCTTTTATACTCATGTATAACCTATGAAATAAAGTTATAAATAGTTCATCCTATGGGTATTCATACATATAGTTTCATTCTAATATTCCTCTCTATTTCTCTTATTTTAACATGGTTTCTAAAGTCAGGTTGAAGGACTACTAAAAAAAAGGTCCTTCCCTAGGGGGCAATGCCTATTGCCTCTGTTGACCTCTTTTTGCTTGTTGCTCCTATCCTAAAACATAGTATTTCAATATTGTTCATCTTTCCTCTACTTTCGTCTTCAATAATGGCTTCCATCGGCTCGTTACTACCCTTATGCACTAACCTCATCTTTATCCTAGATGCACTTGCATTGACTGTTCCAGATGCATTGGTCCCTATCTTTGTCCCAGATGCACTCACCCTGATTGTTCCTTTGAACTAGTTCCAACTATATCCCTGTAGCAGTGGTGGTCCTGTTTTGATATTGTTTATCTTGCCTCTATTTTCCTCTTCAATAACAGTTTCCATCGGCTCATTTCTACTCTTATGCACCAACCTCTTCTTTGTCCTAGATGCACTTGTATCAGCTGTCTCAGATCTACTGGTCTCTGTCTTTGTCCTAGATGCACTAACCCGATTGTCCTTATTGCATTAGTTTCAACTATGTATGAGTTGCAGGGGTGATCTCAAACTATATTCTCCAACTTCACCAACATCCCCGAGTTATATTTCTAAATATTGTTTATGGTTGAACTCAATTTTGGTTTATTAATTTTGTTACTGCATTCTTGTAACAAGTCGAATGCTTAGTGAGCTCAAGCTTGAGGAAGAGTCTTGAGAATCTTAGATATTATCTAATTTTGATATTATATTATCTTGATTTATATATTTTGTTTTTAAATATAGTAGGTAAAAATAATGTCTGAGATCATACCTATGAAATAAAGTTATAAATAGTTCATCCCATGGGTATTCATACGCACAGTTTCATCCCAATATTCCTATCTATTTCTCTGATTTTAACAGAAATAAACATGATGATGAGAATGTCTGGAGCAATTTACTACATAACTTCACTGCACTAGAAGATTACGCAATAAAATTGTACTTTAAAATTTATATCAATTCATTAAGAAAATAATATCAGAAAGATATACAATGTAACCAGGAAAAATAAAAACAAGTAAATAAACAAACTAGAATGCCAATCATAATCAAGTTAATCATGGATCAGAACATATTTAAATAGTAATAGCTCTACATAATGTGCATTTTTAACTTTATGCATTCTACTATGTAATTATGTAAATAAACATAATCATAGAAAAAAATTGAGGCTTCGGAGAATTTCAATAAAGCTCAAAATATATATTCTATAAAAAAATAATTTCATTAAGAAAAAGGAAAATGAATACAAACAAATAGGAAGAAAGAGATCTTATTAAAAAAATACAAAACAGAAGAGAACAAAATGACAAGAAAAAAATAATGAAGTAAAGCTACTCGATTGACATAAAGGGATGTTACTGATGCTTACCGGCCATAAACCAGGAAAATTGCAGATAAAATACAGCACATCACTAAGGCAGACAGTGCCAGTGGCCAAGATAAAGCCATCAAATTAATTATTGCTCCAGTTCCCTAGATATGAAATAAAATATCAGATAATACCAGAGGGAAAGATAATGTAATCAAACTAAATAAAAGATGAAGGTTTAAATATGATTTTAGTCCTTCAAATTCAAAACACTTTTAGTTTTGGTGGTCGAGCCCCCCAGTTAAAAGTTTGATCTTTTTAATCCCCCAAATGTGTAGAATGCTGTTTTTAGTCCCCAAGGTGAATTTTAAGGACTAAAAAGAGCACAATTTTAGCCTTTCAATTTGAAGTTGAGGGACTAAAAACTACATTTCACAAATTTAAAGGACTAAATTTTTTTTCATTGAGGGACAAACCATAAGTGTCACAAATTAGAGAGACAAAATATATTTAAGCCAACAATTAATATGTTGTGTAAGAGTTAAGACCTGACAAGTATTGCGTGATATCAACTGAAGATCATTTCCTATAACACGGGATAGTCGTTGACAATCTGCTGCAAGCCTGCTTGTGAAGGCACCAACTCTTTCTTTATCAAAATAAGAGATGTCCTAAATCACAGAGAATACAAGCATAGGCAATAGGTCAACCTGAAGAAAAGAAAGAAGCAGAAAAACAATACCAATAACAAAATAATTCTAAAGGACACTCATTAGTTCTGTTTGTGATATTTTCATTTAGTAATAAAAGGCATACCTGAAAAAGAATTGTTGTATATAAGTTTTCTCGTAGACGCTTTACCTGAAAAATGATGCATGGAACATTGGATGGTGACATGTGCTCCAAACTTAGACATCAACAGTACTTTAAAGAAAAAAAAAATAACATGGAGGGGGGGGGGGGGGATTATTATATAGCAACAAGAACAAGGAGAAGAGGGCAATCCCATGCAGTAGTGTACATGGAATAAGTAATTCAGTCAATATAAAATTGAAATTGAACTAAAGAAATCATGAATACAGAAATATTGAACTTCTTTTTGAAAAAGTCAAGGGAAATTTTCCAAGCCAGACATCTTAGTGGAAATGTTTGGTACAAGAGAGGAATGGATAATAAGTAGTTATTTGTTAACAACTAACAAGAAGTTTAACCATTCTTTATTAAGCATTTTGTCTTGGTCCAACATTCATCATGGCATTTCCTGACTTGAAACTGAAAAAAATGCATGAGTAAACCAAAATATCATAACATCTTTTTTTTATACATAGAAAAAGAAATTTATTATAATACAAGGGGAAAGGATAAGATATCCTTCAATGGAAACCACAAAGCTGAGAGAAAATAAACTTTGTATTGTCTAATGTCGTTAGTAATTGAGAGATCTATGTGCAAACGTTACAAAAATTCAAGGACCTAGTGAATACTTATAAAAATCTTTCAAGAACCTAAATGTTTCTAAAAATCTTTCAAGGACCTGAATGTCTGTAAAAAAAATTTCAAGGATCTAGATGCAAAAACTTTAATCTTTCAAGGACCAAAATGATGTTTTCACTTTAATGACTTAAATCCCTGTAATGTGGACAATGACATGAAATGTCATATATGAGAGAGAAACTCTGTCAACGTGGCACTTAACAGCTGACTAGGCACTTACTAAATGATGTCAGTAACGTAAAGATTAACATGCAAACGATAAAATGATTCAAGGACCTACATGCCTCTAAAATTCTTTCATGGACCTAGTGTCAGCGTTTCCATCTTTCAGGAACCCGTTTAGTATTTCACTCTACAAAATTCACAATGACGTACCAATAGTACAGGTAGGAATATCTCCATCCTCACGGCCTATCTCACTCCCCTTCCCCTATATTTCCACTACCTTTCTCACTCAATGATTATTCGGTTACACCTTTGTCACCTCGACATTTCTCTACACACCCTTGTTTCTCCTCTCATACATTCTCCAAATCTTGGGCCTAATTTCTAAGTCTAAGCCCACATCCCCAGTCATAACATACATTACCTACATATGAAAGTTGATGCTTCCAAAAATTAAATTAAGAAAGGGTTGATACCAAGAAAAAACTTACCAAGGTTACGTTCAAAATTTCAAAGCAACCACTTCGCACACCACTGAAATTCAAATGGTAGAACAAAATTATTACCTACTAAATCTTAATACTAAAACATGAGTATATGACAAATAGATTATATCAAGATAAGGCAATAAATAGAGTGAAAGTGCTCCTTCTTTGGACAGTGGCAGATTTAACACATGCATTAGGCACTTCACACCGGTTTTATATTCTAACACTTAGCTCACGTATTTTCAGAGTTCAGAGACCAGTAGCACCCTACTTTTACAATATATAAAGTGGTCCTAGCTAATGATGACAAGCACTCCAATTATTTTATGGTGCATTAAGTTGGTCTCCTGAGGTACCTAATTACAGAAATATAGGGAAGAGTGACTACAAAATAGGTTACACAGAAATTAAGCTCTATAAGAATCACCTGCATATCCCTGAAGTTAAACACAGAAGAAGCAAAAATAGTGCATTCCTAGAGAATGCCACAGTCTCGCCACTCTGTGCTGAAAATATGGATGTTGCCAATATACTCGGCATGGTGATCTCTGAAAGCTGCAGCAGCAGAATAAATACTGAGAATTACCATAGATTGGAAGGAAACGTTATAAAATTATGAAGCTATTTTGCTAAACATATATCAAGATATCAAGTGGCACCAGTTACTTTAGGACAGCAGAGGTAGAGCTTTACCTTCCGTTAGTAAAAAAACTATGTAAACTACAAGAACCATAATAAAGTGGTAGTACTAAGTCTTTCTGGTGAAAACAGAGAGCTTGCTTGACCTGATATCACATATCATCTATAGACCACTTTGTATGAACTTTAGCCTACCCTCCCCCCTTACATTAGGTCTTAGATCTAAAAGGAGGCAACCAAGTGCACTAAAGATCTTAGGTAGTAGAGGCTGTTTCTACGATCTTTGCAATTAAACCTTGGAAGAGTTAGATATTCTTTGCAATAAAAAAAATTTATATGTTAAAAAATTAACCAAGTCGAAGTTTTAATTTTGGTGAACCATCTATCTCTCAATCATGCAATGACAAACACAAAGATTTAAGTTTAAGGTAGTTAATGCCGTAATGGCATAGTAAAACTCTTTAATGAAATGTATGGGGACATATGATCCAGCGATACTGTGAGATATTACTTGCATTGGACTAAAAGAAATCTAAAATTCAAGGGGAATAAAATTGGAACTTGAAGGAATACGAATTTGATACTGTGAGATATTATTACTAGCATTGGACTAAAAGAAATCTAAAAATTCAAGGGAAATAAAATTGGAACTTGAAGGAATATGAATTTAATTAAAATATAATGTAAAGATTTTTTACATTGTCATTTAATCATGTATCACATAGCTTGAGTTTATTAAGTTAATCTTAGAATGTGGGTTTTTGGCCAACTCAACCCAAAAACTAGCTCTTAGAGGGTTGTCCCACACTTGTGTTTTGTTTCTCTCTCAATCTCAACCAATATTGGACTTGGGTTTTTGACTTTTTCCAATAATTTATAATAATTACTTTAATAGTTCATCTATATTGATTTCTCTTTAGTTGACACTTGACAGTATTAATTTTGTATACTGTGACAGTACATGAAGATTAAAATCAAGATATATGTATAACATTTACAGACAAAGTTGGTCTGCAAATTTCACCAGTTATCAATTTGTTAGTTAACAAGTTCATGCCCTGAAGGAATTTATATGTAACAGTCGTGACCAAAACAATACAAGTAAATTCTTTCTAGACTAAATTGTGCTCAATAAACCCCACGGCCACATGTTGAAATGTTACCCTAAGTACGTTAAAAAAAAAAAAAGTTTCCTTGTTTTTGACACAGTTTGAGAATTGTAATTAGTCCTCCTTGCCCTGTTTCAAGATCATTGAACAAAAAAAAAAAAACGCTCTTGAGAAAAATAATAAATCTAAGTATGTTAGATATTATTTTTCAATTTACTCCTGCTATATCTTTCTATTTAATTAATATGTGGAATGTGAAAAAAATTCTTTTATCAATAAACCTATTCACCTTCTTCCATCTAAATAAAGGAGAAAGAAAAAAATGTGTTAATTGATCAAGATAATTAAAAAATAGAGTAAATTACAACTTCATTTCAAAGTTTAATCTAATTTTATACCATCCATGTTCTTTTAGCTATTATACTTTTACATCTTGTAAGAAGTGTTAATACAAAGTTTGAAAGATTTTTATATAGTTTTCTACCGAGGTAATAGGATAATATTTTTAAACTCGAAGTTAGTGTAAAAAAATTCAAAAGGTGAGGGATACATTTGTTAACAAAATATTCTTGTTATAAGGTCATTGACGTAATTTACGCATATCAATAAAAAAATATTATTGATTTAATTAATTTTTTAAATAAATATTACTAATTTGTTAACGTCCTCTCTTGCGGGAGGGATAGGTAGAGGAGGTTTCTCGGCGAGATCCTGATGTTGTCACACGAATGACTCAAGAAGAAGATGTTGCTAGTCTTTTAACCACTGACACTCTTGAGTCAATATCCGCTGTGATCCTATCAGTTCAACCAGTTGTCGGTCTTGTTTGCGTAGTAAATGGTTTTGGCAGAATACGGTCTTTGAGAGTAAGCCGCTATTAACAAAATGGGTTTGTCTGTAAGCAATTACCTTTCCTGCTCTCCGCGCCGGCCTCTCATGGTTGCCTGCTTTAGAACTAGCCACACCAAGCCTAGTTCTCTTGCCCGCTTCGCTTGTCGAGCTTAAAGCAGAACTGAGCTTCTCACTAAGAGAATCGTAAGCTTCATTTCATCTAACGAGACTAGGAAAGAGTGGTGTTAAAGAGGACTGGGGAGCCTCTCGAAGTCTCCGATCTCACAGATGGTTAGGCGTTCCTTCGCTTGTTCAGAACCTTGGCTAGTTCTCCTTACTCGAACATTCTGTTCATCCGACCACCGCCCATGCTTCCAATTTCGTTGTAACGGGATCTAGTTCTGGAGTTAGAGTTAACATCGATTGCTAAACTCGTTTTCGGAGAGCTCAGAAAATGCCGACTGAAAGTGAAACTGCCTTTCTTTCAAGATCAAGATACTACCACTACTCTTATAATTTCATTACAGGGAAAGGAAGTTAAGCCTCTCAAACTTGGAAAAGAAAAATCGAATGTTTCTTGACCAGGAGCAATAGACCCCAAGGTGTGAAGTTAGTGCCTCCGCTTCTGAAAGAGCCGCGGTTATAACAATTCCAATTGAATTTGGATTCGTTGCATCAATGAATGTGTTTGCAAAGTGGGGAACTAGAAGCATAACAGCTCTTGAAAAAGAAAGGAAAGAATTAGTCTTGATGCCGAAAATCCCATCTTTTTTTGTAATTAAAGTGAACCTATAACTTTCTACCTTAGTGCTGCTGTTGGAACTGCAGATTATTTATGATTGGACAGGGACGACCTCTAGCTTCTCAATGTCATGGAATGGATAGGTGATGTTTCCAACTAGAAAAGACGAAAAAGAAAAAATAAATGAAATAAGAGCAGGTGAAGGAGTTAAGTTAGAGATCTGTTTCTAGACCTTGAAGTCACTTCCGGGATTAGCTTTAGGCTAGGAAATCCTTTTCTTTGTAGCATATTATGTGAAACCTATACTCTTCTGGTTAGTTTATTCTGCATCCTCACCATCTAATTCAAACTCATTTCCGACTGCTGCAACCTTTGCTGGGAAAGAAGAAGGAATTGAATCCAAACCCCTAACTCGAGAAAAATTCTTCATCTGCACCTAAGACAAGTAACAGATATCCCACTCTGGTAAGCTAGCAAATAAGATAGAAGATTCGAATTTTTTAAAGTTCTTTTTAAAACTCAGAAAGTTCTCTTCGAGTCGAGTGCATAAGCCGCTTTCCCTTTAGGAATCTTGTCTCAAGCCATTGATCTTAGCTTTGGCCCTCTCTGGAACTTAAAAGGTACTTTTCTTTGTGTTCTATGTGATCTTATCGATCCATTTCCATACAAAACAAAAGCCCTTAATTAATGATGAGATTCCATTTCCTGATGCCTGCGTAGAAGTGCAGTTGCTATTAAGGAAGATGTGCCATTAGTTAGAAAAGCAAATTTCACATTCATTCACTTTTGAATAAGCACTCTAGTATTGATTGATTATCGGCTAAGGACTCCCTTCTTTTAGCTGGCTTTGTGTTTATATAAGGACTTCAAGTAATAGTGGATAAAGACAACTGCTCGTCCTTGCTAGCTTGCAGCTGGCACTGTATATACATGCATACAATACAAGAGGAACTCCCTCTGCCCTTCACCCATCAAAGTCCGATACAGGAACCTCTTTCTCTTACTCAAACTTCCTTTCCCTCTCGGGAAAGGTTGATAGAGATGAGACTGATCTGGCTGCGAATGGCACATTTCACGTCTTTTCTTCACCGGTAGCAAACTAGTTGTTAAGCGTTGTTGGTGCTTTTCATTTCCTCCTCAAGTTTGACTTCCGTAATCATATTGACTTCTGGTAAAGCTTCTTCACTGTTGAATTGTTGTGGCGGTCGAGCCTCGAATGAAGAGGAGTTAAGTTCTCTAGCTATATTCCGCATAGTCTTGGGTGCCCAACCCGTGAGAATAATTTTCAGGATACTTTACCAGGAGTTCGTCGAGTGGGTCTACCCCTTTCTCCCAATCTTCAGTTGTTTGTTCTTTATGACACTCCTAAATGCGGCCTTTCTCTTATATATGATACCATTCATCATGGTTGATACGATTCAAAGAGACAAGAACCTATTCTTGTTCCAATCGTTTGGTTTGAGGAGAGCCCATTTTTTTGTCATCAATGAAATGGGATATATGACTTATAAAACCTCATCTCGTTCAGTCTAGAAGATAGTGGAATTTTATGTTTCAACTTGTACATACACCTTTTAAATGAAAGGTATTCTAATATAATAAAGGTATTAGTAGTAGTCACATCCTCTCTTCATTCTCTGCTTCCTTTCTTTCATCTGTGAGAGATACTGGATCTAATTCAGCATCTGCTTTCAATGGTTTGATATCCTCCTGTCCCGAGCTAACTTGAGAGCTAGGATACTCTCGTTGAATCGCTAAGCTCCGTCGGTGCTCTCAAGAAATCGGTAGAATGACACTGACTCTTCTTGCATCGAAAAAGATGGGATACCCTCAAGAACTTGTGCTACTCATGTTCTTTGCTGCTTTCTTACTTAGATTATTTAATAAAATTGAATCATCGGGTCAGTATGCTTTTCTGCTCATCAAGCTAATCAGTAGCCTACCTGACAAGGGCTAGGCTAATTTCCTTAACCAAAGCACCAATCTCTTCTAAGCCCTTACTATGCTAACTCTGTTAAATAAAGTAAACCTCTTTCATACTTTCATATAGGAGAAAGATGAATTTTCTCATCCCAAGGGAAAATGAATGGGAAGGGGGCGTCTTAGCTACCCTTCAGGCTAATTATAAGAATAGAATGACTTATCTTTACTATAAGGCTTTTTGGAAGCCTGCTCCGAGTAAACTCGCGATTCTTTCTTTTAGGCGGACAATTCTCTATATCGACTATCTCGAGGAGGGATTCCTTCATACTACCACAGCCTCAGCCACTGCAGCAGTATCCTCATCAGATACAGATTCAGATACTACTCTTTGCAACATATGTTTAACTAGCCTTTGGGTGGAAAAAGATTAGCAGTTAAAGGAGTCGCATCCAAAATGAAATTGTGTTGCAGAAATAAGTATACTCTTGTGGTAAATTTACTGGTATTGAATCAATTAGGTAACTCTTAGCAAGTGCTACGAGTGCTTCGTACTATATAGAAGTATGGGAATTTTTCCTCTTCTTTATATCACATCACAATTTTTTTTTATGATTCTGCTGATCCTTATGCTCTAACTAGTCTTAATATTCTACAAATTACAGGAAGAAAAGAAACCTAAGAAATAACTTCAAAAGAAAGGGAAATAATAGGGTTTTTTTTCTCCTTACACTATTTGATCAAGGAGAAGGGATTGGATTTGGCACACTGAAACCCTAAGTCCCAGTTACCTTTCTTATGATAAAAGAGATTATTGAGTCCAATTGTGGGTGGAGAAGGCGTCTATGCTTGAAACTGATCCTTAAGATTGGAATCGTTTAGCGTCTATCTATTTCGTGTATTCTTGTGAAGAGAAGCCCCCTTTCCCTGCTTTCTAGATCTTTATGACGAATAGGTTTGATTATTCCATTGCCTCTTTCCTAGGCCTGTTCCAGGTGTGTACCCGGATCTAAGCTCCAAAACCTGCCTTTCTTAAGCCTGACGCATTACTTGAATCGAAGACACTTTCAATAATAAGCTTATTCTATGTCCTCCTTCACTTGACCTATTTGAATTGAACTAGAGCTTTCTTTCTTAATTGACAGACAGACCGGATTTCAAAATTTCTATTGAGACCCTTGACAACCTACCAGATGATCATCCTAGAGTTCCCTCTAAAAAAGTTTTGTCAAAAGACATAGACCGTGGCATGGCATTAGTTCTAGCTCTCATTTCCTTTTATAGCTAACTGCACAGACAAAGAAGGTTAGAGAAGGCTCAGGTATGATTAAGTCTTAATCGATTCTCACTACCGAATCGATTTCTCCCAAGGCTAAAGAAAGCACTGAGCCTGCTCCGAAAATGTTGTGAGAAAGAGGATCTGTTGGTTTAGGAAAACTATAACTTTTTGGTTCATTAAGAAGCGGCCCTCCGCATCAAGATAGTCAATCGATAGAGGTGTTGGGATCTTCTTCCTCAAACAAATAGGTTATCGGTGAAATGACTCTCATTGGTTGGAAGTACCAAAGACTCCCTAGCTTCCTGAAAACATAAGAGCATCTTCTCCTTCAATTGCGCTAACAGCTCAAATAGCAACGATGGTAATGACGATAGCTTTTACAGGAATTGCTTTCTTTAGGGATTCTATTTGAAAACAGTATAATGCCACATCTTACTCAATTGCTTCTTCTTCCTTTTCTTCTTCATGT
Organism: Psophocarpus tetragonolobus; assembly: GCA_037954015.1. NCBI lineage: Eukaryota > Viridiplantae > Streptophyta > Magnoliopsida > Fabales > Fabaceae > Psophocarpus > Psophocarpus tetragonolobus. The sequence goes on from CM075691.1 coordinate 26,803,024, forward strand.
GCAAAAGCCCTTCCACTATATGCAAGCACTTTTCTTGCTGTAGAAAGTATAAAGTATCGCAAGTAAGGCAGCAAGAAGAAGAGGAGGCTCGACCATTAACAGTTGCATTAGAATTGCCTCTCCATCCGCCGCTGAAGAAAGAATCTCACCCTTCCGTTGTCCTTACTATTCGACATTTCCCGGAGGAGTCAATCAGTGAGGGAGGGAAGATTCAAGACTGAACAGCCTTCCAACTCCATTCTCTATCCTCCAAATCAATCACTAATGTATAACCTTTTAAAAGCTTGCATTGGAACTTCCCCTTTCCCGATCAATAGGTTGTTAGGGCTTTAGCCCAAGAACCCAACGCACATTCAATAGAAGAAGTTGTTCGACCTTCGGAACCTAGTTATGAGATTCGTTGTTCGATCTTGAAGCAAGCATTTATCGTCCAGCCGGAGGAATAGTCATTATTTCACCATTTGAATAACCTTGAAAAAAAGCCTTCCTCAATAGAGAACAGAGAGGTACTACCTTCTTTCTTCCATTTTCCTTTTCTGACTGCTGTCCTAAACCTTTCTACTTTAACACAGGCACCTAATACATCAGGTACAGAAGTTTGACCGAATCTTGCAACACCCCAACCACCTTTGTTTGGAGGAAAGCCAGATGGGACCAATCGAGGAAGCAGATCCAATTCCAACAACTGAACAAATTTTGGTTCTAGTTCCAAGGGCTGAGCACCAAGAAGAAATAGAGCATCAACCCGAGGAAATGAATCCTAACCAAGATGGGATAAAAGGACCTCTGATTGCAGAGCCGGAAGCCCACCATGGGGAATCCTTGACACTGAGCAATGATGCTCAAATCGCTCCGCTGCAACGACTCTCATTTCAGATGAGCATTCTTCTCAAGTTGGCGAAGGTGTCCGATCTACCAGCATTACTCCAACCAATCCGGAAACTACAAGACGTTCACCTCAATCTCTACCGGTTCCCACTGAAAGCAAAGCATTACCTAAGGTATATCATTTCTCTCTCAAAACTCTTTCCAGTTTGCCATAAACCTTCTTGGCTAACTGTTGACATCATCTTCAATCTTAGAGTATTAGGATTGGAGTAAGAGTGGAATGGAAGAAAGAAAGTTGTCCTTATCTTCTCCATCAACCAGTACCTCCTCCTGACATGAAGGAATGCCCGATAATCGAGGGCTGATATGTCCTTTCAGTTCTGATCTAGGGAACGTCGATCAAAGAAAGCACTCCTCTACTTACTGCTATTGATTAATCCACTGGGATTGGAATCGGAGATCTAGACTCAGGGAGTAAATCAGTTCTACGACTTGCATGTGTTAAGCATCTTCTAAAATAGATCTCAAGCTTGGACAGTTGGGCAAGCCGAACCCTGTATAGTAGAAGTTTCAGCTATTATTGATCCAATTGCCACCTCTTCACCATGTTTGGAACCGGTTCTTTCGAAGCAGATAAGGGCATTGATGGATCGTCTCACTTGCCTGCAAACATAGCGAAAACTATTCCAATTGAGCTGACGATAAAGTCAACTACGTGAAATAAAGCTTGAGCCCTACCTAAAAAAATTCCCTTGCGCCTAGGTTTGGGATCGAGCCCTTCTATGGCAAATTAGGTATTAAGTCATAGATGCACCTTTCGACTGGCATTCAGTCCTCCAACACCAACTACTGAAATAGCAGCGTTTATACCCCCAACTGATTCAATGTCACTTGGGATCGGATCCTTCCTAAATTCATTTCCCCTTCAAAATTGATGATTCTTGGCCACTTGATTAGGCATTTCCATCTCTCAAACTAGAAAGAAAGCGCTTTAGCTTAGGGCTGATCTTCAAAGCTAAGTTCAAAGCTCCTTACTTCTCTTTTTTATACCGCAATTTGAGAGAAAGTCCCCATAAGCAGTTGAGGGGCAGCTGACCGAAAGGAAAGCGGGGTAAACCGCCACTGCATTGAACGTAGGACCGGGACAGACCTCTGTGCGCCCTGGCCAGGCTGACCGGTTTTTGGCGCCAAAAAGTGAGGGAGAGAGAGATCTCGTTAGTCCTGGTATTGTAGCCGCGGGTTGTCGTTGGCCCGACAGACTTGGGGAGGGAGGGAAAGGTAAAGCTGGTGGAGACCCCAACTTAGAGTAACTGCCCGAGAAGGTCAGTGAGGTTCCAACTGTGGTGAACTGAAAGATCTTTCTTAAAGTTTACTATGGTTGGAAGAAGACAGGCGGGAGTGAGCCGAGCAATAGCACAGCAAGTTCCAGTGGTGGGTTGTTGGTCTGGTCCCATTTTAGACATAATAAGAAGAGTAGCAATGCTAGATTCAGAGGAGTAAAGCCATAACTCTGCCCTAAGCATTGAGCTTACGCGAACCAAGCTACGAAAAAGACTTAAAGGGTAGCCTTCCATGCCAAGCCAGCACATGGATCGGATTGGTACTAGAATTCCTCAAACCAAGAGGCTTGGACTATGAGCCCGCTTAGCAAACGGGGTGGGTATTCGCTCCTCTTTCAGAACTTCGGTTGTCCGCCTCGTCGAATGGGATGCAAGAAAGGGTCAAGATTGAGTCTCAAACAGAGGGATGCGGAGTCCTGGAGGCAGGACTAACGTGCTTGATCCTAGCAGTTCCCACATGGGTCCCATGGCGGAGGGCCTGACAAACTAGCTTTTTAGTTGCTTTCCCACTCCGCTTACCATTAAGTCAAGATAGCAAGGAAAGAGAGAAAGTCAGTCTTATTATCGTTCGTGACCCCTGGTATTGAGCCCTAGACTAATAAGGTGCTACTAAGAAGAGTAATATATAGGAATAGAATTTCACTAAATGAAGGAATCGAAGGAGAAGCAATGGAATTTATTACTAAGCGAAGGAAGAGAATGTGAGCGAAACAAATTGAATTATATTACGTAAGCTTTTGAATCATAATTCTTACAACTTTTGAATCGCATTGCAAATATTGAACAGGGCTGGTTGCTCAACTGCTCAACGAAAAAAGGCTCAACACATTCCTCCTATTGGAGAAGCTCTCTGAGATCTTGCTCAACCATATCCAAAATTTGGAGTTCTTCCCGGTCTCTTTCCGCTGGTTTCGAATTCGGGAAAGCTAAGAAGACTCATTCTAATACTTGAGTTCAAGCTACTACTTCGAAGTAAGCCTATGGGTTGTTTCGAAGCTTAGTAGTGAAGCGTGCTTGTGTGTTAAAAGGGGTATGTGGATTTGGGCTACTAAGTGGAACCAGACCATTAAACTTGCCATTTGCACTCTCCCAGGGTGCGATCGTAGGAAGCTTTATTAGCGAATACAATTCCCCGCCCGATAAGACAGATCATGCCCGCTTGGAATCCAACTAGCCTATCATGCCCTTTCTTCATTCCTATATGGACCCATATTCCTATGTTCTTCCGATGTTTACTGTATGACTGAGATTCCTATTTACTGAACCATATCAAAGAAGCTACTTTCTTTCTGGCGGATAGACAGTCTAAGAGAGTGCCATCTACAGAGCCCTTCTACTTATCTTCCAACCAAACCTCTGATAATGGGATGGTGAGGCACCTCAGCTACTTAAGGCACAAGGAATCCCTTTAGAGTTCGTTAATTCCCTATCCTAAAAAGTCAGGGCGGCGGGGCATTAGCTTCAGCTTCCGAATTCGAAATTCGCAGAAGTACTTCCAATCCTGACAATCCTTAAGGGGAAATCCCTTCCCAAATCTTCAATAATAAAAAAGAAAAGGTCCCAAAGCTAGTTTGTCTTTAGTAAACTTCACCTTCTCGAGGATCTTTTCCTCGCCCAAGTTGTGGGGAGAATCTCTTCCATCCTATAGGGAATAGAACTTTCTGTAAAGAAAAAGCTAAGCAAATTTACCTGGGGAAAGATCGGCAACAAGTTCCCAAGGCCCGTTCTCGATACAAAATTAGGCCTCTTGGACAAGACTTTTTGTCTCGCAACATCTCTCTAATGACACTATTCAACTCGGGAACTCTTAGCCATTCACTGAGCACTGAGAGTCTTTTCCTCAGAAATCGAATTCATAATTTATCTAAGCGGAACGAATCTGAAAAAGCGGCGAAGGGCCTACCTAATCAACTGCTTCCATCGCACTCAAAGCAGCACATGTACTCATAATATTTATAATATAAAGATCAATCAAGGTTCACTAAGAGAAAGGATTGACTTGCCACGCCAAGCCAAGGGCTCTCAAAACCGATTTGTAAGTAATGAAGTTGGCCTTCTTGAGGTGCGATACCGATCATCTGTCGAATGACACTCAAACATAAGAAGTAGTGAATACAATTTCCCAGTTGCTCCCCAAAAGACTGAGAATTCCTGGTCTACTTTGCTGTAAAAGCCGAGTCAACGGAAGCACAACATTAAGTTGTTTTGTTCGGCACAACGATAAAAATACTTTCTTCTGATAGACTCCACTCACATGAAAAGGAAAGTGGAAGCTAGAGTTGAAAGGGCTTCATCCCCCCAAAGTTCTAGGAACAGAGTTGGAGACTCTCTTCTGAAAGTTGTACCTTGACAAGTCCCACAATGCCTGTCAAGTTCATTAGGCCCCTACTGATGAATGATAGGATTCATTCAAAGCAAAGGAAATGGTCCCGTCTCAGCTACAGGGATGCTATAAGAAGATAAGCTCCTTGGGGCTAGTATTTACTATTACACAGGCTAGTACTAGACAACCCTCAATTACATCGATCCTTGCGACAACCAAAAAGCATTAAGCCTTACTTCCTACAAGGGTAGGATTTGGATTGGAATGCTTATGGAATGGAAAAAGGGCTAGGATGAAAGGGCCAGCATGAGACATAAGGACTACGGTATATACGTAATAGCCAGACTAAGAGATTAGAAAAACTAGTAAAAGGCAATAGCCCCTTCCACAACAAAGAAAGTTTGCAATGGGGATAGATCTGAAGCCTTCGCTTTTACGGAAGACAGGATAGTACAGTAAGGTAGTAATGGGAGGAATAAGTAAAGTAGGCTGGCTGGCAGGATAAAGGGAAAGGGAAGTTTTTTTAAAGAAGAAAATGAAACCTTACCACAATACGACCAGAGGGGTTTATTATCCGGGACAGAATCCTGGTTATAAAGCCCACTAGGACTACTAAGGTAGGTGCATGAGCACTCCACTTTTAGTCGTTTTTTTAATTCTTTTTTTTATGAGGTCGTGTACAACAACCTTAACCGCACACGCTTGGGCTGGGCCTACCTCCATCTATAGAGGAGTCGTATGAGGCAGAAGCTCCACGTACGGTTTTGAAGCCTAGCCTTTCCAGCAATGGGGCCTAGGGACCGATATGATGATTGGTTTAGGTAGGGCGGTCGGCCTACTACGGGCACCTGTAGGGATTAGTGCGTGAGACCGCGATCCACAAAAGCATGGGACTCACCCTTTACTTGGGAATGAAGAAGGGAAAGATAGCATGTCACAAGAGCGAGGCGAGGTTTGGAACCCTACTACAAGCGGGACGCCTTGCGAGCCGGGCTTCTAGAGATGAGGCCTTTTGGCGAAGCCAAGTCAATTTCAGGCCACCAAACCCTGCAATTGATGAGAAGGCCTATGGAGTAAAGGGAAGTGTGTACGTTGTCACACTCCCTGCCTTCAAAAGGTGCCTAGAGGACGAGCTATAAGACGCAAGCAGACGACCTAGGAGCGGATTCCCCACCGGCAGGGGGACAAGAAACAGCCATCTCGAGGCACATCACGACCTATAGGCAAGACCTGGGAAGGCTACCCGATTGGGAGTCAGAGGATCCATAATACCTGCAGCCCCCCGGACTTCATCTTCATCATTTCTGAAAGCGGGGGAAGGGATCTCCTTTCTGCAACGGAAAAAAAAGAAGCTGATTTGACTCGACACAACCTAACGATGCATTCAATACCAATGATATGACCCCATGGCCCATGTGAAAGTGCACCGACACTTCCAAGGGAGCTATTTTAATTGAAAAATTCCCTTAGGTCATGATTACCATAGTCAAATAGAGAGACCTCAGTCCAACTCCCCACCTATGAATGTTGGTGATTTCTGTTCCAACTGAACTGGGGACAGTCAGGTGCACCCATTGAACCCGAGGGACCAGGGTATAGTCCGGTCTATTTTTCCCAGTCCCATGTTCTACACAAAAGAAGGAGTGCACTAAAACTAAAAAAAAAAAGAAACCATGAAAAAAAATTTATGCTAAATTATATCCTTCACAGTAGTTTATGTTTGACGGCTGTCAATCTCATAGAGTGTCTCCGATCACAAACCGCCCACCCCATAATTTGTCATAACTTTATTCATATTAAGGTTTTTTTTTAATTGTTTTTTATCGAATTCAACTTTCGAAAGGAAAGAAAAAAGAGTAATTAATATTACTTAAGATTACTATATAATATAATTTTGCTTTGATGTTCTCGTTCTTGTCCTTTCCTCATCCTAGCTGCTTTGTTTGTGCCTCTTGTGCTTTTATCAGCGCGTGGCACACTGTAACAATGAATTGAGCTTGGCTCCATCTGTCCTTCACTTTGTCTTGCTTCATTTTTTTGCCTTTCTCCTTTTTATAAGGAGAGGAAGAAGAGAGTGTCTTGACTCGCTCTCCTAGTCTTTGACCAAGTCCCGTAGTCTTATAAAAAGCCCCCTTTCGCTTCAACTGTCCTGTCTATAGGTTCAATAGTGGGTTGCTCTGTTTTCGGATCAATGATTAGCATTCATATCCAGTGAATCAAGGGTAGGTTCTTAAAAGGCCTTCGAAAGGATACTACTGCAAAACAAAGTACCTTTTAAGTTCCATCCACTTATAATAAAGATCCATATTCCTTTCCTGTTCGTGCTACCTTCTTTATATTCTACTTCCAATATAGCGCAATGTATAAAATATACAATCTGAATCAGATATGGAATCGTCTACCATTGTAGAAGATAGACATAATGAAATGTTAAGAAAATCTACTTTCTTTGGCAAGATTAATCAAAGTGTGAAATCAGAAGAAGAAGAAACTTGTAATATCAAATATGAAGATTATAAAAAAATGAAAGAGGCCACCCTAAGCACCATGCCTGTTTTGATCCTTGTTCCCCTTCTCGCCTCGCCCTATCCGACCGAACACCACATCTCGTCTTGAACTCATTCTTACACTATGAGATCCTATGGTCACGCCTTAGTCCAAAGGGCTAAACAGGCTTTTGGGCATTATTAAGAAATGTGACTCTCCACCTATTTCATTGTGTGCTTACTCCCCTTTTGCGCTAAAAAAAGAATAAAGTAGATAACATAAGACTTTGCTTGCTCCGAGCCATCTTGTTAAGAAAGGGCGGCTAGGGTGGGAAATTCAGAATAATTTCATTCCGAGATGAGAAGGAAGACTCTTAGTTGTTGAATGCGAGTAACTACATGGTGGAATTTTATAAGGTCCTTTAGGCCCGGCTAGCCCGTAGAGTCTTAGGCTTTCCCTGATGCAAGGTCAAGGTCGTTACGAATAGGACACATATACACCAAACCTTTGAAGGATGAGGTTCCAGTTCGCCATTCCTATTATTTTATAGGCTTCCATTCTCCTCAGAAGTCTGCTCTTCTATCTTCGTAGAATTCACCCGGCTCTCTTACTCACCTTCGCGTCTAGGGCTTGATGTCTTTATTGAATGATGATTCAATTGGTCAATCGTCTTGTTATTCTCAATCCATTCTTCCGAGCCTCTCTACGGGATTGGAAGAAGGAGTTTTCACCCAAATGAGTTAGAGTTCCTCCGAACCGTGTCATTCTCGAAGTATGGCACAACACTCTGTCAAAAACACGAGACGGGAGTGCGTCGAAGCATGAATTGACCTAGCGACGTGAACCTTGGATGAGGTGCACTATCGAGCGACTTCCTTCTCCAAAACAAAAAAAAAAGAATGTCGCTATCATGCGTGAAGCAAAGCTTGATAGGAGCTCGAGCTAAGAGAATAGAGCAAACTCGACGTCACAAAACCAGGGCTAGTAGTTCAAGTGTAATTCCTTTAAATAAAGATCTGAGACTTGTCTCGAAAGAGCTGCTTAAAAAGGCAGTATCTTACTTCCTTTTTATGGTAGTTAGGGTTCGGCTAGGTCAATAATGGGTTTTGGGATAGTCCTGCCTAAAGGTCTACTCTTTTATACCTGTGCAAATCAGTCTCTTCTTATCTTATATTGTATGGTAGCCAGTCTTTAATAGAATGGTTGAATAGAGCCTCCCATCTCTCTCCCAGTATGTCTGATAAGAAGATAGTAGTCAGTTGTAGGTTGACGAATGGCTTCTTTGAGAATAAGAACACCCTCTGCTTCTATCTTCTCTTTCCTGTATCGAGCGTGAAGCTAGACTCAGGTTCCGGAGCGAGGCCCCTTCAATATCTCATACATCAAGGTTGAAACGAAAGAAGACAGGATAGACTTTTATACCTCAACTTTCTTTGTGGATTGCTTCTATAAGACAAGCATACAGATAGTGACAAAGATCCATTTTTGCTTTCATCTAATTTTCTGCTAGTGTGGTTGCACTTGGGTGGGACCCTTTCTTTCGTCCCTGCTACCTTTCCCTGAATGAGTGAATGGCGGGTTCACTCCGGAACGGAACCTCTACTCGAGTTGCTTTCGTATTTGACTTTTGGGTCGTTGGGGTTAGTGACTGGCCCTCTACTGATGTCTTCACGCTCCTTCTCTCTCGCGGTCGAGTGGTTTGGAGATTCTCTTCTGCCTTACTCTATTGGGAAAGCAGCCGAACTCAGGACTTGAGAGATTAGAAATAGAACTCTGTCTCCTTGCCGGTTAAGCTTAGCTTCTCTGCTCCGTCACCTTTCGATCAAGCGGATTCTAGCTCCGATCGCTCCTCAAGGAGAGAATGAAAGACCTCATTTTCTTGATGCACTTTCCTCTATCACCGTCAACTGGCCTATAGTGGCTGAGATAGTGTAGGTTCTATTCATCTGACCATACTTCCATCTAGTCAAGTGGCGGATAGCTCGTCTCCTCTTTCGTTTGCTTTCTTTATTATTGCTTCTATTGAATGAATATAAGGCTCAGGCAAAGAAGGGTGATCCCTATCAATAGACTGTTATACCTGTTTGGCCAACAGCTCCCGTACCTAGCGATAAAGTGTCTAGTTTCTCTTTTGAGCTTCCCCAGAAAAACGGCCTAAGATCCGGAACATTCTAGAAGATATGGTAAAACATTAGGATTCATTAAAAGATTCTGGTCTGGTTCAAGAAGCTAGCCTTCCTTATATTATAAAGTCTGATTTTAAGGAACCTTTTTTTAGTAAAGTACCCGTGGGATTCGATTTGCCAACTGATCCGAGTTGGATTGGGTCAAGAACGGAAAAAGACTCTAGAAGATAAGGAATTTCTTTTATGTTGAGGCCTAAAGTCCACTCGGAGCAGAAGCACGACATACTATTTGAGTCTCCAAAATATGTTCTCCATAGAAAGTGGAAGCATACTTTATCACTTGTAAAAGGGATAAAAACGTCCAATCCAACCAAAATCCATTCAGAATCAAACTTCTTTTCCATTTCCTATTATCTCATTGTTGTCAATGTGATGTGATGGTTTGTTATGCCCATCGCAGGTGGAAGTGAGACGATCAATGTATTATGTGTGAGTTAAGAGTTATGGTTGGTGACTTCCGACTCAGAATGAGATGAAGAAATTTTCTACGGTTAGCATTGGGTAGTGTTAGATGCAGTTTAGTATATGGGTCTAAGCCCATTTCCTTGTATTTACCTATTGTATAGTGTATATATATATAGTATCTCCTTGGTTGTAATATACACAAGGATTCATGCATATTCTGCTCTTTCTACATGGTATCAGAGCCGGTGGATCCTTGTCTAAGTTTTTTTCCAGAAATCGTGTTTCTTTCCGATTTTCGGCTGTTTTCCGCCGTCGTTCAGGCCGACGACCCTGCCATTGGCTTCGTCTCCTTCCAGCAACAACACCGCCACCCACCGCTCCTCCGTCGGAGCCCCCACGCACGCAAACAAGCTTCGCTTGTCTTCTCCCTCATGCCTCCAGCAGCCGCGCGTCCGACGCCCTCTCCGACGACGCTTGCCGGCATTAGACTCGCCGTGCTCTCCTCTCCTTGGATATAATCTCGGATCTTTCATCAGGCCTCTCTTTAGTCTTCTCTCTCCTTTGGGGTGTTTTTTGTCTTCTCTCCTGCCGCTTTTTCCCTCCGATCTGTCTCTCATGGCTTCCGTAAGGCTTGACTCGTCTTTGTTCACGAACTATGTCAATGTGCCTCTCTCCATTGACATGTTAGATGGCACAAACTATGATACCTGGGCCTCTGACATCAAGCTCTGCTTAAGGGTCAAGACTATGTTGATCACCTCACTCAGACAGTTGCCTCAATCCATGAGAAAGATCGCCCACGCTGGTCGAAAGTGGATACTCAAGTTTGTAGTGTTATAAAGTCCACTATTCATCCTTCTTTGAAGCAAATATTTTGGACCCATGACACTTGTGCTGGCGTTTGGGAACAGGCTCGATTGTTGTACACCAATGATACTCAGCGCCTCTATGGCGTGTGCCAAAATCTACTAAGCATCATTGGCCCCCGCCGCCTTGACACTCCCATGGTCGAATATTTGGGTAAGGTTCATGGTCTTCTTCATGACTTTAATGAACTATTGCCTCCTGCTGCCACTCCCTGCCCAAGAACTAGAGCAACGTCAGACATTCTTTATGTTGATGGCCTTATATGGACTTCCCGATGAGTATTCTTCTGTTCGTGATCAGATTTTGGGGTCTCCGACTGTGTCTACCCTGAACTCTGCTTGGTCCACCCTGTTGCGTGAACCATGCAAGTTATCACCAAACGTATCTCCTTCTATTTCTCATGATGACTCCTCTGCCTTGATCTCTCAGCGTGATGATCGTAATCGTTCGCGCAAACTTAGCCTAAGTCGCCCTCGATGTGACCATTGTCACAAACTTGGTCACACCATTGACCGGTGCTATGCACTGCATGGTCGTCCTTCCCGGTCGGCTTCTACTGCTGCTGTTACTCAAACTACCCCCACTGCTCTTGTTGATTCTGGTGTCACTCCTTCTAGTAGCTCTGGCTCTGTTCAACAACTTTTTGAAATGGTACGAAGAACGTTAGGTCTCCAACTCCACTGCTTCTGTTGCACACACGGGCTCTTCCTTTGCTGGTCTCACTCATTCTGCCTCTTTTGGCCCTTGGGTCCTTGACTCTAGCGTCACCGATCATATATCTGGTAATAAGTCTCTTTTCTCTTCTCTTGTAACTTCTGGTCTTTTACCCTCTGTCATTATGGCTAACGGCTCTCGAGCCCCCTCTCATGATGTTGGTATTGTCCCTATTTTCCCTTCTCTCTCTGTTGATAATGTACTTTATGTTCCTGAGTCTCCCTTTAATTTACTATCCCTTAATCGACTCACTCGTTCTCTTGATTGCCTTGTCTCCTTTACTAGACCGGAGTTCGGGACGGATAATTGGGACCGGATGTGAGTCAAATGGCCTTTATCACCTACGGACGTCCACTCATGTTGGCTCGGTTGTAGATTCCCCTGCTCTCATTCATTCTCAATTAGATCATCCTAGTCTTGCCATGCTTCAGTGCCTTCTACCGCATCTATCTAAGTTGTCTAATTTGTCCTGTAAGTCGTGTCAATTAGGCAAACATAATCGTAGTTCTTTTCCTCAGAGTGTCCCCAAACGAGTTGTGTCTCCTTTTGCTTTAGTTCACTCGGATATTTGGGGTCCGAGTCGTATTAAGTCTAGTTTAGGTTTTCAGTATTTTGTAACTTTCATTGATGACTATTATCGATGTACTTGGTTATTTTTAATGAAAAATCGTTCTGAGTTGTTTTCCATCTTTAAGGACTCTTTTATAATGAAATAAAAACTCACTTTGGTGCATCTATTCGTACTTTTCGTAGTGATAATGCTCGTGAATACCTTTCTCAATCTTTTTAAACCTTCATGTTTTCTCATGGTATTCTTCATCAAACTTCCTGTCCCTATACCCCACAACAAAATAGGGTCGCCGAGCGTAAGAATAGACACCTTCTTGAAACAACTCGAACTCTTTTACTTCATGGTCATGTTCCTCCAATATTTTGGGAGGATGCTGTTCTCACTGCGTGTTACCTTATCAATCGCATGCCTTCTTCTGTCCTCCACAATCAAATCACTCACTCTATTTTGTTTCCTCATGATTCCCTTCATCCTTTACCCCCTAGAGTTTTTGGCTCCACTTGTTTTGTTCACAACCTTAGTCCAGGTCTTGATAAATTGTCTCCTCGATCTCACAAGTGTGTTTTTTAGGCTATCCTAGGTCTCAAAAAGGGTATAAGTGTTTCTTATCTTCCCTTCGTCGCTACTTGATTTCCACTGATGTCACCTTCTTTGAGTCTTCTCTCTATTTTTCGTCCAATTCCTCCTCTTCTGAGTCTGATGTCTCCCCCCCCCTCTCCTTTTGTCTTCCATCTCATAGATACCGTTGCTGTACCCACCAACCCGACACCTGCTCCACCTCCTCTCTAGGTTTACCATCGCCGCCAACATGTTCAACTTCCCGTTGGGCCAGCCACTGACTCTACTCCACTGTCAGCTACTCCGTCTCCTCCATGTGCGCCTGATCTCCCTATTGCTTTTCGTAAAGGTACACGCTCAACTCGTAATCCTTCCCCTCATTATGTTAATTTGAGTTATCACCGGTTGTCTCCATCTTTCTACGCTTGTCTGTCTTCCATTTTCGCTGTGTCCATTCCTAAAACTGTCAGTGATGCTTTATCCCATCCGGGTTGGCGACAAGCCATGCTTGATGAATTGTGTGTTCTTCAGAACAGTGGTACTTGGGATCTTACTCCTTTGCCTTCTGGAAAATCTGTTTCGACTTTTTTTAGCCATGGTTGTGCTACGTCATTGGCCCCTTTATCAGTTGGATATAAAAAATGTCTTCCTTCATGGTGATTTGCATGAGGAGATTTATATGGAGCAACCTCCTGGTTTTGTTGCTCAGGGAGAATCTTCTAGATTGGTATGTCGTCTCTACAAATCTTTATATGGTCTTAAACAGTCTCTTAGGGCATGGTTTGGTAGATCCAATGAAGTAGTTCAACAGTTCGGTATGAATCGTAGTGAAGCTGACTATTCTGTGTTCTATCGTAATTCAGGAGGTGGGTGCATCTACATGATAGTATGTTGATGACATTGTTATCACAGGTAGTGATACCCATGAAATTTCACAGATAAAACATCTCTGTCATCATTTTGAGACGAAAGACCTTGGCAAACTTAGATATTTTCTGGGCATTGAGGTAGCAGAATCTAACAATGGGATTGTGATTTCTCAAAGGAAGTACGCATTAGACATTTTAGAGGAGGCTGGGCTAATGAACTCCAAGCCCAATGACACACCTATGGATCCATATGTTAAACTTCTGCCAAGTCAGGGGGAGCCACTTTTAGATCCTGAGAAGTATAGGAGACCGGTTGGAAAACTGAACTACCTCACAGTCACTCGTCCTAACATATCCTTTGCTGTTAATGTGGTAAGTCAGTTCCTTAATTCACCTTGCACTAGACATTGCGATGTTGTCATCCGCATTCTGAAGTACATTAAAGGAGCCCCGGGAAAAGGTTTGTTATATGGGCATAATAATCATACTCAGGTTGTTGGATACTCAGATGCAGATTATGCAGGTTCTCTCATTGATAGGAGATCTACTTCTGGATATTGTGTCTTTATTGGTGACAACTTGATTTCTTGGAAAAGTAAGAAGCAAGATGGAGTGGCAAGATCTAGTGCAGAAGCAGAGTACAGAGCTATGGCTTTAGCAACTTGTGAACTTATTTGGCTCAAACAGTTCCTTGATGAATTAAGATTTGGAGAGGTTACACAAATGACTCTAATTTGTGATAACCAAGTTGCGCTGCATATTGCCTCAAATCCAGTATTTCATGAGGGGACCAAACACATTGAAGTAGACTATCACTTCATTCGCGAGAAGATTGTATCTGGAATCATTTCTACCCAGTTTGTTAATTCCTATGATTAGTTAGCGGTTGTTTTCACAAAATCATTACGAAGTCCTAGAATTGATTATATTTGTAACAAACTTGGTGCATATGATTTATATGCACCATCTTGAGAGGGAGTGTTAGATGCAGTTTAGTATATGGGCCTAAACCCATTTCCTTGTATTTACCTATTGTATAGTATATATATATATATATATAATCTCCTTGGTTGTAATATACACAAGGATTCATACATATTCAGCTCTTTCTACGGGTAGTTTAGGCAAAATCACCTTCATGCCCCAATTGATAACAGATGTTTTTCCGCTTGATCCAGTTCCAGCCATTTGCATCACAGGAAAATGGAGTACTTCCTTCATCGCGGAGGGCAGGGGGCTAGGGAACTGCCAACCTAGGTTTCAATAAGAGCCATTCCTTTACTTGTAGAATTGAACTTTCTAAGACCTTTAGATCAAAGGCCTTGCACCACCGATCTATGCCAGCTCGTTTTCAAGCCTTTAAAAAGAGGAGTTTTCCCCTTTCAAGAGCAGTCCCTTAATACAGTCAGAGTGGATTTTTAAGGAAAATCCTAAGCCAGTCTAAGAGGGATAGGGCCAACGCTAATGTTAATAGAGAGAAAAGATGGATGTGTTTTCCCTTGCAAGATTGCTTTCTTCTCCTACTATTTAAACGGAAAGGTTTACCGATAAAAAGTCTTATAACAGTAATACAATACTGCACATACCTATCATAATACAGAGGACTCATAATACAAAGGACTCCCAGTGGAATTGTTATGTACACAGCTCCATAAGTTTGTGTCCAGCTTCACTCTATTGGATTCTCACCAGGTTGAGATCCTTGCCAAGATCCTACTATGGTGTAATCAATGGCTTATGAGTCTGATTTACTTGTATCGTAAGTGATGTGTTTTAATAGCTAGCTTAGGATTCTCATTTCGCTGATGATAAGTAAAGAAAAAGGGCAAGGACTAATCCATATGGGCCACCTCTATTGGTTTTTAATAAAAAGACTCCTCCTGGTCCTATTGAACCAGCTTCTTCAATCCTAGCTTCATGAGAGACCCTCCTTTTTTTTAACATTTACAAAGGGATTCAAACAAGGAAGGTTGTTAAGCATGCAAACTGATTCTCTTTTCTTACATGAATTAGATACTACTGAAATGCAGTTTCACTCCTAAGAAGAAAGATGACTATAGGCAAGAAAGAATTGAACCTAAGGCTTGCCCCTGAAACATTTGGAAGAAATGCTGCTTTAGATCCCGCCCAGATCAAGGGCGGTCTATTTTCTTCTCTTTCTAAAAGAGCGAAAGTTTAGGAGTGGATGGGTGCTCTTTAGGCTGTGCACTTCACTTCAGCCCTTCACATCAAGGTGACAGGATTTGAACCTATGGCCCTATGTACCCAAAACAGATGCACTGACCAGACTACGCTACACCTCGTCTCACCCCCTCAGCTTATAGATCCACCTGATCGATGAAGACTCGAACCGAAATCGCCCATCCTTTTGGGCATAGGAACGTGAGAACCAATCCGAGTAATCAACCGCTTTTTTTAGTAAATCTTCCTCCGGCAAGAAAGATAGGGCGAGGCCGAAAAGGCGTATAGTGCAGGAGCGCTCACATTTTTTTGCTTCCTCTTTTTTTTCACTTATTTAATAAAAAATATAACTAATTAGAGAATTTAATAAATAATATGACTAATTTTTTAAATAAATATTACTGATTTGTTAACTTTACACTTATTTGATAAAATATCTAACTAATTCGAGTATTCAATAAAAATAATTAGTAGAAATAAAAATTACATGATGAATGTGAAATGCAAGGAAATGGAATAACTCACAGCCGCGATTACAAGGGACCCAACCGCCACAAACGCGACCGGTCGCTGATCGTCGACGAGGTCCCACATTCGGCGGAGAGCGAGAAGCGCCGCCGTGGGCTCCGCGGCGTCACCCCGGAGCTCCGGCAAGGCCCACCAGCTTGCGAGCCGGGTTTTCTGGGCGGCGACCCAGACGGTTTGGAAGCGACCCGGTTGGGCGATGGAGGAGAAAAAGTGGGTTCCGAGTTTGGTGCGGAAGAATGGGTTGCAATTGGGAATGTGGGATATGGCAACGTTGGAGCGAGGGGAGTGAAGGAAAATTGGGTTAGGGGGCATGATTGTTGGTTTAGGGTGTAGCATTTAGAATTAATTTAGGGTTAAAAGAATCGTTTTTTCATTTTTATACGTAAGTAATCCTTCCCCACACCCCTGTGGGTGTTCTCACACCACTGTGGCAGACGCAGCATCAAATTATTACACCCTATAGTGTTGCTATTGGCACTTGCTTACACCCGCAAGTTTACAGCTTCTTTTAATATCATGTCGTTGAATATCTTTTTACAACTCAAACTGTGTCGTGCCATTGTTTTTTTAATTTTTTTTTATTTTTCAAAATCTATTTTTTTTTAAGTACTTTTTTATCATTTTTTGTAAGCAACTTTTTATCATTTAAAATAGAAATTTTAAAAATAGTGTTACTATCTTATCCCGTATCACTGCAGGGTTTTCAATTTCAATGGAAATTTAATTTGGCTTGTCGAAGTTAGCTACCATAAAAATTGAATCAAACTATATAAAATTAAAAATTGAAACGAAAAAATAAAAAATTACTAAAAATCAATTTAATTTGGGGTAATTGGTTTTAGTAATTTTTACACTATACTGTTCAGGTTGGTTTGCAATTAGATATATTAAAAACACGCAAAACTAAACCGTTTAATTATTTTAATAAAACTAATTATTTATTATTTGTAAGTTTTATGATTTTAATTTAATTTTTAATTAAAATTTTTAATTTAATATGTATTAGTTGGTGAATAAATATTTTAGTAAGAATATTTCATTTAATTTAATTGAGTATAATTTGATGACAACAAATAACATGTAATATTTAAATAAAAATTAATTGTTTGTATTTTATTCTTAATGGTTGCTACTTTTATATAATTTTGTTAAGAGCAAGTAAAGTTTTATATAATTTTAAAAATAAATTTTTTTAAGAGTTTAATTTATATACATTGTCATATTTTTACTAACATTCAATCACAATCCTTCATTTATAATAATTTTGTTGACTTTACTAATTAATACTTTAAAAGTCATATAAACGAAAGAATGTGATTGCACGTTAACATAAAACTTTTTTACATTGTCAATGCATACTAATTAAACTCATTTTTTAATATTTTTTCAATACTTAATAACAAAATATGTATAATCACCAAGAAGAATTGCACCTGAAAACCATCAAGGGACTTCAGATTTCGACATAGCAAAAAACTGAAGTATGTAAATAACCACATTACTAGAACCTAAAATATTATCCTACGAGACTTCAGATTTCAGCATGCCCAAAAATTGAAAAGTATATAAACAAAAAGAACAAAAGGATGTTAGATAAGAATAAAGGCTCTAGATAATGAGACTTCAGACATCGGCATAGCCGAAATCTGAAATATAACATAATCCTAAAAGAAAGAAAATAAAACCCCAAAGGATTTCGGCCAAGGCAAAATCTGAGCTCCTGCAAAACAACCAATCAATTAGCTAAGTTAACCAAGAAGATAAATCAGCATAATCACCGATTAGCATCATTGCCAATAAAGCAAAGCAGAACCCACAAAGTACCTGTTGGATAAAAGTCAAACATGTTGGGTAAAAGGAATACACCCAGGGAGACAGGTATTGACCGCCAGGTAATAATCACATTTCTTACTATAAATACAAGATAAGAGGTACATGTCATTTACTCATTTAGAAAAATTTATTACACTTCAAGCTCTTTCACCGTCTCTCTCTTGCTCATTTATTGACTTGAGTGTCGAAGTCCTCTCTTGCAAGTTCTCCCCCTTTGTCCACTTTAGAAGGTGCTAGGATACTCTACCAAGCTCATCACATACATTTCGGAAGGTTCATAGCGATTTGTACTCACATACTTTTCGCTAAGAACATTTTGGCACCTACTGTGGGGCTCAAAGTAAAACTAGATCCCACAAGCAAGACTGCGAAGACATGGCCATCACTAGGAGTCATGGAGCAGCACCCCACAACAATAAGGACATATCTCGACAACCTGAGGTCATGGATTCAAACAGCCTAACCGAAATCCTCAGGTTACTCAGGGAGGAAATTGCAAAACTTCGGCGAGAGAACACTGAATTCCGAAATCGGAACTTTCGGGAAGATGAAGTCAGTAGGAAGAAAAAACAAGAGGAGTCCTATAAAGGGGAATTTACTGCCCCATCTTACAGTGGCCCATCTATGGGACATTCTCCGGAGCCTTCTCACAACTAACCCCCTCAACCATATCCCTCATCTGTCCCAAAAGAAGTTCCCACCCCATTTCAAACAATCACATCCTTCACACCTCCTTCAGCATACCTTATCTCCACTCCAATCCAGACTATGCCCCCTTACACTTCGGGCATGAGTGGGATATTCGAAGTCCGACCACATCACCCATTTACGGCAGAAATTATGGATGTTCCTCTACTTGAATGTTAGAAATAGGTTGCCCTAGAAAAATATGATGGAACCTCGGACCCAGATGCCATCTAACTGCCTTCATGACACAAGTAGGGATGTACACAAAGGATCAAGTAGCTTTGTGTAAGATCTTCCTTATGTCACCCAAAGGCCAGGCCTTAAATTGGTTCATCCAGCTCCCCCCAAACTCTATCAATAACTTCCAGACCTTATCCATGATATTTGAAGCCCGGTTTGCTACATCTCAACCACGCAGGTTCACATCAGCAGCCTTGGCCACAATTCGGTAAGAAAGGAACGAGTGTCTTTGAGATTTCATAGATCGATTTGGTCGAGCCTCTCTAACTATAAAAACCTACCCCCTAATGTGACACTTCACACGTTCTTGGTTAATCTGCAACCAAGAGAGTTTTCCACCAGCCTAATCCACTTTCCTCCCGTGGACATGTACGAGCTCCGAAGAAGAGTCATTTCCTTTATTGAAGTGGAAGAACTTACAAATTTACAATAGAAAACTCACACTGAAGCACCACCTAACTCTCGAAAAGATAAAGAAAGAGGCAACTCCAACCACAAAAAAAAAATCAATATTCGGACAGAGTACTCAGAGATACAAGATACTCTCAGTACACTCCACTTAACACAACAAAACTAGAGTACTAGAACAAGTGTTAGTAGTTAAACTGTTAACCATGTCGAAGAAAGTACATATGCCTAGAGGAGCTGATCCTACTAAACATTGTAGGTATCATAGGAACAAAGGTCATTCCACTGAAGAGTGTACAACATTACAAGATAAAATAGATGATTTAATCAAGCAGGGGCACTTAAAAACCTTTGTCCACAAGACCAATAGTCACCCACCACCAGTTAGACCAAGCCATTTCCAAAGAAACTATTCTCAGCATGAAAAACATAGTGACTATCAACCCCGATTCGACAGACATAGAAGCCAAAGTCGAAGCAGGTTAAAAGAACGAAAAGAGAATAGCCATAAAAAAGATAAAAAGATCATCAACACAATTGCTGGTGGATTCATGGGAGGAAGATCTACCTCTTCAGCCAGAAAGCGGCATGCCCAAATAGTCAGATCCATCAATTCGGTCGCCCCATATGCACATCAAAGAATGTCGAACATCACATTCACTAATGAAGATTTTTAGGCCGTTGACTTGAACAAGACGACCTCATGGTTATCAGCATCAAAAATCGCCAATTGCATTGTGCGCAAGACGCTGGTGGATCAAGGTAGTTCGGCACATGTGTTATATTGGCGAACTTTCAAAGAGTTGGAACTACTCGAAGACCAACTGCTCCCGTACAACGAACCCCTCATAGGATTCTCTAGGGAATGAGTGCCTACCAAAGGATGCATTCAGTTGTACACCAAATTCGGCAATGATCGAGAAATTCGTAACCTCCGAATTCGATACATAGTCATCAATGCCACCACTTCATATAATATCTTATTGGGACGACCCTCACTTAACAGACTAGGGGGCATCGTCTCCACTCCCCACCTAGCCATGGAATTTCCTTCTAAAGAAGACAACATAGTTACCATCCATGCGAACCTGCGCACAGCCAGAGAATGTTACCTGGCTAGTTTGCGATCACAAACATATTAAAAACCACTTACCTTCAATAATGTTAACAATATGCCAGCAACTTCAAATGAATCTCAGCTAAATTTGGATCCTCGTGGAGAAGAAAACAAAAGGGCTGAACCAACCGAGAAGGTAGAACCCTTTCAGTTAGGCCAAAATTCGAGACAAGTGACATACATAGGCTCTTTGGCCCCAGAAAAGGAGAAAGAACAAATAATTCAAGTTGTCAGGAACAATGCCGGTTTATTGCCTGGTCAGCCTCAAATATGTCTAGCATCAATCCCGAGTTTCTCTGCCATTGCCTTAGTGTGTGTAAAGGGGCACGACTAGTAGCCCAAAAAAGGACAAACATGGGAGAAGAAAAAGCACAGGAAGCTAAAGAGGAAGTTGTAAAAATCCTCACCGCCAACTTCATCTGAGAAGTCTGGTACACCACATGGTTAGCCAATGTGGTCATGTTACGAAAATAGAATGGCAAGTGGAGAATGTATACTGACTACACGAACTTGAACAAAGCTTGCCCGAAGGATGTCTATCCCCTCCCTAGTATAGAGAAATTAGTAGACGGTGCCGCAGGTCATCGTCTGCTAAGCTTTTTGGACGCATATTCGAGCTATAACAAGATTCGAATGCACCCCGACGACAAAGCTAAAACAACATTCATCATAGTATAAGCCAACTATTGTTACAAAGTGATGCCTTTCAGCCTAAAAACTGCAGGGGTCACGTATCAAAGATTAATGGACAAAGTCTTCAATCAATAGATAGGCAACAACTTGGAAGTATATGTCGATGACATGGTCGTCAAAACAGAAAAGCCAAATCACCATATCTATGATCTGCAAGACATTTTTTCCACTATTCGCAAACTTTAATGAGGCTTAACCTAGAAAAATGTGTATTCAGAGTGCAAGGCGGAAAATTGCTCGGTTTTATGTTAACCAACACAGGAATAGAAGCCAATCCGGATAAGTGTCAGGCAATCCTAGATAAGAGAAGCCCAAAAACCTAAAAGAAGTGCAAACATTAATGGGTAGATTAACATCTTTAGCTCGATTCCTCCCATGCACAACTGAGAAAGCAAAACCAATAGTTGCACTCCTTAAGAAAAGCAAGAACTTCCTTTGGACAGATGAATGCCAAGAAGCCATTGCCCAGCTGAAAGCATCCATTCTGCCCCCATCAGTTGATTAAGCTAGATCTCGGAAAGTCATTAATCCTCTACCTTTCGGTCTCTCAAGAGGCAATCAGCACAATGGCAATCCAAGACATTCCTGATGCCCAACAACCAATTTACTATGTAATCGAATGCTCTACGATGCCGAGACTAGATACCAGATGGTGGAAAAAGTGGCTTTAGCTATAGTTAACTCGACATGACGACTTCGGCCTTATTTTCAGAGCCACGCCATAATAGTAAGGATAAATTGCCCAATCGCCAAAGTATTGCGGAATCTAGAATTAGCAGGGCGCATGGTTGCTTGGTCTGTTCAATTGTCTGAATTCGACATCCGATACGAACCTAGGGGACCTACAAAAGCACAATGCCTGGCAGATTTCTTAAATGAATTACATCCAGTCCCTACGAAACAACCCCCTATTTGGACGTTGCATGTAGATGAGTCCTCTAACAAATGAGGCAGTGGCGCATGTAGCATATTAGAAGACCAGACAATATCACCATTGAACAATCCCTAAGATTTGGCTTTAAGGCCTCAAATAATTAAGACGAATACAAGGCACTGTTAGCAGCACTTAAACTGGCAGAGGACATAAGGGCATCAAGAGTCAAGTGCCTAACAGACTCCAAAATTGTGGTAGAACAAGTAAATGACTCCTTTTCAAGTCAACGATGAAAACCTGCTACAATACTACCACACATTCTTACAAGAAAAAACCAAGTTCAAAGAAATAAAGGTCGTCCACATCTTAAGGGAGCACAATTCACGGGTTGATCAGCTAGCAAAGCTCGCCAGGACAATTACAGACTTTTTTATAACAAGAATTATCTCTCCCCAGTATCACAGTATGTTGGTCTCTACAACCGACACAGATTGACGTACCAAAATCATAAACTTTCTGCAAAATGGGACAACCTTGACAGACCCAACGAGAGCTAAGCAGTTAAGAAAAAAAACCTCAAGATTTTCCCTTATTTTGGGAGAACTCTACAGAAGGAGCTTTTTAGCCCCCTCCTAAAATGCCTCAATGATGACGAAGCCAACTATGTGCTTAAAGAAATCCATCACGGCATTTGTGACTTTTATTCTGGGGCAAGGTCAATGGCCAACAGAGTGCTAAGAGCTGCCTACTACTGACCGACGTTAAAAAGAGACTGCGTCAAATTTGTTAAAAATTGCTCTCAATGTCACAAGCACGCCAATCTATTCATGCCCCAACATATGAGTTAAAAGTAATCATAACCTCATGGCCCTTTTCTACCTGGGAAATGGATATTCTTGACCCTTTCCCGTTAGCCCGAGGACAACGCAAATTTTTATTAGTAGTCATTGATTATTTCACAAAAGGGATAGAAGTTGAACCCTTGACAACTATCTCGACCAATAACATCTAGAAATTTACATGGCAGAACATCGTCACATGCTACGACATCCCACACTCAATAATCACAGACAATGGTCTCCAATTCACAGATAAAAAATTCAACAATTTTTTACAAGGGCTTGGAATAAAAGAAAAAGTTACTTTGGTCGAGCATCCACAGACCAATGGACAAGTCGAAGTAGCTAATAAAGTCATTCTGGAAAAATTAAAGAAAAGACTTGACAGGTGATGCATTCCTCCCTAGCAATGATCCTATCACAAGGGTCATGGTTAGGAGGATTAAAGAAGACATGGCAAGAGAGGAAGGAAGAAGACCTCACCTTCTCATGGAGATCAAGATGATAGAAAATAGGCCATAGTCTTCTTTTTAGTCCTTCATGTATATGTTTTCTCTTTAGGAGTTTGGAGGTGTTTTTATTTTTATTTTTGGCCTTGTATTTTGGCTTTTATATCCTTTTTTAATTTAGGGGGTGTGATTAGTCTTTTTTGTGGAGTATGTTAAGTAGTTTGGGCTTTTTGGAGAAGCTTAGGAGTGTGATTTTTGTGAACCACACCCCCTAAGTTAGTTCCACACCCCTCCAACTCACACATGAATCATGAGAGACATGTGGGACCTCTTGGTTCCCCTCCACTTGGATAGAACTTTCTCTTTCCTCCAAGGTGGCTTCCACATGTTTTTTATGTGCTCTCATTTTTTAATTTGAATTTTGAAGATGTCATGTGGCTTCCCTCCAAAATTCAAATTCAAATTGAGAGGGACCAAGTTCTTAAAGTTAGGGGCATGTTTGGATCTTCCTAGAGATTAATCAAGTGCTAATTGGCTTTAACTCAATTAACACTTGATTAAGCTCTCCTAATCTCCTCTACCTTGCACGTCACTCTTCTCTACCCCTTAGACCATTATTTTTCTTGTAAATAGCTGTCTCTCTCTCCTATGTTAATTTTACACTTAATATTGAATACAAAACCTCTTGTGAGTTCATTTGAGTGTCTCCTTTCTCTCCTTAGTTTTGAAAGCTTCTATGGCTTTTATCAAGGGCTCCTTCCCTTGTGACAAGCTTCTTCCATGACTTATCTCACCATGAGTGGCGCCTACATCACCATTCCTTCCCTTTCCACCATTCATTTCTCCAAAGGAATCAAGCTAAAAGGTGATCTTGGGAAAGACATCAACAAGAATGCATCAACAGGTCTAAATGGGCGTGAGCAGACCAAATCCCAGAACTCTTGAGGGCATATCGCTGTACCCCCAATCATCCATGCATGAAACTCCATTTTGGTTAACCTTTGACACAGATGTTATATTGCCCGTAGAAATCGACGAACCTTCGTTTTGACGACAATGTTTTGATAAAGCAAACAGCAACGAAGCACTTCGGCATGACTTGGATTGCCTTAAAGAGATCAGGAACCATACCCTACTAATTGTAGAAGCTTCCAAGCAACGGATGTCGCGACGCTGTAATTCAAAGGTAAGATCGAGAACTTTTCTCCCAGGTGATCTGCTTTGGCACGCAACCGATGAAGCGAGAAAAGAAAAGATTGAAGAAAAGCTAGCTGCTAATTGGGATGAACCTTTTTGGATCCACCTGAACTTTGGCAACGATGCTTATAAGCTTGAAGACCTTACTGGAAGACTTATTCCACGAACTTGGAAACACACTTAAAAATGTACTGTAGCTAATACATGAGTCTGTACTTCTTTTAGGGCACTTTTTTCCTTGTTTCGATTTTTATCCCGCAATGAGAATTTTTCCAAAAAAGGTTTTTAATGAGGCCCCCACCCACATATGAAAGAAGCATATTTCGGCTCCACATTCTTTTACTTAAAAGCAAGTATTGACTTACTTACAAACCTTTGAGAGTACCCTCCCGAAAAATTTTCCTTTTCGGTTCATATAGTACCTCCTTCCAAAAATCTGATATCTAAAACAACAAGGCGATAATTCAGCTCACATACAAAAAGCGTATAGAATATAAAAACAAATACGACCAGAGTTGATCAAATCCCTCGTATATTCATCATCATGACTCATTACAAAAGACATTCATTGTATACTACATTTTTCTTAAAAATACAAATCAAAATAAAAACTAAAAAAATTCCCTACGAGGCTGCTTCATCATCTTCGCTCTGGCCTCCCGTCCCTTCAGCCCTTTTCCCCGTTTGCAGTATCCTTAACCTGAGTCTCTTTGGATTAAGTCTCAACATTTTCTTCAGAGGATTATGACTCTCGTGCAGTTTCCCTATCCGAAAGGGCATAATCATCAACTTCGTCGAGACTCTTATATTGATCCCCGAAGAAATCATGATTCTCAGAAAACCTGAACCCTTCCGGAACAGTGCATAAATGGTATGCTTGACCCATGACCTGCTAAAAGCTAGCAGCATGTTCCACTATCACATCATCCTCGGCCTGAGCCACATATATTTCGTGTTCGACCACAACCTCCTCAAGGGACTATCTATAAGCTTCTTGGCTCTTTTCACTCTAAGCGCAAGAGCCTTTAGGCTTCAGACATCTTCTTGAGCCTCGTCCAGTAGCTCATCCTTCTCAAACAAAGCTTTGGCATGCTCGACATCTCTTATAGCTAGAGCTTCCTCAAACGCCTCTCGGGAGATCATCGATTTTGTATTTTCTTATAGCTCCCTAGCTTATCCAAAATAGCTAAAAAGCTATCTTCGGCTTTTCTTTGTCACTGCTTCGCAGCCACCAGCTATCAGCAAATAGATGTTTTCCTAGCATATGTGCCCGCGCTAGGAATTTGCAATAATTTTGTCACTTCAGATTGAGCTCTATTTGTTCTAGAGATTTTTGGCCATTTGCGGAAATCGAATCTCCGAACTTGCTTGAGGCCACCGCAGGATCCAAGTCTTCATAAAAGAATGATGACAATAGTAGAGCAGTGCTAATGGCTGAGGTCTTCGGCGTTGAGGACTCAGCCTTAGCTCTTTTGGATTTACAAGAGAAAGATTTCTTCACTATTTTTCTTTTTTTCTCTTCCCTCTTACCACCTTTGGGCATTTTCTCCTTCCCTTTTGTTTTTGTTTTTTCTTTTCATATTCGGATATAGGGGAAAGGGTGTCCATTGGGGAAGACTTCGGTGGAGGATGCTCTTCAATTAGGATTGTCGGGATAGTGGCTTCAGCCTTCATATCTCGGCTTTTGCGGATCTTTCGAAAACCTGCAACTTTGCCACCAACTTCTTTCACCATGATTTTTGAAAACACAACAATAGAAAAATTACATGGAATTCGACAAACCATTACAATCAGTTCATCAACAATACACTCACCTTCCAGATCGGTGAAGAGAGTGGTTGATGCATAAAGTTGCAACAACACTGCCACAGGAAGTAGGGGAGGAAGGGAATCTAAGAATTCAGTATCGGCCTTCTCCTGATCTGTGAGGAGATCATTCGGTAAGTCCGTCTATCTCCTCAGCATAGGCTCCCAGTAGAAAGGGAAGAGTCGGCATCCTTGATCATCATAAAAATGGTTTCGGCCAACCTCAGGATTTATCATCACTTTGAAATACCCAGACTTGAAATCCTTAAAAGATGTTGTGCATGACAAACAAAAGGTTATCGACCTTGCAGAAAAAGGAAACTCATTTACATTTCTCATGAGGCCGAGTAGAGAAATAACGAAGGAATAGATTGGGAGTAACCTGAGTATGAGTAAACAATCACAAAGCTCAGAACGCTTGGATGTAGCCCGAAGCATTTCGATGCAACTGACTGGGGGCACTGTTCAACATTCTAATTATTCCCATAATATAATCATCAAAAGGGAGTCTCACATGAAAGACTGCAAACATGCAATCATATACATAGAAAAAATCAATTTTATCTTCAAGAATTCAACCTAGGAAAACAAAATCTGGGTTTGGAACGGAAAAATCCCTACAGTGTCGAGCAAGAAAGGGGAACTCTTCACACTCTTAAAAGTAACAAACTTGCACCTTATTTACAAAATGACTCAGAATTTGCTTATTGCAGTACCAAGATGAAAAAGTCACTACTTCCCTATCTACCCAATGGTAAGAGGAATCAGAATGGGGGGTACTCCTTTTTCGAATTACCCTTAAACTTGCGTTTCATAGCCACTTTGGCTAAAATGCTCGCCTTCCAATGGGGTAACAATTTCAACCCCGAAGGCCCAACGCCATCTGCTTGTACTCCCGGGTACGTTGCAGACTCGCTGTTGTAGCCTGAAGCAAAAGCAGAGACATCTGTAGACTCAGACGGTACCCCTTCTAGAGAAGGGATTTCAGAATTAGAGGAAAGAGACATTTTTGGCCGAAAATAAAAGAGTTGAGGCGTACTTGACTACGAAGCAAAGAAAAATGATGAACGAAGGGCTTGAGAGGGATTTCGGCACAAAAGGAGAACTCAAATGGCAAAGTGAATTTGAACCTAACAACTTCTCCCCCCCTTAAATACCAGTACGACTCCGAAACTCCCACATTCATCTCTACCGTTAATCTAATCCAAATCAATGATCCACTACACGTGATTGTTCATTTCCGTATTCTGCTACAGTACCGGAGGGATGCGACTATTCGTTTTCCTTCCCTCGGTATCACTTGGCAGGAAACACTATAGAAACCCTAACACAATCCATCCACTTATACCTAGAGATTTTGGCCTCGGGACACAAAACCGAAGACTTTTGGAACCTCTGTTTTTAGACAAGACTCCAACATCGCAATTCACACTTCGACTGGAGCCTGGGGGCAAGTGTATAATCACCAAGAAGAATTACACTTGAAAACCATCAAGGAACTTTGGATTTGGGCATAGCCAAAAACTAAAGCATGTAAATCACCACATTACTAGAACCTAAAATACTATCCTAAGAGACTTTGGATTTCGGCATAACCGAAAAGTATATAACCAAAAAGAACAAAAGGATGTTAGATGAGAATAAAGGCTCCAGATAATGAGACTTTGAACTTCAGCATAGCTAAAATCTGAAATATAACATAATACTAAAAGAAAAGAAATAAAACCCCAAAGGATTTCGAACTAGCCGAAATCCGAGCTCCTGCAAAACAACCAATCAATTAGCTAAGTTAATCCAAAAGATAAATCAACATAATCACCGATTAACATAATTTCCAATAAAGCAAAGCAGGACCTACAAAGTACCTGTTGGATAAAAGTCAAACATGCTGGGTAAAAGGAATGCACCCAGAGAGACAGGTATTGACCGCCAGGTAATAACCACATTTCTTACTATAAATACAAGGCAAGAGGTATGTGTCATTTACTTATTCAGAAAAATTTATTACACTTCAACCTTTTTCACCTTCTCTCTCTTGCTCATTTACTGACTTGAGCATCGAAGTCCTCTCTTGCAGGTTATCTCCCTTTTTGTCTACTCTAGAAGGCGCTAGGATACTTTACCAATCTCATCACAGATATTTCGGAAAGTTCATAACAATTTGTACTCAGGTACTTTTCGATAAGAACAAAATATTTTAAACCGTAAAATTGAACTAATCTAAACTAAAAAAATTGAGTAGGTTACTTTTTTTTTTTTCGATGGACAAATATTAATGATAAAGTTTGTTAGTAAAAAAAATTCAAATTCATCTTCAAATAACTTTAATTTCTGTGTTAACCTTATTGGCTACATATATGGTTATGTTCGAGATTGTGATTGGGCAACCTAATCACAACTGCCCAATTTTCATGAAATCATAGCAGTGTATCCCTTAGGATAGGATTTGCTCCTTAATAATTTTTTTTTTTTAAGTAAATTTATTACAAACATGATGTATAAACATAATGCTCCTAAATGGCATATGACAACTTAAAAGTTAAAATGCTTAATCAAAAAGCGAAAAGGGAGACAAGAGAGGAGGGAAAGTCCTTAGAAGACATGAAAAATTAAGAACCAAAGTGCTTGCTTACTCCAAACAACTGCCTCAAATGATAAAACTTGTGGAAGAAAGGGGTCATATAATTCAAGAAACACACACCCCTTCAAGATGATTTACATGCAGAATGGATTGGATCCTCCACTAAGTTCTTAGGCAACACTGAAAGAGCTTGCTGTGCTCTCCACAAATCTTCTTGCTCCCTTGAACCACCTCTTGTCTCCAGCTTGAGCCTTGCAAATGTATAGTTTGCCATCTTTCACAGTTGCTGTAATCAGCTGGTGCTTGCCTCCTTCATCTCCATCAGCTGTCCTTGTCAACACTGACAAAGTGTAGTACTGTTTCCCATCAACGACAGGTGTTGAGCTCTCCAAGATGTTTGCTGTTGCTACAGCATTGGAATCAAAACCACCCTGACAAATTAAAAAGTTCAGGAGCAGTTAGGAATTAGGATATGCAAGAATATTTTATGCATTCTTGATGGTTTAAGTCAAAAGTTATAATTCTGCCAGAAAAAAAAAGAAGCATGAATCTGGGTTAAAATTATCAGAAAATAACTTATGCACTACCCTGTAAAAAATTTTATCTTGACAGTCAATCACAACCTTTTTATATATGATATATTTGTTGACTTTACCGAATAATATTTTAAAAGTCATCTAAATAAAGGGTTGTGATTAAACGTTAATATAAAACTCTTTTACACTACCTGTATATAAGTATTAAACTCTAAAATTATATGTTGTGCTCTGCTATAACTTTTACTAAACACGGTAAATATTAAATAATTCTTTTTTGTTTATAATAAAGTAAATACATTCTTTTACAATGAACAGATTTTTTAACTAGTGTCATAACAAAATTTGATAGCATTTTCCAAAAATGAAAAAGAAACCAGACAATTGCAAGATTGCAAGATTGAAAATTTGATAGCATTATGAATTAATTAATTACCTCAGCATCAGTTTGGCCAAAGAAGGCTTGTTTTCCAAGCAAATAATCCACCTGCAAAGAGGGGGAAAAACAGTTTTTGAATTTCCGCCGGCATTGTCATTGTCTTTAAACTTCATAGAGAATTAGACAGTATACATTTATATTTTGGATGCTTCACTAAAAACTATGGTGCATATTTTATCAAAAAAAAAAAAAAAACTATGGTGCATACATTGGATTATAATTATATCACTTATTAATTAGAAAACAAGCTAAAATTTACCTGGGATAGGAACTCCTCAGGTGAACCATAGTCAGTGATGGATTTCTTATCAGTTGTAGTGACCATGACAGCAACATTGCTGGTTGAATCAAAATTATCCTCATATCTAAGAACCTGACCAGGGTATTCAACCTCTTTGCTTGGATTCCACTTTGAGGGAATTGACAATTTGAATCCATCTCCATTGTATGGAAGGAAGTCTGTGTTTGTCTTTGGCTTTCCAAACACATTGGCTGCAATAAAAATCAATAATGATAATAATAAAAAAATTCCAATTTTCAAAATACCCAAATAATTTTAGATAAAAACTACCTTGTTCTGCATTTAATTATTATACTATAAAATTATGACATAGTTGGTTCGTTTACATAATATCAAAGATTCTATATATATAATCAAGTCATAAAATCCTCTACCCCACAAAAGCCTCATTTATTCAAGTTTCAATAATAAACAAAAGCCACTCTTGACACACTATCTAAACCTATGCAAATTTCTCTTTGGTCCTATGTCACTATTTCTTTCATCTTTAAACTCTAATAAGCAAAGAAAGGGCAATGCACAAAAATCCAGAACTAAACTGTACTCTTTATTTACAACAAAATAACATTTCACTTAAAATAAAAGGTATTACAGTTATATGGTTTCTCTGAGTCTAAGAAGTTTCATAACACCAAAGAAAGTATGTTTTCCTTAAGAATTCAAGAGAAATGTATGCAACTGCTACACCTACTCTAAAATTATCATGTGAAATTGACGTGGTTCCCACTAAATATGTGGATCTGTTTCTCAATTTGGTAGGTTCAATTCTTCAACTAGCAGAATCAATATTCTAAAAACAAACAAGTGAAATTTGGCTACATGAACCACAGAACAAGTGAGTAAATTTTATCTGAAAGCTAAAACCAAGGTTTCAAATTGCTTTACACAACATAATTGCAACCGTAATAGCCACACTTTGACCATAATTTCCAGCATGATGGAGACTTTGAATGATTATGAGCCATGCAAGATAGCCATCATCTAAAGAAGGGCAAAAGAGTAAATACCAGCTTCACCGTATGCAGCATCAGCAGGAGACACCTTAGAGCCAACAGCAGCAGCACCAATGAGCACAGTAAGGGCCAATCTGCGAGAGACAAGGCTAGTGGCCTCGCCCTCTTGGGCAACCTGCTTCTGAGCCTTGCAAACAATGTGGTTGGGTTTGGTGGTCACCACTTGGCGCTGTGGTGAGGCTCTGGTTGGGGTGGTGAGAGCATGGTGGTGCAAGAAACATTGGGTGGAGGCCATTGTGCTCAAAAGCTTCTCAGTTTTCTCTAGCTAGGCCTTGTGAATCAGACACTATGGTAGGCAAATGTGTGAGTGGACTTGGAAGTGCTTTAGAATGTGGGGTGGCTTATGTGGCAATGAGAATGTGGCTGGTTCTGGATATTGCATTTGGAAATTGAATGATTGGTTGTAACATACTAACATTAGATTGGGTTTCTGATGTTGGATAAGGCACTTGGGGTTCCATTTGTTCCACGTGCCACTATCATGTGTATTCTATTTTTCTCCTCTAACTCTTCTTTTCCCCCATTAGACACATTTATATATGTAATAATGTAACTAGTTATGAAACCTGTAATAATGAGTTGATTTTGCTTGATAATAATATTAAGGTGAAAATGAAGAAATGGGTCTCTTCGTAGGGAAGGAAATCTTTGTAACGAGTTGGTTTCTTAACTTTTATCATAGTCAATCAATAAATTTCATTACATTTAAAGAGTTATATAATATATAAAAAATTATAAAAAATATTTATTAAATAACATAGCAATTATCGGTGGTTGAGAAACGATTTAAAACATTAACTTGGAATAAAAGATTTTGATTTGCCTTCATAGATGTTAAATTGTGTTAAACAAAAATCATAAACAAAACAGTTTTATGAACTTTTTTAGAAATTTTAGACTTATCTAAATATATTACAAGTTCTTAAAAATAAAAAAGAAACCTCTCAAAAATTACTTAGGATATGACAGGTTTAGATACAATTAAAAATTAAAACTTTATCTTATTGTAATATTATAAAACCCATTTTCTACAACAAATGCTAGGTGTATTAAACAATAATTATTTAGTAAATAGTGATTTTAATATCAATAGTAATAGTTAAATATTAAAAATACAAGAAATAGTTAGGAGGAAGATTTAATACATCAATATATAGTGAACATTAAAAATACAAAAATAGATCAGGTTTGTAACAAAAATTAAAACTAACACAGTGAAAACATAAATTAAAAATAGCATATAAGTTGGTTTGGTAATGATATATAATGACTATGACTATATTATAAATTTAAAAGAAGCTAATTAAATCATAACATAAAATTTGAACTTATGAATTTAAATATATGACTGAATGTATTATAAATTTAAGCTGGGCTCATTTGAATTTATCTGGACTACGTTATAAATTTACCCTGACTACAATATAAAGTTAAAAACCACTAGTTTAACATGTTGTCTATAATAAACTAATTTAAAATTGAAATTAAATAAATATAAGTTATAAATGAACTAACCTAAAATAATATTGACTAAAATATGAGTTCATATGACACTAATTTAAATTTACGTCAATTATAATATGATTTAAATTCTTGTGCTTGAAGATGTTTTAGATGCATATATTAATAAATTTTAGTTTAGGTTGTTATTAGTGATCAAGTAGTTCAAATCCTATAACTTATTCTTGATTTATGTAAATTAACTTAATCTTCATGTATATGTTTTTTTAACATCTTTTCTATACACCTACTTGAAAGAATATACTTTATCTTTTATTTCTCTATAGTTTTAATATAAGAAGGGAGAGAATCTCTTGTGAAAGAATATACTTTACCTTTTGTACTTTATCTTTTATTTCTCTATAGTTTTAATATAAGAAGGCTCTTATGCATTTTCTATGCATTTTCTATTATGCATTTTCTATGCATTTTCTATTTTCATGTGTCTGATGTACATCTATTAGTAAAGATGCGAAAAAATCTCTTAAGCACTTTCTACTTTAAAATACATCTTGGTGAATGAATCCCTCATGCATATATTATTTTGGCACATGTGAGAAATACATTTATCAATTTTTAATTATATTTTTAATTGAACTGAATGATTTCAAGGAAGAGTATTTAATATATTTTGAAAGGAGAATAAAACTTTTTTATTGGCTAAAATATGAGTTTATGTCAAACTAATTTAAATTTATGTTTATTTGTAAAGAAGATAAATAAAAGGAAATCTGTCTTGTGTTTGATTGAATGAAAATATCAGAAATATATACAAGAGAGAATATTCATAATTATGTTATTTTATCCCTACAGTTATGTTATTCTGTTCCTATAATAATGTAAGACTATCTTTGTAAATAAGCTATTTTAATATGAATAATTATAACAATATTTTCTCTCAATAATCTCGGGATATGATTTATTTTCTAACACTCCCCCTCAAGTTGGAGAGTGAATATCAAGAACTCCCAACTTGCGCTTCATGGTAGAGAAAGCTTCTTTTCCCAGTGGTTTGGTAAACACATTCGCAAGTTGTTCAGCTGAAGGTACATATTTAGTTGTGACTGAACCATCTTGAATCTTATCACGAATGAAGTGACAATCTATCTCTATGTGTCTAGTTCTTTCATGAAATACCGAGTTAGCTGCAACGTATAAGGCTGCTTTATTGTCTTAATACAGCAATGCCGATTTAGGATGCAATATCCGTAAATCTTTCAACAGTGATCGTAACCAAGTCAACTCACAACAAGTACCAGTTAATGTTCTATATTCAGCTTCTGCTGAGGATAGAGAAACCGTATTCTACCTCTTTGTTCGCCAAGAGATGAGAGAAGATCCCAAAAAAACACAATAACCTGTAGTTGATCTTCGGGATATTGGGCAACCTCCCCAATCTGAATCACAGAAAGCATGCAAAGATAAATCGTTTTGTGAAGGGAAAAATAGACCTTAACCTGGGTTATTCTTTAAATATCGTAGCACACGCATTACAGCTTTCATATGAGACTTACATGGAGCGTGATGAATCTGCTCAGTACGTGTACTGCATAGGTGATATCTAGACGGGTAATTGTCAAATAAATTAAGCGACCAACAAATCGCCTATATATTGACGGACCCTTTAATAATTCCCCTTCATCGGAAAGCTTTATATTTTGTTCCATGGGAAAATCCACGGGGCTTAGCTCCAAGATACCCACCATCTTTGACAATTTCCAAAGTGTATTTCCTTCTTGATAAGAAAATACCTTTCTTAGAACGAGAGACCTCAATACCCAAAAAAAATTTAAGATCACCCAAATCTTTTATCCAAAAACAATTGTGCAGGAATTGTTTAAGACTGAATATTGCAATAGGGTCATTGCCAATTATGAGAATATCATCGACATAGATCAACAAAGCTGTAAATGACTTGCCATTTGTACATGTAAACAGTGAGTAATCAAATTTTGATTGAATAAAACCAACAGCTTGAATAGCTGTAGAGAACTTGGCAAACCATTGACGAGAGGCTTGTTTTAATCCATATAAGGACTTGTTGAGGCGACACACAAGATTCTTCCCCTGTTGTTGAAAACCAGGAGGAAGGGACATATATATTTCTTCGGAAAGATCACCATGAAGAAAAGCATTATGGACATCAAGTTGATGAAGAGACCAATGTTGAGCAGCAGCCAAAGCTAATAAACAATGTACTGTAACCATTTTAACAGTAGGTGAAAAGGTTTCATGATAATCGATACCTTCTAGTTGTATATATCCCTTGGCAACTAAATGCGCCTTATATCGTTCAAGGGAGCCATCGGATTTGCGCTTGATTTTGTACACCCAATGACAACCAATAGCCTGCTTACCAGGAGGAAGAGTTGTGATAGACCAAGTATTATTGGCCTCCAAAGCAGCCAACTCAGATTGCATTGCCTTTTGCCAATGAATGTGAGAAACAGCTTGATCATAACATGTAGGTTCAATATCATTAGTAATAGTGGCAATAAAAGAACGATGTTGAGGTGTGTATCGATCATAAGAGATAAAATTGGAGATAGGATATCGTGTACCTTTATTTGGAAAAGATAATGAGGATGACAATGGGTTGAGAGACACTACTTGATTGCAAATATAATCTCGCAAAGCTGCAGGAGGACCATGAGATCGTTGAGAATGATGCAAGAGAGCCATGGGTGGGGAAGTAATGGGAGGCACAAATATGTTTTCTGTAGGTGCTGATTCAGTGGATGAAGGAGGCTCAGAAGGAGGATTATCTTGGATAGCATTAGGTATGACAGTGTCTATGGTGGTTGGGAAAGTGTCAATGGATTCATACGGAAAAATATCCTTATAGAAGACAACATCACGACTAGTGAAGACTTTGTGAGTGTCAAAATCATATAACTTGTAAGCTTTTTGGCCAAGAGGATAACCAAGAAAAATACATCTTTGGGCACGGGAAGAAAACTTATGAGAAACATGAACATTAGTAGCATAAGCAAGACATCTAAAAACTCTAATATGTGAATAAGAAGGAATTTTACTATATAGACGCTCAAAAGGTGTCTAACGTGAAAGAAGAGGTGTGGACAACCTGTTAATTATATGGATAGCTGTGGAGACACATTCTGCCCAAAACTGTAAGGGAAGATGAGCTTAAAAACAAAGAGCTCATGTTGACGCAAGAATATGTCTATGTTTGCGCTCGACAACCCCATTTTGTTGTGGTGTGTAAGTACAAGAATGTTGGTAAGTGGTACCTTGTTGTGTAAAAAAATCTCGCATAGAAAAAAATTCCCTTCCATTGTCAACCCGAATATTGGCTATATTGGTATTAAATTGGGTTTTGACAAAAGAGAAAAAATTGGTAAGAAGACGTTGGGTTTCACTTTTATGATGCATGAAAAAAACCCAAGTAAAGCAAGAAAAGTCATCCACAACAGTCAAAAAGTACCTAGCACCAGAAAGAGAAGGAATTTTATATGGTCCCCAAATATCACAATGAAGTAATTCAAAAGGTTTAATTGAAGAAATTGAACTAGTTGGAAAAGCAAGTCGCATCTATTTTGCAAGAGCACAGACATCACAAGTTTTATTTGATTCTAAAGAGAAATTTAACAAATTTTTAGCCATGAAATCTAATCTAGATGGAGATAGATGTCCTAGTCG
Organism: Psophocarpus tetragonolobus; assembly: GCA_037954015.1. Classification (NCBI taxonomy): domain Eukaryota; kingdom Viridiplantae; phylum Streptophyta; class Magnoliopsida; order Fabales; family Fabaceae; genus Psophocarpus; species Psophocarpus tetragonolobus. The sequence continues at coordinate 26,839,054 of CM075691.1, forward strand.
TCGATGCCATAAGGTAGTAGAGTTGTTTGAAGAAAGAGATGACTTGGTGACATGGGCTGTTAACGATTGAATAGGAGTTTGTGACTTATTTGATGTCATTACAACCAAGTAATAGAGTCCATCTCGTTGTTTACCCAAACCAATTGTCATCCTCATCATCAAATGCTGCAAAATACACCCAGAAGGAAAGAAAGTTACTAAACAATTTAAATCTCTTGTGACTTGACTTACTGACATCAAATCTACTTTGCAAGATGGCACCCCAAGCACATTTTTTAAGCAAGCAATTGGACTTAAAGGTAAAGTCCCAGTAGAGATAATTGAGGTCTGGTCACCATTCGGCATAACAAATGGTGGTAAAGAAGTGTTTTCTTTACTATTGATAAGTAAGGTTAGTGAAGAAATAATGTGATCGGTGGCCTCACTATCAATTATAAGTTTGGGTGGTGACAAACCTGAAGAAACATTGACAGTGTTGGCCTTAGAATTAGCTGACTAAGATGATTTATTATCCTGTATAATAGATAGCATTTGTTGAAGTTGTAATTCAGTTAATCGAGTCATTGCAGATTGCAGCTGTTGCATCATTGGAGTCGTTGTGATATTATTAGCTGAAGGTTGACTACTCCCATTGTGATTAGAATAAGCATTCTTGGTTGCTCCATGCTTTGGGTGTTCAGGAGGATAACCATGTAACTTCCAGCATGTTTCTTTTGTATGATGATCTCTATCACAATGAGAACAATGCAATGACTTCCGATTAGGACGAGAAAAATGACCTTGTTTGCATCGAACAACAAGGGCTGCTGATTCATTTTTCTGAACAACCATGGATGAAGCTTCTATTGTGTCATGTGTGGTGCCCAAATGTCGTTGTTTTTCTTCTTGAATGATAAAAGAATAAGCTTGTGTAACATCAGGCAATGGATTCATTAAAAGGAGTTGGTCACGAATAACACTATAAGAGTCATTCAACCCCATAAGAAACTGCATCAATTTGCGCCTTTTATTATCTGCTCCACAAGTGCAGATTGCATTACTATAGGAACCTAACTCATCCCATAATTTTTTTAACTTAGTTTAATAATAGGTTGCGACTGTCATTTGATCTTGAGTCAAACAAGCAATGTTTCTCTCAATCTGAAAAATTCGTGGTGCTTGACTTTGAGAGAAGCGATTTTGAAGATCTTCCCAAACTTCATGAGCAGTGTCATAAAAAATAACACTGTCTACAATATCGGGTGTTAAAGAATTAAAGATCCAAGATAACACCATGTCATTGCATTTTTTCCATGCTATATATTCTTTTGGTTCGGCCTCGACAAAAGGTTCCTTGAGAGTTCCATCAACAAAACCCAATTTGGATTTTGCATTCAAAGAGATGATCATGGTTCTATGCCAAATCGAATAGTTGTCTCCATCTAGAGATTTGGAAACAAGGACCATTCCATGATGGTGAGAATCATGGAAAGAATAAGAATTATTTCAATTATTAGCCATGGAAACAAGGAAAGGAAATGAATGATTTAGCAGAAGATCATCTCTACTCTGATACCATGTAAAGAAGATAAATAAAAGGAATTATGTCTTGTGTTTGATTGAATGAAAATATCAGAAATATATACAAGAGGGAGTATCCATAATTACACTATTTTATCCCTACAGTTATGCTATTCTGTTCCTATAATAATGCAAGACTATCCCTGTAAATCAGCTATTTCAATATGGATAATTATAACAATATTTTCTCTCAATAATCTCAGGATATGATTTATTTTCTAACATTATTAAAATGAATGCATTTTTTTTAATCTAAAATTTAATTGTCTTAGAGAAGTTTTAATTGCCTGTAATTATTAATTATAAATTGAGTAAATATTTACCTGTACACTTTCTTAAATTTTTTTTATGACACTAACACCCATCTTTTTTATTATACTACTCCATTTTTTTATATTAAAATATTACATTCACATTCTATTTTATGTTACATATGCTTTTCTAAATATATATATTACATTCACATTCTATTTGATGTTACAAATACTTTTCTAAATATTATACATACACCATTAGTAAGATAGGCGATAGGTGAAGAAAGTGAGGTATAAGTATAATTTAAAATAATCTTAGAAACAAATTGATCCAAAGACCTCCAAAAGCACACAGCCCTTAATAGAAGTGTCAAATTCTTAAAAGTTATTATTAGAACTCATGTGCATTTAAAAAGGGGCAAAACAACAAATCCTAACACAATGTTAAAGAAAGATGATGCTCAATCAAACAAATATTTATTATGTTCTTTATTTATATCACATGGGATGAGGAATAAAACTTTGTGCACGGTCAAGTTGTTATTAAAAAATTGTTATGTGAAAAACCCGAGTCGAATTATCCCGTGTAAATGGTCAAATTGGGAAACGGATATGTGTCTAGTCCTAAGCTTTTTAATGGGTATAGATCCTTTCTAGTTGTAAACCGGAGAGTGTGTAAGTTAAATAGATCTCATTTATTCATTATAAATCTATTATAAGTATTTAGTTTTTTATATGTTAAAATTATTAAATAATAAAATAAAAAGAAGAATAAGATATCATTCTAGTTTAAAAGATTAAAGAGTATTTTTTTTTCTTTTTAAGAACATTCCTAACTACAGTTGTTAACAAAATTGCTTAGATTAACACTTATTTTTTTAAGGAATTTATATTTGGAGTAATCCTACCTGACACCAAAAGTTGTTTAAAATAATTTTGAGTTGTTTATTCAAGCAATTTTTTGCTTAAATAAAATATTATTAAATTATCGTTAAATATTTTTTGTAATTTTCATTATTTTTAAATTAAAATATCATTAAATATTATGAATAATAACTTTTTTTCGAAATTAACAAAAATAATTTAGTTAATTTATAATAATTAATATTTTAATAAGTAATAAAACTAAAAAGTAAATTTATAATTTTAAGGTACCATAATTTTAATGAAGTTAAAAATTTAAAAAAAAACTATAAAATTGTGAGTTCTTTAGAATTGCTTGAAATTTCTCCAATTGAAGTGAAAATAAATTAAAGTTACTTAACCCACAGTAGAAACCACCAAACTCATATTTTTATGCACTAAACAACTTATAGGAGTTGTTCCTCTAATAACCTGCCTCCCCACTATAAATTAGACAAATTGGTTATAAATAGGTGAAAACTGACAGATTTAGATAGGGCCAAATTCTTTGGAAAAGAAATATATTCTTAAAGAAAAATATTTTTGATAAATATATTCTTAAGGAAAAATAATTTTGGTACATAAAATGGTGAATTTTACATAAGCTAACGTAAAAAAAATCACAAAAAGGTTATTATGGCATATTGCATGCATTTGGGAATCAACAAATTTGCACTAGAGTAGTGCTTTATGCATAATACTTCTCCCACTTACTATCTTTTTTTATCAAGTTTTAAACTTAGAATATAAATACCTTTAGAAAAGTTATTTTAAGCCATGTGAAATTTTGTCTTTTTTATAATATTATAAAGTTTTCTAAAATAACACTTAACTTAATATGATGTATTATAAAGTCTCTTTGTAATATGAAAAAACATAAAAGTTATCATATATGACTTAATTTTTACTTAGTATATTATTATATTAGCAAAACAATGTAAAAATAATATTTTATGGAACCCTAGTAAACCTTCAATTGAACCTTTTAACCTTAAACACATATTTCCACCCGTTTAAAACAATATGTACTAAGTAAGTATGATCGTCTATCTTTTTGTATTGAAACTTTTGTAAAAAAGTAATATATTTGTAAACAGTTATATTAAAGTGAAACAAATCATTATAGTTTGATTATTTTGATATATAAAGTTAAAAATTAAACTATAATGATGTGTTTTACTTTAATGTAATATAATTTGGATTGGCATTTGGATTGGCATTATTACAGCATGTTATGGAAAAATTTTTAATGATTTTATTTTTGTTACATCATCTAAATGTCTTCGTTTAAGGTGACAATGTTTACCTTGGTCAGTTCTTTAGGAGACAAGTAAAAGTGGACAGAACTCTAAATCTTGACATCATTAATGGTGTGGAGAATTTACACTTAAATTGATTTTTCTAGGCTTTTTTTTTTTATAGCAAGTGATAAAGAAATTTTCTGGAAAAAAATGGTGATGTTTGTTTTCTCGAGTGTAGATCATCTCTAATTATTATAAATTTTTAATAACAAAGAGAAAGACTTATGTGTGTGCGGGACCCACCTATGTAAGTGGGCCTCATACACCCATGAGTCTTTCTCTCTTCCACTGAAAATTTTCAGTAACTAGAAATAAGTTTTTTCCATGTTCTCAAGATCTAGGAGGAGATCTCGTACGATGAGCTTTTGCAAGGGTTGAATAGTGTTAATGTTCAACAAGGGTTATCTAATTGTTGGGTGAGGAGTGTTATAAACACACTCCTCCTCTCACATTCTTTATTATTGGTGAAAATGTATTGAAAACTACAAAATTAAGAGAGAGTCATTTAATGATAAGTGAAACTCACATAATTTGTTGTTTTCAATAAATTTCAAACAATCATGTAGAGTGTGTTTAAAGGAGTCTGTAAAAGAATATGTTGCTAACATTCCTCTTATTGGGTTTAGATAGGTGATAACCCACATTTTTTTTCATGGCCTTAGTTTATAAGACTATTTTTTGGACTGCTTCGTCTTCTTTTTTTTAATACTTCTAAAAATCGTCCATTTAATCAAATTTGGAAGTCTAAAGTCCCTTCAAAGGCTGAGACTGTTTTGAAATAGATTACCTACTCAATGAAAGCTTCTTCGTAGAGTTATTATTAGTGCTTTTCATGTACCAATATGTGTTTTCTGGTCATAGGTTTCAGAAGATATTATCATTTATTTTTTAACTGCCAATATGTTAGAAAAATTAGATAAAGATTTTGGAGTGGTTGGAGATTAGTGTAGCCTTATCTTTAGAGTTGTTAAAATGGATCTGATCCACTATACTAACTCGTGGGCCTATAAAATGGGTTAGGCTAGACTCTAAAAAATGAGGTCTAAATATAAGCGAGTTTTTTTTGTCCAACTTATTTGACCTGACTATGTAAATAGCCTTAATCCGACCTAACCTAAGTACAAATATAAATACATAGACTTTAAAAATACATATTAAGAATATATATAATGTATATTGTTAAAAATATACTACATATAAAAGTACGTTTGATGTCAATTTATACATATTGTTAATATACAGATAAAAATTACATATAAAAGTACGTTTGGTGTTATTTAATAATATATTTTTAACAAATGAAAGTTGTGTTATTCTAAGATGTATATTAAATTAAAATATACATATAAATATATTTTGATGTTATTTTATTCTTATTTATGATGTGTTTTAAATTGATTTAGTGTGTTATTTTGAATTGGTTTGAGCTTGTATTATAAAATAAGTTTTATTTTTAATAAAAATTTGAATTTTGATTTCTTTTTTTAAAATACCCATTTTGGCTGGGTGGTCTAATGACCCAATATAGGGGACTTATGTAGTCCAAATAAAATATGGTTCTGCTCGGCCCATATTTTGTAAAAGCCTTACGGGCCAAGTCGACCTGCTCGAATTGTCAACTCTACTTACCTTACTCTATTTTTTATTATTTTGCTAGTTGAACCTTTGTAGGGGTATGTTGAAAAAAGAATTTTTTTTAGGTTGGCTAGAAATAATGTTATATTTACTAACACTACCATACATGACTTAGATATTTTTAAGTTCAAGTATTAATTTGGCAGTGACTTGTTTAGCGTAGGATCTAAACTAAAAACTTTTTACTCTTGCTGACATAGTTTAAAAATTTGGACCGACCTAACCAATCTGACCGATTAACTTAGGAATTGGTGATTTGAACAAATGGGTTAGTGATCGAATCGATCATATTATCAATCTGGTATGATCTGATCTAAACTAGTTACCAGATGTGATTGAACTGTAATCTAATTTGGCTAAATCGTGTGACCCGATTTAGATAATTCAATTTCTTTTAAAATTAATTAAAAATTATTCCATTTTTATTAATTATAATATTTTCTTATTAATATATTGTCAACTATTTTATTCATTATTCTATGTTCTCTCTTCATGTTGCAAACTTTGATTTGTTGTTACTATGTGAATGTTGATTTGATTTCAATGTTACATGTTCAATTTGTCATGTTTGAAGAATGTATATACTTAATTACTTTAAATACTTGAGATTTTGTTTACAAATAATATTTTTTTGTTTATTTCAATTTCAATATATGTATAAAGCTTTTATATTTTTAATATAGATTGAGTCATGTAGGTCAATCAGTGACCCAATGGTTTGACTAGTGATCCAATATCTTGATCGGGTTGATAAATGGTCAATTTTTTATAGGTAATATTGCGAGGTTATGGGTTTATATAACTATACTAAACTTTTGTACCTTTCCTCTTTATTAATAGTAGGTTTAAGTATGTTTTTTATCCCTATAAAATTAACAAATTTTATTAAAAATTCTTTGTTTAGGGTTTTAATTAAAAAACTTACAGATATGAAAAACAAAAATCGTTAATTTTATATTGACTAAAAATATATTAACCCTTAATAGTATTATAACATTTTCCTCTTTAAAAAAATTTAAAATCAATTAATATTTAACAATTCATCTTGTTTCGATTCACATAAGTGAACTTTTAAACAAAATAAATAAGCAGTGCCTACTCATTTAATAGATTGAGTCATTGTTCGATTTTTACAAATTAAAATGAGTTTTCATATTCGTTATACATAATTAAAACTTGAAATACACATTAATATTAATGCATTGATTTAAACATTGTTGAGTTTATCTAGTTATGTTTTACAAATATTTGTAATCACATATTGAATTATTGACCACTTCTTCTTCTTTTTTTTATCTGTTTTTTTCTCTACCTTAATTACCTCTTAGCAACCACCTCTATCATCACTATTACCATCCTTCCACTATTATAATCATTGCATCTCGCACCATCATAATTCTCATATCTACCCTCCATTGTTATAGTGCATGTTTGTTTTATATGAATTTAAAATTTTAAGGTATGGTTGAAAAGAACTTTGTTCTCATTCTTTAGCTTAACTATAAGAAGAATTTAAATTTTTGGAATTTTAAAAAAAATTAAACAATTAAATTTTAGAATTCTAATTCCATTGTTAAATGAGAGAATTTTTCAAATTCTTTGTGCTTGAAAAGAGGTATCCTTTGTTCACACCTTTGAGTTTTTCCCCTTCACTTTTATACTTTCTCACTGCACCTTCATAGTCTTGCAAAAATCCAAAAGTGTCCTTAAGTTAAAAATGCATAGGGCAAAACATTGCATCTTTATCCTTCTTTTGTTATCTTCTTTGTTCTTGTGTTCCCAGTGACTAACGTCAGTGCTTAGTGGTTCTTTTTTCATTTTGTCTTCTCTAGCTTAATCTAAACTCTATTTTGCATCTTGCAGTGAGTCCAAAGTCAGTGTAATTCCAAAACACAAAGTATTTAAGAAGTCTAGAGAAGCTAATCTGAACTCACAAGTTTCTTTACAAGTCTAAATTGACTAATTTGGACTTGTAAAAACATTTGTGAGTTCGGATTGCAAAAGAAATTTTTTTTGCAAGTTTGAATTGGCTAATATGGACTAAGATTTTTTTACAAGTTAATCCAGACTCCTTAAAAAATGAAAAAAAAAATTGTACTCCATTATAATAATTTATGTATTACTATTCTAAGCACGTATCTACATGGTTCAGAATTACAATCTGAATCGATGCAGGTAGGAATAACGAAGGAGATTGGGGAGAAGGAGAACCAATGCAGAGATGAGAAAAACAGACCGGGGAGGAGAATAACAGAAAAGCGGTGCACAAAAGGGAATAAGTTTTAAACTTTTTTTACCTAAGGGCATTTTTGCTATTTTCAAAAACTATGGCCATGCAGTGAGAAAGTATGGAGGTGCAGAGAGAAAAAGTCTCTCTCGCATAGGTAGCTATAGTTCGCTCTCTCACAATGCTCTCTCTTGCGTATCTCTCCCTCTACTATTCATATTTTACTTAACTCGATGATTAGTTCAATAATTTTGATTTCTTTAATCCAATAAAAAAATTTAAAATATAAAAATTGTAAAAAAAATTTTATCCAAAAAAATAAATTTTAAGAATTTCCATTGTTTTTGCATAGAGAATTTTACAAATGTAAAAAATTTGAAATCCTTTCAATTCAAATAATTTTATTTATCAAATGTTTTCTTTGGATAAGGTAATTTAAATTTATTGAATTTTAATTTTCTTGTTTGGATAGAGTATCTCAATTCCTATTGAAAATAAAATTTTATTTTATTAAATAATATTTAATAATTAAAATATGAATAAATTATTTTAGTTAATAAAATAGATATTTTAACTCAACCACAAAGTGTGAATCTAAATTTGGTTAATGTATGGAGTTGTGTATGCCAAAAAATAACTTTAATCAATGTTAGCAAAAAAGATGAGCGACATATTCTTACAAAATATTGAAAAAATTAGTTAAAAAATAATCTTTGTCAACATTGACTGAAAAGTAAGTCTAATCAATGTCAATCGAAAAAATTTTATTCGATATCAAGTAAAAAATAAACTTAGTTGATTTTACTAAAATAAAAGAAGGTTTTAAGATTCTCAAATTCTTACTTTTTTTTTTTTAAAGATTTTAAACTTTTACAATTTTAACTAATCAAAATACTTAAAATATCGAATTCTTTAAAAATTTTCCATCCAAACCAAGCCCAGTATTAAGGAATTCAATTTATGCAATTCAAATTATGAACAGAACAAAAGAATCAACTATCTAGTAATATAGGCAACATGCCCTTTTTTCTATTTAAACCGAAAAATGAAGTTAGTATCCATTTTCTATTTGTTACTATAATGATGAATAATCACTAATCTATTTTAATTCAATTGTGTTAATTCACTATCACCTTTTCTTACAATTGTAAATTACCACCTGATAGAGTTGTTGTTTGTCCAAAAACTCAACTCTCAATTATTAGATGTATCGTGTTATGCTGCAAATCTCAAGGTGTGTGGACTATATCCCATTAAAATTTTATGGGTTGAGCTATATAAAGCTTCTAAACCATGTTTATATATTCTCTATTTTTACTATATTTGCCCATTTCAAAGTTTAATATTTTGTTAGAGAAATATCCAGCTATTCAGTTTTTTTATTATCTAAATAATATTTTTAAAGGTGTTAATAAATATGGGATTCTACTGGATGTTGTCCAAGTGGTTTCAAATACAAACTTTAGCCTCCTTTTAATACACTTGTGCTTGTGCTTGCTAAATGCACTAGCCAGCATAGCTAGCAATGAATGATTTACTAAGGTGATGGAATGGAGGACATGCACTAAAGGATCAATGGATCATGTATAATATAATTTGTAACCATCTCATAAAGTTTAGATAATTACTTAACATCTTTGTCATAAATATATAGTTGAATTTTGGTTTAGTTTTTTATATTGTTTTTTTTTTAAATTATTAAGTATTTTTCTTTATCAAGAGGGAAGGTTTTGTATATTAAAATTTTAATAATATTTTATAAAATAAATCATCTTAATATAAGATTTTTATTTCAAATATCTAATTAATCATAGATAAGCAAATAATAAAATGATAATTTATTTGTACTTCAATATAGAAAATTAGAAAGAAACCTTAAAATTTAATTTCTACAAGTAAATTAATATTATGAACTTAGGATTTTAGTATTTTATTTGAATAACGTCCAAATAACTTAAATAGAATGAAACTGCACATTCTTTTCTTATAAAATAATTGGTACATTGTAGATTGTTATTAAAATTCAACAATCAAGTTTTGAATCAACATTTTTATGAAAAACTTATAAAAATATATAGGAATTTTGGTAAACTTATTTTATCCTAAAAATAATTAAAAATTAGAAACTATTATGAAGTGCAATTCATGTTTCAAATTGCAATGGATCACATTTCAAAGCATTCATAGCTAATTCACATTCTCCATGGAAGGAACTTGTTTTCCTTCGCATATAAAATAATTTTTTATAAAAAATATTATTTTTCTCTTATAAATAACAAGCCTTTCTTCTTGTTTATAAAAAAAATTCTTCCTTCTCAATTTTTTTTTTGTCTTTGACATCCATTCTATCTTCTTATTCCTTTGCTATTGAGCTCTCTTTCTTCGTCTCTGACAAAAAAATTAATTTTTTGCTTCCACTTCTACTCATCACCTAAAACATTAGCTACTAAATTAAAATAAAACTAGTTAGTTAGTTAATTATATTTTAAATTAAGTTTCACTCCTCCAAATCTTCACTGCTTATTGAGGTAAGGGGAAATGAGATTAACAAACTTGTTTGATGTTAATTAATTAATTAATTATGTGTGTTTACTAATACTAATTATAATTGTTGTTGCTTTCTATTATTTATAATTCTTCATTTTATTTCTAAACTATAAATAGAATTGTTCATTATTTATTCTTTTGTGTCATTTAATTTGTTGTTTAAGTAATATCTAACTATTCTCACTTTTATTTTCTAATCATTTAATCTATTACCTATATGTTATGTATTGGTCCTCTTCTATTAGGAAATTAATATATAAAATAAAGTAAAAAACCTTATGTGATTTTATAAAAAACTCTTATTCTTTGTTACTGCTAATGGTGGTTTGTTGAGTGGAACAGCTAAAACAGATTCAAACCCATGGGCTAGAGGGACTTAGGGTTTATTAATCTCATAATAGGTTTATAACAAATTTAATGTAATAATAACTAACAATAAATATTTATTTATGATTTTTTAAATGCATATTAAGCCAAAAAAATTTTGAATGACTTAAGATCTATGAGTTTTATCTGGTCTATTTTTAGAAGGACTTGATTTGAACCTAATATAGTATAAACCATAAGTTCATATGGAACAACATGATCATTTATGCTCTAATAAGGTATTTACTGTACAAATATTGTTAATGTACTATATTGTTGTTAACACAGATGGAAGTGTCATTAAAGGAAGAGCTGGGTTCGATGGTCTGATATGCTCGTCCGATGGTAGCTAGATCAAAGGTCTCTATGGTCATTGGTGATAGTAAAATTCTACATGGTGATTTCTTTGCTATTTTGTAGGGTTGCAACTATGCTGGAATCATCACTTCAGGAAGGTTAAATGCATGTTGACTTTGTTTAGGCTATCCAAGGTTTGTGTGTGTATCTTATCAATATGCAACAATTATCTACAAGGTGAAGGAATTGATTTCAAGGAATTAGAGCATTGAACTTTTACACATGTTACGTGAGGAGAACCAAGCTGTAGATGTGTTAGCAAAGAAGAGACCATCTTATGTTCCTTTGCTTGAACCTCCAAGTGACATATTTCATAGCAAGCTAACTCTTTAATGGTTATATTTGCTAGAGCTTAGTTTTTATTTCTCATATTTCATAGCAAGCCTTTTCTTCCATTACCCAAATAAATAAATAAATAAATAAATAAATAAATAAATATATATATATATATATATATATATATATACTAATGGTGATATTAAACAAAGGGTATATTTGAAAAACATATCAATTAGCCTTTGAAATTTTAAAGTGTCAATAATTTTTGGAAAAAAAATTAAAAGGTTAAAAGTTAAATCAGCAAAATAAATGAGACTGAGGGGTATTATTTTGAGCAAAAGAAAGTGCATTAAAACTTTCTTAATTATATTTCTACCATTACTCCTTAAGAAAATATATAAATAGTGATATATTGAAGGACAATATAAAACTATTTTAGACTATTAATGTATGACTTTTAAACCTTATAATTATATTAATAGTATTTTTTTCTTGCAAAACAACAAATTATTATCTCTATCTACATTACACATTTTGACTCTAAACTTTTAAAATATTTGAAGTCCAAACACCTCATTTTTAGCTTAAGATATTGTGTCATTAAACTTTAAAAAGTTTTTCAATTCATACTAAAATTGAATGAAATATTAATTGTTACAGAGGCATAACAATAGAATATGGGATCATTTGAAAGTTTTCAAGTATTCAATATAAAAAAAAAACCAAGTGCTACAATAAACAATACCCAGACACACTTGAGAATAAAACGCAGTGGAAGGATATAAAACATATTCTTACAAATATTAAGGATATAATAACAATAGTCTTTTAACTCTCATCACAATTTATAATGACATAAGTTTATCTATACATCCAAAAAATAAATCATATAGCTTTTACAATAATACCATGAAAAATATTATAGAATATGGTATGGATAAATTAATTTCTTTAAGTTTGAGATTCTTATATTGTCGTTAGAAGAATTGTGTACTAATATTGCACATCAATAGAGGGTTACCCACAAGTAAATGTTTTATAAGAGAATAATACAAAATTCTTAATATAGATCCTAACAACGTGATCATAATATGTGATAAGAAAATAATTTTATCAAGAAAATTTGTTGTTTGCTAATGTATAATTAATTGGACATTTGAGGTAAAAATCTTATATAAAGACAATTCACTTTGTAAGATATTAATTAGAATTTTAATATAAAAATTCCTTCCATTTGTAAACAAAAAATAGTTGTCATAATAAAAATATACAAAGGGTTAGATAAAATTTAATTATTTATTTGTCATACTAGAATTATGTCATATAATGTTATACCGATAGGATAAGTTTACTACGTACGTAATAGTAATATATTTTTAACAAATTTGCACCACAAGAAAAATGCAACTTTTTTTAAGGAAAAATGACTAATTAAAGGTTATATAAATAAGTCATTATTGAACAAAAAAAAAATAAAAGTATAAATTTTTGGTTCAACACAATCAAAACATGGTAAAACTAGGGAAATACATCATAACAATAGAGGGATGTTATGTAATTCTAAAAGTCCATTTAAAAGAGAATCTTTAAGAAAATTACAATGCACTATGACTTTTATCAATAAAATCTTAATACCGATATGACATTTGACCTATAAAATAAAGTAGTAAGGTAAACCTTTTTTTTTGCAAAATAAAATAGTGAACTATAAGGACAAATTTAATTAATAAATTATTAGTCAAAAGGAAATAAATATTACAGGAAATTAAATTTAAGTCTATACTTAAATTACTATTGATTTGAGATATAATGGATTTATTAGTTGTGTTAATACCATGTGGTTATTTTTTCTTGAAGGTAGAAGGATAGGACATAAAAAGATAATTATTATTCTTTTGTTTTGAAGGGTTTTAGTTGAGTTTTGAGAAGTTCTAAGATAATTTGCTATTGGAACTGGGTGTTGCATTTAACAAACTATTTTTACTAAATACACTCCTAATGTTATATAAATATTTTTTGTTTCTTTTTTTTCTTGTTCATCTTTCTCCGAAGTTTCTTCTCTCCGTGTGCCTCCATGATTTGTCCCTTTTGCATCATGGTCAAAATGTCAACGAAATCTAACATGGTCTCTTCTATTGCTCCCGATTCTGAGAGGTGATTGGTATAGGTATGTCTGATCGTAGTTTTCTAAACCTTTTTTGATAGTTTTTTATCCTTTTGTTTTCATTCAAGAGGAAATTTCTTTGAAAGTCTTGATTTCTAAAGTTCTGATTTAATTTGGGATTCTCTTCAGGTTTTGTGTAATTTTTTTGGTTGATTTTTCCCCTTCTGTTTTAATCGGCTTTTGGATCGAGAAATATGTAAGCAAAACTCTTTTGTTGATTTTTGTTAATGGATAAGTGATTTGGTAGTTGAGAGATTTGAGTTATTTGAAATAATGAATATTTTGACTATATTTTGAGTTGTTTAAGATAACATTTATTTTAATTGTGTTTTGAGTTATTTAATATAGTGTGTATTTTATTTTCATTTGAACTAATTGAGTTAGCATATTTGTTAATTATGATGTCAGCTAATTGAGTTGTTAATAATGATGTGAGTTGATTGAGTTAGCGTATATTGATTGTAATTTAAGGTATTTGGGATAACATATGTTAGGGTTTCATAGTTAAGATATATGATGTGCTGTGTAGTTGATGATTATTATGGGAGTGATATTTGATCTTGAATTGGATGATTTATTTAATAGTTTGGATGTGGCGATTACAGTAGGGTAACTTAGTTTTGGTTGAATTGATTTTCTGTAATTGAAATTGAATTATTAGAATGTCAATATATTATTTGGAATTGTGATGTAATGCATGATGAAGGTATATTTATTGATGTTGTTGATTACAGACAATTACAATTGGGTAACTTATCATTGAATGATATGTTTGGTGGGATACAATGATGTCAATGACACAACTAAGGTCAATGTAATCCAGAGTATCAGATGCAAGGGGATATTTTTTTGTGATTTGCATTATTATTTGAATATGTATATAAGAGAGTTGTGTAAAAATAATGTTATTTGAATTTAGAGGCATTGTTGTTAAGTTATGTGATTATTATGTTTATTATGGAATTTGTGTGTACTACGTTATATTTTATTTTGAACTTTAAAAGTGTTGTAATGTATGCTTCAATATTGAGTATAATGTAATAAAAATTGTATATCTCAGTATTTGAGAATATAGAAAATAATAATTTAAATAATTATTAGGAGAATTTATTATGTAAATAATATATAAAAATTTGTGATGCTACATGAATTATCTAATAAAATTTCACTAGAATCACACCAAAGAAACTCCAACTCAAATTTAATTCTCAAACAAGAAAACAGTTATAATCTATATGTAAGTTACCTTTGATATTTAAAATAAAATAAACCTTTATGATCAATATATACAAAATTATGATATGTACAAAGAATAAAAATAAAGAGAATAACAGAAAACAGTTATGTATAGCTCGTATCCATTGAATTGAAGTTCTTTGCTTTAGACAAACAATGTCTCTATATGATTATTTTATAATTCCCAAGGTAGACAGAATTCCTCAAATGAACTTTTTATGATTGACTAATCATAAAGAGATTACAAGACATAATAATGATAAAAAATAATTGATTAATATCACAATCCATAATTATATTCAATAGTATATATCAAATATCTAACTTTTATTTTTCATGTTTTAGCCACTTTTACTATATAGAACTCTCTTTGCTCTCTTACTACCTATTTGGTATTTCTCTAAAAAAAACATTCTTCAATATTTTAAATCATTTTAATCTATCATCCTTTTATTTTTAGTTGTTCATCACTATATTTTTTTTAAAATCAATTTTCTAATTTAAAAATTTTTCAATTTATCTTATTATTTTATTCTGTAAATTAACAATTTTTAAAATAAATAATCAATTATTAGAACTATTTTATATATAACATCTTAAGCTAATTTCTATAAATTTAAAATATATTTTAAAAATTAAAGATATTATTCATCGTAAATAAAAATTTATATATTAAAAACATTTATTATAAATTTTAGCGATATTGAAAAATAACAAATTGCAGAAAAAAAGAAGAATAAGAAAATAACCCGTAAAAAAGCATATATGAAAAACAAATAGTAGTTCAAATATTTTCCGTTTCAATGTCACAATGCGATGAAGAATCTGTAAAATACAAATAAAAACCCAGAATTTCAATTAATTTTCTTTTCATTACTGTACTTGAATAAAAATTAAAAAAAAATTATAAAATAATAATAAAAAATAATAAACTAATATCAATAATCAATGACATCCATGATAGTGAAGCATCTAATTGTGTTAGTGTATATAGGACTATTGGCTCCAAATTCTGTTTTAAGCACACATTACTGCAAAAACTAGCTTAACGGTCTCTTACAACGTTTATTTCAGAATTTTTTTTAAATGGATATATCTAATAACCGTTTTATTATGAGATTTAATCAATTTTTAAAAATTTGAAAGACATACTTCTCTGGTTCTTTGTTTTTCTCATTCGCGCGAGGTTCCAAATCTCTCTTTGCGCTCTCGCTTCCGATTCTTCTGACCTCGCCGTAATTGACATAGCCCCACCGGTACCGTCGCGCCGTTACGGGAGCCACACATTGAACATCAGTATCTCGCCATTCTCGGAGCTGCGCATCACACCATCACTGGCACCCTGAATGGGGCCTTCATCAACGTCGACTATCTTCGGCACGTCCATTGGTAAGCGATTCATTGACTCCTTACAAATATGTTTAATGTTTACCGATTAGGGTTTGATTTGTTCTACTATTAGCACAAGATGATATGAACCCTGGGTATGTTTCTTGCTAGTGTGAGTGGAGAGCATGAAGAACGTGAGGATAAGTGTGAGTTTCTGTATGTGAAGAACCACAATCACGATGAACACGCAAACCACAAAGGCCAGAGATCAAAAGAAGAAGAGGAAGAAACAAGGGAAAGTGGTTCAAGAAGAAGTAGACGTGTCTCACCTTTACGCCTTTCATGTTTCTAGTCCTCCCAATTTGACGAACCTTAATTGGAGAGATCTTATTAGCTCTAGTTGGTGGGTACTTTTTTCACACTTTGCTTTAATTTGTCTGAATCTGGGATAAATTTCACTTTCTGGCTTGTGGTGATGTTTCTTGGTTTCATTTGGTCATTGGTTAAAGTTTGGTGTGGAAACTTCGAAACTTGGATTGTGGGAGTGAAGTAGCCTGAGATTTTATTTCTTTGTATGATGTTTCATTTGCTTTGATCTGTTTTTAAGTTGTTAGTGTGATTGGGTTTGGGATTTTAGCATAAGGTTGTGAGGTTTAAGAAATGAGTTTCTTGGGAATTTGAATTTAATTTGAATTTTGTGGTTTGTGATTGAAGTATGGATCTATCTTGATTTATGAAATGGAACATTAAAAGATTTACCAACTGGGTTTGTAGTATTGCATTAAAATTAGATATGGGTTTCTTTGGTGTTTTAGATATCTAAATGATAGAAATAGATAGTGGATTCAAAGTGAATGTTTGGAAAAATTTATATTTGGCAATAAAGTTGAATTGGATCCTTTTCTTTTAATATTCTTTAAAAAGATTTGGTGTGTGAATATGAAATAAATTGTGAACTATGTATAAAAGCAGTATCCAAAAAGTGTTCAATGATAATTGAAAAAACCTTAATTGGAGAGATCTTATTAGCTGTAGTTCGTGGGTACTCTTTTCACGTTTTGCTTTGATTTATCTGAATCTAAGATAGATAAATTTTAGTTAGATTGGTTTGGTCATGTGAGAAGATCAACAAAGGCTCCTACAAGAAAACTGAATCAAATTGAAGATAAAGATAGTGTAATGAAAAGGGTAGAGAAGCATTAAAAAGACCTTACACTAAATGGATTTGTTGAAAACAATGTTTTTCAGTAGCTCTCTCTCTATATATATATTGTTTAATCCATGCATCTGACCTTACCTAGTGTAATAACTGCATTGATGCATGTACGTCTAGCATGGGCTTGAGCTAGGACCAATAAAGAAGGAACATGATTTGGATGAAACTTCAAGGAGCTTAGTTTAGGAAATGTTCCATTTAATTGTATTAATTTGGCCATTTTTAGGCTTGTATAAGCACCCTTAAGTTATTAGGATTTTAGGGGTGTGGTTAGTTTTATTTTCGGCCTTGTATTTTGGCCTATAGGTTCTATTTTCTTTAGGAGGTGTAATTAGTCTCTTTGTGGATTGTGTTAATTAGTTTGGGCTGGTCCAAGAGAGTTTGGATGTGTAGGATCTTATTTCTACATCCCTAATTCCTCTTCACACCCTTCTAACCAACACATGAAGCATGCAGGAGACATGTGGATCCCCTTGTTTCACTCCACATGTGCTTTCTCACTCCTGCTTGGCTGATTCTTGTTGCTTCTTATTTTAATTTGAATTTTGGAGGTGCCATGTCATTTCCGTCCAAAATTCAAATTCAAACAAGAGGAAACATAGATCCCCTTTTTTAGGGACATGTTTGGATCTTAGTTGAATTAATTTAGTGTTAAATTGACATGTGCTCAATTAACACTAAATTAACCGGCTAATCCTCCCTAATTAGAGGAGTTGGACGTTCATGTTAGTGTAAGACCCATAGATCCATGTTAAGCTCTATATAAGGAGCTCTCCTCCTTTCATGTAGCTTTTAATACTCATTTGAATGAAAATAACCTTTCTCTAAATTTGAGAGCTTTTTGTTCTTGAGAGTGTTCATGTTCTCTCCACTCTTGTGAGAGTCCTTCATGCTATTATCAAGGGTTCCTTCCCTTGTGACTAGCTTCACTCATGGCTTATCATCTACAAAGTAGAAGTGATGCCTACCTCACCTTCATCTTCTAGTCTTCCACCTTCATTTCTTTAACCTCAAGGATCTCTATGAGCAAAGATCTTGGGAGCATTCTCTTCATCAAGGATTCTTCAACCTTGCCTTGGGAGGGATGCATCATGCATGTTTGGATGGAGTTTTTCATAATTTGATTGAAAGAAAGAAAGTTGTGTGTTATTAAGGCTTTGAGTTGTTCTCTCATTTAAATTTTGCAAAAGTTGAAGTGCATAAGTTGATTTTAACTTATGTGAAAAGATCAATTCATTTTAGCTATGTGAAGAAGTTTATCCAAACACACATAGATAACGGCTTAAAACAGCCTACACATATGAGTCTTAGATATTGGTTATAGTTTCATTCAAATTATAGCATAAAATGCTTTGCAAGTGTTTATTAATTATTATTATAGATTATAGCCTATTAGGGCCCTAGTCATGATAATCTAGTTAAGGATTCACTGTTGCTAAGCTTAATAGGAAGTAGTTCAAACACACCTCATTTTTTCTAAATTTAAGAGGTGGTGGCTAATATTTAGCAATTTTATTTAGGCATTGTGTGGCTAAATAATTTTAACAAGTGATGATTTGAAGGTCTAGCTATTTCCGTTAGCTTCAATTTGTAGGTAACTAGAATAAAATTAAAACAACTTATATAGTTTTGGATATTGTTTATAAGTTAGGCATGTTTGGATAAATTTTCCTTTACTACTTAGTATTTATAGTATAAAAAAAATAAGAAGGTAGAATTAATTAAAATTCTCCTATAAACTAACTTTTGGAGAATTTAAATGAAAGAGCTTCTATAAAAGATTAGTGCATAAGTTGATGAATTCATTTTACCTAAACCTTATTATCTTTTCCAGTAAGTCCTCTTGGAGAAAATTCTCTCAAAGTTCTTATTACTATAGAGGTGTCCAAATAATGTGAAAATTAGCATAGTCACACATTGTCATAGTCTAGGTAAGGATTCATTGATTCTATGGTGTTTGTTTGTTTTGTGTTAGTTTGATTTTGATTTGAATTTTTTTATGCTTTGGGAAGGTGCTATTGGTTGGAGCAAGCTTAAATTGGTTTCATTTATTTTATTTAATTTATTTTGTATTTTTGTTAATACAGAGTTTATTGTTTTGCATTGGAAGAAATTTGGAAGCATTGTATATGCCCTTGGTCATGGATCCTTGGGTGAGTTTTAGCTTTGATATGTTCTGTGATAGATGAGTAGGTTATTTAATAGAAACAAGTTTAAACTTTAAATTGTGGTTGTGGTTGCCATAAACAAAATTGTAGGAATTGAAAATGCAACTTCAATTGCAACTAACAATATGCCCAACCCATTTCTTATAATTGGTTCCAAATTATTCTTTAGAGGCTACAATGAATAAATATATTAACCTTGTCTACTTTCTATTACATAGTGATTCATTTACTTCATATGGATTTTTTTTGTGCAACTCAGGGAGTGTTTGAAAGAATTTTTACAGAGCTTATTTGATATTATGAAAATAGCTTATGACCTTTTATTTCAATAAGCTCTTTTTAACTGATTTCAATGAGCATCATAAGAAAGCTCATGAATAAGCTCCCATATGGCAAACTCTTATTGTATTAATGCTTAAATAAGAAATTTATTTAAATGTGTCCTTAGTGAGGCTACATTTTGTGCAACTGAGTGGGAGATCAAGAGCATAACATATTGATTATTGTTAGTAGATGGAAAGAAAGGTTTTTATGAATTGGTGAATTACTTACATTTGATAATCGATTACATAGAGTGGTACTTTTATTTTTTATTTTGATAGGAATAATCTGTATTGTCTTATCCCTTTCCTGTTGGAAAAAATTCTGGCACCAAATATCACTCAACTTTTCAGCTTTTAGGATGACTTACATGACATCATGCCTTATTAATTAGGGAGCTAAAATTTGATCGTAGCTGATCCATTTTTATGGTGCCTCTGTGCCTGTATGCTTTCTGCCAGTTTTAATTCTAATGAGCTTTAATGTGAAGTGCCTTGTTAGGGAAGCAAGTTAATTTTAGCTTAGATAGAAATTTAACTCATTTTTTCTTTTTTCTTCTTGCTTATGAAGAAGTTTATGAAAAGAGAGCCTAATATAAGAATTAAATACTCAAATTGTATTAAAAATATAAATATGTATATTACAAAATTATGCATATTACATTATATATATATATATATATATTTACAAAAATATTATATTATATGTATATATTACAAAAATATGTATATTATTATATATATACATATATTGTATATTAAAAATATGTATATATAAATTGTATATCACAAAAATGTGCATATTATCTATCTATGTATAAAAATATGTATATTATATATATATATTTATATATTATATATTACGAATATGTATATTATAAATATATTATAAAGATAAATATGTATATTACAAATATGTAAATCATGTATATATATATATATATAAATATAAATAAATATGTATGTTAGAAATATACATTATAAATAATTAATATGCATATTACAAATATGTATATATATAATAAATATGCAAATTATAATATATATATATATATCTATCTATATATATATATATATATATATATATATATATATATATATTACAAATGTGTATAGGACAAATATGTATATGATATATTTTTTATACATGTTTTATATATTTTTATTGTATATATACATTACAAAACTATGTATATTATATATGTATATTCCCAAAATATGTATATTGTATGTTTGTGTATATATATATATATTTATTTGTATGTTGTATATTATAAATATATTTATTATAAAAATGAATATGTATACTACAAATATGTATATCATATATATATATATATATATTATAAATATATGTTATAAATAATTAATATGTATATTATAAGTATATATATATATATATATATATATATATATATATATATATATATATATATATATATATATATACGCACATGTGCACTATAAATATGTATATTATATCATTTATATACATGTTATATATAATTTTTATTTTATATATACATTGATTTGTGTGATTCAATTTGTGATTCAATTTGTGATTCACTAGTTTTATCATTGATCTAGTTACCTGCCATCTTGATGAGGTCAAATGAACAATCCATTTTAAAACACTGCTTATATAACACTCTACATGTGTGCAAAATATTTTATCTATCAATTATATCATGACAAGCTCATGTTCTGTGTTAGTAAGAAATTTAATTGCAACATTTTACTAGCTAGTATCTCATGCATTACACAAGTATTTTAATATGGATTGAATTTTGGTCCCATTTTCTCTTATATATGTTCAACAGTCTTGATTATGTGAAATTTTAACTGTTTATAAAAGTGGTGTTAAAATTTACTTACGAATTTGTTTAGTAAAAGTGCATAAAGTTGAGATTTTTGGTTACACATGGCTGCAAAAAATTTGGAAAATTTTGGATCAACACATATGTGTTTTGGATTACGTAATTTGGATCAACACATAGCTTTCTAAATTTCTTAATTGAAACCTTCATATAGGAAGGGTGTGTGCATCTATATTACGTAATCTAAATGAACACATATATATTTTCTAGACTACCTAATTTGGATGATTAGTATATGCATTTTGGATTACTTAATCCAGAAGTTCATTTAGGAAAGTTACATATCATTTGTGGAATAAATCAATAAGGTTAGTTTGTACAATGATTGTATGATACAAAAGGGTATTAACTCTTGTGAATTGTGAAAGGTGTATATTAGCAAAAAGGGGGCTCTAGTCAATCAACTAGGATTTTGTTGATCCTGGGGGTGGGGGAAGTGACTGTTTTGCCTGTGTTGTTGGTCCTTCAGGAGCTAAAATTTTTTATACCGATGTTAAATGACCAAGTCTCAAATTTTCCGCAAGCTGGAAGACTTTGTTCTAAATGTTGTTGTGTGGAACAAGAACCAGAAAACTGAATATAGTTAATTGATCATCACTTATTGACTTATGCCCATTGTTTGTTGATTTATTTTTAAGAAATACTTTTAACATATTCATTTGTGCTTGAGATTTTGATTACGTAGGAAGCCATTATTGGTACCGAAAATGGTCAACTTCATGAACTAGTTGTGAATGATAAGGACAAGAAAGAGAAGTATATCAAGTTTCTCTTGAATTAACAAAACTTCAAGAAGCCTGTTTACTATCATTTATCTGTTTACTATTATAGGTACTTTTTTGGAATTGTATTAGTGAGGGGAGGAGTTCTTGGTGTTGTATCAGTGAGTTTATCAATTTGAATGGAGTGAGTGAATGATGGTGGGTGGTGGGGAAGGGAAGCTTGTTCGCTTGAGGTGGACAAATATGAATTCGATTCAAGCTGTATGATAGCCATAAGTTTAGATGATATGCTAGTTGACATGGAATATATATCCTAGAAGCAGGAAAATGGAGTGAATATTTTAAACTTTATTTGAAAGAATCCTTCAAAAATCCAACTCTCTGACTCTTGGTGGAAATATCGTAAAAAACAATTGTCCTCTGCTACAAAAGTTATAAATAATTGAAAATCATATATGCTATCTTGTGGTTTTATATTGGAGTAAGGGAAAATAACTGGTCACGTATGATTGAAATATTTCCATACTTTTAATATATAGGTGATGTTTAGCAAGCCTATTTGTTGGTTTTGGTCCTGTATTAAGATGTAATTGTCCCATTTATGTTTGTTGGGGTGACGAGGTAATTGATATTATCTTTACTTTGTCCTCTCCTAAACTATGTGTTCATACTAGATTTTGTGCTTTTGTCATACACATCATTTGAATGGAACTTCACGTGTATTATACTTATCTAAATCTGTTTCATTGTCTCTTGAAGAGATTTTACAAAATAAAACTGTTGGCAGATCCTCAATAAAAGAGGTGTGAACTAGTTAGTCTGAGTTGATTCTTGATTAAAGAGGAAGATAGATTATTGAATATAAGTTATGGGAAGTCTAAGAATTTGAGCTTAGGGGCTAACCGAATTATACAAATGCACTTGTAAGGTGAGGATTGCTCAAACTTTATAAAATACAAGTGATCGATGTGGGACTAAACCCACCATCCTTGAGGCTGCAATAAGGCACCTCCCAAAGAGGCCACACATGAAGTGGCTTTCCAATAGGACGAAAATTTATAGAGATTAGTTTGGATTTTAGAGTGGAAATTGAAGGTAGAGTCCTGGTTTCTTGCATAAGGTATACTTGGAGAATCTGGATAGGATTATACTTTTGTATCATTCTTGATTTCTGTTCTGTAAGATGCTAATCAAGGATTATTAATTGCTATATTGGTTCTCATTTCTGTACCTGAGCTACATAGTAATTATTAGGTGCCTAAACTTTTTTTTTTTTTGATTGAGACCTGAATTTGATCTAGTAATTACATAATAAGTTTAGGGACTTGCAAATTAGTTAAATCTTTTTATTTAATGAAATACTTGTTAGTTGTAAGGCATGAGATTTCTTAAACAGCCTAAAATAAAATATACATCAAAGAATAAAATTAGGGCATGCTTGAAGCAATTTATTTTGACAACTGATAATACTGGTCTTTCCCTCATTTCTTCTTTTACAAAAAAATACCCTGCTATATTTAATTGTAGGTGGAAAGTGCAGAATCTTATCCAGTTGCAACGAAAAATGTGGGAATCAATGTTTCAATGGAGGTACAAATGAAAAATTTGTAAACATACAATTTCAAATGCATGTATAAAATCACAAATATATCTAAATAATTAGATGAGTACTTTTGGCAGGACCTTAAGAAAATTATTTTTGAGCAATGTAATGCATTAGTGTAAATGGCAAAATTCTTATTCCTGAAGGTTTGCTTGTTGAAGTAAGAATTATTTTTTCCTTTGGTTATACATTGTTGCACACACACATATGTATACGTGTATATATATATATATTTTTTTTTCTATGAATTTTCTTTTATATTTAATTTTAGGTTGTAAATCTTGTTGAGACATATTTTTCCTTGCTTGGAAAGTTGAAAGAGAACCTCTTAGATCTTCCAAAAGATCTTTTGACTATGGTGAGCACATAGCTTTTTTTTCCTTTTCAATTGTGTTTGGTATCCTTTTCTGTTTTGATCATTCAACTGGTTCAAATGATGTATTAGTTGGGTGGATCATTATGAATTGAAATATATATAAATGCCTCTTGTTTTGATGAATTTTGAAAATAGAAGTTAACTATTGTTCATCATACCTTTAGGTTATGCAACAGATCAGAAGTATTTTGCTGCATGTGATGCTAATGGACAATTATTGCCTTATTTGGTTGCTGTAAGTTCTTTCCTTTAATTAGTTTTCTAAAATAATTGCATGTTTTGGAATATAATTTGTTAAATGGCGTGGGATTTTCTCATGTTGCAAATGGAGCAATTGATGAGACTGCAGTGAGGAAAAAAAATGAAGTTGTGTTTAGGTATTCTTATCTCAACTTATTTTGTCATACATAGTTTATTGAAAGAGAAGTCAAACTCGTCTTGGGTATTGGTGCCTTTGATGAGTTTTCAAACATATATTTTCTAGAAGTGCTACAATTCTTTATTTTCTAGCACATATATATTATATGCATCTATTTAATATAAATTTCATTATTAACTAATATGAGTATAACACACATGGGATGTAACAAAACCTTGCATGTTTTTTCGCCTTACTACTTAGTGTGTTTGGAAAAATTGAAAAACTTAGATAATTTCAATAAAAAAATGTATACTCGATTATAAATAAAATTAATTTTGTTTGGGTAAGTTGATAAAAGTGGTTTAAAATAATTAATCTTGTTTAAATGCTACAAAAAATCAGTTTTTGTAGAAGAAAAGAGTGTGAGACAACTGAAAGAAAAATAAACAGTTGAAAAATAATCATAAGCAAATTTCTAGTTTCTTAAAAAATATTTTATAAAAGAATTTTTTTTTCTAAATTTAAGGTAGGTGCTCAAACCTTTAGGTTATTTTTGCAAACAACTTAAATTTGTAAAAACAGAGTATAATCTTTTCCAAACATGCTCCTAAGCTTCTGGAATAGTCTGTTTATTTCAAAATGAATATTAGAGATAATAATATCTAGCCTCATTCTCCACCGAGGGAACCCAATAATATTTTTCAATAGAGTGAAGGAGAGTGCTATTATTTTTACAATTTTTTAGAATAAAATTGACATATTTGTGAAATATAATATGCTTAATTCATGTTTGTAATTTTATGGGGAAGTCACATTAAAATCACATTTTGATTATAATTGGAGGGTTTGCTATGAAGATGCTAAGTTCTTTTATTAGATGGAAACTCAAAAAGTTTTCATAATTCTGAAAGCAAATTAAAAATATTCTCTTTCATGTAAGCAAATTAAACTTTTATTAATTCTAAGTGTTGTATGTAAAGCTTTTACTAACTAGAATAAGTGTTAAATAGTATGGCAAATTTTTTACCAACTACCATAAGAAATCTATGAAGGGAGACCCACCATGATGGCTCCTGTGAGAGCATTGTATAAAGGAAATAATTATTCTTGGGATATTTTTCTTTTTGTCTAACCAATTAGCTAACAACTATAACAATTGTTAGCATTTTTAACTAGTTACAATAGACTTTCTAAGAATGAAAAAGTTGTTTTATGTCTAATACCTAGTAATAGCCTTTCATTTTCAGTCTTTGTATGAAAAGTTTCATCAGCATTGTTGAGAGAAATTAAGCTCCCAAGTAGTCTTTAAATATTTCTATAAATATATGTAGTTGATTTTTTTATAATTCAAATATTTCTATAAATTTGATATTTTTAGCATGATGAGAATTGGGAAACACCCTTTAACAATCTTATTAATACAAAAACTGTAATTGATTTTTTTATAATGCAGAAGACTTGTTTACTGATTTTGTTGAACACGTACAAATTGTATTTTAAGGTACTATTGACAAACCTTTTTGTTTCTGAAATTTTATTTTCTGAATGAATTATTTATTTATATTTTGTAATGTATCACTTAGTGCACACTCTGTTAACAAATTTATTTATAGTGCTAAAGACTTGTTAACAAATTTATTTATAGTGCTAAAGACTTGTTAGCTGATTTCCTTGAATATATAAAACTTATTTTTTTAGGTATTATTGAAAATTTTTTTATTTTTAAAATTTTGTTTTAGGGATAAGTATATATTTATATTTGGCTTAAATAAGTTCTTTGCCCTAACATTTTACAAAAATCACTTAGTCCTTAAAATTAAAAAATAGTTTTTTAGTCCTTGATTCACATTTAGTTTGTCTTTTTCGCTTAATGACATTAAAAAATTTGGTATGTGTTCATTATTACTCTTCTTTTCAAGTATTGTTTATCATAATATTACAGACTTGGTCGTCGTCAGTCATTTTTGCAGGTATCACTTATGGGAAACTGAACACAGGGTATCTCAGGAACATCTACACAGAATATCCCAAGGTAGAAAGCAACATACTCACAATAAATAGGATACAACAACAAGGTAAATGTATGTGTCCATTGTTACTCTTCTTTTCAAGCAGTGTTCATCGTAATATTACAGACTTGTAAACTTTTTGACTTCAGCGTCAGAGTCAATTTTACAGGTACCCCCTATTGGAACGTGATCAAAAGATATCTCGGTAACATCAATAGAGAGTACGTGATAGGTAAAAACCAAAACCCTCACTATAAATGAGAGGCAACAAGGTAAATGTCTGGGCTCATTGTTACTCTTCATTTAAATCATTGTTCATGTTTTATAATATTACAAAATTATGAACTGTCTTAGATGAGCATCGAAGTTCTTTTTACAGGTACCCCCTATTGAAACGTGATTGAAGGGTATCTCGATAACATTAGTAAAAAATTAGGAGATAAGATCAGAGTTCTTTTTGCAAGTAAAAATAAAAATACTCACTATAGTTAGGGATAAGAACAAGGTCAAGGTAGTGTCTATAGTTACTTCTCCTTTCAAGCATTATTCATCATAACACTGCAGACTTGGGTATTCTCTTACTTGAGCATTGAAGTCTTTTTTGCAGGTATCCCCTATTGGAACGTGATCAAAGAGTATCTCTGGTTACATAGCATAGAACAATTTTGATTGTTTCGCCAGGAACAATTTATTGGTAAATATTTGTCTTATACTTCCTTATGAGAATGGTAATATCTAAAATTTAGATATTTATGCTATATTATGATTTGATTATATTTGAATTGTGAATACGTATCATCTTATGATGAACTCTTGTTTGAATAAGATGAAGATACTTAACTTTTAGTGATTTTATTTTATGTACGCATGTAGGCTTTTGTTGATTGTGTAATTTTTGCTGAAAAATAAATGTGTTTTCTTTGACGGTACATATGTCAAATGATCGAGCACATGTATTATTTCTATTCTATTGCCTTGGGAGAGTTTGCCTAACCAATAATGTATCTAATACATGTATTGTTGGCTGATTTTTTTTAATAATGTTGAAGACATACTGGCTGATTTTGTTGAATATATTAAGGTTATTTTTTCGTTTCTAAAATTTTTTCCTTTAAATGAAATATTAGTTTAACAATATTGTAATGTAAAGACGTGTGTTACATTTTTTGTATCATAACCTGCTAAAATATAAACAAAAATGTATTGCAAGATTAACTATCATAATTAGAAAATTTGTATGCTTTTAGATATTGGGTTTGATAACCTAATATTCGATTTATATAGATTTATAATGACTAATAAATAATGGTTTGGGAAGAGATAATCTAATAAGCCTAGATGTCTTTTCTTCAAAATTGAGTTGTATATATTTTTGTTATGCTTTAATTATGTTTGAATTTATGTATTTTTATATATGAATGATTGTTATCTAACTATCAATATGGTCATGGTTGAAATTTAAACATTTATCTTATCTTGTAATTTCGTTATACTTTACTCATAGATGTTTGCTGTATATGAATATAATCATACCTGAGTTATAGGTGGATATTCGATCTAAGGATGTGGATATTTGAAATTTATATGTTTATTTTATCATATGATGATTTTATTATATTTGAATTTATTATATTTGAATTCGGAATATGTATCTTATGTTATCTTGATATTTAAATGAATATTTATTGAATCTAAAGATGAGAATATTTGAAAATTTGATACTTATTTTATATATGTATGTAGGCTTGTGTATGTGTTTTTTTGTTTGAGTAATTTGTCAAGAAAACAATTGTGTACTTGTTAATCTCGCAATACATTTCTGCTTAGGTTTCAGTCGGTTATGATACAAAAAATGTAATACCCGTCTTTACATTACAATATTGTTAAACAAATATTTCATTTAAAAGGCAAAATTTTAGAAACGAAAAAATAACCTTAATATATTAAACAAAATCCGCCAGCAAGTCTTCAACATTATAAAAAAAATCACTCAACAATATGTGTATTAGATACATTGTTGGTTAGACAAACTCTTCCAAAGCAATAGAATATAAATAATGCTTATGCTCGATTATTTGGCATATGTATTGTCGAAGGAAACACATTTGTTTTTCAGCAAAATTACACAAGCAACAAAAGCCTACCTACGTACATAAAATAAAATAACTATCAAAAGTAAAGTGTCTTCATCATTATTCAAACAAGAGTTCACCATAAGTTGATACTTATTCACAATTAAAATATAATCAAATCATAAGATAGAATAAATATCTAAATTTCAGATATTACCATTCTCATAGCGAAGTATAAGACAAATATCTACCTATTAAATTGTTTTTGGTGACATGATCGAACACCGTTCTCTGCTATGTTACCAAAGATACCTTTTGATCACGTTCCAATAGGGATACTTGCGAAAAAGACTCCAACGCTCAAGTTAGAAAATACCTAGGTCGGCAGTATTATTATGAACAATGTTTGAAAGGAGGAGTAACGATAGACACGTAGATTGACGTGGGTATTTTTGTTTTTACTTGTGAGATATTTCCTGCTGATGTTATCGAGATACCCTTTGATCATGTTTTGATAGGGGTACTTGCAAAAATGACTTTGACGATCATTTCTGAAAGTTCACTAGTTTGTAATATTATAATTATGAACAATACTTGAAAAACCTTCAATCATGTTTCAAGACGGGGTACCTGCAAAAAGAACTCTGACGCTCATGTGAGATAGTTCGCAATTCTGAAATATTATAATGATGAATAATGCTTTAAAAGAAGAGTAACAATGAGCACATACATTTAGCTTGTTGTTGCCTCTTATTTATAGTGAGAATTTTGGTTTTTACCTATCGGATATTATGTGTTGATGTTACCGACATACCCTTTGATCACGTTCCAATACGGAGTATCTGTAAAGAGGACTCTGACACTCAAGTCAAAAAGTTTACAAGTCATATTATGATGAACACTGCTTGTAAAGAAGAGTAACAATGGACATATACATTTACCTTGTTGTTGCCTCCTATTTATTGTGAGTATTTTGCTTTCTACCTTGGGATATTTTGTGCAAATGTTCCTAAGATACCCTGTGATCAGTTTCCAACAGGGGGTACCTAAAAAAATGACTGACGATCAAGTCAGAAGGTACCCAAGTCTGTAATATTATGATAAAATTTACTTGAAAAGAAGAGTAACAATGGACATGTACCTTGACCTTGTTTTTAGCTCCTAATTATAGTGAGTATTTTTGTTTTTGCTTGTGAGATATTTGCTGCGGATGTTATCGAGATACCCTTCGATCACATTTCAACAGGGGGTTCCTGCAAAAAGGACTTTGACATTCATGTCAGAAAGTTCACTAGTCTGTAATATAATGATGAATAATACCTAAAAACAAGAGTAACAATGGACACATACATTGACCTTGTTATCTCCTAATCATAATGAGTATTTTTTTTACCTGCCGAATATTTTTTGTTGATGTAAAAAAGACGGACTCTTAAGTCAGAAAGTTCACAAGTATATAATATTATAATGATGAATATTGAATGCATGAAAAGAGGAGTAACAATGAGCACATACATTTACCTTGTTGTTGTCTCTTATTTATAGTCGGTGTGGGATATTCTCTGTTGATGTTACCGAGATACCTTTTGATTGCGTTTCAATAGAGGGTACTTACAAAAATGACTCTGACGTTCATGTCAGAAAGTATCCAGGTCTGTAATATTATAATAAACAATGCTTGAAAAAAGGAGTAACAATAAGCACGTACCTTTACCTTTTTGCCTCCTATTTATAGTAAGTGTTTGAGTTTTTACCTGTGGGGTATTTTGTATTGATGTTCTTGGGACACCCCTTGATCAAGTTCCAATAATGGGTAGCTACAAAAAAGACACTGACGCTCAAGTCAAAAAGTATCCAGTCTGTAATATTATGATGAAGAATGCTTGAAAGGAGAAGTAACAATGAACACGTAACCTTACCTTGTTGTTGCCTCCTATTTATAGTAAATATTTTGTTTTTTAACTATGGGATGTTCTTTGTTGATGTTATCAAGATACCATTCGATCATGTTTCAACATAGAGTACCTACAAAAATGACTATGATGCTCATGTCAGAAAGTTTACAAGTGTCTAATATTATAATGATGAAAAGTACTTGAAAATAGGAGTAACAATGGACACGTACCTTGACCTTGTTGTTATCTCTTAATTATAGTGAGTATTTTTTTTACCTGCTGGATATTTTCTGCTGATGTTATCGAGATATCCTTCGATTACGTTTCAATAAGCGGGTACTTGCAAAAAGAACTTTGACGCTCAAATCAGAAAGTTCACAAGTATGTAATATATTATAATGATGAACAATGAATGCATGAAAAGAGGAATAAATATTTTGTTTTTTAACTATGGGATGTTCTTTGTTGATGTTATCAAGATACCATTCGATCATGTTTCAACATAGAGTACCTACAAAAAAGACTATGATGCTCATGTCAGAAAGTTTACAAGTGTCTAATATTATAATGATGAAAAATACTTGAAAACAGGAGTAACAATGGACACGTACCTTGACCTTGTTGTTATCTCCTAGTTATAGTGAGTACCTGCTGGATTTTTTTTACCTGCTGGATATTTTCTACTGATGTTATCGAGATATCCTTCGATCACGTTTCAATAAGCAGGTACCTGAAAAAAGAATTCTGACGCTCAAATCAAAAAGTTCAAAAGTATGTAATATTATAATGATGAACAATGAATGTATGAAAAGAGGAGTATCAATGAGCACATACATTTATGTTGTTGTTGCCTCTTATTTATAGTTGGTATTTTGATTCTTACTTGTGGGACATTCTCTGTTGATGTTACAATAACAACAACATATACATCATTTATTTCCAAAATTAATCAAAATTTATATACTTCATACAGTCCAAAATATGTTTTGGACTAAGTTATATCTTTCAATAGTACTAATTTGATATTTTGCAACAATATTACAATATATAACTTAGTACACACTAGATTGTTAGAGACTGTGTACTAAGTTATATATTTCAATAATACTAATTTGATATTTCTTTCAATACTATTTTTATTATTTTGTATGGTCATTATTTTTGTAAGTTTGATTAGTGAAACATTTTAAAATTTTGCCTTGTTGATATGTGTTATCTTCTACCTGTGACATGTATAAATTTTGATATTTTCAACATGATAAGGACTGACAAAAACACTTTCTGACAATCTTATTAATACATAGACTGTAGTTAATTGTTTTATAATGTAGAAGACTTCTTTGTTGATTTTGTTGAACATGTAAAAGTTATATTTTAAGGTACCATTGAAAACCCTTTTGTTTTTAAAATTTTGTTCTCTGAATGAATTATTTATTTATATTTTGCAACAATATCACAATATATAACTTAGTGCACACTCTCTAACAATCTAGTACAATACACACTCTGTTAACTGATTTTATTTATTAGAGCATGTTATGGTAAAATTTTTAATGATTTTATTTTAGTTACATCATCTAAATGTCTTTGTTGTAGTGGAGAGATAATTCTAATATGCATTAAGGTGACAATGTTTACCTTGGTCTGTTCTTTAACAATATTAGGAGACAAGTAAAAGTGGAAAGAACTCAATCTTGACATCATTGGTGTGGAGAATTTACACTTAAAATTGATTTTTCTAGACTTGTTTTATAGCAAGGGATAAAGAAATCTTCTTGACAAAAATGGTGATATTTGTTTTCTTGGGTGTAGATCATCTTCACTTACTGGACTCATGAGTGTATGGAATCCACCTATGTAAGTGGGTCTCACACACCCAGGAGTCCTTCTCTCTTCTACTGAAAATTTTCAGTAACTAGAAATAAGTTTTTTACATGCTCTCAAGATCTAGGAGGAGATCTTCTACGATGAGCTTTTGCAAGTACTGAATAGTGTTAATGTTCAACAAAGCTTGTTTGATTGTTGGGTGAGGAGTGTTACCAACACACTCCTCCTCTCACACTCTTTAATACACTCCTCCTCTCACACTCTGTATTATTGGTGAAAATTTATTGAAATTACAAAATTAAGAGAGAGAGTCATTTAATGACAAGTGAGACTCACATAATTTGTTGTTTTCAATAAATTTCAAATAATCATGTAAAGTGTGTTTAAAAGTGTATGGAAAAGAATGTGTTGCTAACATTCCTCTTGTTGCGTTTAGATAGGTGATAAGTCATTTTTTTTCATGGCCTTAGTTTATAATTGTCCATTTAATAAAATTTGGAAGTCTAAAGTTCCTTCAAAACAGTCTTCACTTTGAGACTGTTTTGAAATAGATTACCTACTCAACGAAAGCTTCTTCATAGAATTATTACTAGTGTTCTTCTTGTACCAATATGTGTTTTCTGTTCATAGGTTCCAGAAGATATTGATAATTTATTTTTGAACTGCCAATATGTTAGAAAATTAGATAAATATTTTGGAGTGGTTGGAGATTAGTGTAGCCTTATATTTAGAGTTGTTAAAATGGATCTGATCTGCTGAACTGACCCGCAGGTCTATAAAATGGGTTACGCTAGACTCTAAAAAATGAGGTCGAATATAAGCGAGTTTTTTTTTGCCCGATCCATTTGACTTGACTATGTAAATAGACTTGGTCTGGCCTGACCGAAGTACATATATAAATACATAGGTTTTAAAAATACACATTAAGAATATATATAATATATTGTTAAAAATATATTACACACAAAAGTGTGTTGGATGTCAATTTATACATATTGTTAATATGCAGATAAAAATTACATATAAAAGAACATTTAGTATTATTTAATAATATATTTTTAACAAATGAAAGTTGTTTTGTTCTAAAATGTATATTAAATTAAAATATACATATAAATATATTTTGATGTTATTTTAAATTTATTTGAGCTTGTATTTATAAAATAAGTTTTATTTTTAATAAGAATTTGAAATTTGATTTCTTTTTCTAAAATACCCGTTTTGGCTCGGTGATCTGGTGACCCAATAAAAGGAACTTATGTAGTCCAAATAAAATATAGTCTGACCCATATTTTTGTAAAAGCCTGACGGGAGAAGTTGACTTGCTCGAATTGTCAACTCTACTTACCTTACTTTATTGTTGACATCTTTGATCATTTTGCAGGTTGAACCTTTGTAGGGGTATGTTGAAAAAAAACAATTTTTTTAGATGATTTGGGTGGAAACCACTTAGGCTACTAGGTTGGCTAGAAATAATATTATATTTACTAACATTACCATATATGACTTAAATATTTCTTAAGTTAAAGTGTTAATTTCGCAGTGCTTGTTTAGGGTAGGATCTAAACCAAAAACTTTTTACTCTTTTTGACATAGTTTAAAAATTTGGACCGACTCAACCAATCTGATCGATTAACTTGGGAAATAGTTATTTGAACGATTGGGTTAATGATCAAACTGATCATATCATCAATTTGGTATGATCTGAACAGTTACGTGATGCAATTGAACTATAACCTAAGCTGGCTGAATCGTGTGACCCGATCTAGATCATTCAATTTCTTTTAAAATTAACTAAAAATTATTCCATTTTTATTAATTATAATATTTTCTTATTAATATATTGTCAACTATTTTATTCATTATTCTATGTTCTCTCTTGATGTTGCAAACTTTGATTTGTTGTTACAACGTGAATGTTGATTTGATTTCAATGTTACATGTTCAATTTGTCATGTTTCAGGAATGTATATACTTAATTACTTTAAATACTTGAGATTTTATTTACAAATAGTATTTTTTTGTTTATTTAAATTTCAATATATGTATAAAACTTTTATATTTTTAAAATAGATTGGGTCATGTAGGTCAATAAGTGACCCAATGGTTTGACCGGTAATCCAATACCTTAATCGGGTTGATAAATGGTCAATTTTTTACTGGTGTAGGTTTAAGTATGTATTTGTTCCCTATAAAATTAACAAATTTTATTAAAAATTCTTTGTTTAGGGTTTTAATTAAAAAATTTACAGATATGAAAAACAGAACTCGCTAATTTTATATTGACTAAAAATATATTTAACCCTTAATAGTATTATAACATTTTCGTATTCGGAAAAAATTAAAAATCAATTAATATTTAACAATTAATATAGTCATTGCATGTCTCGCTCCATCATAATTCTCATGTCTACCCTCCATTGTTATAGTCCATGTTTGTTTTATATGAATTTCAAATTTTAAGGTATGGTTGAACATAACTTTGTTCTCATTCTTTAGCTTAAATACCAAACATAATTTAAATTTTTGGAATTTAAAAAAAAATTAAAACAATTAAATAGAATTCTAATTCCATTCTTAAATGAGAGAATTTTCAAATTCTTTTTGCTTGAAAAGAAGTAGCCTGTGTTCACACCTCTGAGGTTGTCCCCTGCACTTTTATACTTTCTCATTGCACTTTCATAGTCTTGCAAAAAGACAAAGATATCCTTAAGTTGAAAATGCATAAGGTAAAACATTACATCTTTATCCTTCTTTCGTTATCTTCTTCGTTGTTGTGTTCCCAGTGACTAATGTCAGTGCTTGGTGGTTCTTTTTGCATTGTGTCTTCTCTGGTTTAATTTGAACTCTATTTTGCATCTCACAGTGAATCCAAAGTCAGTGTAATTCCAAAACATAAAGTATTTAAGAAATCAAAAGAAGCTAATCCGAACTCACAAGTTTCTTTACAAGTCTAGATTGACTAATTTGGACTTTATAAACATTTGTGAGTTTGCATTGCAAAAGCAAATTTTTTTGCAAGTCTGGATTAACTAATCTAGACTCAAATTTTTTTACAAGTTAATCCAGACTCCTTAAAAAATGAAAAAAAAATTGTACTCCATTATAATAATTTATGTATTACAATTCTAAGCATGTATCTACATGATTCAGAATTACAATCCAGATCGATGCAGGTAGGAACAACGAAGGAGATGGGGGGGAAGGAGAACTAGTGCAGAAATGAGAAGAACAGACTAGAGAGGAGAATAACAGAAAGCAATGCACAAAAGGGAATAAGTTTTTAACTTTTTTTACATAAGGGCATTTTTTCCATTTTTAACAACTATGGTGGTGCAGTGAGGAAAAGTCTCTCTCGCATAGGTTGCTATAGTTCGCTCTCTCACGATGCTCTCTGTTGCATATCTATCCCTTTGCTATTCATACTTTACTTAACTTGATGATTGGTTCAATAATTATGAATTTTGTAATTCAATAAAAAAAATTTAAAATATAAAAATTGTAAAAATTTTTTTATCCAGAAAATCAATTTTAAGAATTTACATTGTGTTTGGATAGAGAATTTTACAAATGTAAGAAATTTGAAATTCTTTCAATTCAAATGACTTCATTTATTAAATGTTTTCTTTGGATAAGGTAATTTAAATTTATTGAATTTTAATTTTCTTGTTTGGATAGAGTATTTCAATTCCTATTAAAAATAAAATTTTATTTCATTAAATAATATTTAATAATTAAAATATCAATTAAATTATTTTAGTTAATAAAATAGATATTTTAACTTGACAACAAATGTGAATCTAAATTTGGACATCAACACAGCAATTCCAGTAACGTAGAATAAGAAAAAAGGTTGTGTAACTAATGTATGGAGTTCTGTATGCCAAGAAGTAATTTTAATCAATATTAGCAAAAAATATGAGCAACATATTCTTACAAAATATTGAAAAAATAGTCAAAAAATAATCTTTGTCGACATCAACTGAAAAATAATTGTAATCAATGTCAATAAAAAAGATTCTTGTTAATGTCAAGTAAAAAATAAACTCAGTTGATTTTAGTAAAATAAAAGTAGGTTTAAAAAAATTCAAATTGTTACTTCTTTTAAAGAATTTTGAAATTCTACAATTTTAACTAATCAAAATACTTTCAAAATACATAAAATGTCAAATTCTTTAAAAATTTACTCATCCAAACCAAACCAAGTATTAAGGAATTCAATTTATGCAATTCAAATTATGTTAAATTTAAATTACCTAGATTTCACAATTATCTATCGAAGCACAACTTTGAGGATCTTGGATGTCACGTTCTTACCGGTGTAATCCTAAAAGAACAAAAAAACACCCATACCATCAAAGAGAGAAATTGGATGAACAAAACAGAACAAAAGAATAAATTATCTAGTACTATAGGCAACAGGCCCTTTTTTCTATTTAAACCGAAAAATGAAGTTAGTATCCATTTTCTATTTGTTACTATGATGATGACTAATCACTAATGTATTTTAATTTAATTGTGTTAATTCACTATTACCGTTTCTTACAATTGTAAATTACCACCTGATAGAGTTGTTGTTTGTTCAAAAACTCAGCTCTCAATTATTAGATATATCCCATTAAAATGTTGTGGGTTAAGCTATATAAAGCTTCTAAACCATGCTTATATATTCTCTATTTTTACAATATTTTCCCATTTCAAAGTTCATTTATTTTTTTAGAGAAATATCCAGCTATTCATTTTTTTTATTATCTAAATAATATTTTTGAAGGTTGACAGTGTTAATAAATATGGGATTCTACTGAATGTTGTCCAAGTGCTTTCAAATACAAACTTTAGCCTCCTTTTAGTACACTTGTGCTTGTGCTTGCTAATTGCACTAGCTAGCAATGAATGATTTACTAAAGTGATGGAATGGAGGACATGCACTAATGGATCATGTATCATATAATTTGTAACCATCTCATAAAGTTTAGATAATTACTCAACATCATTGTCATAAATAAATAGTTGAATTTTTGTTTAGTTTTTTATATTATTTTTTTTAAATTATTAAGTCAACTATTTTTCTTTATTAAGTGGGACAATTTTTTATATTAAAATTTTAATAATATTTTATAAAATAAATTATCTTGATATAAGATTTTTATCTCAAATATCCAATTAATCGTACATAAACAAATAATAAAATGATAATTTATTTGTACTTCAATATAGAAAATTAGAAAGAAACCTTAAAATTTAATTTCTACAAGTAAATTGATATTATGAACTTAGGATTTTAGTATTTTATTTGAATAACCTCCAAATAACTTGAATAGAAAGAAACTACACAATCTTTTCTTATAAAATAATTGGTACATTGTAGATGGTTATTAAAAATTCAACAATCAAAGTTTTGAATCAACGTTTTTATGGAAACTTTATTAAAATATATGGGATTTTTTGGTAAACTTATTTTATCCTAAAACTAATTAAAAATTTGAAATTATTATGAAGTGAAATTCATGTTTCAAATTGCAATGGATTATATTTCAAAGCATTCAGAGCTGATTCACATTCTCGATGGAAGGAACTTGTTTTCCTTCACATATAAAATAATTTTTTAATTTTTTATAAAAAAATATTATTTTTCTCCTATAAAAAGGTTTAACTAATTTGCAAGTCCCTAAACTTATTATGTAATTACTAGATCAAATTCAGGTCTCAATAAAAAAAAAAAAAAGTTTAGGCACCTAATAATTACTATGTAGCTTAGGTACAAAAATGAGAACCAATATAGCAATTAATAATCCTTGATTAGCATCTTACAGAACAGAAATCAAGAATGATACAAAAAGTATAATCCTATCCAGATTCTCCAAGTATACCTTATGCAAGAAACCAGGACTCTACCTTCAATTTCCACTCTAAAATCCAAACTAATCTCTATAAATTTTCTTCCTATTGGAAAGCCACTTCATGTGTGGCCTCTTTGGGAGGTGCCTTATTGCAGCCTCAAGGATGGTGGGTTTAGTCCGACATCGATCACTTGTATTTTATAAAGTTTGAGCAATCCTCACCTTACAAGTGCATTTGTATAATTTAGTTAGGCCCTAAGCTCAAATTCTTAGACTTCCCATAACTTATATTCAATAATCTATCTTCCTCTTTAATCAACAATCAACTCAGACTAACGAGTTCACACCTCTTTTATTGAGGATCTGCCAACAGTTTTATTTTGTAAAATCTCTTCAAGAGACAATGAAACAGATTTAGATAAGTATAATACACGTGAAGTTCCATTCAAATGATGTGTATGACAAAAGCACAAAATCTAGTATGAACACATAGTTTAGGAGAGGACAAAGTAAAGATAATATCAATTACCTCGTCACCCCAACAAACATAAATGGGACAATTACATTTCAATGTAGGACCAAAACCAACAAATAGGCTTGCTAATCAAGCCTTGTTTTCCTTCACATATAAAATAATTTTTTAATTTTTTATAAAAAAATATTATTTTTCTCCTATAAATAACAAGCCTTCCTTCTTGCTTATATATAAAAAAGACTTCCTTCTCAATTTTTTTATTTGACATCTATCTCTATCTTCTTATTCCTTTGTTAATTGCTCTCTTTCTTTGTCCTTGACAAAAAAATTATTTTTTTCTTCCACTTGAACTCATCACCTAAAACATTAGGTAGTAAGTTAAAATAAAAGTAGTTAGTTACTTAGTTATCTTTTAAATTAAGTTTCACTCCTCCAAATCTTCACTGCTTAATGAGGTAAGGGGAAGTGAGATTAATAAACCTATTTGGTGTTAATTAATTATATGTTAATCTTAATAAATTTATATGTGTTTACTTATCTTAACTATAATTGTTGTTACTTTCTATTATTTATAATTCTTCATTTTATTTATAAAATATAAATAGAATCGTTCATTATTTATTCTTTTGTGGCATTTAATTTGTTGTTTAAGTGATATCTAACTATTCTAACTTTTATTTTCTAATCATTTAATCTATTACCAAGATGTTATGTATTGGTCCTCTTCTATTAGGATATCAATATATAAAATAAAATAAAAAACCTTATATGATTTTATAAAAAAATACTTATTCTTTGTTAGTGGTGTTAAGTGGAATAGTCAAAATAGGTTCAAACCCTCTCAAACTAGGTTTATAAAAAATTTAATGTAATAATAACTAATAATAAATATTTATTTCTGATTTTTTAAATGCATGTTAAGTCAAATACTTGTTGAATGACTTAAGATCTATGAATACTTGACTTGAACCTAATATACTATAAACCATAAGTTCCTATGGAACAATATGATCGTTTCTAATTTAATCCGTTACTGATCCATAAATTTTATGTAATGGGGGCATGTGGATGGAAGATAATCTATGGTAATTTATCCTTAATAAATATTATTAAAGGTATTTATTGCACAAATGTTGTTAATGTGCCTAGAGACCAACACATGATTAGTTGGAATGCTCTTGTAGAGGACCATAT
Source organism: Psophocarpus tetragonolobus (assembly GCA_037954015.1). Lineage (NCBI taxonomy): Eukaryota > Viridiplantae > Streptophyta > Magnoliopsida > Fabales > Fabaceae > Psophocarpus > Psophocarpus tetragonolobus. Next base: position 26,879,167 of record CM075691.1, read on the forward strand.
TACTATTAACACAGATGGAAGTGTCATTGGAAGAAGAGTTGGGTTCGACAACTTGATACACTCGTCTGATGGTAGCTAGATCAAAGGTCTTTGTGATCATTGGATGATAGTAACATTCTACATGTGGAGCTCTTTATTGTTATGAAGGTGTTGCAACTATGTTGGAATCATCACTTCAGGAAGGTTAAATGCATGCTGACTCTCTTTAGGCTATTTCTCTCATCCAAGGAGATGTGTCTTTCTCTTATTAATTAGTATGCAACAATTATCCAAAGTGATATTAAATAAGAGCATATTTGAAAAACATATTAATTAGCCTTTGAAATTCTGGAGCAAAAATATTAAAAGGTTAAAAGTTAAATCATCAAAAGAAATGAGATTGATGGGTATTATTTTGAGAAAAATAAAGTGCATTAGAACTTTCTTAATTATATTTCTACCATTCATAGACGCTCTTTAAGAAAATATATAAATAGTGACTTATAATTGAAGGATAATATAAAACTATTTTACACTTATTAATGTATGACTTTTAAACCTTATAATTATATTATTAATATTTTTTATTGCAAAAAAAATTATTATCTCTATCTAAATTACACATTTTGACTCTAAACTTTTAAAATATTTGAAATACTAACACCTAATTTTTAACTTAAGATATTGTGTCATGAAACTTTTAAAAATTTTCTCAATTCGTATTCAAATTGAATGAAATATTAATTGTTATAGAGACATAACAATAGAATATGGGATCATTTGGAAGTTCTTAAGTATTCAATATAAAAAAAAAAATCAAGTGCTACAATAAACAATACACACACTTGAAAATAAAATATAGTTACACGCAGCGGAAGAATATAGAACATATTCTTACAAGTATTAATGATATAATAACAAATTGTCTCTTAACTCTCATCACAATTTATAATGGACATAAGTTTATCTATACATTCCAAAAATAAAACATATAGCTTTTACAAGAATACTATATAATATTATAGAATATGGTATATAGAAATTAATTTCTTAAAGTTTGAGATTCCTATATTGTCCTGAAAATAATTGCATACTAATATTGCACATCAATAGAGGGTTACCCACAAGTAAATGTTCTATTAGAGACTAATACGAAATCCTTAATATAGATCCCAACAATGTGATCATAATATATGATAAGAAAATAATTTTATCAAGAAAATTTGTCGTTTGTTAATGTATGATTAATTGGGCATTTGAGGTAAAAATCTTATGTCAAGACAATTCATTTTATAAGATATTAATTAGAATTTTAATATAAAAAATCCTTCCACTTGTAAACAAAAAAATAGTTGACATAATAAAAATATACAAAGGGTTAGATAAAATTCAATTATTTATTTATCATACTAGAATTATGTCAGATAATGTCATACCGATAAGGTAAGTCCATTGCGTACATAATAGTGATATATTTTTAACAAATTTGCATGACAAGAAAAATGTAATTTTTTTAAGGAAAAATGACTAATTAAAGGTTAAATAAATAAGTAATTATTGAACAACAAAAAAATAAAAGTATAAATCTTTGGTTTAACATAACCAAAACATGGTAAAACTAGGGAAAGACATCATAACAATAGGAAGATGTTATGTAATTCTAAAAGTCCAATTAAAAGAGAATCTCTAAGCAAATTACAATGCACTATGACTTTTATCAATAAAATCTTAAAACTAATATAAAAAAATCCTTAACATGAGCAAAAATAAGTATATTGTACAACACCAAATTACATTAACAACAATATGTTAATAAAATCTTAATATTGATATGTTTCATTTGCTTTTATCTATTTTTAAGTTGTTAGTGTGGTTGGGTTTGAGATTTTAGCATGAGGTTGTGAGGTTTAAGAAATGAGTTTCTTGTGAATTTGAATTTGAATTCTGTGGTTTGTGATTGAAGTATGCATCTATCTTGATTTATGAAATGGAACATTACAAGATTTACCAACTGAGTTTGTAGTATTGCATTAAAATTAGATATGGTTTCTTCGGTTTTAGATATCTAAATGATCGAAATAGATAGTGGATTCAAGTGAATGTTTGGAAAAATTTATATTCGGAAATAAAGTTGAATTGAATCCTTTTCTTTTAATATTTTTCTTTAAAAAAATTTGGTGTGTGCATATGAAATAAATTGTGAACCACATATAAAAGCAGTTTCCAAAAAATTTTCAATGATAATTGAAAAACCTTAATTGGAGAGATCTTATTAGCTGTAGTTGATGGGTACCCTTTTCATGTTTTGCTTTGATTTATCTGAATCTAAGATAGATAAATTTTAGTTAGATAGGTTTGGTCATGTAAGAAGATCAACAAAGTCTCTTACAAGAAAACTAAATCAAATTGAAGATAAAGATAGTGTAATGAAAAAGGTAGAAAAACATTAAAAAGACCTTACACTAAATGGATTTGTTGAAAATAATGTTTTTGAGTAGCTCTATCTCTCTATATATATAGTTTAATCCATGCATCCAACCCTACCTAGTGTAATAACTGCATGTTTGGATGGAGTTTTATTTGAATATCATAATCTGATTGAAAGAAAGAAAGTTGTGTGTTACTAAGGCTTTGAGTTGTTCTCTCAGTTAAATTTTGCAAAAGTTGAAGTGTATAAGTTGATTTTAGCTTATGTGAAAAGACCAATTCATTTTAGCTTCTTATGTGAAGAAGTTATCCAAACACACATAGATAATGGCTTAAAACAGCTTAGGTATATGAGTTTTAGATATTGGTTATAATTTCATTCAAATTATAGCATAAGATGCTTTGTAATTGTTTATTAATTATTATTATAGATTATAGCTCATTAGAGCCCTAGTCATGATAATCTAGTTAAGGATTCAATGTTGCTAAGCTTAATCAAAAGTAGTCCAAACACACCTCATTTTTTCTAAATTTAAGAGGTGGTGGGTAATTTTTAGCAATTTTATTTAGGTATTGTGTGGCTAAATAATTTAAACAAGTGACGATTTGAAGGTCTAGCTATTTCTGTTAGTTTCAATTTATAGGTAAATAGAATAAGCTTAAAAAAACATATAGTTTCGGTTATTGTTTATAAGTTGGTCGTGTTTGGATAAATTTTTCCTTTACTACTTAGTACTTATAGTATAAAAAAAAATAAGAAGGTAGAATTAATTAAGATTTTCCTATAAACTAACTTTTGGAGAATTTAAATGAAAGAGATTCTATAAAAGACTAGTGCATAAGTTGATTTTAGCTTATAGGAGAAAGTCAGATTCATTTTACCTAAACCTTGTTATCTTTTTTAGTAAGTCCTCTTGGAGAAAATTCTCTCCAAGTTCTTATTACTATAGAGGTGTCCAAATAAGGTGAAAATTAGCATAGGCACACATGTCTTACTTGTCATAGTCTGGGTAAGGATTCATTGATTCTATGTATGGTGTTTGCTTGTTTTGTGTTAGTTTGATTTTGATTTGAATTTTTATTCTTTGGGAAGGTGCTATTAGTTGGAAAAAGCTTAAATTGGTTTCATTTATTTTATTTAATTTATTTTGTATTTTTGTTAATACAAAGTTTATTGTTTTGCATTGGAAGAAATTTGAAAGCATTGTATATGCCCTTGGTCATGGATCCTTGGGTGGGTTTTAACTTTGATATGTTCTGTGTTAGATGAGTAGGTTATTTAATAGAAACAAGTTTAGACTTTAAACTGTGGTTGTGGTTGTAATAAACAAAATTGTAGGAATTGAAAATGTGTGTGATTGATGTAACTTCAATTGCAACTATCGATATGCCCAACCCATTTCTTATAATTGGTTCCAAATTACTCTTTAGAGGCTACAATGAATAGATATATTAACCTTGTCTACTTTCTATTACATAGTAATTCATTTACTTTATAAGGATTTTTGTATTTCATTGTTGTGCTATAACTTTCTCCTTTACTTTACACATGTTATTGTTGATTTTGTAGGACTTGGGAAGTATTTTGTTGTTTGGTGGGAACATATGGAGAAACATATAACATGGTGAAACCCTTTTTGGGTAGTTTTTTATGTCATTTACATTTTGACTTAAAGAAATGCCTCTCTGATCAAGCCTAAGAGTATTATTTTTAATATGAAGTTAATTTAAATGCGTTAGTATAAAAATATTTACATTGATTATGCATAAAAATTAAACTCTATACTTGTTATGTAAGGTGATAGTATAGCATTAGTAGTAATCATTGTTGTTATTGTTATTATCAGATAGCCTTCAAACCACAATAAAAAATAATAATCCAAACAACATTGAGACAAAAACATAACTACTTCAATTATAAAGAATATATTTTGATTGGGGGAGTTGCTAGACAAACAGTTTGAGAAGAAAACCTTTATTATGCTCTAGATATAAATTACCATGTTGAAATAAAAGAAAAATAGAGGTATAATGAACTGAAATCATGTGTTTGAATACACACAGGATGAATATATTTATAACTTATTTCATCAGTTATACATGGATATAAAATATATGATTCCCTATAATCTCAAAGATATTATTTCTGCCTACTATATTTAAAAATAAGACAATATAATATTAAGTTAATATAATGTTATAAGATTGTCAACATTACTAAATGTCATGTATATGTTAGTGGTCTTGCAGAACAAATAGTTCTCCCAATGTTAGCTTTTCAAAAAGTAGTTCAATGTTTCCATTTAGAATATTTTTTTAATCTTCAATGTTTTTATATCCCAATAATGATATAAACCCCAACATTAAATATTTTAAAGATATTTGACCTTTTATTTTTATTTTTTAAAAATAGTTTTGTACAAACTCACTTTTCTGTACTAGATTGATTTAGAGCTTGCTAATTGTTATGGTTGAAGCTGATAAGGTTGAAGATGATGACGATTGGAGAAGAAGCACTAGTCATGATTGCCATGCACGATGTTGAAAATGCAAAAGGAATCAAGAGGCATATATAAGGAAGACAATTGCATTTCTTAAGATTCTAACTCGTGTTAAAGATTGAGGATATTACCATGTTTTTCAGATTTCCCCTAATTGATAACTTCAAGGTACAATTATTTTTGCTTTGTTTACTTTATCTAGTGATAATTAGTTACTTAGTAGCTCATTTTTTAATCCTCTACTGGGATTATAATATAGTGACTTCATTTTTAGAACATTTACTAAAGAATTTTCTATTCGAAGTCATTTGTCTACATGTGATGAGTTTATCTAAATTTAAGCAGGAGACTATTTGTTCATTATTGGAGGATTACAATAAGCAAGTTCATTTTAGCTTAGAGAGAAATTTAAATCATTTTCCTTTTTTTTTCTTCTTGCTTATGAAGAAGTTTATAAAAAAAGAGCCTAATATAAGGATTAAATACTCAAATTTTATTAAAACTATAAATATGTATATTACAAATATATATATATATATATATATAAATTGTATATTAAAAAAATATGTATATTATCTATGTATATATAAATAAAGTTTAATTGGTATACACTGTCAGTATAAAGATTTTTACACTAATATTAAATCACAACCTTTCATTCATGGTAAGTTTATTGACTTTTCTAATTAGTACTTTAAAAATCACATAAATAAAAAATTATGATTGACTGTCACTGTAAAAGTCTTTTACACTTATAGTGTATATCGATTAAATGTATATAAATATGTATATTAAAAAATATGTATATTATACACACACATACACACACACACACATATATATATATATATATATTATATTACAAATATGTATATTATAAATATATTATAAAGATAAATATGTATATTACAAAATTATGCATATTTATATATACTACAAAAATACGTATATTATATATATATATATATATATTTATATATTGTATATTAAAAATATGTATATATAAATTGTATATTACAAAAATATGTACATTATCTATCTATATATAAATATGTATATTACAAAAATATGAATATTATATATATATATATATATATATATATATATTACAAAAAGTATGTATATTAATATATATATATATATATATATATTTATATATTGTATATTAAAACTATGTATATATAAATTGTATATTACAAATATATATATATATATATAATATATTATCTATCTCTATATAAATATGTATATTACAATAAATATATATATATATATATAAATATATACATATATATACATAAATATATACATATATATTTATATGTTATTTATTACAAATATGTATATTATAAAGATAAATATTTATATTACAAATATACAAATCATATATATAAACACATGGCTGCAAAAGTACATAAAGTTGAGATTTTTTGTTACACATGGCTGCAAAAAATTTGGAAAATTCTAGATCAACACATGTTGTTTGGATTACGTAATTTGGATCAACACATAGCTTTCTAAATTTCTTAATCTATACCTTCATTTAGGAAAGGTGTGATGTATTCTTGTTCATGTCATTCCCAAGATTACCTTCTAGCTTGTTCCTTTGAAGAAATGAATGGTGGGAAGGGAAGAGATGTAGATGTAGGCACCACTCATGGTGAGATAAGCCACGGAAGAAGCTTGCCACAAGGGAAGGAGCCCTTGATAAAAGCCATAGAAGCTCTCAATAAGGAGAGAAAAAAGACACTCAAATGAACTCACAAAGAGGTTTGTATTCAATATCAAGTGTAAAATGAACATAGGAAGGGGAGACATCTATTTATAAGAAAAAGATGGGCTTAAGGGGGAACGAAGAGTGACCTCCAAGATCACAAGAGGATTTGGACATGTGGAATTTAGTTTCTACACCCCTAATTCCTCTTCACACCCTTCTAACCAACACATGAAACATGTAGGAGACATGTGAGCCCCTTGCCCTCTTGTTTCACTCCACATGTGCTTTCTCACTCCTACATGGCTGATTCTTATTCCTTCTTATTTTAATTTGAATTTTGGAGGTGCCATGTCATTTCCCTCCAAAATTCAAATTCAAACTAGAGGGAACATAGATCCATATTTTTAGGGCCATGTTTGGATCTTTAGTTGGATTAAATTAGTGTTAATTGATCACATGCTAAATTAACACTAAATTAAGCCAACTAACCCTTGATTAAGCATGTTGGACGTTCACCTTTATTTTAGGCCGATGGTTCATGCTTTGCTCTATAAATAGAGCATTCTCTCTTTCATGTAATTTTTAACACTCATTTGAATGAAAATAACCTTTATCTAAATTTGAGAGCTCTTTGTTCTTAGAGAGTGTTCATGTTCTCTCTACTCTTGTGAGAGTCCTTCATGCTATTATAAAGGGTTCCTTCCCTTATGGCTAGCTTCACCATGGCTTATCTCCTTCATTGAAGAAGTGGCACCAATCTTCACCTCCATCAACTAGTCTTCCACCTCCATTTCTTCAACCTCAAGAACCTCTAAGAGTAGATCCTAGGTGACTTCCTCCTTTGCTCAAGAATCTTCAACCATGGCTTGGGAGGGATGCATCAAGGTCCATGTGGATCCCGAAAATGTCAAAGCCATTCAAGAATGGCCCACCCCAAAAAGTGTGACAAAGATCAAGAGCTTTCATGGTCTCGCTGGATTTTATCGGTGCTTAGTGCCAAATTTCTCCACACTTTTTGCACCAATCAATTATTTGGTGAAGAAGGAAGTGCCCTTCCTTTGGGGGGAGAAGCAAGAGAAAGCTTCTCTCTTATCAAGCAAAAACTCACTAACGCACCAGTTCTGGCATTACCGGATTTCACAAAAAATTTTGAACTTGAGTGTGATGCCTTTAGTGAAGGTGTGGGAGTTGTTTTGTTGCAGGGCACCCTATTGCTTATTTCAGTGAAAAATTTAATGGCGCCTTTCTCAACTACCCCACCTATAATAAGGAGTTTTATGCCTTGATAAGAGCCCTTAAGACTTGGGAGCATTACCTTGATCCTAAGGAGTTTGTCATTCATAGTGATCATGAGTCACTTAAATATTTGAGGGGACAAGGCAAGTTGAATAAAAGGCATGCAAAATGGGCGGAATACCTTGAATCCTTTCCCTATGTCATCAAATACAAAAAAGGGAAGCATAATGTGGTGGTTGATGCTTTATCGAGAAGACATTCTCTTTACTCCACCCTGAGTACTAAAATTTTGGGGTTTGATGACATACGGGCCATGTATCCCTCTTATAAGGATTTCGACCCTATCTTTGCAGCCAATGCATCTGCTTCTAAGACCTTTGATGGGTTCTTCATAAGTGAAAGGTATCTTTACAAAGGGAGCAAGCTTTGTATACCCCAAGAATCCATTAGAAACTTGCTCACAAAAGAGAGCTATGAAGGTGGGCTTGTGGGGCATTTTGGGATTTCTAAAACCTTGCTGTTTTTACAAGAGAAATTCTTTTGGCCCCATATGAAGAGAGATGTCCATAGCCATTGTACTAGATGCATATCTTGTCTTCAGGCTAAGTCTAAGGCAATGCCCCATGGATTATACACACCTTTACCTGCTTCTTTTGCACCTTGGCTGGACATCAGCATAGAATTTGTCCTTGGCCTTCCTCGTACCCAACGGGGTGCATACTCTATCTTTGTGGTGGTGGATAGATTTTAAAAAATGGCTCATTTTATACCCTGCGACAAAGTAGATGATGCGAGCAACATCACAAGACTTTTCTTTAGAGAGGTTGTCCGCTTACATGGCATACCATCTACCACAGTGTTAGATAGGGATGTGAAGTTTCTTAGCCATTTTTGGAAAACTTTATGGTCTAAGCTAGGAACTAAAATCCTGTTATCCACTACTTGTGACCCCTAAACAGATGGGCAGATTGAAGTGGTCAACAGATCCCTATCCATTATCTTAAGGGCTCCTTAGAGGCAACCACAAGTTTTGGGATGAGTATCTTCCCTATATAGAGTTTGCATATAACCGGGTGGTTCAACGAACCACCAAGAACTTCCCTTTTGAAGTTGTCTATGGCTTCAACCCTCTCACACCTATAGATCTCTTACCTGATGCATGCCTCCCTTGATATTTTTCTAGAGGTTTTCTTCTTTGCTGAAATGGTTTATGGAAAGGTAAGAAGTGAGGTGGTTTTAGGCGCCACTTAAGGTAAGATAAGCCTAAAAGGGAAAGTTTTCCACAAGGGATGGAACCCTTGATAAAAACCTAAGGAATTCTCAGAGAGAGAAGGGTGGACACTAAGAGAATTTTGGCCAACTCAAGGGTTTTCCATTCAATAAAGTGTAAAAAATACAAGAGTGTGAAGGAGCACCTTTTTATAGAGGGAGCTAACCTCTTGGACAAGTCAAGAAGGAAAGGAAGGGCTAGGATTAAAAGGAGTCATCCAAGGGAGGAGGATTGAAGCCCAAAGTCCAATCAACCCCCTCCTTTAGATGAGAATTGGTGCCCAAGCTACCTCATCCAAGGGCCAAGATTACTCCTTTATTAGTTTTGGGTTTTATTTAGGAAAAGAGGGTGTAGTTATCAAACTACCCCCTTATTTCCTAAATAAAGGCCCAAAAGCTAATCTTACCCCTTCTTATTACTAAGACACCTCCTAGAAAATTAAATGGACTAATACATGTCCAAAATAAAATCCTAGGTTCCTAAAATAAAAATTACAAGTAAATAAGTCATGACTTGCATAACTTGATGGTCATATGGAGGTGAGATCTTCCTCCTTCTACTCTAGCCATGTCTTCTTCTATTCTCTTAGCCATGGCCCTAGTGATAGGGCCCTTGCTTGGGGAGAATGCATCATCTCCTCCCCCTTGGGAAGGATTTGACCTCAAATCTGATAGGTCCTCCTCTTCTTCATCAGTACCTACAAAAGGGATCAAATCACAAACATTAAAGGTAGTACTGACACCGTAGTCCTCAGGGAGATCTAATATGTATGCATTGTTGTTCACTCTCTTGAGGACTTGAAAGGGACCATCTCCTCGGGGGCTAAGCTTGGACTTCCTTTGAGTAGGGAAGCGATCCTTCCTCAAATGAAGCCATACCCAATCCTCTTCATTGAAGATAATTTCTTTCCTGCCCCTATTGGCTTTACTAGCATACTCCTTTGAATGATGTTCAATGTTGGCCTTTACCCTTTCATGTAATTTTTTAACAAAATCCGCTTTTACTATTCCTTATTTGCGAACAAAAGAAGGGAATGGTAAGGGCAAGATATCAAGAGGAGTGAGGGGGTTGAAGCCATAAACAACTTCAAAGGGAGAATGCTTGGTGGTCCTTTGAACCACCCAGTTGTATGCAAACTCAATATGGGGTAGGTATTCATCCCAAGACTTGTGATTTCCTTGAAGAAGTGTCCTAAGTATAGTAGATAGAGATCTATTTACTACCTCAGTCTGCCCATCAGTTTGGGGGTGACATGTGGTAGAAAATAAGAGTTTAGTTCCTAGCCTTGCCCACAATGTTTTCCAAAAGTGGCTAAGGAACTTCACATCTCTATCAGAGACTATGGATTGGGGAATTCCATGTAAACGGACAACTTCTTTAAAGAAAAGTCTCGCGATGTTGCTCGCATCATCTATCTTGTGGCATGGTATAAAGTGAGCCATTTTTGAAAATCTATCTACCACCACAAAGATAGAGTCTGCACCTCGTTGGGTTCGAGGCAGGCCAAGGATGAAATCCATACTAATATCCAACCAAGGTGCAGAAGGAGCAGGTAAGGGTGTGTACAATCCATGAGCCATTGTCTTAGACTTAGCTTGCAAGCAAGCAATGCATCTACGACAATGTCTATAGACGTCTTTCTTCAGATGGGGCCAAAAGAATTTTTCTTGTAAAAGCAGAAGAGTTTTGTTAATTCCAAAATGCCCCATGAGCCCACCCTCATGGCTCTCTTTTGTCAACAGATTTCTCATAGATCCTTGGGGTACACAAAGTCTGCTACCTTTGAAAAGGTACCCCTCACTCACAAAGAACCCATTTTGGGTTTTACATGCAAATGTAGAGGCAGCATAAATGGATCCAAAATCCTTATAAGAAAGATACATTTCTCTAATATTATCAAATCCAAGAATCTTTGCACTTAAGGTGGTGTAAAGGGTATGTCTACGATACAAAGCATCAACCACCATATTATGTTTTCCTTTCTTGTATTTGATGATATAAGGGAAAGTTTCAAGAAATTCTACCCATTTAGCATGCCTTTTATGAAGCTTGCCTTGACCCTTCAAATACTTAAGTGACTCATGGTCACTATGAAGGATGAACTCCCTGGGTACAAGATAATGCTCCCAAGTTTGAAGGGCCCTTATCAAAGAGTAAAACTCTTTATCATAGGTGGGGTAGTTTAAGGCAGCTCCATTTAGTTTTTCACTAAAATAAGCCACAGGATGACCACCTTGTAACAACACAGCTCTCACACCCACTCCCGATGCATCACACTCTAGCTCAAAAGTTTTAGAAAGTCAGGAAGAGCTAAAACTGGTGCATGGGTTAGTTTCTCTTTGATAAGTTCAAAGGCTTTTTGTTGTTTTTCACCCCAAAGGAAAGGAATATCCTTCTTAACCAAATCATTGATTGGTGAGAAAAGTGTGGAGAAGTTAGGCACAAAGCGCCTGTAAAAGCTCGCGATACCATGAAAACTCTTTATCTCAGTCACACTTTTTAGGGTGGGCCATTCTTGAATGGCTTTGATTTTGTCGGGGTCGACATGAACCCCATTTTTATTAACTATAAAACCTAAGAACACCACACTCTCCACACAAAAATTACATTTTTCAAGATTTCCATAGAGTTGGTGTGACCTAAGAATGCAAAAGACGTGCCTAAGATGGTCCACATGTTCATCTAAGCTCTTGCTATACACTAAGATGTCATCAAAGTAAGCTACACAAAATTTTCCTACGCAATCCCTAAGTACATGATTCATAAGCCTTATGAAGGTGCTTGGGGCATTGGTAAGCCCAAAGGGCATTACCAACCACTCATAAAGCCCAAACTTGGTCTTAAAAGCGGTTTTCCACTCATCACCTTCCTTGATGCGGATTTGGTGATAACCACTCTTAAGATCAATTTTCGAAAACAATTGAGCCCCATGCAATTCATCAAGCATGTCATCAAGCCTAGGGATAGGGTGCCTATATTTGATGGTGATGTTATTGATTGCTCGACAATCAATACACATCCTCCATTGGCCATTCTTCTTAGGCACCAACAAGACTGGCACAACACAAGGGCTTATGCTCTCTTGAATCCAACCCTTCTCCAATAGTTCTTGGACTTGAGATTCAATCTCCTTGGTCTCCATGGGATTAGTCCTATAAGCAGGCCTATTAGGCAGGCTAGCCCCAGGTACCAAGTCTATTTGGTGTTCTATACCCCTAATTGGAGGAAGTCCTTTGGGAACTTCATTAGGGAATATATCACCAAACTCCTTTAAAAGCTCTTGAACCTTTTGAGGTAGGTTCTCATGTCCAAGTTCTATGGCAGTGCTAGAACTAGAAGGGAAAAAAGTGGAGGGGGAAGAAATAGGGGATGCCTCTTTGCAAAGTAGGAGATAGAAAGGTCTGTTAGTTAAGAGGGCTTCCTTTAAATCCAATTTTTTCGCAAATAAACTCCCTTTACTAATGACTTTCTTGGAAGGGGCACCAACTTCCAACTCAACCTCCTTACCCCTTTCAAGCTTTAGGGGTAAAGCTTTGCTTTTTTTTTCTCCTCATCTCTCTTATGTTTCATGATGAGTTGGTCCTCCACCACTTGTGAAGGTGTTAGAGGACACAACTTAATGCATTTATCCTTATGAGTGAGGATGATGTTATTGGAATGACCATGGTGTATGGCTTTCTTATCAAATTGCCATGGTCTTCCTAGCAAGATATGGCCAGCTTCCATTGGGACTATGTCACACAGGATCTCATCTTTATAAGACCCAATGGAAATTGGAACCTTGACTTGCTCATTGATCTCCATTTCCCCTTTCTCATTGAGCCATTGAAGCTTGTAAGGCTTAGGGTGGGGAAGTGGGGTCAAGGCTAGCTTTTCTACCAACCTTGAGCTACAACAATTGCAGCATGACCCACTATCCACAATGAGAGAACATATTTTGTCATTCACCTTACAGCGAGTGTGGAATATGTTCTCCCTTTGAGATGAGGACACTTTCAAAGGTTGGATTCCAAGAAGCCTTCTTATCATTAAGAGGTCTCCCTCACATGCATAAGCGGTTTCATCACAATCAGATTGGTATGCATGAACCCCTTCTCCTTCGCTCTCACTAGAGGAGTGTGAGCTAGACTCACTACTATAAACATCTTGGGCCCTCATTATGATGTTTCTCTTAGTAGGGCATTGAGAGGCAATGTGGCCTCTCCCAAGACATTTAAAGCATTTGATACTACTAACTTTCTCATGAGAGTTAGTAGTAGGGGTTTTTCTCTCTATATGTGATGTTTTATGCTCTTTGAAGTGTTTGGGATGTTCCTCTTTGGGGTAACTCTTGAAAGAGTTCCCCTTAGGTTGATCCCTCTTTACATAAGGTGGGTTATCCTTTTTAAAAGTTTTCCTTCTAAGTTGATTTTCCACCTTGATGCAAAGTTGAACTAACTCGTCAAGGGAATTGTATGAGAAGAGCTCCACCTTATCACGAATTTCAGGGCTCAACCCACACAAAAACCTTGCCATAGTGGCCTTAGGTTCCTCAATGATACCTGCCCTCAAGATAAGAAGTTCCATCTTTTGTCTATACTCTTCTATACTAAGGTTGGTTTGCCTTAGCCTTTGGAGTCTATCCAAAAGATCTCTTTTATACCAAGAGGGAATATGCCTTCTTCTTAAAGCACTTCTAAGATCATTCCAATATCTTATGGAAGGCATATTGGTGCGGATTCTCTCATTGGTTAACCCAACCCACCAATGCATGGCATGCCCTTGGAAGCTAAGGGTTGCCATTGGAACCTTTCTTTCTTCTCTTACCTCATGGCAAGTGAAGAGTTGTTCTACCTTGATTTCCTAATCAAGGTAGGCTTCCACATCTTCCCTCCCATGAAATGGGGGGAGATCAATTTTGGGCTCCCTTGGAGGGGCCCCATTATTATACATGGATGAATGGGAGTTTCTCCTAGGATGATTGTAGTATTCTTCCTCACTTTCACTCTTATGGGTATGTCTAGATGGGGAACCTAAGACTATCCCTTTCATTTTGTAATTCTCACCATTCCCATGCTTTCTTTTTTCTTCTTCTTTCTCTTTCTTTTCTTTCTCTCCTTTCTTCATCTTCCCTCCTTTCTCTTATTGTTCTCTCTTTTTTCTCTCTTTTCTTCCTCTCTTTCTTTTATTTTTCTTTTATCCTTGGACTCTTTTTCTCTCCTTTTTTCTTCTCTTCTCTCTTGTTCTTTTGCCATCCACTCCCTAAAGTCCATGTTTAAGTTTTCTAGAGTGTAATCTTTAGAAATATTTCTTTGGTTTACACTCTTGTTTGATGAATAACTATGAGCACTAGAGTAGGTGTGTGATGTCATTGTGCTTGAATTTCTAAGAGGAAAAAGGTGGCTAAAAACTTTTCACAAACAAACACTCCTCTCTTTTTGTGTTTTCTTGCCTAAAATGGCTTGATGAGTCTTTGGAACTCTTTAGCCTTCTAAGTGCTTTGAATAAGAAAAATAAAGCAAGAATTTTAAAGCAAAAATTCAAAAGAGAAGGGATCTAAATCGAGCTCCTAAGGTGTTGAAGGAAGTGTACCACTTCTTCCTTCTTCACCTAATTTTCGAGAAACTAAAAAAATTAACTAAATCTTATTACATCCAAAGGGAAGGCCTTAAGGGCACTCAAACTCCTAACTACAAAATTAATACACCCAAATTAAAGAAAAAGTAAAGTCTTCAAAAAATGATTCTCCAAATGCTTCCTCAAATCAAAGTCCTCACGGCTAGGTGTGTTTCCTTTTGAGCTGATCCCTTAGGTTCTTAATCCAACCTTCCAAAATATGCTACCCTTGTGGTAAGCTCATTTTTCAAGCTTTCTCCCAAAAGTGGCACTAACACACCAACCAAAGAAACCAAAAGTAGCAAGGGGAGGTGCGAATAGAAACTCAAAAAGCAATAAAAGATAACACAATCAAAAGGACACTTAACCAAATGGTAAGAGTATATAAGACAAACTAGAAAGATGATTTAAAAGACAAGCAACAACTAAAAGGTAAACAAAAGAAGAGAACACAGAATGGAATACCTAAGAATGACACTAGATTAAAGAGTAGAAAGACACAAATATCAAGTTCTAGTGTACCAAAAGTAATAGAATTTCTTTTAAGGTTCCAAGTTCAAAGTTGAAGCACTTGCTAATTTTAGGTTAGGTACATCAAATGAATTTTTCAAACTTTCTTTTCTTTTGTTTGTTCTCTTTTTTTTTTTTAATCCTTCGTAGTTTTTTTTTGTATTTTATTTTAGACTTTGTTCTCTTGTTTTTTTTTTAATATTTACTAGATGCACCTAAATTGATTGTGAATTTAGTGCTTAATAACCAAGAGTTATGCGCTTGGAACAATAAAGAAAATTAAAAGCAACAATTTAGGTACTACTAGAAATGACTTCAAAATGCAAAGTAGCTATAGATGAGTCAATGGTTTAGTAGTTTGGTGTGCCACTGGACTCAAGCTTTGTTAAGTTTTTTGTAATTTGTTGAACACAAATACCAAAGTTATAGCTTAAGTGAAAGCACCCACAAACAAGAACTACCTTTACCACACAAATGAGCTACTAATTATACGTATAAGGAAAATAAAGACAAAGGGAATTGAGCAACTATTTTGGAATTTTTTTTAAGAATATGCTTGAAACTAAAAGCACATGAACCTCTAAAGAGACTTAGACATGAGATATGACCCTCTATGTTGCTCAATTTAAGAAGTTTCAAAAGCTTTTTTTGTAAAAACAAAAGAGGCTAAACTTAAAAGGAATTAATAGACAAAATGGGAAACTATAAACATGACTTATAGACAACTACACAAGAGTATAAAAGTGAAAAATAAAAGCTAAAAATAAGGCAAAAACAAGGAAACTAGGTGCAAGGAAACACAAGAATTTGGTCTAAATTTCTTGACCACAAGGTTGTGGAATTCACCACAACTGCGTGGATTTTTAGCAAGAAATTCTCAAAACCAAAATTCAAGCAAGAAAGCACCCAACTCAAAGCTTAAGCGGAAATTAATGAATATGGGAGAGACGTAGATGCAAAGAAAAGAACAATATAAATTGCATCAAGCAAAAAATAAATGGCACAAATAAACTATAACTCAAAACAATAAACTCAAGACATAAATGGAAATGATAAACAACAATGGAAAGCTAGAAAAAATTGCGGAAATTAAAGATAAAATAAAATAGGAAAACGGAAAGAAAAAATAAATGAGGTAGGAAGAGAGTTTAGACCTCTAGAACCAATGCTCTGATACCAAATGATGCATGCCTCCCTTGATCTTTTTCTAGAGGTTTTCTTCTTTGGTGAAATGGTTTATGGAAAGGTAAGAAGTGAGGTGGTTTTAGGCGCCACTTAAGGTAAGATAAGCCTATGAGGGAAAGTTTTCCACAAGGGATGGAACCCTTGATAAAAACCTAAGGAATTCTCAAAGAGAGAAGGGTGGACACTAAGAGAATTTTGGCCAACTCAAGGTTTTTCCATTCAATAAAGTGTAAAAAATACAAGAGTGTGAAGGAGCACCTTTTTATAGAGGGAGCTAACTTCTTGGACAAGTCAAGAAGGAAAGGAAGGGATAGGATTAAAAGGAGTCATCCAAGGGAGGAGGGATTGAAGCCTAAAGTCCAATCAATCCCCTTCTTTAGATGAGAATTGGTGCCCAAGCTACCTCATCCAAGGGCCAAGATTACTCCTTTATTAGTTTTGAGTTTTATTTAGGAAAAGAGGGTGTAGTTATGAAACTACCCCCTTATTACCTAAATAAAGGCCCAAAAGCTAATCTTACCCCTTCTTATTACTAAGACACCTCCTAGAAAATTAAATGGACTAATACATTTCCAAAATAAAATCCTAGGTTCCTAAAATAAAAATTACAAGTAAATAAGTCATGACTTGTATAACTTGATGGTCATATGGAGGTGAGATCTTCCTCCTTCTACTCTAGCCATGTCTTCTTCTATTCTCCTAGCCATGACCCTGGTGATAGGGCCCTTGCTTGGGGAGAATGCATCATTACCTCTCCCCTTTTCTCACTCTTTTCATAAAGATAGGGAGGCAAGAGTATATTTTGTTAAGAAATTACATGAAAGGGCCAAGGCAAACATTGAACAATAGTCAAAAGGGTATCCTGCCTCAACTAATAAGGGAAGAAAGGAGGTTATCTTCAACGAATGGGATTGGGTTTGGCTTCATTTGAGAAGGACCACTTCCCCGCTCAAAGGAAGTCCAAACTTAGCCCTTGAGGAGATGTGCCTTTTCAGATCCTGGAGCGAGTGAATAACAATGCATACATCTTAGACCTCCCTCCAGAGTATAGTGTCAATGCCATTGATATGATCTTTGATGATCACGTGCACAAAGGATCCTTTCTAAGGTCACTTGGAAGGAAAATGGATTTATGGAGAGGAAAGGAATGGGGTGAGGCGCCACAAATACTAGGTTTGATAAGCCAAAGAGGAGAGGCCACAAGGGATGGTCCCTCGATAACTCTTAGAAGCTCTCACAAAGGAGAAGGGGGGACACTCAAAGGTAAGAACCTCACAACTAATATGGTCTCTAGGATTAAATTCAAGTGTAAAAAATACAAGTGAGGGGAGGAGCTCCTATTTATAGAGGTAGTTAACCTCTTGAACAAGATAACCTAAAAAAGAAGGGTTAGGATTAAAAGGAGAGATGTAAGGGAGGAGGATTGAGAAACAATTCCCTCCTTAGATCATCAAAATTGGTGCCCAAGTTTCCCAAACCAAGGACCAAGATTCCTTCTTATTAGCTTAGGGGGTTTATGTAGGAAAAGAGGGGTGTAGACATCAAGGCTACCCCTTATTTCCTTCATAAAGACCCAAAAAGCTAAATCCACCCTTTAAATTCCTAAGACACCTCCTAAAATAAAAATGAACCAAATACATGTCCCAAATTAAATTCCTAATGCTCCTCAAAATTAAAATAAAGGAAAATTACATTTTATTAACTAAAGTCCCCAACCTAATATCTTCACTCTCCACAAGGGCTAGGTCTTCTTCAATCCTTCTAACCATGGCCCTAGCGATAGGTCCTTGGCTAGGCATGATCACATCATATTCTCCCCCTTGGAGAGGATTTGACCTTAAATCCATGGGGTCTGCATCATTTTCAACACCTATAAATGGAGACAAATCAGAAACATTAAAACTGGTGCTTACCCCATAATCCTCAGGCAGATCTAAAACATAGGCATTATTACCGATCCACTCAAGGATTTGGAAAGGTCCATCTCCTCTAGGGCTAAGTTTGGACTTCCTTTGAGAAGGAAATCTATCCTTTCTCAAGTGAAGCCATACCCAGTCGCCCTTTTCAAAGATGACCTCTTTCCTCCCCTTATTGGCGAAAGTAGCATCTCTCAAGGATTGGCACTATATGTTAGCTTTAATTGATGGAGGACCATCCTTGGGGCATCAAATAGGACCCATCACAAGGTCCATGGAAAGAAGAATAGAAGAAGAGGAAGGTCATACTACACCAAGAACATTGATGATCACATGTGCAGACTTTGGTGCATCTACCTAGTGTTTTGCTTGTTTTCCTACCCTTGTATTTTGGGGAACCTTAATCACTTAGGATTTCATTGTGTATTTTTATTTAGCCTTTGTATTATGGGGCAAATTATTTTAGGATTTATTTTGGGACTTAAACCTTGACTATGAGGTCAAAAGTCCATTTCTTTCATTTTCTAGACACAAGGGTATTTTAGTCATTTAAGGGGGAGGGACCTACATTTCATTTGAGGTCCATTTAGGGTTCATTTGAGAGGAATTTAGCTCTCAAATTTTAGTGCAAATGGCATAGAGGCCTCCCACCCTCTCTTTAAATACCTTAGGTTAGACTACATGTAGTCACTTTGGATATATTTGATACTTGAGAGAGTTTTTCTCATCATTCCTCTTCCTTAGTCATTTAGGGATCTCTTGGCCCCCTTACTCTCCTCTCTACCTTAGAAGGAGCCATGGTCTCCCTAGGATTGGCCTTCACCCTCTCCAAGTGAAGTGAGCTAGCCAAAGAGACACCATCCAACCACCACCACCCAAAACACCATTCTTTTGTCTCCATTTTTCATGAACCACTTTCACCCATCATAAGCTCCATTTTTCACACCTATTTCAGCCCTTGAAGAAGATCCATTTCAACATTTCATCTTGGAGAAGAGTTGGTGACACCATGGAGAAGGTGGAGCCATCATTAACCCTCTCATGTAATTGTTTTACAAAAATGGCTTTTGTCTTTCCTTCTTTACGCACAACAATAGAAAGAGGAAGAGGTAAAATATCTAGAGGAGTATGAGGATTAAAGCCATAGACCACCTCAAATGGAGAATGCTTGGTGGTTCTATGAACCACCCGGTTATAAGCAAATTCAATGTGGGGAAGGTACTCATCCCAAGACTTATGGTTGCCTTTAAGGAGAGCCCTCAGCATAGTGGATAAAGATATATTCACCACTTCTGTTTGCCCATCAGTTTGAGGGTGACAGGTAATGGAAAAAAGAAGTTTAGTTCCCAGCTTAGCCCAAAGAGTTTTACAAAAATGGCTAAGGAACATCACATCCCTATCTAACACTATTGAAGAGGGTATGCCATGCAATCGGACAACCTCTTTAAAGAAAAGTCTTGTGATGTTGCTTGCATCATCCACTTTGTGGCAGGGAATAAAATGGCCATTTTTGAAAATCGGTCCATCACCACAAATATGGAGTCTACACCTCGTTGGGTTCTTGGGAGCCCAAGGATGAAATCCATGCTAATATCCTCTCAAGGTACAGAAGGAACAGGTAAAGGTGTGTATAGTCCATGAGGCATTGCTTTAGACTTTGCTTGCAAGCAAGCTATACATCTAGAGCAATGTCTATGGACATCTCTACGCATATGGGGCAAAAAGAATTTCTCTTGTAAAAGCAGGAGGGTTTTTGAAATCCTAAAATGCCCCATGAGCCCACCTTCATGGATCTCTTTTGTGAGTAAGTTCCTAATTGATCCTTGGGGTATACAAAGCTTACTCCCTTTGTAGAGATACCCCTCACTAATGAAGTACCCATCATGGGCCTTTAATGTGAATGCAGATGTAGAGACAACAAAGATGGGGCAGAAATCCTTATCAGAAGGATACATAGCCCGAATGTCATCAAATCCCAAGATTTTTGCACTCAAGGATGAATAAAGGGAATGGCGCCTAGAAAGAGCATCAGCCACCACATTTTGTTTTGCTTTCTTGTATTTGATGACATAAGGGAAGGATTAAAGATATTCCAACCATGTTGCATGCCTTTTGTTCAATTTAACTTGACCCCTCAAATATTTTAGTGACTCATGGTCACTATGAATGACAAACTCCTTGGGAGCAAGGTAATGCTCCCATGTTTAAAGGGCCCTAATTAGAGCATAAAACTAGGTGGGGTAGTTGAGGGGGGCACCATTGAGTTTTTCATTGAAATACGCAATGGGGTGCTCTCCTTGCAACAAGACAGCTCCCACACCTACACTAGAGGCATCACATTCAAGTGCAAATGTTTTAGAAAAGTCACGTAATGCCAAGACTGGTGCATGGGTCAGTTTATGCTTAATTAGCTGGAAGGCTTTCTCTTGTTTCTCACCCCAAAGGAAAAGAACTTCCTTTTTTACCAAATCATTTATTGGTGTGAAGATCGTGGAGAAATTAGGCACAAAGCACCTATAAAATCTAGCAAGACCATGAAAGCTTTTGATCTTTGTCACACTCTTTGGGGTGGACCATTCTTGAATAAATTTTATCTTTTTGGGGTCAACATGGACCCTTTTTGTGCTAACTACAAAACCTAGCTAAAGTACACTATCTACACAAAAGGTGTATTTTTCTAAGTTACCAAAAACATGATTACTCCTAAGAAGAGAAAAAATATGCCTTAGATGTCCTAAATGATCATTTAGGTTCCTAGAGTAAACTAAAATGTCATCAAAGTAAACTACACAAAATTTACCAAGGCAATCCCTTAGTACATGATTGATTAAGCACATGAATGTGCTTGGGGCATTGGTTAGCCCAAAGGGCATAACCAACCACTCATAAAGACCAAATTTAGTCTTAAAAGCAGTTTTCAACTCATCACCCTCTTTGATCCTTATTTGGTGGTAACCACTTCTAAGATCTATTTTTGAAAATATTTTTGCCCCATGCAATTCATCCAACATGTCATCAAGACGAGGGTTTGGGTGCCTATATTTGATGTTGATGTTGTTGATTGCACGACAATCAACACACATCCTCCATTGGTCATTTTTCTTACGCACCAACAAGACTGACACAACACAAGGGCTTAGGCTCTTTTCAACCCAGCCCTTCTCTAACAGCTCATTCACTTGAGACTCAATCTCTTGGGTCTCCATGGGGTTGGTCTTATAGGCAGGTCTATTAGGTAGACTTGCGCCAGACACCAAATCAATTTGATGCTCTATACCTCTAATGGGAGGAAGTCCTTTCGGAACCTCATTAGGGAATATATCATCAAATTCCTTTAAAATATCTTGAGCCCCTTGAGGAAGGTGCTCATGTGCATGGGCTATGGCAGTATTCTTAGCAGAAGAATGCAGAATGGGAGAAGGATTTGATGCCTCTTTGCAAAAGAGGAGATAAAAGGGCTTATTAGTCAAAGGAGCTTCTTTTAAATCACATTTGGTAGCAAATAGGATCCTTTTAATAATATTCCCTTTGGAAGGGGCATCACCTTCTGACTTTCCCTCTTTACCCTTTTCAGGCTTTAAGGGTGAAGCTTGTTGTGTTTTTTTTTTTGTTTTTGTTTTTTCTTAACTCTTTTCTTTTTCATCGCAAATTGATCCTCAGCCATTTGAGAAGGTAACAAAGGATACAATTTGAAGCGCTTTTCATTATGGGTGAGAATTATTTGGTTGGAGTGACCATGGTGAATAGCTTTCTTGTCAAATTGCCATGGTCTCCCTAACAGGATATGGCCAGCCTCCATAGGAACTATGTCACAAAGAATCTCATCATTATAAGATCCTATGGAAATTGGAACCATAACTTATTCATTGACTACCATCTCCCCTTGCTCATTGAGCCATTGCAATTTGTAAGGTTTGAGATGGGGCATGGTAGTCAAGGCTAGCTTTTCAACCAACCTAGAGCTACAATAGTTACAACAGGAGCCACTATCAACAAGGAGAGAACATACTTTGTCATTTACTTTACATCTTGTATGGAAGATGTTCTCTCTTTGTGACTGGCCAAGCTCTAGAGGTTGGCTTCCAAGAAGCCTTTGAACCATAAGGAGGTCCCCCTCATAAGGAAAAGCTTCCTCACACTCTTGTTCAAATGTATGTCCCCCTTCTTCTTCACTCTCACTAGAGAAAGAAGATGAGCTATTCTCACTACAAATGTCTTGTCCCCTCATGATCATGGTTTTCCTGTTGGGGCATTGAGAGACAATGCGGTCTCTCCCAAGACATTTGAAGCATTTGATACTACTTTGCCTCTCAGTAGGCTTAGTAGTAGGGGGTTTTCTCTCTACATGAGGTGCTTTTGTATCTTGAAAGTGCTTGGGTTCCTCTTTAGGAAAACCCTTGAAAGAGTTCCCCTTAAGTTGGTCTCTTTTTGGGTAAAAGGGAGAATCTTTTTTAAAGCTTTTTCTCTTGAGTTGATTCTCAGCTCTTACACAAAGTTCTACCTACTCATCAAGGTTTGCGTATGAAAGAAGCTCCACCTTATCTCTAATGTCAGAGCTTAATCCACACAAAAACCTAGCAAGGGTGGCATTGGGTTCCTCAATGATATTGGCCCTTAGTATGAGAAGCTCCATCTTTTGTCTATACTCCTCAATACTTAGGTTATGTTCCTAAGTCTTTGAAGTCTATCCAAAAGATCTCTCTTATAATATAAAGGAATGTGCCTTCTTCGCAAACAAGTTTTTAAATCATTCCAGTAGCAAATGTCAGGCATTTATTTACGGGCCCTATCCTTGACTAACCCATCCCACCAATGCAAAGCAGGACCTTGAAAACTAAGGGAGGCCAAAGGTACTTTCCTTTCTTCCCTTATTTCATAGCATTGGAAGAGTTGTTCCACTTTAACTTCCCAATCTAGGTAAGTCTCAACATCTTCCCTACCATGAAAATGGGGTAGGTCTACCTTTGGTTCCCTAGCATGATTTGTGTTCTCTTGAGGAGAGTTATGATTGTATGATGAATGGGAATGATGCTTATGTTGATTTCTATAGTATTCTTCTTCACTAGAGCTAAAATTCCTAGATGGGGATCTTATGAGAATTCCTTTCTTTTTTCTATCACTCTCTCTCCCATCTCTCATCTTACTCTCTTCTCCTCTCTTTCTCTTTTCTTCCTCTTTTTCTCTTTTTCTTTCTAGTTCTTTCCTTCTTCTCCTTTCTTCATCCTCCCTTCTCTCTCTTTGCCTTCTCTCTTCTCGCTCTTTTTCTCTTTTCTCATTTCCAACATCTCCTTTTTTAACTCTTCCTTCTCTTTTTGTTTTTCCTTTTATTTTATTTCTTTTTTTCTCTCTTTTTCTTCTCTCATTCCTTGTTCTTTAGCCATCCATTCCCTAAATTCTAAGTTAAGGTTTTCAAGAGTGTCTCTCTTAGAAGGTTTTCTTTGGTTGACACTCTTACTTGATGAACAACTATGTGCACTAGAATGTGTGTGGGAAGTCATGGTGCTTGGATGCTAAAAACTAAAGGGTAGGCTAAAAACTTTTTTTTTTCAAGCAACACTGCTCTTTTTTTTTTTTTTTTTCTCACCTAAGGTGGCTTGATGAGTCTTTAGAACTCTTAGCCTTTACACATTTTTTCAAAATAAAATAAAAAAAAGTGCAAGAATGTAAAAGAGAAAGGGCTCTAATCGTGCTCCTAAGGTAAATAGTAATGCTTGAGTGAATAAGCACAAAGTAAGGTTACATAATTTTCAAGCAATGCATGCAACTAAAGGCAAAACAACTTAGTAGTTCCAAATACCACTGAACTAATGGTGCTTAAGGAATGATTTAGGGCTGATTTTGAAGTAAATTGATCGCTCAAATTACTAACACAATTCACCCAAGCTAAATTCCATAAAGAGGCACCAATAGTGAAGGTAAACCAAGTGGAAAGCTACTAATAATTCAATATAAAAAAAGAAGCATATAAAGATTTAATTGAGCAAATATTTAAGAACAACAAAGATATTACTATGCTTGAACTAAAAGCATAAAAGACTTAAGAGACTCAATAATAGGTTCACCTCTTAGGAGCTCAATTCAAAATGTTTTTGAAGGCTTTTTGTAAAAATTTTAAGAGGCTAAAACCTAAGGAATTTAAATGAGGCAAAATAGGAAACTAACATGACTAGTATTTGAGAAAACACAAGATTAAGAAAAAAATAGCACACCTAAAAATAGAGCAAAAATTTCAGCAAGAGACTCAAAACAAAAGGCACAACAAAGTGGCCAAAGTTGATCACCACAATGGTGTGGAAAAATCCTCAACCATATGGGTTTAATGGTCACAAATTATTAGGCACACTTTAACATAAAAAATAAGGGAAAACTAAGCAATTTGAACACGAAAATAAGATGTAAAGAAAGGGACAAATAAAAATGCATCAAATTAAATGGAACATATGCGCATAGATAGGAAACAAAAGTGCATATAATAGCAAGAATAAAAAGCTATACTACTAGACAATAAAGGAAATAAAGATGACAAAAAATGAAGGACTTTAAAATAAAGATATTAAAGAGATAAACAACAAAGCAAAAAAAAAACAAATTGAGAAACAATGTGACCTTTAGAAAATGGCTCTAGATACCACTTGATGTGATCTTTGATGATCATGTGCTCAAAGGATCCTTACTAAGGTCACTTGGAATGGAAATGAATTTATAGAGAGGAAAGGAATGGGGTGAGGTGCCACAAATATTAGGTTTGATAAGCCAAAGGGGAGGGGCTACAAGTGAGGGGAGAATCTCCTATTTATACAGGTAGTTAACCTCTTGAACAAGATAACCTAAAAAAGAAGGGCTAGGATTAAAAGGAGAGATCTAAGGGAGGAGGATTGAGAAACAATTCCCTCCTTAGATAATCAAACTTGGTGCCTAAGTTTCTCAAACCAAGGGCCAAGATTCCTTCTTATTAGCTTAGGGGGTTTATGTAGGAAAAGAGGGGTGTAGATATCAAGGCTACCCTTTATTTCCTTCATAAAGACCCAAAAAGCTAAACCCACCCTCTAAATTCCTAAGACACCTCCTAATATAAAAATGGACTAAATACATGTCCCAAATTAAATTCCTAATGCTCGTCAAAATTAAAATAAAGGAAAATTACATTTTATTAACTAAAGTCCCTAGCCTAATATCTTCACTCTCCACAGGAGGTGAAGTCTTCCTTTGTCTGCAAGGGCTAGGTCTTCTTCAATCCTTTTAGCCATGGCCCTAGTGATAGGTCCTTGGCTAGGCATGGTCACATCAACCACTTTTAATGTCTGTTACTTGTCTCTTTTTGCAGGTGCTGATGATGACGAGGACCCTCCAGATTTAAGGTCAAATCCTTCCCAAGGGGGAGAGATGATGTGATCCTCCCTAGCAAGGGCCTATCACTAGGGCCAGGGTTAGGAGAATAGAGGAGGACTTGGCTAGAGTAGATGTAGGAAGACCTCACCACCTCATGCGCATAGTTTTGGAGCTTTAGTTCTGTCTTTTTGACTCTTGTATGTTGTCATAAGTAAAGTGGTTTATAACTTTCCTTTGGCCTTGTATTTGGACATCTTTTCTCGTAGATGATAGGATAGGAGGTGTGCTTAGCCCCTATGTGGAGTGTATTAGCCCCTATGTGGAGTGTAATTGGGCCATTTAGGGGTGTTGGTGGGTTGTTTTATTAATCACACCCCTATTTTCTAATCAAACCCCAATTAGTTAGCACATGAAGCATGGGGGAGACAAGGTGGGGCCTTTGTTCCCCTCTTAAGCACCAGATTCAACTATTAGCCTACATGGCATCCTACATGGAACTTAGTTAGTTCAAAGATCCATGACATTAGGAGCATGTGCTAATTGTTTGAATTTGAAACCTTTTGGATCTACCTCTAAATTTTCCCATGGCCAAGCTAGCTCCCATGCTATAAATAGACTCCTCTACCACTTGTAAAGGGTACACTTGAGTTTTATAAAATTTTGGGAGTTGATTCTTCTTGAGTGTCCCTTCTTCTCATATTTTGAGAGCATTCTTTAGTGTTTTTATCAAGGGTTCCTTCCCTTGTGGCAAGCACCTCCCTTCTAGGCTTATCAAGTTCCTTGTGGTGCCTCCACCTCCCTCTCATTTCTCAACCTTCACTCCATCTTCTTTGTGACCTTCTAAGGAAAGGATCCTGGGGAGCAAAGCAACCAAGGAGGGTTGCATCAGTGATTGACGGTATGAGTGAATGGTGCTTAACAGGGAGTCTTTCTAGATACGGTTAGTAGCAAAATTTAGTATCACAACTATATAATTATTCAACCGTTAGATTTGCTTTATTTTTTTATAGTAGGTTCTTAAGATGTTAATCTTGATTTTCAAAGATGGGATTATGGAATTAATGTCCACAGTGATATAACAGAATTCGAATAAAAATTATGTTTTTAGCATCTTATAAAATACCATATTTTGTCTTGAGTGTCTATAGAATAGTTTAACTATTGGATCTGGTTTATTTTTGTGTAGTAGGTTCATAAGATACTAATATTTATTCTCCACGGTGGAGTCATCTAAATAATGTCCAGAGTGACATAATAGAGTAGAATAACAATTATATTTTTAGCATCTTATAAAATACCATATTTTTTCTTGAGTATCTTTAGAATAGTTTAACCGTTGTATCAAGTTTATTTTTCTGTAGTAGCTTCTTAAGATACTAATATTTATTTTCAACGATGGGATCATCTAAATAATATCCGAAGGGAGAGATAATGGATTGGGTCTATGGTGTATGATTTATAAATGTCTGTCTTGTATTAATGAACATCAACATGATTGGAGATAGTGTGATTGACGGTATGAGTGAAGGGTGCCCAACAGGGAGTCTTTCCATCTACGATTAGTAAAGAAATTTAGTATCACCCTATACGATTTTTCAACTGTTAATTTTACTTTATTTTTTTAGAGTAGGTTCTTAAGATGTTAATCTTTATTTTCAAAGGTAAGATTATCGAAGTAATGTCCAGAGTGACATAATGGAATTAGAATAACAATTATATTTTTAGAATCTTATAAAATACCATATTTTGTCTTAAGTGGTTATAGAATAGTTTAACTGTTGGATCTGGTTTATTTTTGTGTAGTAGGTTCTAAAGATACTAATATTTATTTTCAATGGTGGGATCATCTAAATAATAACCAGAGTGACATAATAAAGTCAGAATAACAATTATACTTTAGCATCTTATACAATATCATATTTTGTCTTGAGTGTCTATAGAATAGTTACTCTTGGATTTGGTTTATTTAAGGTCGTAGGTTCTTAAGATATTAATATTTATTTTCAATGGTGGGATTATCTAAATAATGTCCGTAGTGAGAGATAATGAACTAAGGGTAAGACTTGTATTTTTAGGATCTTAATCATACCTGTAATAGATTTTGTTTTGAGCAACTATACAGTAGGTGAACCATTGGATTTGGTTTATTTTCGGATAATAGGTTTTTAACATATTTGTTTTTCTTTTCAACGGTCATATCCTCAAAATAATGCCCGAAGTGAGAGATAATGGATTAGGTCTGTGGTGTAAGATTTATAAATGTTTGTCATGTCTTTATGAACATCAACATGATTTGAGATAGTGTGATTGACGATATGAAAAAATAGGGCCTAATAGGGAGTGTTTCCAACTACAGTTAGTAAGGAAATTGAGTATCACTGCTATACAATATTTTCAATCGGTAGATTTGCTTTATTTTTTTATAGTAGGTTCTTAAGATGTTAATCTTTACTTTCAAAGGTGGGATTATCAAAGTAATGTCCACAATGACATAATGGAATTGGAATAACAGTTATATTTTTATCATTTTATAAAATATCAAATTTTGTCTTAAGTGTCTATAGAATAGTTTAACTGGTCGATCTTGTTTATTATTGTTTAGTAGGTTCTTAATATTTATTTTTGTGTAGTCGGTTCTTGAATTTCCCAAGAGAGAGATAATGGATTAGGTCTGTGGTGTATAATTTATAAATGTTTGTCATGTATTAATGAACGTCAACATTATTTGAGATAGTGTGATTGATGGTATGAGTGAAGGGTTCCCCACAGGGAGTCTTTCCACCTGCGGTTAGTAAGGAAATTTAGTACCACCCTATACAATTTTTCTACCGTTTATTTTACTTTTTTTTTAGAGTATGTTCTTATGATGTTAATTTTTATTTTCAAAGGTGGGATTATCAAAGTAATGTCCAGAGTGACATAATGGAATTAAAATAACAATATTATTTTTAGCATCTTATAAAATACCATATTTTTTCTTAAGTGTCTATAGAATAGCTTAATTGTTGGATCTGATTTAGTTTTGTGTAGTAGGTTCTTAAGATACTAATATTTATTTTCAATGGTGGAATCATTTAAATAATATAGAGAGTGACATAATAGACTCAGAATAAAAATTATATTTTTAGCATCTTACACAATACCATATTTTCAATGGTGGGATCATCTAAATAATATCCAAAGTGACATAATAGAGTCAGAATAACTCTTGGATTTGGTTTATTTAGGGTAGTAGGTTCTTAAGATATTAATACTTATTTTCCACGGTGAGATCATCTAAATAATGTCCGTTGTTAGAGATAATGAACCCAGAGTAAAAACTATATTTGTAGAGTCTTAATTGTATTGTAGTAGATTTTGTTTTAAGCGTCTATACATTAGTTGAACAGTAGGATTTCGTTTATTTTTGGATAGTAGGTTGATAACATTTTTTTTTCAACGGTCATATCCTCAAAATAATGTCTGAAGTGAGAGATAATGGATTAGGCATGTGGTGTATAATTTATAAATGTCTGTCATGTCTTCATGAACATCAACACGATTTGAGATAGTGTGATTGACAGTATGAAAAAACGGTGCCTAAGACGGAGTGTTTCCAGTTGCGGTTAGTAAGGAAATTTTGTATCACTGCTATACAATATTTTCAACCGATAAATTTGCTTTATTTTTTTATAGTAGGTTCTTATGGTGTTAATCTTTATTTTCAAAGGTGGAATTATCGAAGTAATGTCCACAGTGACATAATGGAATTAGAATAACAATTATATTTTTAGCATCTTATAAAATACCATATTTTTCTTAAGTGTCTATAGAATAGTTTAACTGTTGGATTTGGTTTATTTTTGTGTAGTAGGTTCTTAAGATACTAATATTTATTTTCAACGGTGGGATCATCTAAATAATGTCCAAAGTGACATAATAAAGTCAGAATAACAATGATATTTGTAGCATCTTATACAATACCATATTTTGTCTTGAGTGTCTACAGAATAGTTACTCTTGGATTAGGTTTATTTAGAATAGCAGGTTCTTAAGATATTAATATTTATTTTTCATGGTGGGATCATCTAAATAATGTCCGTAGTGAGAGATAATGAACCCTGAGTAAGAACTGTATTTTTAGAGTCTTAATTGTATTGTAGTAGACTTTGTTTTGAGCGTCCATACATTAGTTGAACAAATGGATTTTGTTTATTTTTGGATAGTAGGTTCTTAACATATTTATTTTTGTTTTCAATGGTCATATCCTCAAAATAATGTTTGAAGTGGGAGATAATAGATTAGGTCTATGATGTATGATTTATAAATGTCTGTCATGTCTTGATGAACATCAACACGATTTGAGATAGTGTGATTGACGGTATGAAAAAATGGTGCGTAACAGGGAGTGTTTCCAGTTGCGGTTAATCTTTATTTTCAATGGTGAGATCATAAAAAAATTTCCAGAGTAACATAATGGAGTTAGAATAACAATTATACTTTTAGCATCTTATACAATACCATATTTTCTCTTTAGTGTTTATAGAACAGTTTAACCGTTGGATCTTATTTATTTTTAGGCAGTTGATTCTTATGATATTAATATTTACTTTCAATGGAGGGATCATCTAAATAATGTCGAAAGTGACATAATAGAGTCAGAATAACAATTATATTTTTAGCATCTTATACGATACCATATTTTGTCTTGAGTTTCTATCGAATAGTTTAACTGTTGGATTTGGTTTATTTTGGTTAATAGGTTCTTAAGATATTAATATTTATTTCTAATGGTGGGATCATCTAAATAATGAACTTAGGTAAGAACTGTATTTTTAGGATGTTAGTCATACCATTAGCAAATTTTGTTTTGAGCGTCTATACATTAGTTGAATAATTGGTTTTGGTGTATTTTTGGACAACAGGTTCTTAACATATTTATTTTTGTTGTCAACGGCCATATCCTCAAAATCATGTCCGAAATGAGATATAATGGGTTAGGTTTGTGTTGCATGGTTTATAAATGTCTGTCATGTACTAATGAGCATCAAGATGGTTTGAGATAGTGTGATTGATGGTATGAGTGAACTGTGCCTAACAGGGAGTCTTTCCAACTACGATTACTAAGCAAATTTAGTATCACCGCTATACAATTGTTGAACGTTAGGTTTGCTTTATTTTTTTATAGTATGTTCTCATTATGTTAATCTTTATATTCAATGATGGGATCATTGAAATAATGTCCAAAGTGACATAATGGATTTAGAATAATAATTATACTTTTAACATCTTACACAATACCATATTTTGTCTTGAGTGTTTATAGAATAGTTTAACCGATGGATCTAGTTTATTTTTGGGCAGTTGATTCTTATTATATTAATATATACTTTTAACGGTGGGATCATCTAAATAATGTCCAGAGTGACATAATAGAGTCAGAATAACTACTATTTTTTTAGCATCTTATACAATACCATATTTTGAGTCTCTATAGAATAGTTTAAATGTTGATTTGGTTTATTTAGGTAATAGGTTCTTAAGATATTAATATTTATTTTCAATGGTAGGATCATCTAAATAATGTCCTTAGTGAGAGATAATGAACTTAGGGTAAGAACTGTATTTTTAGGATCTTAATCATACTTGTAGCAAATTTTGTTTTGAGCATTTATACATTAGTTAAACCGTTGGATTTGGTTTTTTTTCAATAACTTAACATATTTATTTTTGTTTTCAATGGTCAGATCCTCAAAATAATATCTGAAGTAAGAGATAATGGATTAGGTATGTGGTGTATGATTTATAAATGTTTGTCATGTATTAATGAACATCAACACGATTTGAGATAGTGTGATTGATGGTATGAGTCAACGGTACCTAACACGCAGTCATTCTAGTTGCAATTAGGAATGAAATTTAGTACCACCGCTATACAATTGCCCACCCGTTAGATTTTGCTTTATTTTTTTATAGTACATTCTCATGATGTTAATCTTTATTTTCAAGAATGGGATCATCGAAATAATGTCCAGAGTTATGTGATGGATTTAGACTAACAAGTATACTTTTAACATCTTATACAATACCATATTTTGTCTTGAGTATCTATAGAACAGTTTAACTGTTTGGGCAGTTGATTCTTATGATATTAATATTTACTTTCAACAGTGGGATCATCTAAATAATGTCGAAAGTGACATAATAGAGTAAGAATAACAATTATATTTTTAGCATCGTATACAATACCATATTTTGTCTTGAGTCTCTATGGAATAGTTCAACTATTGGATTTAATTTAATTTTGGGTAATAGGTTCTTAAGATTTTAATATTTATTTTCAACAGTGGGATCATCTAAACAATGTCCGTTGTGATAGATAATGAACTCAGGTAAGAACTCTATTTTTACGATCTTAGTCATACGTGTAGCAAATTTTGTTTTAAGCGTCTATAAATTAGTTGAACCAATGGATTCAGTTTATTTTTGGATAACAGGTTCTTAACATATTTACTTTTTGTTATCAACGATCATATCCTCAAAATAATGTCCGAAGTGAGATATAATGGATTAGGTCTATGGTGCATGATTTATAAATGTCTGTCATGTACTAATGAGCATCAAGACGATTTGAGATAGTGTGATTGACGGTCTGAGCGAACGGTGCCTAAAAGGGAGTCTTTCCAGCTGCGGTTACTAAGGAAATTTAGTATCACCACTATACATTTGTTCAACCGTTAGATTTGCTTTATTTTTTTATAGTACGTTCTCATGATGTAATCGTTATTTTCAATGATGGGATCATCGAAATAATGTCCAGAGGAACATAATGGATTTAGAATAACAATTATAGTTTTAGCATCTTATACAATACCGTATTTTGTCTTGAGTAATTATATAATAGTTTAACTGATGGATCTGGTTTACTTTTTGGCAGTTGATTCTTATGATATTAATATCTACTTTCAACGGTGGGATCATCGAAATAATGTGTAGAATGACATAATAGAGGCAGAATAACAATTATATTTTTAGCAACTTATACAATACCTTATTTTATCTTGAGTCTCTATAGAATAGCTTAAGTGTTGGATTTGGTTTATTTTTGGTAATAGGTTCTTAAGATATTAATATTTATTTCCAACGGTGGGATCATCTAAATAATTTCCATAGAGAGAGATAATGAAATCAGGGTAAGAACTGTATTTTTAGGATTTTAATCATACCTCTAGCAGATTTTATTTTGAGCATCTACACATTTGTTGAACCGTTGGATTTGGTTTATTTTTGGATAACATGTTCTTAACATATTTATTTATGTTTTCAACGGTCATATCCTCAACATGATTTATAAATGTCTGTCATGTATTAATGAACATCAAGATGATTTGAGATAGTGTGATTGATGGTATAAGTAAACGGTGCCTAACAGGGAGTCTTTCCAGCTGCGGTTACTAAGGAAATTTAGTATCACCGCTATACAATTGTTCAACCCTTAGATTTGCTTTATTTTTTTCTAGTGGGTTCTTAAGGTTTTAATCTTTATTTTCAAAGGTGGGATTATCAAACTAATGTCCACAGCGACATAATGGAATTAGAATAAAAATTATACTTTTAGCATCTTATACAATACCATATTTTGTCTTGAGTGTCTATAGAATAGTTTAATCGTGGGATCTAGTTTATTTTTTGGCAGTTGATTTTTATGATATTAATATTTACTTTCAACGGTGGAATCATCTAAATAATGTCCAGAGTGACATAATAGAGTCAGAATAATCATTATATTTTTAGCATCTTATAAAATACCATTGTTTGTCTTGAGTGTCTATAGAATAGTCTAACTTTTGGATTTGGTTTATTTTGGGTAATAAGTTCTTAAGATATTAATATTTATTTTCAATGTGGGATCATCCATAGTGAGACATATACTATCCAAAAATAAACCAAATCCAATGGTTAAACCATTCTATAGACACTCAAGAGAAAATACGGTATCGTATAAGATGCTAAAAGTATAATCGTTATTCTAACTCCATTATGTCAATCGGGACATTATTTCGACGATCCAACCATTGGAAATAAAGATTAACATCTTACGAACCTACTATAAAAAATTAAACAAAATATAACGGTTGAACAATTGGATAGCAGTAGTACTAAATTTCATTCCTAACTACAGCTAGAATGACTCCCTCTTAGGCACCGTTGACTCACATCATCAATCACACTATCTCAAATCATGTTCGTGTTAAATAATACATCACACACATTTATAAATAATACACAAAACATCTAATCCATTATGTCTCACTTCGGACATTATTTTGAGGATCTCACCGTTCAAACAAGAATAAATATGTTAAGAACCTACTACTATCCAACGATAAACCAAATCCACCACTTCAATTAATGTATAGACACTCAAAACGAAAACTACTATAGGTATAACTAAGATCCTAAAAATACAGTTCTTACTCTGAGTTCATTATCTCTCACTACGAAATTAGTTAGATGATCCCACTAATGAAAATAAAAATTAATATCTTAAGAATCTACTATCCAAAAATAAACCAAATCCAACGGTTAAACTGTTCTATATATAGTTAAGACAAAATACGGTATCGTATAAGATGCTAAAAATACAATTGTTATTCTAACTCGATTATATCACTCGAAACATTATTTTGACGATCCAACCATTGGAAATAAAGATTAACATCTTACGAACCTACTACCAAAAATTAAACAAAATATAACAGTTGAACAATTGGAGAGCGGTGGTACTAAATTTCATTCCTAATTGCAGCTAGAATGACTCCCTCTTAGGCACCCTTGACTCATATCATTAATCACACTATCTCAAATCATATTCGTGTTAAATAATAAATTGCACACATTCATAAATGATACACCAAACATCTAATCCATTATCTCTCACTTCGGACATTATCTTGGAACGTTATTTCGAGGATCCAACCATTGGAAATGAAGATTAACATATTATGGACCCACTACGAAAAGTTAAAAAAAATATAATAGTTCAAAAATTGGATAGCGGTGGTACTAAATTTCATTCCTAACTACAGCTAGAATGACTCCCTCTCAGGCACCCTTGACTCATATCATCAATCACACTATCTTAAATTATGTTTGTGTTAAATAATACATTAAACACATTCATAAATGATACACCGAACATCTAATCCATTATCTCTCACTTCGAACACTATTTTGAGGATCTTACGGTTGAAACAAGAATAAATATGTTAAGAACCTACTATCCATAGATAAACCAAATCAACCAGTTGAACTAATATATAGACGCTAAAAAGGAAATCTCTTATAGGTATAACTAAGATCCTAAAAAGAAAGTTCTTACTTTGAGTTCATTATCTCTCATTACGAACATTAGTTACATGATCCCACCGTTGAAAATAAATATTAATATCTTAAGAATCTACTATTCAAAATAAAAACCAAATCTAGCGGTTAAACTATTCTATAGACACTCAAGGAAAAATATAGTATCGTGTAAGATGCTTAAAATATAATTGTTATTCTAACTCCATTATGTCACTCGGAACATTATTTCGACGATCCAACCATTGGAAATGAAGATTAATATGTTATGGACCCACTACAAAAAGTTAAAAAAAATATAACAGTTAAAAAATTGGATAGCGGTGGTACTAAATTTCATTCTTAATTACAGCTAGGATCACTCCCTCTTAGGCACCCTTGACTCATATCATCAACCACACTATCTCAAATCATATTCGTGTTTAAATAATACATCGCATTCATAAATGATACACCAAACATCTAATCCTTTATCTCTCACTTCAGACATTATTTTGAAGATCTTACCGTTGAAACAAGAATAAATATGCTAAGAACTACTATCCAAAGATAAACCAAATGAACCAGTTCAACTAATGTATAGACACTCAAAACGAAATCTACTATAGGTATAACTTAGGTCCTAAAAATACAGTTCTTACTCTGACTGGATTATCTGTCACTATGAACATTAGTTAGATGACAACACTATTGGAAATAAATACTAATATCTTAAGAATGCACTATCGAAAAATAAACCAACTCCAACGGTTGAACTATTCTATACATACGCAAGACAAAATACGGTATCTTATAAGATGTTAAAAATATAATTTTTATTCTAACTCCATTATATCACTCAGAACATTATTTCAACTATCCAACCATTGGAAATGAAGATTAACATGTTACGGACCCACTACGAAAAGTTAAACAAAATATAATAGTTAAAAAATTGGATAGCGGTGGTATGAAATTTCATTCCTAACTACAGCTATAATGACTCCGTATCAGGCATCAATGACTTATATCATCAATCACACTATCTTAAATCATGTTTGTGATAAATAATACATCGAACACATTCATAAATAATACACCAAACATCTAATCCATTATCTCTCACTTCGAACACTATTTTGAGGATCTTACCGTTGAAACAAGAATAAATATGTTAAGAACCTACTATCCAAAGATAAACCAAATTAACCAGTTCAACTAATATATAGACGCTAAAAACGAAATCTACTATAGGTATAACTAAGATCCTAAAAATACAGTTCTTAATCTGATTTCATTATCTCTCACTACGAACATTAGTTAGATGATGCCACCGTTAAAAATAAATATTAATATCTTAAGAATCTATTATCCAAAAAAAAAACAAATCCAGCGGTAAAACTATTCTATAGACAGTCAAGGAAAAATATGGTATCGTATAAGATGCTAAAAGTATGATTGTTATTCTAACTCCATTATGTCACTCGGAACATTATTTCGACGATCCAACCGTTGGAAATAAAGATTAACATCTTATGAACCTACTATGAAAAATTAAACAAAACACAACAGTTGAACAATTTGATAGTGGTGGTACTAAATTTTATTCCTAACAAAAGCTCGAATGACTCCCTCTTAGGCACCGTTGACTCATATTATCAATCACATTATCTCAAATCATGTTCATGTTAAAGAATACATCGTACACATTTATAAACGATACACCAAACATCTAATCCATTATCTCTCACTTCGGACATTTTTTTGAGGATCATACCATTGAAACAAGAATAAATATGTTACGAACCTACTATCCAAAGATAAATCAAATCAACAAGTTCAACTGATGTATAGACGCCCAAAACAAAATCTACTATAGGTATAACTAAGATCCTAAAAATACAGTTCTTACTCTGAGTTCATTATCTCTCACTACGAACATTAGTTAAATGATCCCACTGTTTAAAATAAA
Organism: Psophocarpus tetragonolobus; assembly: GCA_037954015.1. Taxonomy (NCBI): domain Eukaryota; kingdom Viridiplantae; phylum Streptophyta; class Magnoliopsida; order Fabales; family Fabaceae; genus Psophocarpus; species Psophocarpus tetragonolobus. Next base: position 26,916,125 of record CM075691.1, read on the forward strand.
TATCAATATCTTAAGAATCTACTATCCAAAAAAAAAAAACAAATCCAGCGGTAAAACTATTGTATAGACACTCAAGGAAAAATACGGTATCGTATAAGATGTTAAAAATATAATTGTTATTCTAACTCCATTAGGTTGCTCGGAACATTATTTCAACGATCCAACCATTGGAAATGAAGATTAATATGTTACGGACCCACTACGAAAAGTTAAACAAAATATAACAGTTCAAAAATTGGATAATGGTGGTACTAAATTTCATTCTTAACTATAGCTAGAATGACTCCCTCTTAGGCACCCTTGACTCATGTCATCAATCACACTATCTCAAATCATATTCGTGTTAAATAATACATCCCACACATTCATAAATGATACACCAAACATCTAATCAATTATCTCTCACTTTGGACACTATTTTGAGGATCTTACCATTGAAACAATAATAAATATATTAAGAACCTACTATCCAAAGATAAACCGAATTAACTAGTTCAACTAATGTATAGATGCTAAAACCGAAATCTACTATAGGTATAATTAAGATCCTAAAAAGAAAGTTCTTACTATGAGTTCATTATCTTTCACTACAAACGTTAGTTAGATGATCCCACCGTTGTTAATAAATAATAATATCTTAAGAATCTACTACCTAAAAATAAATCAAATCCAACTGTTAAACTAGTTTATAGACACTCAAGACAAAATACGATATCGTATAAGATGCTAAAAATATAATTGTTATTCTAACTCCATTATGTCACTCATAACATTATTTGGACGATCCAACTATTGGAAATAAAGATTAACATCTTACGAACATACTATGAAAAGTTAAACAAAATATAACAGTTGAACAATTAGATAGCGATGATACTAAATTTCATTCCTAATTGTGGCTAGAATGACTCCCTCTTAGGCCCCATTGACTCATATACACAATCACACTATCTAAAATCATGTTCATGTTAAATAATTCATCACACACATTTATAAATGATACGCCAAACATCTAATCCATTATCTCTCACTTCGGACATTATTTTGAGGATCTTAGCGTTGAAACAAGAATAAATATGTTAAGAACCTACTATCCAAAGATAAACCAAATCAACTAGTTCAAGTAATGTATAGACTCTCAAAACGAAATCTACTATAGGTATAACTAAGATCCTAAAAATACAATTCTTACTTTTAGTTCATTATCTCTCACTACGAACATTAGTTAGATGATCCCACCGTTGAAAATAAATATTAATATCTCAAGAATCTGCTATCCAAAAATAAATGAAATACAACAGTTAAACTATTCTATAAACACTCAAGGAAAAATACGGTATTGTATAAGATACTATGATAGCGAAGAAGAGGTAACCTAGTCTAACCTTGAAACTTGTTTTTCATTTGATGAACTTCAAGAAGCATTTAATCATCTGCATAAAGAATCATTAAACCTTGGAACACTAGTATCATTTTCCAAGAAAACAATTTCAAACTTAGAAGTAGAAATTTTAAAATTAAATAAAGAATTAGAGTATCTTAGATTTGAAGTTAACACACTAGAGTTAAATTCAAAACAAACAATTGAAAACAATATAGAAAATAAACTTCATTCATCTGCATCATGCAGTAAATATAAAGAAGAAATTGTTAATCCAAAAATCACACTTGCTAAATTCACTTCGGGCAAGAGCAATTTAGATATTTTATTAGGAAAACAAAGATGTGTCTTTGATAAAGCAGGAATAGGATATAATCCTTTAAAACAATAGAAAATGTATAAAAATTTCTTCGTATCCACTCAAGCAACTAGTTCTCCATTTTTGACATGCTTTTATTCTTGCAAGAAAGGACATAGTGCATCAATATGCCATTTTAGGAAAAACAATAATAAAAATAGATATATGATATGGGTTCCAAAAGGATCCTCAATTAAAACTAACACACAAGGACCCAAGAAAATTTGGGTATCAAAATCATGTAATCTATTTTGTGTTTTAAGGAATCTTTGAAGAAAAACTAGTACATTGATAGTGGTTGCTTAAAACATATGACGGGAGATACTTCAAAGTTTCTCATCTTGAATCCCAAGAACAATGGACATGTAACTTATGGAGACAACAACAAAGGTAAAATTCTAGGGGTCGAAAAAATTGGTAGGAACCTCTCTTATTCATTATCTTTCACTACGAACATTATTTAAATGATCCCACCGTTGAAAATAAATACTAATATCTTAAGAATGCACTATCCAAAAACAAACCAAATCCAACGGTTAAACTATTCTATAGATACTCAAGACAAAATACGGTATCTTATAAGATGGTAAAAGTATAATTGTTATTTTAACTCCATTATGTCACTCGGAACATTATTTCGATGATCCAACCATTGGAAATAAAGATTAACATCTTACGAACCTACTATGAAAAATTAAACAAAATACAACAGTTGAACAATTCGATAGTGGTGGTACTAAATTTTATTCCTAACAGAAGCTAGAATGACCCCCTCTTAGGCACCGTTGACTCATATTATCAATCACACTATCTCAAATCATGTTCATGTTAAAGAATATATCGTACACATTTATAAATGATACACAAAATATCTAATCCATTATCTCTCACTTCGGACATTATTTTGAGGATCATACCATTGAAACAAGAATAAATATGTTACGAACCTACAATCCAAAGATAAATCAAATCAACAAGTTCAACTGATGTATAGACACCCAAAATGAAATCTACTATAGGTATAACTAAGATCCTAAAAATACAATTCTTACTCTGAGTTCATTATCTCTCACTACGAACATTAGTTACATGATCCCACTGTTGAAAATAAATATAAATATCTTATGAATGCACTATCATAAATCAAACCAAATCTGACGGTAAAACTATTCTATGACACTAAAGATGAAATACAGTATCGTACAAGATGCTAAAAATATAATTGTTATTCTAACTCCATTATGTCATTTGGAACATTATTTTAACTATCTAACCATTGGAAATAAAGATTAACATATTATGAACCTACTATGAAAAATTAAACAAAATATAACAGTTGAACAATTGGATAGCGGTGGTACTAAATTTCAATCCTAACTGTAGCTAAAATGACTCCCTCTTAGGCACCGTTGACTCATATCATCAATCAGAGTATCTCAAATCATGTTCATGTTAAATAATACATCACACACATTTATAAATCATACACCAAATATGATGCATGCTTCCCTTGATCTTTTTCTAGAGGTTTTCTTCTTTGGTGAAATGATTTATAGAGAGGTAAGAAGTGAGGGTGTTAGGCGTCACTTAAGGGTAAGATAAGCCTAATAGGGGAAGGTTTTCCACAAGGGATGGAACCCTTGATAAAAAGATAAGGAATTCTCAAAGAGAGGGGGAGGGACACTAAGAGAGAAATTCGGCCAACTTGGGTGTTTTCATTCAACAAAGTGTAAAAAATAAAAGAGTGTGAAGGAGCACCTTTTTATAGAGGGAGCTCTTGGACAAGTCAAGAAGGAAAGGAAGGGCTAAGATTAAAAGGAGTCATCCAAGGGAAGAGGATTGAAGCCCAAAGTCCAATCAATCCCCTCCTTTATATGAGAATTGGTGCCCAAGCTACCTCATCCAAGGGCCAAGATTACTCCTTTATTATTTTTTGGTTTTATTTAGGAAAAGAGGTTGTAGTTATCAAACTACCCTGTTATTTCCTAAATAAAGGCCCAAAAGCTAATCTTACCCCTTCTTATTACTAAGACACCTCCTAGAAAATTAAATGGACTAATACATGTCTAAAATAAAATGCTAGGTTCCTAAAAGAAAAATTACAAGTAAATAAGTCATGGTTTGCACAACTTGATGGTCATATGGAGGTGAGATTTTCCTCCATCTACTCTAGCCATGTCTTCTTCTATTCTCCTAGCCATGGCCCTAGTGATAAGGCATTTGCTTAGGGAACATGCATCATCTCCTCCCCCTTGGGAAGGATTTGACCTCAAATCTGATAGGTCCTCCTCTTCTTCATCAGTGCCTACAAAAGGGATCAAATCAAAAACATTAAAGGTAGTACTGACACCATAGTCCTCAAGGAGATCTAATATGTATTCATTATTGTTCACTCTCTTGAGGACTTGAAAGGAACGATCTCCTCCGGGGCTAAGCTTGGACTTCTTTTGAGTAGGGAAGTGATCCTTCCTCAAATGAAGCCATACCCAATCCCCTTCATCGAAGATAATTTCTTTCCTGCCCCTATTGACTTTACTAGCATACTCCCTTGAATGATGTTCAATATTGGCCTTTACCCTCTCATGTAATTTTTTAACAAAATCCGCTCTTGCTATTCCTTTTTTGTGAACAGAAGAAGGGAATGATAAGGGCAAGATATCAAGAGGAGTGAGGGGGTTGAAGCCATAAACAACTTCAAAGGGAGAATGCTTGGTGGTCCTTTGAACCACTCGGTTGTATGCAAACTCAATATGGGGTAGGTATTCATCCCAAGACTTGTGATTTCCTCGAAGAAGTGCCCTAAGCATAGTAGATAGAGATCTATTTACTACCTCAGTCTGCTCATCAGTTTGGGGGTGACATGTGGTAGAAAATAAGAGTTTAGTTCCTATCCTTGCCCACAATGTTTTCCATAAGTGGCTAAGGAACTTCACATCTCTATCAGAGACTATGGATTGGGGAATTCCATGTAAACGGACAACTTCTTTAAAGAAAAGTCTCGCGATGTTTCTCGCATCATCTATCTTGTGGCATAGTATAAAGTGAGCCATTTTTTAAAATCTATCTACCACCACAAAGATAAAGTCTGCACCTCGTTGGGTTTAACGCAGGCCAAGGATGAAATCCATACTAATATCCAGCCAAGATGCAGAAGGAGCAGTGTGTACAATCCATGAGCCATTATCTTAGACTTAGCTTGCAAGCAAGCAATGCATCTACGAAAATATCTATAGACGTATTTCTTCATGTAGGGCCAAAAGAATTTTTCTTGTAAAAGTAGAAGAGTTTTGTTAATTCCAAAATGCCCCATGAGCCCACCCTCATGGTTCTCTTTTGTTAGTAGATTTCTCATAGATCCTTGGGGTACACAAAGTCTGCTACCTTTGAAAAGGTACCCCTCACTCATAAAAAACCCATTTTGGGTTTTACATGCAGATGGAGAGGCAACATAAATGGATCCAAAATCCTTATCAGAAAGGTACATTTCTCTAATATTATCAAATCCAAGAATCTTTGCACTCAAGGTGGTGTAAACGGTATGTCTACGAGACAAAGCATCAGCCACCACATTATGTTTTCCTTTCATGTATTTGATGATATAAGGGAAAGTCTCAAGAAATTTTACCAATTTAGCATACCTTTTATTAAGCTTGCCTTGACCCTTCAAATACTTAAGTGACTCATGGTCACTATGAATGATGAACTCCTTGGGTACAAGATAATGTTCCCAAGTTTGCAGGGCCCTTATCAAAGAGTAAAACTCTTTATCATAGGTGGGGTAGTTCAAGGTGGCTCCATTTGGTTTTTTGCTAAAATAAGCCACGAGATGACCACCTTGTAACAACACAACTCCCACACCCACTCCCAATGCATCACACTCTAGCTCAAAAGTTTTAGAAAAGTCAGGAAGAGCTAAAACTGGTGCATGGGGCAGTTTCTCTTGATAAGTTCAAAGGCTTTTTGTTGTTTTTCACCCCAAAGGAAAGGAGTATCCTTCTTCACTAAGTCATTGATTGGTGAGAAAAGTGTGGAGAAGTTAAGCCCTTGTAAAAGCTCGCGAGACCATGAAAACTCTTGATCTCAGTCACACTTTTTGGAGTGGTCCATTCTTGGATGGCTTTGATTTTGTTGCGGTCCACTTGAACCCCATTTTTATTAACTATAAAACCTAAGAACACCACACTCTCCACACAAAAAATTATTTCCATAGAGTTTTTGTGACCTAAGAATGCAAAAGACGTGCCTAAAATGGCCTACATGTTCATCTAGGCTCTTGCTATACACTAAGATATCATCAAAATAAACAACACAAAACCTACCTAAGCAATCCTTAAGGACATGATTCATAAGCCTTATGAAGGTGCTTGGGGCATTAGTAAGCCCAAAGGGCATTACTAACCACTCCTAAAGCCCAAATTTGGTCTTAAAAGTGGTTTCCACTCATCACCCTCTTTGATGCGGATTTGGTGATAACCACTTCTAAGGTCAATTTTTGAAAATAATTGAGCCCCATGCAACTTATCAAGGATGTCATCAAGTCTAGGGATAGGGTGCCTATATTTGATGGTGATGTTATTGATTGCTCGACAATCAATGCACATCCTCCATTGTCCATTCTTCTTGGGCACCAACAAGACTGGTACAGCACAAAGGCTGAGGCTCTGATACGAATGCAAAAATCAATGACTTTTCATTTTTTGTAACGTTTCATTAATTTAGGAATTAATGTAACATGCAATTAATCATATGTGATAATTGCGTGATAATGAAGTATTTAATTTTTCTTTTAGAAGTTATGATTTTGAATAGCCACCTAGTTCTGTAAATAGGGGCTGAATTGTACTCAAAGAGCCATTGAATTAGTGAAATTATAATTGAGTTTTACCCTTTTGTGAGAGATGAATTTTTCTTTAGAACTTATCAAGGAATTTTTCCTTGTGGCACTTTGCTAGACTTATCAAGGGTAAATCACCACCCTTGTGGCGTCATATGACTTATCTTCCATCCTTGGAAGTGGCGTCATTTATCCCTTCGTTAAACCATTTTCATGCTTTCTATTTTCTTGTTTACCCAATTCTCATTGTTTTGTTAACTTATTACCTTCCAACTTAGATAGATCCGCAAAACGAATCCAACCGCTTTGGATTTCTATCAGTTGGTATCAGAGTTTCGGCTCTAGTTTGGAATTATGGTGGATATTTTTTATACAAGGTGTTTAATTGAAGGTCATTTGTGTTTATTTGCAGTTGATGGAGGAAGTTGCAGCAACGTCGTGAGCGAAAGATTGGTGAATAAACTCAACTTATCGACGAGTCTTCATCCTAGCCAAACTAAGTTTAAATTCACTATTGGAAAATTCGTGGATGAAGTGACATGCGATATTGCTCCCATTGACTCATGTCATTTTCTTTTAGGGAGATCTTGGCTGAAGGATAAAAAGATTAATCCTGAAAAATTTTCAGTTTCTTTGGTGCATGAAGGACGTAAGCTTAATTTGAAATTTCTGGTACCAAGCCAAGTTTGTGATGATCAACTTAAGTTGAAGGAGAAAATAGAAAAAGAGAGAGAAGAAAAGAGAAAAAAAGAAAAAGAAAAGAGAGAAGAGGAAGAGAGCGAAAAGGAAAGAGAAAGACAAAAAAAGAACTATAAAATTTTAACTGCTATTGATTTTTCTTCTTCTCTTGATATTATAAATGCACAGGATCATGTGTATACAACCTACAAATGGTCATGGGTAAGGAATAAAAATATTGATATCACTCCTAGAGCGTCATTGTACATCGATTCCACTGTTGAAATTCAAACTCATAAGAAAAATTTTAAAGTCTGGGTTTGGGCACCAAAAAGGAGAACTTCTTTGATGCATGATTTTTTACAAGTTGTATTTTCTCCTGGAGGTTGTTTTGTTCATTATAAGTAAATAAAATTTGTAGGAAAATAAAGTCATAGATTCGAGGACGAATTTTTTCGAAGAAGGAGGGAATGATATGAATGCAAAAAACAATGACTTTTCGTTTTTTGTAACGTTTTATTAATTTAGGAATTAATGTAACATGCAATTAATCATATGTGATAATTGCGTGATAATGAAGTATTTAATTTTTCTTTAAGAAGTTATGATTTTGAACAGCCACCTAGTTCTATAAATAGGGGCTGAATTGTACTCAAAGGACAATTGAATTAGTGAAATTATATTTGGGTTTAACCCTTTTGTGAGCGATGAATTTCTCTTTAGAACTTATCAAGGAATTTTTCCTTGTGGTGTTCTGCTAGACTTATCAAGGGTAAATCACTACTCTTGTGGCGTCATATGACTTATCTTCCATCCTTGGAAGTGGCGTCATTTATCCCTTCGTTAAACCATTTTCATCCTTTCCATTTTCTTGTTTACCTAATTCTCATTGTTTTGTTAACTTATTACCTTCCAACCTAGATAGCTCCGCAAAACGAATCCAACCTTTCTGGATTTCTATCAGGCTCTCTTGAACCCAACCCTTCTCCAATAGTTCTTCGACTTGAGACTCAATTTCTTTGGTTTCCACGAGGTTAGTCCTATAAGCAGGCCTATTAGGTAGGCTAGCCCCGGGTACCAAGTCTATTTGGTGTTCTATACCCTTAATTGGAGGAAGTCTTTTGGCAACTTTGTTAAGGAATATATCACCAAATTCTTTTAAAAGCTCTTGAACCTCTTGAGGTAGGTTCTCATGTCCAAGTTCTATGGCAGTGCTAGAATTAGAGGGGGAAGAAGTAGAGGGGGAAGAAACGGGTGATGTCTCTTTGCAAAAGAGGAGATAAAAAGATTTATTAGACAAGGGAGCTTTTCAAGCTTTAAGGGTAAAGCTTTTTCTTTGTTTTTCCTATTTTTGTTTTTTTTTCTTCATCTCTCTTATGCCTCATGATGAATTAGTCCTCTGCCACTTGGGAAGGTGTCAGATGACATAATTTGATACGCTTATCCTTATGAGTGAGGATGATATTATTGGAATGACCATGGTGTATGGCTTGTTTATCAAATTTCCATGGTCTTCCTAGCAAGATATGGCCAGCTTCCATTGAGACTATGTCATATAGGATCTCATCTTTATAAGACCCAATGGAAATTGGAACCTTTACTTGCTCATTGACCTCCATTTCCCCTTGCTCATTGAGCCATTGAAGCTTGTAAGGTTTAGGGTGGGGAAGTGGGGTCAAGGCTAGTTTTTCTACCAACCTTGAGCTACAACAGTTGCAACATGACCCACTATCTACAATGAGGAGCATATTTTATCATTCACCTTGTAGTGGGTGTGAAATATGTTCTCCCTTTGAGATGAAGATAATTTCAAAGGTTGGCTTCCAAGAAGTCTTCTTATCATTAAAAGGTCTCCCTCATGTGCATAAGCAGTCTCATCATAGTTAGAATTGTATGCATAGACCCCATCTTCCTCACTCTCACTAGAGGAGGAAGGTGAGCTAGACTCACTACTATAAACATCTTGGACCCTCATGATGATGTTTCTCTTAGTAGGGCATTGAGAGGCAATGTGGCCTCTCCCAAGACACTTAAAGCATTTGATACTACTAACTTTCTCTCGAGAGTTAGCAGTAGGGGGCGTTCTTTCTAAATGTGATACTTGATGCTCTTTGTGATGCTTAGAGTGTCCCTCTTTGGGGTAGCTCTTGGAAGAAGTCCCCTTTGGTTGGTCCCTCTTTACATAAGGAGGATGGTCTCTTTTAAAGCTTTTTCTTTGCAATTGATTTTCCACCTTGATGCGAAGTTGGACAACTCATTAAGGTTATTGTATGAGAAGAGCTCAACTTTGTCACGAATTTCGGTGCTCAACCCACACAAAAACCTTGCCATAGTGGCCTTGGGTTCTTCAATGATACCCGCCCTCAAGATAAGAAGTTCCATCCTTTGTCTATACTCTTCTACACTAAGGTTGGTTTGCCTTAGTCTTTGGAGTCTTTCCAAAAGATCTCTTTCATACCAAGAGGGTATATGCCTTCTCCTTAAAGCACTTCTAAGATCATTCCAATATTTTATTGAAGGCATATTAGTGCAGATTCTTTCATTGGTTAACCCAACCCACCAATGCATGGCATGCCCTTGGAAGCTAAGGGTTGTCATAGGAACTTTCCTTTCTTCTCTTACCTCATGGCAGGTAAAGAGTTGTTCTATCTTGATTTCCCAATCAAGGTAGGCTTCCACATCCTCCCTCCCATGAAATAGGGGAGATCAACTTTGGGCTTCTTTGGAGGGCCCCCATTATTGTGCATGGATGAATGGGAATGTATTCTAAAATGGTTATAATATTCTTCCTCACTTTCACTCTTATTATTGCGTCTTGAGGATGAACCTATGACTATTCTTTTCATTTTATAATCCTCACCACTCTCATGCTTCCTTTTTTCCTCTTCTCTTTCTTTTTTCTTTCTCTTTCTTTTTTTCTTTCTTTTTCCTTTCTTTCTTTTCTTTCTTGGTCTTCTCTCCTTTCTCTTAGTCTTCTTTCCTTTTTCTCTTTTTTTTCTCTTTTCTCTTATTCTCTTTCTTTTGCTTTTGTTTTCTCTTTGGCTTCATTTTCTTTCCTTTTTTATTCTCTCCTCTCTTGCTCTTTTGCCATCACTCTCTAAAATCCATGTTTAAGTTTTCTAGAGTGTAATCCTTGGAAACTCTTCTTTGGTTTACACTCTTGTTTGATGATTGGCTATCACGAGCACTAGAGTGAATTGTGATGTCATTGTTCTTGGATTCTAAGAGACTAAGGTAGGCCAAAAAACTTTTTTTTAAACAAACACTCCTCTCTTTTTGTGTTTTCTTACCTAAAATGGCTTGATGAGTCTTTGGAACTCTTTAGCCTTCTAAGCGCTTTAAATAAGAAAAATAAAGCAAGAATTTTAAAGCAAAAATTCAAAAGAGAAGGGATCTAAAGCAAGCTCCTAACGTGTTAAAGGAAGTGTACCACTTCTCCCTTCTTCACCTAATTTGCGAGAAACTAAAAAATTGACTAAATCTTATTACAATCAAAGGGAGGGCCTTAAGGGCACTCAAACTCCCAACTAAAAAATTAATACACCCAAATTAAAGAAAAAGTAAAGTCTTCAAAAAATGATTCTCCAAATGCTCCCTCAAATCAAAGTCCTCACGGCTAGGTGTGTTTCCTTTTGAGGTGATCCCTAAAATACGCTACCCTTGTGGTAAGCTCCTTCTTCAAGCTTTCCCCCAAAAGTGGCACTAACACACAAACCAAAGAAACCAAAAGTAGTAAGGGGAGGTGCGAATAGAAACTCAAAAAGCAATAAAAGATAACACAATCAAAAGGACACTTAACCAAATGGTAAAAGTATATAAGACAAACTAGAAAGATGATTTAAAAGACAAGCAACAACTAAAAGGTAAACAAAAGAAAGAGAGCAAACAATGGAATACCTAAGAATGACACTAGATTAAAGAGTAGAAAGATACAAATGTCAAGTTCTAGTGTACCAAAAGTAATAAAATTTCTTTTAAGGTTCCAAGTTCAACGTTGAAGCACTTGCTAATTTTAGGTTAGGTACATCAAATGAATTTTTTCAAACTTTCTTTTCTTTTGTTTGTTCTTTTTTTTCTTGAATCCTTCGTTGTTGTTTTTTTTGGATTTTATTTTAGACTTTGTTTTCTTGTTTTTTTTAATATTTACTAGATGCACCTAACTTGATTGTAAATTTAGTGCTTAATAACAAAGATTTATGCGCTTGGAACGATAAAGAAAATTAAAAGCAACAATTTAGGTACTACTAGAAATGACTTCAAAATGAAAAGTTATGTGTTAATGGTTTAGTAGTTTGGTGTGCCACTGGACTCAAGCTTTGTTAAGTTTTTAGTAATTTGTTGAACACAAATACCAAACTTATAGCTTAAGTGAAAACACCCACAAACAAGAACTACTTTTACCACACAAATGAGCTACTAATTATGCGTATAAGGAAAATAAAGACAAAGGGAATTGAGCAACTAATTTGGAATTTTTTTTTTTTGAAGAATATGCTTGAAACTAAAAGCACATGAACCTCTAAAGAGACTTAGACATGAGGTATGACCCTTTATGTTGCTCAATTTAAGAAGTTTCAAAAGCTTTTTTGTAAAAACAAAAGAGGCTAAACTTAAAAGAAATTAATAGACAAAATGGGAAACTATAAACATGACTTATAGACAACTACACAAGAGTATAAAAGTGAAAAATAAAAGCTAAAAATAAGGCAAAAACAAGGCAACTAGGCACAAGGAAACACAAGAATTTGGTCTAAATTTCTTGACCACAAGGTTGTGGAATTCACCACAACGGCATGGATTTTTAGCAAGAAATTCTCAAGACCAAAATTCAAGCAAGAAAGCACCCAACTCAAAGCTTAAGCGGAAATTAATGAATATGGGAGAGACGTAGATGCAAAGAAAGAAACAACATAAATTGCATCAAGCAAAAAATAAATGGCACAAAGAGAAACAAAGTAAAGTACAACTAAAAAAAATAAACTCAAGACATAAATGGAAATGATAAACAACAATGAAAGCTAGAAAGAAATTGTGGAAATTAAAGGCAAGAACAATAATAAAAAAAAAACGCAAAGAATAAATGAGGTAGGAAGAAAATTTAGACCTCTAGAACCAATGCTCTAGCTACCAAATGATGCATGCCTCCCTTGATCTTTTTCTAGAGGTTTTCTTTGGTGAAATGGTTTATGGAGAGGTAAGAATTGAGGGTGTTAGGCACCACTTAAGGGTAAGATAAGCCTAATAGGGGAAGGTTTGCCATAAAGGATGGAACCCTTGATAAAAATCTAAGGAATTCTCAAAGATAGGGGGAGGGACACTAAGAGAGAAATTCGGCCAACTAGGGTGTTTTCATTCAACAATGTGTAAAAAATACAAGAGTGTAAAGGTGCACCTTTTTATAGAGGGAGCTAACCTCTTGGAAAAGTCAAAAAGGAAAGGAAGGGCTAGGATTAAAAGGAGTCATCCAAGAGAGGAGGATTGAAGCCCAAAGTCCAATCAATCCCCTCTTTTAGATGAGAATTGGTGCCTAAGCTACCTCATCTAAGGGCCAACATTACTCCTTTATTAGTTTTGGGTTTTATTTAGGAAAAGAGGTTGTAGTTATCAAACTACCCCCTTATTTCCTAAATAAAGGCCCAAAAGCTAATCTTACCCCTTCTTATTACTAAGACACCTCCTAGAAAATTAAATGGACTAATACATGTCCAAAAGAAAATCCTAGGTTACTAAAAAAAAATTACAAGTAAATAAGTCATGGCTTGCACAACTTGATGGTCATATGGAGGTGAGATCTTCCTCCATCTACTCTAGCCATGTCTTCTTCTACTCTACTAGCCATGACCCTAGTGATAGGGCCCTTGCTTAGGGAACATGCATCAAAACATCCATTATCTCTCACTTTGGACATTATTTTGAGGATCTTATAGCTGAAACAAGAATAAATATGTTAAGAACCTAGAATCCAAAGATAAACAAATCAAAATGTCCAACTAACCTATAGACGCTCAAAACGAAATCTACTATAGGTGTAACTAAGATCCTAAAAATACAATTCTTACTCTGAGTTCGTTATCTCTCGCTGCGAAGATTAGTTGGATGAGCCCACCGTTGAAAATAAATATTAATATCTTAAGAATCCACTACCCAAAAATAAACCAAATCCGACGGCTAAACTTTTCTGTGGACACTCAAGACCAAATACGGTATTGTACAAGATGCTAAAAATATAATTGTTATTCTAACTCATTATGTCACTCGGAACATTATTTCAACGATCTAGCCATTGGAAATAAAGCTTAACATCTTACGAACCTACTATCAAATATTAAACATAATATAATACTTGAACCATTGGATAGCGGTAATACTAAATTTCATTCCTAACTGTAGCTAGAATGAGTCCCTCTTAGGCACCATTGACACATATCATCAATTACACTATCTCAAATCACGTTTATGTTCAATAATACATCACACACATTTATAAATGATACATCAAACATCTAATCAGTTATCTCCACCTTCAGACATTATTTTGAGGATCTTACCATTGAAACAGGAATAAATATGTTAAGAACCTACTATCCAAAGATAAACCAAATCAACCAGTTCAACTAATGTATAGGCACTCAAAATGAAATCTGCTACAGCTATAACTAAGATCGTAAAAATACAGTTCTTACTCTGAGTTCATTATCTCTTACTACAAACATTAGTTAGATGATCTCACCGTTGAAAATAAATATTAATATCTTAAGAATCCACTTTCCAACAATAAACCAAATCCAACGGTTAAGCTATTCTATAGAAACTCAAGACCAAATACAGTATCATACAAGATGCTAAAAAAATAATTGTTATTCTAACGCCATTATGTCACTCAGAACATTATTTCGACGATCCAACAATTGGAAATAAAGATTAACATCTTACAAACCTTCTATGAAAAAATAAACAAAATATAATAGTTGAACAATTGGATAGTGGTGATACTAAATTTCATTCCTCATTGCAGCTAGAATCACTACTTCTTAGGCACCATTGACTCATTATCAATCACACTATCTCAAATCATGTTCATGCTAAATAATACATCACACACATTTATAAATGATACACCAAACATCTAATCCATTATCTCTCACTTCGGACATTATTTTGAGGATCTTATCGTTGAAACAAGAATAAATACTTTAAGAACCTGCAATCCAAAGATAAAGCAAATCAACAAATTCAACTCATGTATAGACTCTCAAAATGAAATCTGCTACAGGTATAACAAAGATCCTAAAAATACAAGTCTTACTCTGAGTTCATTATCTCTCACTGCGAACATTATTTAGATGATCACACCGTTAAAAATAAATACTAATATTTTAAGAATCTACCATCCAAAACTAAACCAAATCCAACAGTTAAACTATTCTATGTACACTCAAGACTAAAATACGGTATTGTATAAGATGCTAAAAATATAACTGTTATTCTAACTCCGTTTGTCACTCGGAACATTATTTTGACGATCCAACCATTGGAAATAAAGATTAACATCTTACAAACCTACTATGAAAAATTAAACAAAATATAATAGTTGAACTATTGGATAGCGGTGGTACTAAATTTTATTCCTAACTGCAGCTAGAATGAGTCCCTCTTAGGCATCATTGACTCATATCATCAATCACACTATCTCAAATCATGTTCATGTTAAAAAATACACCAAACATGTAATCGGTTATCTCTAACTTCAGACATTATTTTGAGGATCTTACCTTTGAAACAAGAATAAATACGCTAAGATAAACCAAATCAACCAGTTCAACTAATGTATAGACGCTCAAAATGAAATCTGCTACAGCTATAACTAAGATCGTAAAAGTACAGTTCTTACTCTGAGTTCATTATCCCTCAATACGAACATTAGTTAGATGATCCCACCGATGAAAATAAATATTAATATCTTAAGAATCTACTATAAAAAAAAAACCAAATCTAGCGGTTAAACTATTCTATAGACACTGAAGGAAAAATACGGTATCGTATTAGATGCTAAAAATATAATTGTTATTCTAACTCCATTATGTCACTAGGAACATTATTTCGATGATCCAACCATTGGAAATGAAGATTAATATGTTACAGACCCACTACGAAAAGTTTAACAAAATATAACAGTTCAAAAATTGGATAGCGGTGGTACTAAATTTCATTCCTAACTGTAGCTATAATGACTCCCTCTTAGTCCCCGTTGACTCATATACACAATCACACTATCTAAAATCATGTTCATGTTAAATAATAGATCACACACATTTCTAAATGATACACCAAACATCTAATCCATTATCTCTTACTTCGGACATTATTTTGAGGATATTACCGTTCAAACAAGAATAAATATGTTAAGAACCTACAATCCAAAGATAAAGCAAATCAACCAATTCAACTAATGTATAGACACTCAAAACGAAATCTACTATAGGAATAACTAAGATTCCAAAAAAACAGTTCTTACTCTGAGTTCATTATCTCTCAATATGAACATTAGTTAGATGATCCCAGTTTTGAAAATAAAATTATTGTCTTAAGGATCCATTATCGAAAAATAAATAAAATCCAATTGTTAAATTATTCTATAGACAATGAAGACAAAATACGGTATCATATAAGATGGTAAAAATATAATTGTTATTCTAACTCCATCATGTGACTCACAACATTATTTCAATGATCCAACCATTGGAAATATAGATTAACATCTTACGAAAAATTAAAGAAAGTATATACAATTGGATAGTGGTGGTACTAAATTTCATTCCTAACTGCAGGTAGAATTCTGCCCGCTTAGGCACCGGTGACTCATATCGTCAATCACACTATGTCAAATCATGTTCATGTTAAATAGTACATCACATACATGTATAAATCATACACCAAACATCTAATCATTATGTCTCACTTCAGAAATTATTTTGAGGATCTTATTGTTGAAACAAGAATAAATATGTTAAGAACCTACTATCCAAAGATAAACCAAATCAACCAGTTCAACTAATGTATAGACGCCCAAAACAAAATCTACGATAGGTATAACTAAGATCCTAAAAATACAATTGTTACTCTGAATTCATTATCATTCACTACGAATATTAGTTAGATAATCTCACCATAGAAAATAAATATTAATATCTTAAGAATCTACTATCCAACAATAAACCAAATCCAACGGTTAAACTATTCTATAGACACTCAAGGCAAAATATGGGATCGTATAAGATGGTAAAAATATAATTGTTATTCTAACTCCATCTCATGTCACACACAAAATTATTTCGACGATCCAACCATTGGAAATAAAGATTAACATCTTACGAAAAATTAAAGAAAATATATACAATTGGATAGCGGTGGTACTAAATTTCATTCGTAACTGCAACTAGAATGAATCCCTCTTAGGATTCGTTGTCTCATATCATCAATCACACTATCTCAAATCATATTCATGTCAAATAGTACATCACACACATGTATAAATCATACACAGAGCATCTAATCAATTATCTCTCACTTCGGACATTATTTTGAGGATCTTACCATTGTAACAAGAATAAATATGTGAAGAACCTACTATCCAAAGATAAACAAAATCAACTAATGTATAGGCGCTCAAAACGAAATCTACTATAGGCATAACTAAGATCCTGAAAATACACTTCATACTCTGAGTTCATTATCATTCACTATGAACATTAGTTAGGTGATCCCACCGTTGAAAATAAATATTAATATCTTAAGAATCTACTATAAAAAAAAACCCAAATCCATCGGTTAAACTATTCTATAGACACTCAAGACAAAATACGGTATCGTACAAGATGCTAAAAATATAATTGTTATTCTAACTCAATTATGTCACTCGGAACATTATTTCGACGATCCAACCATTGGAAATAATGATTAACATCTTACGAAAAATTAAATAAAATATAATAGTTGAATAATTGGATAGTGGTGGTAATAAATTTCATTCCTAACTGCAGCTAGAATAAGTCCTTCTTAGGCACCGTTGACTCATATCATCAATCATACTATCTCAAATCATGTTCATGTTAAATAATATATGACACACATTTATAAATCATACACCAAACATCTAATCCATTATCTCTCACTTTCGACATTAGTTTGAGTATCTTACCATTGAAACAAGGATAAATATGTTAAGAACCTACTATCCAAAGATAAACCAAATCAACCAGTTCAACTAATGTATAGACACTCAAAATGAAACCTACTATAGTATAACTAAGATCCTAAAAATACAATTGTTACTCTGAGTTCATTATCATTCACTACAAACATTAGCTAGACGATCCCACCGTTGAAAATGAATATTAATATCTTAAGAATCTACTATCCAAAAATAAACCAAATACAATGGTTAAAGTATTCTATAGATACTCAAGACAAAATACGATATTGTATGAGATGCTAAAAATATAATTTTTATTCTAACTCCATTATGTCACTCACAATATTATTTCGACGATCCAACCATTGGAAATAAAGATTAACATCTCAAGAAAAATTAAATAAAATATAACAATTGAACAATTGGATAGCGGTGGTACTAAATTTAATTCCTAACTTTAGCTAGAATGAATCCCTTTTAGGCATTGGTGATTCATCATGAATCACACTATCTCAAATCATATTCGTATTAAATAATACATCACACACATGTATAAATCATACACCAAACATCTAATCGATTATCTCTCACTTTGGACATTATTTTGAGGATCTTACCATTGAAACAAGAATAAATATGTTAGGAACCTACTATCCAAAGATAAAGCAGTAGGTCAACTAATGTATAGACACTCAAAACAAAATGTACTATAGGTATAACTAAGATCCTAAAAATACACTTCTTGCACTGAGTTCATTATCTCTGACTGCGAGCATTAGTTAGATGATCCCACTGTGGAAAATACATATTAATATCTTAAGAATCTACTGTCCAAATATAAATGAAATCCAACGGTTAAACTGTTCTATAGACACTCAAGACAAAATACTGTATCATATAAGATGGTAAAAATATAATTGTTATTCTAACTCCATCATGTGACTCACAATATTATTTCGATGACCCAACCATTGGAAATATACATTAACATCTTACGAACCTACTATGAAAAATTAAACAAAATATAACTGTTGAAAAATTGGATAGCAGTGGTGATGTGATCTTTGATGATCACTTGACCAAAGGATCGTTTCTAAGGTCACTTGGAAGGGAAATGAATTTATGGAGAGGAAAGGAATGGGGTGAGGCGCCACATATACTAGGTTTGATAAGCCAAAAGGGAGAGGCCACAAGGGAGGGGACCCTTGATAACTCTTAGAAGCTCTCAAAAAGAAGAAGGGGGGACACTCAAAGGTAAAAACTTCACAACCAATATGGTCTCTAGGATTAAATTCAAGTGTAAAAAATACAAGTGAGGGGAGGAGCTCCTATTTATAGCGGTAGTTAACCTCTTGAACAAGATAACCTAAAAAAAAGGGGCTAGGATTAAAAGGAGAGATCTAAGGGAGGAGGATTGAGAAACAATTCCCTCCTTAGATCATCAAACTTGGTGCCCATGTTTCTTAAACCAAGGGCCAACCATTAGAAATAAAGATTAACATCTTATGAACCTACTATAAAGAATTAAACAAAATATAAAAGTTGAACAATTGGATAGCGGTGGTAGTAAATTTGATTCCTAACTGCAGCTAGAATGAGTCCCTTTTTGGCACCGTTGACTCATATCATTAATCACACTATCTCAAATCATGTTCACGCTAAATAATACATCACATACATGTATAAATCATACACGAAACATCTAATCCATTATCTCGCACTTCAGACATTATTTTGAGGATCTTACTGTTAAAACAAGAATAAATATGTTAAGAATCTACTATCCAAAGATAAGCCAAATCAACTAGTTCAACTAATGTATAGACGCTCAAAACGAAATCTACTATAGGTAAGAGTAAGATCCTAAAAATACAATGCTTACTCTGAGTTCAGTAGCTCTCACTACGAACATTAGTTAGATGATCCCACCATTCAAAATAAATATTAATATCTTAGGAATCGATTATCCAAAAATAAACCAAATCCAACGGTTAAACCATTCTACAGACGCTCAAGAGGAAATACATTATGATATAAGATGCTACAAAAATAATTGTTATTTTAACTCCATTATGTCAATCGGAACATTATTTCAATGATCCAACCATTAGAAATAAAGATTAACATCTTACGAGCCTACTATGAAAAATTAAACAAAATATAACAGTTGAACAATTGGATAGCGGTGGTACTAAATTTCATTCCTAACTACAGCTAGAATGACTCCCTCTTACGCACTGTTGACTCATATCATCAATCACTGTATGTCAAATAATGTTCGTATTAAATAATACATGACACACATTTATAAATAATACACCAAATATCTAATCCATTTTCTCTCACTTCCGATATTATTTTGAGGATCTTAATGTTGAAACAAGAACAAATATGTTAAGAACCTATTATCCAAAGAGAAACCAAATCAATCAGTTCAACTAATGTATAGACGCTCAAAACGAAATCTATTATAGGTATGATTAAGATCCTAAAACTACAGTTCTTACTCTGGGTTCATTATCTCTCATTACGAACATTAGTTACATTATCCTACCATTCAAAATAAACATTAATATCTTAAGAATCAACTATCTAAAAATATACCATATCCAACGGTTAAACGATTCTACAGATACTCAAGAGGAAATACATTATCGTATAAAATGCTAAAAATATAATTGTTATTCTAACTCCATTATGTCACTCGGTACATTATTTTGAGGATCCAACCATTGGAAATAAAGATTAACATCTTGCGAACCTACTATGAAAAATTAAACAAAATATAACAGTTGGACAATTGGATAGTTGTGGTACTAAATTTCATTCCTAACTACAGCTAGAATGACTCTCTCTTAGGCACGGTTGACTTATATCATCAATCACACTATCTCAAATCATGTTCGTGTTAAATAATACATCACACACATTTATAAATGATACACCAAATATCTAATCCATTGTCTCTCACTTCCGACATTATTTTGAGGATGTTACCGTTGAAACAAGAATAAATATGTTAAGAATCTACTATCCAAAGATAAACCAAGTCAACCAGTTCAACTAATGTATAGACGCTCAAAACGAAATCTACTATAGGTATGACTAAGATCCTAAAAATACAGTTCTTACTCTGAGTTCATTATCGCTCACTACGATCATTACTTAGATGACCCATCCGTTGAAAATAAATATTAATCGTTGGATCTGGTTTATTTTTGGGCAATTGATTCTTATGATATTAATATTTTCTTTCAATGGTGGGATCATCTAAATAATGTTCAGAGTAACATAATAGAGTCAGAATAACAATTATATTTTAGGCATCTTATACAATACTATATTTTGTCTTGAGTGTTTATAGAATAGTTTAACTGTTAGATTTGGTTTGTTTTGGGTAATATGTACTTAAGATCTTAATATTTATTTTCAAAGGTGGGATCATCTAAATAATGTCCGTAGTGAGAAATAATGAACTCAGGGTCATAACTATATT
Organism: Psophocarpus tetragonolobus; assembly: GCA_037954015.1. Taxonomy (NCBI): domain Eukaryota; kingdom Viridiplantae; phylum Streptophyta; class Magnoliopsida; order Fabales; family Fabaceae; genus Psophocarpus; species Psophocarpus tetragonolobus. The sequence continues at coordinate 26,937,064 of CM075691.1, forward strand.
TTTAAGATCTTAATCATTCCTGTAGTAGATTTTGTTATGAGCCTCTATACATTAGTTGAACCATTGGATTTAGTTTATTTTTGGATAACAGGTTCTTTAGATATTTATTTTTGTTTGCCACAATCATATCCTCAAAATAATGTCCGAAGTGAGCGATAATGGATTAGGTTTGTGGTGTATGATTTATAAATGTTTGTCATGTATTAATGAACATCAACACGATTTAAGATAGTATGATTGATGGTATGAGTGAACTATGCTTAAGAGGGAGTCTTTCTAACTGCGGTTACTAAGGAAATTTAGTATCACTGCCATACAATTGTTCAATCGTTAGATTTTCTCTATTTTTTTATAATAGGTTCTTAAGATGTTAATCTTTATTTTCAAAGGTACGATTATCGAACTAATGTCCAAAGTGACATAATGGAATTAGAATAACAATTATACTTTTACCATATTATAAAATACCATAATGTAATTAGGATCTTAATCATACCTGTAGTAGATTTTGTTTTGAGTGTCTATACATTAGTTGAGCCGTTAGATATGGTTTATTTTTAGATAACAGGTTCTTAACATATTTGAGATATCCTAAGTGAGAGATGATGGATTAGTTGTGTGGTGTACGATTTATAAATGTCTGTGATGTATTAATGAACATCAACATGATTTGAGATGGTGTGATTCATGGTATGAGTGAAAGGTGCCTAATAGGGAGTTGTTCCAGCTGCGGTGAGGAATGAAATTTAGTACCACCACTATACAATTGTTGAACCGTTAGATTTGCTTTATTTTTTTATAGTAAGTTCTCATGATTTTTATCTTTATTTTCAATGTTGGGATCATCGACATAATGTCCAGAGTGACATAATAGAGTTAGAATAACAATTATACTTTTAGCATCTTATATAATACCATATTTTTTCTTGAGTCTCTATAGAATAGTTTAACCTTTGGATTTGGTTTATTTTTGGGTAGTTGATTCTTATGATATTAATAGTGTCTAGAGTGACATAATAGTGTGAGAAAAACAATTATATTTTTAGCATCTTGTACAATACCATATTTTGTTTTAAGTGTCTATAGAATAGTTTAACTGTTGGATTTTGTTTATTTTACGTAAAAGGTTCTGAAGATATTAATATTTATTTTCAACGGTGGGATCATCTAAATAGTGTCCGTAGTGAGAGATAATGAACTCAGGGTAAGAACTATATTTTTAGGATCTTAATCATACCTGTAGTAGATTTTGTTTCAAGCGTCTATACATTAATTGAACCGTTGGATTTGGTTTATTTTGGGAAAACTAGTTCATAACATATTTATTTTTGTTTTCAATGGTCATATCCTCAAAGTGAGAGATAATGATTTAGGTCTGTGGTGTATGATTTATAAATATCTGTCATGTATTAACGAACATCAACAAGGTTTGAGATAGTGTCATTCATGGCATGAGTGACCGTGCCTAACAGGGATTTATTCTACCTGCGGTTAGGAAACAAATTTAGTACCACCGCTATACAATTGCTCAATCGTTAGATTTGGTTTATTCTTTTATAGTACATTCTCATAATGTTAATCTTTATTTTCAATGGTGGGATCATCGAAATAATGTCCAGGGTGACATAATGGAGTTAGAATAACAATTATACTTTTAGCATCTTATATAATACCATATTTGGTGAGCTAGTGTGATTTTGGTACCCATTAAAAATAGTTTACATTTGTATTAGTTGTTAATATTTATTTTCAATGGTGGGATCATCAAAATAATGTCCAGGGTGTCATAATGGACGTAGAATAACAATTATACTTTTAGCATCTTATATAATACCATATTTTGTCTTGAGTCTCTATAGAATAGTTTAACCGTTGGATCAAGTTTATTTTGGGGCAGTTAATTTTTATGATATTAATATTTACTTTCAATGGTGAGATCATCTAAATAATGTCCAGAGTCACATAATAGAGTTAGAATAACAATTATAGAATAGTTTAACTATTGGATTTGGTTTATTTTGCATAATAGGTTCTTAAGATATTAATATTTATTTTCAACGGTGGGATTGTCTAAATAATGTCCATAGTGATAAATAATGAACTCAGGTAAAAACTATATTTTTAGGATCTTAATCATACCTGTAGCAGATTTTGTTTCAAGCGTCTATACATTAGTTGAATCATTGGATTTGGTTTATTTTGAGATAACAGGTTCTTAGCATTTTTTTTTTTCAGCGATCATATTCTCAAAATAATTTCTGAAGTGAGAGATAATGATTTAGGCTTGTGGTGTATGATTCACAAATATCTGTCATGTATTATTAAACACCAACATGATTTGAGATAGTGTGATTCATCGCATGAGTGACCGTGCCTAACAGGGAGTCGTTCCGGCTGCGGTTAGGAAACAAATTTAGTACCACCGGTATACAATTGCTCAACCGTTAGATCTGCTTTATTTTTTTATAGTACGTTCTCTTTATGTTAATCTTTATTTTCAATGGTGAGATCATCGAAATAATGTCCAAAGTGACATAATGGAGTTAGAATAACAATTATACTTTTAGCATCTTATACAATACCATATTTTGTGTTGACTCTTTATAGAATATTTTAACCATTGGACTTGGTTTATTTTTGTGTAGTACGTTCTTAAGATACTAATATTTATTTTCAATTGGTTGATCATGTAAATAATGTCCTGAGTGATATAATAGAGTCAGAATAACAATTATATTTTTAGCATCTTGTCTTGAGTGCTATAGAATAGTTTAATTGTCTGATTTTGTTTATTTTGGGTATTAGGTTCTTAAGATATTAATATTTATTTTTAATGGTAGGATCATCTAAATAATTTCAGTAGTGAGAGATAATGAACCAAGAGTAAGAACTGTATTTTCCAAATCTTAATTATACCTGTAGCAGTTTTTTTTAGCGTCTATACATTAGTTGAACCGTTGGACTTGGTTTATTTTTGGATAATAGGTTGTTAACATTTTTTTTCAATGGTCATGATGCAATCCTCCTTGGTTGCTTTGCTCCCCAAGATCTTCTCGTTGAAAGGTCAATAAGCAATGGAGTGATGGTTGAGAAATGAGTTGGAGGTGGAGGCGCCACAATGAACTTGATAAACCTAGAAGGGAGGTGTTTGCAACAAGGGAATGAACCCTTGATAAAAACACTAAAGGATGCTCTTAAAAGATGAGAACAAGGGACATTCAAGAAGAAGCAAAACTCTCAAAATTTTATAAAACTCAAGTGTAACAAAATGTTTATTTATAGGGAGGGGGGAGTACCTTGGCAAAATAAAATGGAGGGAATTCAAAAGGTTCCAAAATCCAAATAATTAGCACATGCTCCTAAAATCATGGATCTTAGATCTAAAAAAGTGCCATGTAGGATTCCATGTGGCTAACTACTTGAAGAATAGCGCCTGAGAAGGGAACAAGGGCCCCACGTTGTTCCCTCCATGCTTCATGTGCTAACTAATTGGGTCTAATTAGAAAAAGAGGGATGTGGTTAATAAATCAACCTACCAACACCTCTAAAAGCCCAATTAGCTAATACGCTCCACATTTAGACTAAGCATACTCCTACCCTATGTTCCTACAAAAAATTATGCCAAATACAAGGCCAAAAATTGGAAGGGTAGACTACTCCACTTAGGAAAAGAATCAAGCTAAATACAATATAAAAACAAGAGCACTAAGGTGAAGTTTCTATGCGAACGAGGAGGTGAGGTCTTCCTCCATCCAATCTAGCCTTGTCCTTCTCTATCCTCCTCGCCATGACCCTAGTGATAAGTCCCTTGCTAGGGAGGATCACATCAAGTCATATCTTCAAAATAATGTCCGAACTGAGAGATAATGGATTAGGTTTGTGGTGTATGATTTATAAATGTCTGTTATATATTAATAAACATCAACATGATTTGAGATAGCATGATTGACGGTATGAGTGAACAGTGCCTAACAAGGAATCTTTCTAGCTGCGGTTAGTAAGGAAATTTAGTATCACCACTATACAATTGCTCAACCGTTAGATTTGCTTTATTTTTTTATAGTAGGTTCTTAAGATGTTAATGTTTATTTTCGATGGTTGGATCATTGAAATAATGTCCAGAGTGACATAGTGGAGTTAGAATAAAAATTATATTTTTAACATCTTATACAATATCATATTTTGTCTTGAGTGTCTATAGAATAGTTTAACTGTTGGATCTGGTTTATTTTTAGGTAGTTGATTCTTACGATATTAATATTTACTTTCAACGGGAGGTAAGGGGAGTAGAGGGCCTAATAACCCAAAGGAATATGGATCTCTTTCCACACCCCCTTGTTTAGGTCGTGCCACTCCCAACCTTAAAGGCTGGGTGCCACTTTTAGTGGGCTTAAGAGGGATTAGTGCTCCTAATCATGATTAGGCCCAAAGTCCCACATTGTCTAGTTTTGAGTGCCTTGCTCTCTCTTTGGGCTATAAATACACCTAGTTTCCCTTGTAAAAATTACACTTGATTGAATTAAGTAAGACTCCATTGAGTTGTTATTCTTGAGTGTCATTATTGAGAAACCTCTGGAGGTTTCTCTTCCTTTAAGCTTTTATCAAGGGACCTCTCCCTTGTGGCAAGCATCATAAAATTTTTTACTCATCTTTCTTCTTGAAAGTGGTGTTAACCCTCCGCATTCCTAGCCTTCTCCATCCTCCATCTTCTTAGAGGAAGGAACCTGGTTGAAGAGATCAAGGGAGTGCATCATTTGGTGTCATGATCCATCTTCATGAAGGTTCATTTCCTCCTCTTTTTCTTTAAATTTATGCATCATTCTTAGTCCTTTTTTTTGCAATTTTCTTGCTTTTATTTATTGCTCCTTTATTGTCATTTATTTGCTTTATTGTCTTGTTAGTTTAGCTTTAGTTTCTTACAATTTAAATTCCTTGCACTTTTTTCTTTATGGTTCAATTATCTTATTCTTTTTCATTGAATCATTTTGTCATGCTTTAGGTTTCCTTTCTTGCCATTTTATTTCCTTATTCTTCCTCTTGCGTTTTCCTAAGAAAGCTTAAGTTAATGATTTCACAACCTTTGTGAAAGAAGCCACCCAAGTGTGGTCTAAGCTTTTGGAATCACATCTTTTGCTTTCCTTATCCTTCCATTTTGCTTTGGACGTTTTTAATTCTTGTTGTGAGTGTAAGTTTTTATTTTTCTGCACTTTATTTTTCAGCTTTTATTCTTCCTTGTTTTGTCATTTAGATTTTCATGTTTAGTCCTTAATTTGTCCTTCCTAGTTGTACCTTCTTTTTATTTTTACCTTATAAAGAGTGTTGTTGCTTCTTGAAATTGAGTACCTAATAGGAGTATTCCTCTTGAGTAAGTCTTATAAGAAGTCTACATGCTATTAGTTCTAGCACGATCTCAAAAAAACATTTCAAAATTGTGCTCAATTTCTTCCTTTAATCCTTGTTCACTTTAAGTAGTCTATTTTGAACTAGTCCTTGGTGGTTTGTTTTACTTTTGTTGAATATTGAGATTGATTGGATGGTGGTTTTGGCTTAAACTTAAGTCATCAAGCTTACTTTCACACCCCCTTAAATTCTCTTTTTGTCTAAAAGTAATACCTTAACTACTAGTTCATTTTATGCTACTTATTTTGTCTTTGATTTGCATTGCCTTGAACATTTGTGTGGCTGTCTTCATTCCCTTCAATAAAGCATTTAATTACCTTAGACTCCTTGATAATTTTTTGTTCATAAATATTCAAGAGGTGTAGCAAAATCTTTTTCAAAAAAAAAATAGAAATCAAAAGAAGAAAAAAAAGGGACTAAAGTAATTCAAAGTGGTTTAGTAATAAAAAAAAGGTGAAGTAAAAGAGACAAAGAGCAAAAAAAAATAATTATAAGTGCACCTCATTTTGTTTCAAAACAAAGGAGTATTCAATTTTGTAAGAAACTTGCTTACTTTGGGACATAAGTTTTTCAGCCAAATTGCAAAAAAAAAAAGAAAAAAAGAAAAAAAAAGAAGAGTGCAAATCTTAGACACTTTGTGAGTCTTTTTTGTTTTAGTCCATACACATACTCTAATCTAGCACCCTTCTAAGTTCACTTTGATGTGCTAATTTTGTTTCCATCCCTTTAATTGTTTGCTTGTCTTGTTCTTATTCATTGTGTTTGTCTATATATAATTTTTCCACTTTGATGTGTGTTCTCCTTTTGGTTTTAATCTTTTCTTGTTTTTCTTGACTTTGCACTCTCTTGCTCTTGGTGCGCCACTTTTGAGAAAGGAAAAGAGAGGTCAAACCAAGCTTTCCACAAGGGAAGCATCTTAAGGTGTGTTGAAGCAAGCTAAGGAAGAGACTCATTCAAGGGAGCAACACCATTTTGAGAGAGGCAAACACTTGGAGTGGAGAGCAACATCAAACCTCAAGTCTTTTACTTTTGTTTTTAATTGGGTGTAAATTTTATCAATGCCATTTTAATTGAGGTGTTGAATGCCCATAAGGGTCACCTCTTTGATTGTAATAGCTTTTAGTTTCTCGTTTAGGTCGGAGAAGGAATTGGTACCCCATCTCTCCACCTTAGGTGCACGCCTTTAGATCTTTCCCTTTGTCTTAACTTTCTTTTATTTGCTTTACATCATAGTTTGAAAGGCCTTTGAGTTCTAAAGACTCTTAAGTAATTCACTTAGGGAGAAAACAAAACAAAAAGAGTGATTAGTGTTGCCTATAGGTTCTTCCCAATCACTTTCAGAATGAGCTCACACACATCTCATCTTTCTCCTTGAAAGTGGCATCCACCCTTCCCATTCCTAGCCTTCTCCATCCTCCATCTTCTTAGAGGAAGGAACCTTGGTTAACGAGATCAAGGGAGTGCATCACAGGGAGTCTTTCCAGCTGTGGTTAGTAAGGAAATTTAGTACCACCGCTATACAATTGTTTAACCCTTAGATTTTCTTTATTTTTTTACAGTAGGTTCTTAAGATTTTAATCTTTATTTTCAAAGGTGGTATTATCGAAGTAATGTCCACAGTGACATAGTGGAATTAGAATAGCAATTATATTTTTAGCATATTATACAATACTATATTTTGTGCTGAGTGTCTAAGAATAGTTTAACTGTTGCATTTGGTTTATTTTGGGTAATAATGTCTTAAGATACTAATATATATTTTCAACGGTGGGATCATCTAAATAATGTCGTAGTGAGAGATAATAAACTCAGGGTAAGAACTGTATTTTTAGGATCTTAATCATACCTGTAGCAGATTTTATTTTGAGCGTTTATATATTAGTTGAACCATCGGATTTGGTTTATTTTTGGATAATAGGTTTTTAAAATATTTATTTTTCTTTTCAATGGTCATATCCTCAAAATCATGTCCGAACTGAGAGATAATTGATTAGGTCTGTGTTGGATGATTTATAAATGTCTATTATGTATTAATGAACATCAACACAATTTGAGATAGTTTGATTGACAGTATGAGGCAATAGTGCCTAACAGGGAGTCTTTCTAGCTGCGGTTAGTAAGGAAATTTAGTACCACCGCTATAAAATTGTTCAACCGTCAGATTTGCTTTATATTTTTATACTAGGTTCTTAAAATGTTAATGTTTATATTCAATGGTGGCATCATCGAAATAATGTCCAGAGTGACATAATGGAGTTAGAATAACAATTATACTTTTAGCATCTTATACAATACCATATTTTTTCTTGAGTGTCTATAGAATAGTTTAACCACTGGATCCGGTTTACTTTTGGGCAGTTGATTCATATGATATTAATATTTACTTTCAATGGTGGGATCATCTAAAGAATGTCCATAGTGACATAATAGAATCAGAATAACAATTATATTTTTAGCATCTTATGCAATACCATATTTTGCCTTGAGTGTCTGTAGAATATTTTAATTGTTGTATGTTGTTTATTTTGGGTAATAGGTTCTTCAGATATTAATATATATTTTGAATGGTGGGATCATCTAAATAAGGTCCGTAGTGAGAGATAATGAACTCAGGGTAAGAACTGTATTTTTTACGATCTTAATCATATCTGTAGCAGATTTTGTTTTGAGCGTTTATATATTACTTGAACCGTTGAATTTGGTTTATTTTTGGATAATAGGTTCTTAACATATTTGTTTTTGCTTTCAACGGTGATATCCTCAAATCATGTCTGAACTGAGAGATATTCGATTAGGTCTGCGATGTATGATTTATAAATGTCTATCATGTATTAATGAACATCAACACAATTTGAGATAATTTGATTGACGATATGAATGAATGGTGCCTAACAGGGAGTCTTTCTAGCTGCAGTTAGTAAGGAAATTTAGTACCACCACTATAAAATTGTTCAACAATTAGATTTGCTTTATATTTCTATACTTGGTTCTTAAGATCTTACTGTTTATTTTCAACAGTGGGATCATCGAAATAATGTCCAGAGTGACATAATGGAGTTAGAATAAGAATTATACTTTTAGCATCTTATACAATACAATATTTTGTCTTAAGTGTCTATAGAATAGTTTAACCGTTGGATCTAGTTTTGTTTTTGGCCAGTTGATTCTTATGATATTAATATTTCCTTTCAACAGTGGGATCATCGAAATAATGTTCAAAGTGACATAATAGAGTTAGAATAACAATTATATTTTTAGCATCTTATACAATACCATATTTTGTGTTGAGTGTCTATAGAATAGTTTAACTGTTGGATTTGGTTCATTTTGGGTAATAGGTTCTTAAGATATTAATATATATTTCCAACGGTGGGATCATCTAAATAATGTCCGTAGTGAGAGATAATAAACTCAAGGTAAGAACTGTACTTTTAGGATCATAATCATACTTGTAGAAAATTTTGTTTTAAGTGTCTATACATTAGTTGAACTGATGGATTTGATTTATTTTTGGATAATAGGTTCTTAACATATTTATTTTTGTTTTCAACGGTCATATCCTCAAAATCATGTCCGAACTGATAGATAATGGATTATGTCTGTGGTGTATGATTTATAAATGTCTGTCATGTATTAATGAACATCAACACGATTTGAGATAGCTTGATTGACGGTATGAGTCAACCGTGCCTAGCAAGGAGTCTTTCTAGTTGCCGTTAGTAACGAATTGAGTACCATCACTATAAATTGTTCAACCGTTAGATTTGCTTTATTTTTTTATAGTAGGTTCTTAAGATGTTAATTTTACTTTCAATGTTGGGATCATCGAAATAATGTCCAAAGTGACATAATGAAGGTAGAATAACAATTATACTTTTAGCATGTTATACAATACCATATTTTGTCTTGAATATCTATAGAATAGTTTAACCGTTAGATCTGGTTTATTTTTGGGTAGTTGATTCTTATGATATTAATATTTACTTTCCTCGATGGAATCATCTTAATAATGTCCAGAATGACATAATAGAGTCAGAATAACAATTATATTTTTAGCATCTTATACAATAGAATATTTTGTCTTAAATGTCTATAGAATAGTTTAACTATTGGATTTGGTTTATTTTGGGTAATAGGTTCTGAAGATATTAATATATATTTCCAACGATGGGATCATCTAAATAATGTCTGTAGTGAGAGATAATGAACTCTGGGTAAGAACTATATTTTTAGGATCTTAATCATACCTGTAGCATATTTGTTTTTTAGCATTTATACATTAGGTGAACTGTTGGCTTTGGTTTATTTTGGGATAATAGGTTCTTAACGTCTTTTTTTCAACGGTCATATCCTCAAAATAATGTCTGAACTGAGAGATAATGGATTAGGTATATGGTGTATGATTTGTAAATGTTTGTCGTGTATTAATGAACATCAACACGATTTGAGATAGTTTGATTGACGGTATGAGTCAACGGTGCCTAATAGGGAATCTTTCTAGTTGCAGTTAGTAAGGAAATTTAGTATCACCACTATACAATTCTTGAACCATTAGATTTGCTTTATTTTTTTTATAGTAAGTTCTTAAGATGTGAATTTTTACTTTCAATGGTAGGATCATCGAAATAATAGACAGAGTGACATAATGGAGTTAAAATAAAAATTATACTTTTAGCATCTTATACAGTACCATATTTACACTTGAGTGACTAAATAATAGCTTAACCGTTGGATAATTTTTGTTTTTGGGTAGTTGATTCTTATGATATTAATATTTAATTTTTTTGGTGGGATCATCTAAATAAAGTCTAGAGTGACATAATAGAGTCAGAATAACAATTATATTTTTAGCATCATATACAATACCATATTTTGTCTTGAGTGTCTATAGAATAGTTTAACGGTTGGCTTTGGTTTATTTTTGGTAATAGGTTTTTAAGATATTAATATATATTTCCAATGGTGGGATCATCTTAATAATGTCCGTAGTAAGAGATACTCAACTAAGGGTAAGAATTGTATTTTTAGGATCTTAATCATACCTGTAGCAGATTATGTTTTGAGCATCTATACGTTAGGTAAACTGTTGGATTTGGTTTATTTTTGGATAACAGGTTGTTAACATATTTATTTTTGTTTTCAACGGTCATATCCTCAAAATAATGTCCGAATTAAGAGATAATAGATTAGGTATGTGGTGTATGATTTGTAAATGTCTGTCATGTATTAACGAACATGAACATGATTTGAGATAGTTTGATTGACCGTATGAGTCAACGGTGCCTAATCGGGAGTCTTTCTAGCTACAGTTAGTAAGGAAATTCAGTATCACCAATGTACAATTGTTCAACCGTCAGATTTGCTTTATTCTTTTATAGTACGTTTTTAAGATGTTAATGTTTATTTTCAATGGTTGGATCATAAAAATAATGTACAGAGTGTCATAATGGAGTTAGAATAACAATTGTATTTTTAGCATCTTATACACTATCGTGTTTTATCTTGAGTGTCTATAGAATAGTTTAACTGTTGGATTTGGTTTATTTTTGGGTAGTGGGTTCTTAAGATATTAACATTTGTTTTCAATGGTAGATGATCTAACTAATGTCCAGAGTGACATAATACAGTCAAAAGTAACAATTATATTTTTAGCATTTCATACAATACCATATTTTTTCTTGAGTGTCTATAGAATAGTTTAACTATTGTGGTGCATTCCTCCCTAGCAAGGGACCTTGGCTAGGAGGATTAGAGAGAGGACATGGCTAGGAAGGAGCTTCATGAAGATTTTAGGGCCATAGTCTCAAAACTATGTAAATAAATTGTGTAGTTTATGTAGTATTTTGAGTGGGTGTAATTTTCGTAATTTTAGGCCTTGTATTTTGGCCTATAGGTTTTATTTTCTCTAGGAGGTGTTTTTAGTCCCTTTAGAGGAGTGTGTTAATTAGATGGGCTTGGCCTATAGGAGTTTGGACGTGTGGTTCTCCTGTCCACACCCCTAATTGCTTCTAAAACCCATCTAACCAACACATGAAGCATGTAGGAGACATGTGGGGCCCCTTGGTTCCCTTGTTTCATTCCACATGTGCATTCTCTCTCCTACATGGCTGATCTTTTTACTTCTTATTTGAATTTGAATTTTAGAAGTGCCATGTCACTTCCCTCCAAAATTCAAATTCAAACTAGAGGGAACATAGATCTAGGGACTTGTTTGGATCTATCTCTGTTTATGTCTTGGCCTTGTCTTGGACGTCCAAGACCACCCCTCCCCTTATAAATAACGCCCTCACTCACTTTTGTAAGGACCTTAGTTCATTTTATACAAATTAGACTTTGTGAGACTCTTTTGAGAGTGTCTTCTTCTCTCTAACTTTGAGAGTGCTTCTATGGCTTTTATGAAGGGTTCCTTCCCTTGTGGCAAGCTTCTATAAACTAGGCATATCTCAACCTAAGAGTGGCGCCTCTATCTTCATCTTTTTCCTATTCATCCACACCTTCTTGCACCATTGGAACCTCTTGAAACAAGATCCTAGGGAGAGTATTCCAAGAATGCATCCTGTTGTATTTGGTTTATTTTGGGTAATTGGTTCTTAAGATATTAATATATACTTTCAATGGTGGGATCATCTAAATAATGTCCGTAGTGAGAGATAATGAACTCAAGGTAAGAACATCAATATGATTTGAGATAGTTTGATTGACGGTATGAGTCAACAGTGCCTAATTGGGAGTCTTTCTAGCTGCAGTTAGTAAGGAAATTTAGTACCAACGCTGTACAAATATTCAACCATTAGATTTTCTTGATTTTTTTATAGCACGTTCTTAAGATGTTAATGTTTATTTTAACGGTTGGATCATTAAAATAATGTACAGAGTGTCACAATGGAGTTAGAATAACAATGGTATTTTTAGCATCTTATGCACTACCATGTTTTATCTTGAGTGTCTATAGAATAGTTTAACTATTGGATTTGGTTTATTTTTGGGTAGTGGGTTCTTAAGATATTAATATTTGTTTTCAATGGTGGGACGATCTAACTAATGTGCAGAGTGACATAATACAGTCAAAATAACAATTATATTTTTAGCGTCTTATACAATACCATATTTTGTCTTGAGTGTCTATAGAATAATTTAACTGTTATGTTTGGTTTATTTTGGGTAATTGGTTCTTAAGATATTAATATATATTTTCAACTGTGGGATCATCTAAATAATGTCCGTAGTGAGAAATAATGAACTCAGGATAAGAACTGTATTTTTAGAATCTTAATTGTATTGTAGTAGATTTATATTTTAGCGTCTATATATTAGTTGAACTGTTGGATTTGGTTTATTTTGGGATAATAGGTTCTTAACATATTTACTTTTCTTTTCAACAGTCATATCCTCAAAATAATGTTCGAACTGAGAGATAAGGCATTAGGTTTGCGGTGTATGATTTATAAATGTTTGTCATGTATTAATCAACATCAACACAATTTGAGATAGTGTGATTGATAGTATGAGTGAACAATGCCTAACAGGAGTGTTTCCAGCTATGGTTAGGAAGGAAATTTAGTACCACCGCTATACAATTGTTCAATTGTTAGATTTTCTTTATTTTTTTATAGTAGGTTCTTAAGATCTTAATCTTTATTTTCAAAGGTAGGATTATCGGCGTAATTTCCACAGTGACATATTGGAATTAGAATAACGATTATATTTTTAGCATCTTATACAATACCATATTTTGTCTTGAGTGTCTATAGAATAGTTTAACTATTGCATCTGGTTGATTTTTGTGTAGTAGGTTCTTAAGATATTAATATTTATTTTCAACGGTGAGATTATCTAAATAATGTCCAGAGTAACATATAAGAGTTAAAATAACAATTATATTTTTAGCATTATATACAATACCATATTTTGTCTTGAGTGTCTATAGAATAGTTTAACTATTGCATCTGGTTGATTTTTGTGTAGTAGGTTCTTAAGATATTAATATTTATTTTCAACGGTGAGATTATCTAAATAATGTCCAGAGTAACATATAAGAGTTAGAATAACAATTATATTTTTAGCATTATATACAATACCATATTTTGTCTTGAGTATATGTAGAATTGTTTAATTGTTGGATTTTGTTTATTTTGGGTATTAGGTTCTTAAGACATTAATATTTATTTTCAACAGTGGGATCATCTAAATAATGTCCGTAGTAAGAGATAATGAACTCAGAGTATGAACTGTATTTTTATAATCTTAATTATACCTGTAGCAGCTTTTGTTTTGAGCGTCTATATATTAGTTGAACTGTTGGATTTGGTTTATTTTTAGATAATAGGTTGTTAACATTTTTTTTCCAAAGGTCATATCCTCAAATTAACGTCCAAAGATAGAGATAATGGATTAGGTCTGTGGTGTATGATTTATAAATCTCTGTCATGTATTAATGAACATCAACACAATTTTAGATAGCGTCATTGACGGTATAAGTGAACGGTGCCTAATAAGGAATCTTTCCAGCTGCGGTTAGTAAGGAAATTTAGTACCACCACTATACAATTGTTCAACCGTTATATTTGCTTTATTTTGTTATAGTAGGTTCTTTTGATATTAATGTTTATTTTTGGGTAGTAGTTTCCTAAGATTTTAATATTTATTTTCAACATTAGGATCATCTATATAATGTCCATAGTTACATAATAGAGTCAGAATAACAATTATATTTTTAGCATCTTATACAATACCATATTTTTTCTTGAGTCTCTATAGAATAGTTTGACTTTTGGATTTATTTTATTTTGGCTAATAGGTTCTTAAAATATTAATATTTATTTTCAACAGTGGGATTATCTAAATAATGTTAGTAGCAGGAGATAATAAACTTAGAGTAAGGATTGTATGTGTAGGATCTTAATTATAGTTATGGCAGATTTTAGTTTAAGCATCTACACATTAGTTGAACAGTTGGAGTTGGTTTATTTTTTCATAGTAGTTTCTTTAAATATTTATTTTTGTGTTCAACTATCATATCCTCCAAATAATGTCCAAAGTGAGAGATAATGGATTAGGTGTGCGGTGTATAATGTGTAAATGTCTGTGATGTATTAATGAACATTAACACGATTTGAGATAGTGTGATTGATGGAACGAGTCAATGGTGCCTAACAGGGAGTGGTTCAGCTGCAGTTAGGAATGCAATTTAGTACCACCTCTATGCAATTGTTCAATCGTTAGATTTGCTTTATTTTTTTTATAGTAGTTCTTAAGATGTTAATATTTATTTTCAATGGTGGGATCTTCGTAATAATGTCTACAGTGACTTAATGGAGTTAGAATAACAATTATATTTTAGCATCTTATACAATACCATATTTGTCTTGAGTGTCTACAGAATAGTTTAACTATTGGATTTTGTTTATTTTTTTGGTAGTAGGTTCTTAAGATATTAATATTTATTTTCAACGGTGGGATCATCTAAACAATGTCTGTAGTGAGAGATAATAAACTCAGAGTAAGGACAGTATGTTTAGGATGTTAATTATACCTGTAGCTGATTTTGTTTTAAATTTCTATACATTAGTTAAACTGTTAGATTTGGTTTATTTTTGGATAGTAGGTTCTTAACTCTTTTTTTTACGATTATACCCTCAATATAATGTTTGAAGTGAGAGATAATGGATTAGGTGTATGGTGTATGATTTATAAATGTCAGTGATGTATTAATGAACATCAACATGATTTGAGATAGTGTGTTGATTGTGTGAGTCAATGATACCTAACAGGGAGTCGTTCCAGCTGCGGTTAGGATTGAAATTTAGTACCACACTATACAATTGTTTAACCGTTAGATTTTCTTTAGTTTTTATAATAGGTTCTTAATATGTTAATGTTTATTTTCAATGGCTGGATCATCAAAATAAAGTCCAAGGTGACAGAATGGAGTTAGAATAACAATTATATTTTTAGCATCTTATACAAAACCATATTTTGTCTTGAATATCTATAGAATAGTTTAACTGTTAGATTTGGTCTATTTTTGGGTAATAGGTTCTTAAGATATTAATATTTATTTTCCACGATATGATCATCTAAATAGTGTCCAGAGTGACATAATAGAGTCACAATAACAATTAAAATTTTAGCATCTTATACATACCTTATATTGTCTTGAGTGTCTATAGAATAGTTTAACTTTTCGATTGTTTTTATTTTGGGTTGTAGGTTCATAATATGTTAATATTGATTTTCAACGGTGGGATTATCTAAATAATGTCCGTAGTGAGAGATAATAAACTCAAAGTAACAACTATATGTTTAGGATCTTAATTATACCTATAACAGATGTTGTTTTAAACGTTTATATATTAGGTTCTTAAGATGTTAATGTTTGTTTTCAATTGTGGGATCATCGAAATAATGTACACAGTAACATAACGGAGTTACAATAACAATTGTATTTTTAGCATCTTATACACTACCATATTTTATCTTGAGATAGTGTTATTGATTCTATGAGTCGACGATGCCAAACAGGGAGTCGTTCCAGCTACGTTAGGAATCAAATTTAGTACCATCGCTATAAAATGGTTCAACCATTAAATTTACTTTATTTTTTTATAATAGGATTTTAAGATTTTAATGTTTATTTTCAATGGTGGGATCATCGAAATAATGTGCAAAGTGACATAATGAAGTTAGAATAACAACTATATTTTTAGCATCTTATATAATACCATATTTTGTCTTGAGTGTCTATAGAATAGTTTAATAGTTGGGTTTGGTTTATTTTGGCTACTAGGTTCTTAAGATATTAATATTTATTTTCAACGGTCGGATTATCTAAGTAATGTCCGTAGTGAGAGATAATAAAATCAGAGTAAGGATGGTATGCTTAGGATCTTAATTATACCTGTAGCAGATTTTGTTTCAAACGTCTATACATTAGTTGAACCGTTGGATTTTGTTTATTTTTGCATAGTAGGTTCTTAACATTTTTTTTTGTTTTCAACAGTCATAGCCTCAAAATAATGTCTGAAGTGAGAGATAATGGATTAGGTGTGTGGTATATGATTTATAAATGCCTATGATGGATTAATGAACATCAACGTGATTTGAGATAGTGTGATTGATTGTATAAGTCAACGGTGCCTAACAGTGAGTCGCTCCAGCTGCTGTTACGAATGAAATTTAGTACCACCGCTATACAATTGTTCAATCGTTAGATTTGCTTTTTTTTATAGTAGGTTCTTAAGATTTTAATGTTTTTTTTCGATGGTTGGATCATCCAAATAATGTCTAGAGTGATATAATGGAGTTACAATAACAATTATATTTTTAGCATATTATAAACTACCATATTTTATCTTGAGTGTGTATAGAATAGTTTAACCGTTGGGTTTGGTTTATTTTTGGCTAGTAGGTTCTTAAGTTATTAATAATTATTTTCAATGGTAGGATGATCTAAATAATGTCGAGAGTGACATAATAGAGTCACAATAACAATTATATTTTTAGCATCTTATACAATACCATATTTTGTCTTGAATGTCTATAGGATAGTTTATCAGTTGGGTTTGGTTTATTTTGGCTAGTAGGTTGTTAAGATATTAATATTTATTTTCAACGGTAGAATTATCTAAATAATTTCCGTAGTGAGAGATAATGAACCTAGAGCAAGGACGGTATGTTTAGGATCTTAATTATACTTGTAGCAACTTTTGTTTTAAACGTTTATACATTAGTTGAACCGTTGGATATTGTTTATTTTTGGATAGTAGGTTCTTAACATAATTTTTTTTTTTGTTTTCAATGGTCGTACCGTCAAAATAATGTCTAAAGTGAGAGATAATGGATTAAGTGTGTGGTGTATGTCTTATAAATGTCTATGATGTATTAATGAACATCAACCTGATTTGAGATAGTGTGATTGACGGTATAAGTCAACAATGCCCAAAAGGGAGTCATTCTAGCTTTGGTGAGGAATGAAATTTAGTAAACCTCTATACAATTGTTCAACCGTTACATTTGCTTTATTTTTTATAGTAGGTTCTTAAGATGTTAATGTTTATTTTCAATGGTGGAATCTTCGAAATAATGTCTAGAATGACATAGTGGAGTTAGAATAATTATATTTTAGCATCTTATATCATACCATATTTTTCTTGAGTATCTACAGAATAATTTAAGTGTTGGATTTGGTTTATTTTGGTAGTAGGTTCTTAAGATGTTCATATTTATTTTCAACAGTGGGATCATCTAAATAATGTAGTGAGAGATAATGAACTCAGAGTAAGGGCAATATGTTTAGGATCTTAATTATACCTGTAGCAGATTTTGTTTTAAACGTCTATACATTAGTTGAACGGTTAGATTTGATTTATTTTTGGATAGTAGGTTCTTAACCTTTTTTTTAACGGTCATACCCTCAATATAATGTTTGAAGTGAGAGATAATGGATTAGGTGTTTGGTGTATGATTTATAAATGTCTGTGATGTATTAATACATATCAACAGGATTTGAGATAATGTGATTGATGGTATCAGTCAACGATGCCTAATAGGGAGACGTTCCTGCTACGGTTAGGAATGAAATTTAGTACTATCGTTATATGATTGTTCAACCGTTAGATTTGCTTTATCTTTTTATAGTAGGTTTTTTTATGTTAATGTTTATTTTCAATGGTGGCATCATCGAAATAATGTCCAGAGTGACATAATAGAGTTAGAATAACAATTATATTTTTAACATTTTATACAATAGCATATTTTGTCTTGAGTGTCTATAGAATAGTTTAACAGTTGGATTTGGTTTATTTTGGCTAGTAGGTTCTTAAGATATTAATATTTATTTTCAACGGTGGGATCATCTAAGTAATGTCCGTAGTGAGAGATAATGAATTTAGAGTAGGGATAGTATCTTTAGAATCTTAATTATACCTATAGCAGATTTTGTTTTAAACGTCTATACATTAGTAGAACTGTTAGATTTGGTTTATTGTTGGATAGTAAGTTCTTAACATATTTTTTTTCAACGATCATACCCTCAAAATAATGTCCGAAATGAGAGACAATGGATTAGGTGTGTTGTGTATGATTTAGAAATGTCTGTGATGCATTAATGAACATCAACCCGACTTGAGATAGTGTGATTGATGGTGTGATTCAACGGTGCCTAACAAGGAGTCGTCCAACTGTGGTGAGGAATGAAATTCAGGAATAAGATAGTGTGATTATTAGTGTTTATTTTTTATTGTTGGATCACGGAGCTAGAGGTGGTTGTGCAGTAGCGAGATACTAGGGTGATTCACGGGGGTGGCTCCTGCGATCTTCGGGTGGGAAACGAAGGTAAGTTCCAAGGGTCCGTCCGTTGGATAAGGATGGGATGGCTAGTCCCTTTGTGAAAGACGCTTTCTCAGGGAAAGGTACAATACCGAACCGAAAGGAAAATGAAGGTCACACCTGATGCAATCCCACCTAGCATGCATCATGGCTCGGAGGATTCAAGGAAGGCATGGCATGGATGAAAGCTCATTGAAGATTGGAAGCCATAGTCTTCATTTTTAGCTTGTAAATATTTTATTTTTATTAGCTAAATAGGAGCATATTTTTAATTCCTTTAAGGTCATGTATATTCAGCCATATTCTTTTTAGTTTAGAAAGTATAGGTGTCTTTAGTTAAAAAGGAAGAGTAAGCTTATAATGGGTGCATAAGTCAAGACATGATTTTGGGCCAGCCCATTCACATTAAGAGATTCTAATTGCATCCATAGGGGGTGAACTTAGGTGCCTCACTTAAGGCCTAAGACTTGGGTTAATTAGTTTTAATCCTAATTAAGTCCATGTCCCACATTGCCTAGAAAAGTGTGTCCAAGCTCTCCCATTGGGCTATATATACTCATTCTCCCTCATTGTAAAATTTCACCTTTGAAGTTGAATGAAAATAGTCTCTTTGTGAGCATATTCTAAGTAAAAGGTCTTGAGGATCCTCTCTCTTGAGGAATCTCTTTCTAGTTGGTTTTTATCAAGGGTTCCTTCCCTTATGGTAAACATAAACACTTTGGCTTATCTCTCTTTGAGAGTGGCGCCCCACCTCCATTTTCTTTCCCCTCCATCATCCATTTCATGGTGCTTGGAACCTCAAGGAGAAAGATCAAGGGGAGCGCAAAAGTTTTTTGCATCATTTGGTATCAGAGCCAACTCCATGAGGTTCTTTTCTAGTCTTAATTTTTTTTAATTTTTTTCAGCTTTTCTTCTTAGAGTTCTTGCTGTTTGCTTTATTTTTTTCCAGCCTTTGATTCTTGTCATTTAATTACTTTTATGTCTTGTTAGTTTATGTTTTTGTAGTTTTCATTTTATGCAATTTATTTCCTAGTTTTTATTGCTTTCTAGATTCAATTTATCTTGTTCTTTTCCATTGAATCTTTATATGTTTCCTTTAGGATTGTTTCTTAAATTTTCTGCCCAGTTTTTTATTTTTTTCCTTATTCTTGTGCAAATCCTAAGAAGGTCATTGTAATGACTTCACAAAATTTGTGAAGGAAGCCACACATTGTGGTCTTGATCTTTGGATGCATGTTGTTCTTCCTATTTGAATTTTTAATTCTATTTTTCTGTTTTTCCAGCCCCTTGTTCTCTGTTTTGGGCATATATTTTTTGTTATTTTGAGTCACTTAATTTCAGGTTTTAATCTTCCAAGTTGTGTCTTAGTTGGTCATGTTGTAGCCCTTTTATTGTCTCTTAATTCTACATAGTTTTGCCTTTTTATTTTTACCATAAAAAAATGTGTTTCTCTCTTGGAATTGAGCATATGCTCTTGTGTCTATTCCTAGAGTCTCACATGCTTTAGATCATAGCATGTTTCAAAAAATTTTCAAAAAAAGTAAATTGCTCAATTCTTTCTTAGAGTCTATTTTTTCATTTTGTGTGAGTAGCTTATTTTTGTGCTAGTTTATTGTGGTGATTTTCTTTGTGTTGGCTGGTTGAGCATTTTGGGGCACATATTTGGTCTAAAAACTTGAGCAATCAAGCTTACCTAAACCCAAAAAAAGTCTCACTTGGTGTCATGTTATAATCACCTAAAATTACTAGCTCATTTTAAGTTGCTTTGTGTTCTTTGGTTTGCACTTTTACATCAAATTTTTGTGGCTAATTTATTATTCTTGTTCAATCATTTATAATTCTTAACCTCCTTACTATATTTGCTACAAAATGTGTTAAGAGGTGTAGCAAAATTGTTTCAAAAAAAAAAAGAAGAAGAAAAGAAATCAAAAGAGTAAAATAAGTAAAAAAAAAAAGAGTTAGTAAAAAGTGCTAAAAACAAGTAAAAAGAGTAAAAAAAAAATAAAAAATTAGTGCACCTCAAAATTATTAAACAATTCAAAGGAGTATTAAATTTTATTGAAATTTTCTTGAATTTATTTGCATATGATTTAGCCACCTTGCTTTACAATTGTGCAAATAATTGAATTTATTGAGTCTTTTTTGTTTTAAGTCCAATTCTATTTTAGGCCTATTCTAGGAATTTCTTTTGTGTGCCAACTTTCTTTCTACACCTTTTATTTCTTGTTTGTCCTTATTGACTTTCTTTGTGTTTGTCAAATAAATTCTTTTCACTTGGATGTGTTCTTATTCTTGTTAAGTGCTTTTTATTGCTTTTTGCTTTCAAATTCTACTTCCCTTGGTCTCTTGCTTGAGCGCTTGTTTTCTCTTGGTAGGTAGCCAAATTGTTGAAATTTCCACAAGGGTAGCATCCTTAGGAAGTGTTGATTTAAAACCAAGGAAGAGGAGACTTGAAAAGGAGGCCAAGACTAGAGTGATACACTTGGTGAGGAGCACTTGAAGAAAGGAGGTACATTCAACTACTTTTAATTTTCTTTGTTTAATTTGGGTGTATTTTTAAAGGACATTTTAATTAGAGGTCTTGGATGCCCATAAGGGTCACCTCTTTTGTGTGTAATAACCTTAGTTTCTCTTTTTAGTGTGGATAAGGAATTGGTACCCCTTATTCATACTTAAGAGCACGTTAGAATCCTTTAGCTTTGCTTTAAATTTCTTTATTTGCTTTCAACATTTTAGCAAGTGTTAGAGAAAACAAAAAAGAGAGGAGTGTTTTGCATATTAGTTCCCTAGGCCTTACACTTTGACATGTTTTCACACACATCTAGGAGTGTTAGGAGTAGTAATAAAACTAGGGAAAATAAAGGAGAAGAATGTGAGAATAGATCAAAAGAAAAGTATGAGAAGAGTGATAAACCAACGTTGTCCATATATCCATACTCTATTGATTGGGAAATAGTAGAAAAACAACATAGGGAATTTTGGAAAAATGAGAGAAAACAAAAAGAGAGGAGGAAAAGAGAACAAGAGGAACTAGATAGAGAGAAAGAACAAAAATAAAAGGAGAGACAAGAAAGAAAAGAAAGAAGAGAAAAAGAGAGACAAAGAGAAGAGAGGGAACGAATAAGACAAGAGAGAAAAGAGTAAGAGAAAAGAGAAAGAGAAGAGAGGGACCAAAGAGAAAGAGAAGAAAGAGAAAAAGAGAGACAAGAGAGTAAGGAAATGAAAAGAGAAAAAGAGAAGCAAGAGAAAAAGAAAGAGAAAAAGAAGAAAACAAAAGAAAAGAGATAAAGAGAAAAGACAAAAGTGAAAGGAGAGAAAAGGAGAAGAAAGAATTGGAAAAGAGAGAAAAAGAACAAAAGGAGTTAGAAAGAAGGGAAGAAAAGAAGATACAAAAAGAGAGAGATGCTATAAGAGCTCTTGTGGTAACATTTACACACATTATAGAGACTTAGAAGAGCCTAGAATAACCATGACATTCATGCTTCTTATAGTAAGAAGGAAAAACCTAAGAGGCATCCTAAGAAAAAGACAAACCCTTCTATAATTAAACCCAAAAAAGAGTCATCCAAAAGAAAACATATTGAGAGAAAACCCTTGAGTATGAGTGACACCCCTACCATTAGTTCGAGCACTCGTTCTCGAAGTCCTAAATGTTTTAAGTGTTTAGAAAAAGA
This sequence comes from Psophocarpus tetragonolobus, assembly GCA_037954015.1. Lineage (NCBI taxonomy): Eukaryota > Viridiplantae > Streptophyta > Magnoliopsida > Fabales > Fabaceae > Psophocarpus > Psophocarpus tetragonolobus. The sequence continues at coordinate 26,959,464 of CM075691.1, forward strand.
GCACATTACTTTGTTTTGCCCCAAAAGAAAAAGGACTTTAAGGGGAACATCAAATGAAAAGGGTACTCATTCATGTGATATCTCTTCAAAGTGAAACAACTTCTTGGAAGTCATCCTTGTAAGGAAACCCAAACACAAAAAGAGAATGTTTTTCAAACAAGATGCAAAATTTTGGGCAAAACTTGTTCTCTCCTTGTGGATGGCGGATCATGTTGTAATTGTTGTAGCACGAGGGTGGTGGAACAGCTATCACTTGCTACTACTCCTCATCCTTCACCTTATTCTTTGCATGGACTTAATTATGAAGATGGTGTAGTAGTAACAGAACATGTGGAGATTAGGTTCTCCATAGGGAAGTATCGCGACAAAGTGTTATGTGATGTAGTCCCTATGGAAGCTAGTCACATGTTGTTGGGAAGGCCATGACAACGTGATAAGGAAACTTTGCACAATGGCCTCACTAATAAAATCACTCTCTCTCATAAAGGGAAAAAGATTACCTTACTTCCTCTTACCCCTACCGAGGTTATGGAAGATAGAAGGATCATGAAGCTTAAGAGAGAGGAGGAAGACTGAGTCTAAGGAAGATCCGCCTTTACCTTCAAAGGAGGTTCTCTACATAGAAAAATTTTCCTGCCAACCCTTACCAAAGGAACAAGTTGAATTTGAAGATATGCCTATATCTTTTGAGCACCTTGATCCACACCCTCAAGTCCAACTTGATGAGTGCTCCATTCCACTTAGACTAGTCTTGCCTACTATGTCAAAACCTTTGAGGCTAGTATTTAGTGCAATAGGAGGAGGATGGGGAGCTACTGTGTGGAGGCACATGCACACTAAAATCTTTTCACACCTTAGTACCAAAATCCACTACCCCATTCCTAAGAGGCCTCCTTATAGACCTCTTACTCCCCGCAAAATCACTTGTCTACATATACTTACTGCTTTTCTTCTTTTCTTGCAGACTTTGAACAAGAGGAAGAAATGCCTCAGGATTTGAGGTCAAATCCTCTCTAAGGGGGAGGAGATGATGCAATCCCACCTAGCATGCATCATGGCTAGAAGGATTCAAGGAAGGCATGGTATGATGAAAGCTCATTGAAGATTGGAAGCCATAGTCTTCATTTTTAGCTTGTAAATATTTTATTTTTATTAGCTAAATAGGAGCATATTTTTAATTCCTTTAAGGTCATGTATATTCAGCCATATTCTTTTTAGTTTAGAAAGTATAGGTGTCTTTAGTTAAAAAGGAAGAGTAAGCTTATAATGGGTGCATAAGTCAAGACATGATTTTGGGCCAGCCCATTCACATTAAGAGATTCTAATTGCATCCATAGGGGGTGAACTTAGGTGCCTCACTTAAGGCCTAAGACTTGGGTTAATTAGTTTTAATCCTAATTAAGCCCAAGTCCAACATTGCCTAGAAAAGTGTGCCCAAGCTCTTCCATTGGGTTATATATACTCATTCCCCCTCATTGTAAAATTTCACCTTTGAAGTTGAATGAAAATAGTTTCTTTGTGAGCACATTCTAAGTAAAAGGTCTTGAAGATCCTCTCTCTTGAGGAATCTCTTCCTAGTTGGTTTTTATCAAGGGTTCCTTCCCTTGTGGTAAACCTAAACACTTTGGATTATCTCTCTTTGAGAGTGGCGTCCCATCTCCATTTTCTTTCCCCTCCATCATCCATTTCATGGTGCTTGGAACCTCAAGGAGAACGGGAGTGCAAAAGTTTTTTGCATCAACACCTCAATAAGAGGGAAAATGTCGCCAGACTATAGGTCTTAGGATTTCAATATGTATACTCGTGTATTATATGAGAACTCTTTTTTTTGTTCGTAACTTTATTGACTTTACCAATTAATATTTTAAAAATAATATAGATGAAGAAGTGTGATTAACATAATAATTTTGTTAGTGTAAAACTCTTTTACACTGTCAGTACATACTAGTTAAACTCTTACTTATTATCACATTTGTTAAGAATGAAATATAATAAATTTTTTTATAAAAAAGTCCCCAAGATTTTTTTAGAATCAATATTTTGATTATTAATAAATTAACATAATTCAAATTTGTATTAGAATTTTACTTGTAACAAGGGCAAGCCTATAAAAAAAGCAAGAGGTGTAATTAACAATAACATGAGCCTTATTATTTAGAGGAAATTACGTAGACAATTTAGATTTATTCATGTTATTTTTAAATCTACAAAACGTTTTTTTTAATATTTTTACTTTTATTACACCACCTCTCTTAAAGTTTTATTTTTATTATATCAAGCAACACTATTAAGCTGAAAATAATATTAATTCTTCAGGATACCAAAAATAATATAAAAATTGAAATATTTACAAATATAATAAAAGCATATATACCTTTAAGTGTCTGTTTTATTTGCTCTATTATCTATGGTCTAATAATACATTTTGTATGTTGTGCATATTTGGAGAGCCCTATCCTTTGTCAAAAAGCCGCTTAGAACAAATTTAGATCTTAAGATTGAATTTGTTTAAGTTGAAAAGGAATTTATTTTAAAATAATTTATAAAGACATTACGTTTGGATACAATTATAAAAAATAATTTTATAAATATATCAGTTTTCTATTTATTATAAAATAGTTATGACATCAACTTATTATTTTGAGAAACTACTTTTTAAAATAAGTTATTTTTATTTTTTTAACTTCTGCTTTTTTTTATTTTAACCAAACATCTAAAAATTACAAAAATATTTATTCTGTTTAAATAAGTAATTTTTTTTATAAAAATTTAAACAAACTCTTCAAAAAAAATTTTATATATAATTTAGAAACAGAGAAGAGATACTTTTTGGTAGCTTAGAATTAGTAGCCTAAATTAAATTTTGATAGTTTATAGTAGTTTATAAAAATTCAACTTTTTACTCAATAAAGTTTCACATTAATTCTAGAACCAAGTTAAAATGAAACTTCGTATCCAACTTATAAAACTTCGTTCATGTAATAATGTTGCACAAATTGTCTTCACCAAATTTGACTAATGTTTTGTAGATTTAAAAATTTAGATTTATTCATGCTATTGTTAATGTTGCATGCTATTTTTACTCTATAAAGTTGCACACTCGCTATTTTGGTTTTTGCACCTGTATTTTTAATGAATTATAAAAATTATCCTATTATTTTTTGCGAAATAAACACACATTTTATTACATTACGGAATATTCATTCCAGAAAGTATTTCGAATGGGTAAATAAAAAAATACATTGAAAAGTGTATATTTCATACATTGAAAAGTGTATTAGTGATTATTATAGAGTTTAATTGCTATGTACTTACAGCGTAAAGAATTTTACACTGATGTCTAATTATAGCCATTAATTTATGATAAGTTGTTAACTTACTGATTAATACTTTAAAAGACATATAAATTAATGATATAATTGAATGTCGGTATAAAAGTCTTTTATATTGTTATTGTATATCAATTAAACTCATTATATTAGTATTATGCAATTCAAATACAAATTCATTAAATAGTAAAAAACTTTAAGAAATTTAAAAAATTCTTCCTTTTATATTTTTCTTATTTTCATTCATTATTAAGTGATCCCCATATTAAATCTAGCTTGAAACAATTGATTATGTCACATAGAATCGCTTCAATGATAAGCAATTCCCACCGGAGATGCATTAAGTGAGCTACATTGTAAGGTAGACTTATAATGAAATGACTATACCTATTGCAATTAAGAGTTCATTTAGAGTAAGCAAAACCACCTCTAATTCAAAAAAAGAGTTTAATTGGTATACACTCTGAGTGTAAACATTTTTACATTGACATTCAATCACACTCCTTTATTTATGAAAAATTTGTTGACTTTACTCATAACTATTTTAAAAGTCACATAAATGAAAAGTCACGATTGAATGTCAGTGTAAATAACTTTTACACTAACAGTGTATACCAGTTAAATTCAATTCAAAAATAAATTTTTAGGATAAACTATGTTTTTGATATATGATTTTTTTTAAATTTATGGTTTTGGTATATAAAATATTTGTTGACGGGTCAAGATATATTGACATTTTTTCTGTCTAACATTTTAGTCATTTTGTTATTTTTATTCGTTAAATGGTGATGTCACAAAAAAAACTTAAATAACAAAATAAGAGTAAATTATGTTTTTTGTATATAAATTTTTTCAAATTTATAATTTTAGTACACAAACTTTTTATTTAACAGTCCAGATATAAAAACATTATTTTAAGGTTTTTCGCAATATAATAAAACGTGTGTACGTTTTTACGAAAAAAAAAAAAAGTAATTTAGATATTTTTTGACAAAAGACAGTATGCGAGAACCAAAACGACCAAACATTCTTTTCGAAATATTATTTAAAGGTTTTTCGAAATATAATAAAACATTTGTACGTTTTAACGAAAAACACAAATGTACTTTAGAAAATTTTTGAAAAACGACAGCATGCAAAGACCAAAACAACCAAAAATTCTTATCGAAATATTTATTTTAAGAATACGTTTTAACGAAAAACACAAAAACAATTTAGAAAGTTTTTTTATAAAAAAAAGACATCATGCAAGAACCGAAACGACCAAAAATTCTTTTCGAAATATTATTTTAAGGTTTTTCGAAATATAATAAAACGTGTGTATGTTTTAACGAAAAACACAAAAGTAATTAGAAAGTTTTTGAAAAAAGACAGCATGCAAAAACCAAAACGACCAAAAATTCTTTTCAAAATATTATTTCAAGGTTTTTCGAAATATAATAAAACATGTGTACGTTTTAACGAAAAACACAAAAATAATTTAGAAAGTTTTTGAAAAAAAAAAAAACAGCATGCAAAACCCAAAACGACCAAAATTTCTTTTCGAAATATTATTTTAAGGTTTTCGAAATATAATAAAACATGTGTACGTTTTTATTAAAAACACCAAAAATAATTTAGTAAATTTTTTAAAAAAGACAGCATGCAAAAACCAAAATGACAAAAAATTCTTCTATTGCAAGAGATTTGAGCTAACTTCGTCTCTGGCCCTTTTGGTTTCAAATTTTCCCGTTGTTACTTTTATGATTATTAATTTTTTATTGATGGCACTCATAGCCAAAGTCAAAACTCGAAAAAAGGGGTTTGGCATTATTAAAAAAAAAGCATAATGAATGAATGTTGTTGTGCATGGGATTAATAATGGAAATTGATAATAACAAGCAGTAGAGCGATCAGGTTTAAATTTTTTAAATAATTTATTATTATAAGTTAGTTGATAAAATTAATAATTTTAAAATTTAATAATTAAGATAATTAGTTGTAAAATTTTTAAATTTAAATAATATTTAAACTTATTAATATAATAATTATAATTATAATTTATAAAAAATTAAAAATTAAAAAATTATATAACATAATAACATATAAAATAATACATTGCTCAAACACATGAAAATTGTTGAGAGAGTTTTTATAATAGATTATATTTGTCAATTTTTCCTAGGGTCCTACACTCCTACTGACACACCTTTTAGTTTTTACCTTGATGCAAAAGAAATTTTAATTTAAAATGCCACGTAATGTAGAAACGTTAACCCTTCTTCAAAGCAAAGACACAATCTCTAGAAAAGTTCGACAGAAGATTTATTATATGCTTGGATTTTATTAGCTTATAAAAAATACAGTAAAATGAATTACTCTCAATCCCTTTTCTTTTGATATTTAAAATTATTGTGCGTTCGTTAAAAAATATTTAACAAAAATAAAATATTATTATTATTATTATTACTGAAATATTTTTATTTAATATTTTATTTTTATAAAAAAAAGTAGATACTTCCTCTAGATTCTCGTGTATATAGGCTTATATTTAAATTTACACAAAAAAATATTTTTTTCATTATTTAATTTCATTATCTGAAATAAATAATAAAATTATTCTTAAAATATCTTTCAACGAAACTTGATAAAATGAATAAAAAATAATTATAATTAAATAAAAAGTGTTTTTAGAAATAATACGACAAAATTAATTAAACTTGTTTATATTACATAATTCTACCACACAAAATAGTTTTATATATATATATATATATATATAGAGCGGACACTTTTGAGAAGAACATGTTAATTAAATTTAAAATTTTGAAACAATAATAGTTTTAAAAAATTAAAAGACTAGAAAATGGACGTAGTTGGTATTGATCTAAATATAAAATACTATTTGCTTCTGAGTAGGGAAAGTTAAAGATTCACTCCTAATAATTTTGAAATTCCTTTTAATTTTCTAATACCAATGTTCACCAAAGAGAAAAAAAGCTAACTCAAAAGAATTGTATGTTGCTTGTAGTTGAAACAACGGATTGGGGTAACCGCAAAAGCGTAATGTTACTTCTTCAAGCAACCAACCCCAAACAAAGCTACAATTACCGCTTCATAACAAAGAAACATGTGAGCTTTGAGTGACACAAAGAAAAGAGAGCTTTAATGGAGAAAGAGGTTGTGGAAAACCTTTGGAATGGTGACACAAAAATGCAAGTTCAAGCAGCTGTGGAACTAAGGAAACTCAACAGAAAGCAGAGGCACAATTTGGTTGAAAGTGGAGTTATGGTGCCTCTAATTTCCATGCTTCATTATGAAAATTTTGAAGCCATTGAAGCTGCTCTCTGTGCTTTGCTTAGCCTTGCCTTTGGAAGTGAAAGGTTAGCTCATTAACACCACATCTACTTAACAACATCAAATTTAAAGTTATGAATATCCATTTCTATTCACTTTAGTTGTTCTAGATTGTTTTTATATGGTTATATCCCATAAGAAATCCATTATAAGAATATTGTTTTGAGAGAAAATAAGTGATACATTAATTCTGTAAAGGATTTTGCACAATGATTCAATCACATATGGTAAGTTTATTTTATTTACAATAACATCGAAAAAGATACAAATCGTAAATTGTGATTGAATAACATAATAAAATTATTTTACTCTATTATATTTAAACTATAAATAAAATCATTTTAAGTGGTTAGTTGAGTCTAAAAATTAGCCTCACTCATATACTACATTATATTTAAGTAATTCACCCATTTTTTTTAATAATGTAACATCTGAGTAATGTAATTTTATATTTTTTATTTATACTTAATTTTACTTAACTGTGAATATATTATTTTATAAGAAAACTTCTATTTATAAACAATCATTCCTTATTAAAAGAAATGAATGCTTAAATTTAAACAACCAGCTTAACCAACTAAAAAATGAAACTATGAGAAATGGTAGCAAAATTGTCTCTAACACCAAGTTTTTTAAGACTCTACAACACTTCTCTTTTAATGACTTTTTTCCTTAATTGGAAGTAGAATGCAGACAAAAAATTGTAATTTCTAGTAAATTATAAGTAATCTTTAAGAGAGTCTAAAAAACAGTTTGTCTCTAGCATTTCTAATGAAACTATTCCTTAATCTAAGAAACTCATTATTTTGGAGTTTTTCTTTAGACAAGAGAACAATTTGACTATCATTGTTTTGGAGTAATTATAAAGTTTGAACCTTTTTTAAGCCCCCAATAATTGTTATTGTTAATGGAGCCAAGGGATATTGTCCGATGCTTGCCATTTGTTTTTTGTCTCCACCATAATGATACTTTACTATAAAGTAATGTACAAAAACACAAGGGAGAATAAAAATCCCTTCAACTTCAAGAATTCCCAAAGAAAGTTTCCTTCACATGTTGCTGAAATCTCACACAACCTTTGCCCCATATTTCATAGAAACAAGTCAAGGATCATCAACTCAGGAGCATTGCCAGTGTTGCTGAATCTCTTCCATTGTGAAAGTGAGACAGTGCTGGAATTGAATGTAGCAACATTGCTAACAATCTCTTCATGCAACTCAAACAAGGTAGCAATTGCTTCCTCTGGTGCTATCCAACTCTTGGCTCAATTTCTCAACACCACAAGTAGCACTCAGTCTCAGCTTGATACATTAGCCACTCTCCACAACCTCTCAACACGCCAAGAGATCATTACTCCATTCATTGTCTCTTCTGGGGTCGTACTTTCCTTGCTTGAACTTATCCACAGATCAGAAAAATCATCCACATTGGTTGAGAAAGCAATTGGGTTGCTAGAACACATTGTCACTTCATCAAAGAGTGGACTGTGTGAGGCTGCTAGTATTGGGGGAGCAGTTAGGACCTTAGTGGAGACTATTGAAGATGGTTCATTTCAAAGCAAAGAACATGCAGTAGGAACACTCCTACTTTTCTGCCAAAGTTGGAGAGAAAAATATAGAGAAATGATCTTGAGAGAGGGAGTGATGCCAGGGTTGCTTCAGCTAAGTGTGGATGGAACTTGGAGGGCCAAAAATTTAGCTAAGAAACTTTTGCTGCTTCTCAGGGATTGTTCCAATTATAGTTCAACAAGTAAACAGATTGATCATGAGGTTGTAGAACGGATCATGGAAGAAATTGATGATGCAGAAGGGGAGGAAGTGGCAGAGACTACTTTGAGAATGGTAGAGGAGATGGTTGCAAAACTTAGTACCTAATTAATCTTTTCATAGGTTTAAGTTATTATGTGACATATCACTTTTTTCTCTAACATTTTTACATTAATTATGTGACTAATTATCTTAGGACTTCACTACAAAGAAATATGAGTCCTTTGGACTAATACTGTAGAATTGACAACATTCTGTGTATATAAGATTGGTTAGAGATGTTGTGGTATGAAGTTTAAGTTTAATGATGGTGATGATGACACTAGTTGATTATTACCCTCCAATTTTACAATTGTTGCTAAAGTGTATCCAAGAAGAGTGAAGAAGGTATAATTATATAATGGGTTGGTTGCTTATAATTCAAATTCAATTGGGTTCTTTAATTATTATAAATATGTTCAGCTTTAATTGTCTAAAACACTTTAATTATGTTCTTTAATCATTAAAGTTTAATTTAGTTTTTTAATTTTTTAAAAGAAGTTATAAGGTTGATATGGTGGTAACTTGGTGAGGTGAGAGAAGGAAAGATTGTGAGTTCGAATTTTTCTATTAATATTATAACAATTAACATTTGTCTATAAAAGAAATTTAAAAATATTAAGACCATATCTTTTCTGTCCATCTTGTTAGTTTAATAAAAATAATAAACATTTTTACATTTATTATGATATAGTAAAAGTAAAATAATAAACTAACTTTACATTATTATGCAATTAATGTAAAAATAACATCTTATTAATATATGTTGTTGATGTAAATATAACTTTTACTTCGATAGCCAATATAACTAATTTAAAAATTTTTATTTAAAATACTTTTTTTTTTATGAAACTAACAATTTAAGCTGACAAAAATTGTATGATTATATTCATTTTAAATAATTGAAGAATCTTATTGAAATTTTTAATAACTAAGAATCTAAGAAATTTGGTAGAAATGTTTTAACCAATTAGAGGATTTAATTAAAAATGATAAAAATGTATAATTAAGCCAGCAAAAAATGACCAAAATAAAAATGCTATGAAATAGGTTGTCAGGAATTTTGCTCTACTGTTCTACTTCTAAGAAATTTACGCTACTGAAAAAAAAACAAAAGAAAAAAACAGAAGAGAAAATAACAACTTTTTCATTCATAACCCTAAATGCATATAAATATTTAGGGTAAAATTGTAGAAGAAGCTCCACTAACAAAGCCCAATACACAGCAAACTAAGGAGATTTTTATTTTGCATTACCCTTAACAATCCCTATCGCTTCAGAAATTACTTTGTCCACAGAGTAAGAAGTTGTGATAGGATTAGGGGGAAACTTGGATGGCTGACGTGGTAACCACATGTGTGCAATTGATCGCAAAAGGCTTAACATCGAATTGGTGGAACAATGGAGTTGTGTTTGTTGGGCAGCAATAACTTTAGTAACGGGTGGGGCACTGGGAATAGGCACTAGGTTGAGGCAGGGGAGGGTTTGAATTTGGATGGTGGGGATGGGGAGAGAGAATGTGGCAGGCAAGCTATAACACATATAGGCAAGGGTGTGACATTAGGCTTTTCAGAGCGCAGGATTTGTTAAAAGATTTTTAGAAAGGGAGGGGCAAGAAATAGGAATGGCAACCGGATATGGAGACTCATTATCCGCCACCTTATCTATTATAAAAACTCGTTATCTTTTACTCGTTACAAACTTGTTGAATATTTATTGTAGAAATATTTATAGGTTTTTTTAATACATGCAGGTATTTATAGATACTTATGAATATTTTAAAAAAATTAATTTTTTTAAAATTATATATTTTTTATAAAAAGTTTTTATTAAGTAAATTATTTATTTTTGAAAAATTTAAAAATAAAATTATATTAGTTTTTACAAAATTAAATTAATATAATATATTATAAGAAAATATTTAATACAAATAAAATAAAATTTTATAATAAATAATTTTATTAACTACGAAGTTTTTATAAAAAAATAAGATTGATATAAAAGAACTTTGATAATTAATATTTTAATTTGATTTATTTTTTAAAATATTATATTTTTTAACTTTTATATATATATATTATTTTAGTTTAATGGGTAATGGGTACCCGCTGGTACGGGTAGTATGATACCAAATTCATGCCGATTAAGAAGCGGATAGAAAACAACCCGTACCCACAGGTAGCGGGTACCCATTTATACTATCCTGCGGATATTTTTACAGGTTTTATCCACGGGTATCCACGGATACAAATTTTTTTGCCATCCCTAATCAAAAGAGTTGTAGGGGAAGATCTAAAAGGAGATTAGGGTATTTGGGTAAGGGAAGAGATAATGGTAGCAAAGGGTTGAGGGAGGCCAAAGGTGAGAACAACAAAGGTTGTGGATTTGGTCGTGGGTGTAGGGAGGTAGAGGTTCCAATAGCGGGTAGCTCTAGTGAAGAAGTCGCCGAAGGCACTAGGTTGGTGGCGGTGTAAAGCTAGACAGGGAGAGGTGTTAGGCCTGGGAGAGGGTGTGAATGTGGGGTCTAACTCAGTGTCAATATCAATGGCGAAACTAGAGACTTGATGATGCAGCAACGGTGGTGTCCAGTGGTGGGAGCGGCGAACTTGAACACGCGAAAACAGTGGCGTCCGACGGTGGAAGCTAGAATCGGGGCAACACAGCGGTGTCGACTGATGACTCCGATGCAGCTGCAGATGAGATTTCTGGCACAACCAACGGCAGGGTGCCCCTAAAGGCATGTAAGAGTGAGACGTGAAAGACAATATGAATCCGAGATTCTAGCGATAGATGCAACTTATAGGTAACCTCGTCGATGCAATTCACCACTTGTAATGGCCCAAAATAACGACAAGCAAACTTTTGAGAAGAGCAAGCTACCACAGTCTTTTGCCAGTAAGCTCCCAACCTAAGCCATACCCAATCTCCAATTGCGAAAACTTTGTCCACACGGTGTTTATTAGCTTGTTCAGTCATGCATTGTCGTGCCCATTTTAGATTGTCCTTCAGCTCCTTTAATACTTGTTTACGTTCTTGTAGAGAGTCAGTTAGTGAAGCAATGGTAGTTGAAGCGAGAAGGAAGTCTAGAAGTCTGGGTGGTGGCCTGCCATAGAGGGCCCTGAATGGAGGCATATTGATGGTTGAGTGGTGTATAGAGTTGTACCATTGCTCGACCAAGTAGAGATAGTTGAACCACTTCTTAGGATGATCTTCCATGAAGCAACGCAAGTAATTTTTGAGTCCGCTATTCAGAACTTCTGATTATCCATCTGATTCAAGGTGGTAGGCATCGCTAAACTTGAGTATTGTTCCATGCAGCTTGAATAATTCCTTCCAAAAAGCACTAAGAATAGCAAGATCACGATCTGAGACTATTGATTTTGGAAAACCATGCAAACAATTAATCTTTGCGGTGAAAGGCCACCCAAAATTAGGGTGGTAGGCATTGCTAAACTTGAGTATTGTTCCATGCATGCAGCCTGAATAATTCCTTCCAAAAAGCACTCAGAATAACAATATCACGATCCGAGACTATTGATTTTGGAAAACCATGCAAACAATTAATCTCTGTGGTGAAACGCTACCCAAAATTAGGGTGGAAAACTTGGTAGGAAGGGCCAAAAAGTGTGCATATTTCGTCAAATGATTACATATTACCCAAATGATAGTATGACCAAAAAGAGTTGGGCAGATGAATTATCAAATCCATGGTAAGGCCCTCCCAGACTTGATTTGGTATTGGTAATGCTTGTAAGAGTCGTCGTTTCTTTCCTGGAATATATTTGCTTTGCTAGCAAATTGGACACTTCTGAATAAAACTTTTGGCATCTTTGTAGAGTACTAGCTAGTAAAATGATGCAACAAGATGTGCTAATTTGGCTTTAGACCAGAATGACCAAAAATTGGAGAGTTGTGGTACTTCTTCAGAAGTATAGAGCACCACTTACCATAGTCAGATATGAATAATCACCCTTTGAAATACATCAACCCATTAATAAAATTGAAAGTTGAATTCATATCTGGATCATTATTAAATTTTTGTATAAGGTTCTTCCCTTCTTTCTATAAGGAATAAAATTGCTGGAGGGTTGAAAACAGAGTAGGGATTGGGGAAGAAATGGTTGCAAAAATAGGGGGATCATCAGAATACATGTGGGACAAGGTGTCAACCTGATGCATTCTTGTTGATGTCATTCCCAAGATCACCTTTTAGCTTGGTTCCTTTGGAGAAGTGAATGGTGGAAAGGGAAGAGATGAAAGTGTAGGCACCACTCATGGTAAGATAAGTCATGGAAGAAGCTTGCCACAAGGGAAGGAGTTGTTGATAAAAGCCATAGAAGCTCTTAAATGAGGAGAGAAAGAAGACACTCAATAAGACTCACAAAAGAGGTTTGTATTCAAAATCAAGTGTAAAATGAACAAGAGGGGTAGAGGTGCTTATTTATAAGCAAAATCACGGGCTTAGGAGGTTAAGGGTGGACGTCCACCATTAGGGAGCTAAGGAGAGATTAATCAAGTGTTAATTGAGCTAAAGCCAATTAGCACTTGATTAATTTCTAGGAAGATCCAAACATGCCCTTAATTTTAAGATCTTGCTCCCCTCTCAATTTGAATTTGAATTTTAAAGGGAAGCCACATGACATCTTCAAAATTTAAATTCAAAAATGAAAGCACATAAAAAACATGTGGAAGCCACCTTGGAGGAGAGAGAAAGTCACGTCAAGTGGAGAGGGAACCAAAGGGACCCACATGTCTCTCATGCTTCATGTGTGAGTTAGAGGGGTGTGAAACTAACTTATGGGGTGTGGTTCACAAAAACCACACTCCTAAGCTTCTCGAAAAAGACCTAAACTACTCATCACACTCCACAAAAGAGACTAATTACACCCCCTAAATTAAAATGGACATAAAGGCCAAAATACAAGGCCAAAAATGAAAATAAAAACACCTCCAAACTTCTAAAGAAAAATTGCATACATTAAGGACTAAAAAGAAGACTATGGCCTAATTTCAAACATCTTGATCTCCATGAGAAGGTGAGGTCTTCCTCCCTCTTCTCTTGCCATGTCTTCCTCAATCCTCCTAGTCATGACCCTTGTGATAAGACCCTTGCTAGGGAGTAATGCATCACAACCACAATGTTGCATCTGCTAGGTTTGTAGAAAATTTGGAATTGAAAACCCTGTCATTTAGATGTGTACTTCTATTGCTCAAGAGTCTGAATTATCTGCACGAGGAAGGTGTTTAAGCTTTTCTAGTCTTTATATATGTGAAATAGTCAACCCATGTTGATGTCACTTTTGTTCTTTCTGATCTCTATGCATTTCACCGCTCCATCGGAAATTCCCTCTGCCTTACCATACTCCAGCTTGGTAGTTTCCACTGCCTGTCCAAGGTTAAGCCTTGGGATTTGATGACAAACTTAAAAAGCCACGTACAGACGCTTTATGCCCAATCATTTCAGATAATGCTTGCATCTTCTATCTTATCGTCATTGCTGGCACATAAATTGAAGTTGCACGCAAGTGGGGACACATTTTTTGTTTGCTGAAGAAGGAAATGGGGTGATTGTCTTGCACCAGAACTGCACCTATGGCCACTACTGAAGCATATGTTTCCAGAATAAATAACTTGGAGAAATGTGGAAGAGTTAAAATAGGCACAAAAGTCATAATATTCTTAATCTTTGTAAATGCCTCTAAGGCCTTTGTATTCCAAGTAAAATTAGTGGAACTTTGCATATCAATGAGAGGAGAGGCGATTGTGGCATAATGATGAACAAAGTGCCAATAAAATCCTATGAGATACAAAAATCTACATATAGCCCTGTGAGAACATGGCTCTGGCCAATCTAGTATAGCTTTAATTTTATCATGGTTAGGTGCTACGCATCCAGCTATGAGATGGCCCAAATAATGAATAGTATTAATAGCAAAGGAACACTTATAAAAATTGGCAACAAATTGGTTAGATTGTAGTAATCTAAGTACAGGAGCTAAATGATCTAAGTCATTCATGGTAGATTGAAAAGTGGAAGGTTCATTAGTTAAACCAAAAGGCACAACTAAAAATCATAGTGTCCATCTGTAGTTCCAAAAGCTATTTTGTGTGTATCTGTAGGAACAACTCTAATCTGATGGTAACCAAAATGTAAATCAATCTTAGAATAAACAGTATAGTTTTCTAACTCATCGAGTAGCTCATCAATGGTAGGAATAAGAAAGTGATCCTTCACAATAACAACATTTAATGAGTGATAATCAACACAAAATCGCTAACTACCATCTTATTTACACACCAAGAGCACTAGGGAAGAAAAAGGGCTAGTGTTAGATTTGATAATTCCTTATGTAAGCATTTGATTGATTATTTCAGTAAATGCAACTTTCTAGGCATATGGGTAACGATAGGGTTTGACATTTACGGGTGGCGTATTTGGTAAAAGAAAAGTCCAATGTGGTGATCAAGTGGTTGGGAAAGGGGTAGGTCGTGTGGGTGTTGAAAAACAATAGAGTTGGTTAGTAAAAGGTTCCTCATAGGTGGGGAAAGGAACTGAAAGTTTGGGTGAAGGTCAATGAAGGGTTAGGTTGGGGTTGTTGGGGTCTAATGTAAGAAGTTGAAAGTGAGCAAATGGAGTGAGGCCATTGAGTTGGAATGAAGAGTTGGCACACTTGGGTATAGGTTGAAGAAATTGGTAGTTGAAGTTTGTCTACATGAAGGGTGAGATTGGCATTTTGGTGAGTGAAAGAGAGGCTACGTATTGAAAAATCTGCAACCACAGGTCCAAGCGTTTGCAACCATTTGATACCCAAAACTACATCAATGTGTTTTGAAGGTTGACATTAACATTGGGGCAAAAACCTTGGCATTCAATTTTGGCACCTTTTCCAACCATTACTTCGAGTGAAGGATAGCTTAAGCTATTTAGTGATTCTTGGTTGAATGATATTATGTGAGCTACCCGAATCAATAAGAATTCTTATTGGGAGGTTTGAAATTGATCCCACAAATTTAAGAGTTTAAGGAGAGGGGTGTCTAGTGAGAGCTTGCGAGGAAAGTTGGAAGCGCAAATTTGACTTGGTAGGGGAAGGTTCACAATCTGTGGGGTCAGTCAAGGCTAGGTCAAATATGGGATTGTCATAGGTGTCATCTTCCACCAATAGTAAATGGAAACATCTCTTGTTGCAACGGTGACAAAAAATGAATTTTTCATCACAATAATAACATAACCCCTTAGCCCTGCGTCAGAACGGGCTAGTATTCAAACAGTTCAAGAGGAGGGTGAATTGAATTCCCCAAAACTTTTTCTAATTCTTGTTGAAAACTTGCTTTCAAAAACTTCTTTTCAAAATGACTTAAGATGAGAATTTTATCAAGACAAGCCAATAATGATTTTTGAGAATTTGCAGCTAAGGATTAATTCCACTGACTCTTACTTATTGATGCATCCTTCCCAAGCCATGGTTGAAGTTTCTTGAGCAAAGGAGGAATCCGCCTAGGATCTAATCTTAGAGGTTCTAGAGGTTGAAGAAATGGAGGTGGAAGACTAGGAGATGGAGGTGAAGATTGATGCCACTTCTTCAATAAAGGAGATAAGCCATGGTGAAGCTAGCCACAAAGGAAAGAACCCTTGATAATAGCATGAAAGACTCTCACGAGAGTGGACAGAACATGAACACTCTCTAAGAACAAAGAGCTCTCAAATTTAGAGAAATGTTATTTTCATTCAAATGAGTGTTAAAAACTACATGAAAGGAGGGAAGCTCCTTATATAGAGCTTAACATGGATCTATGGGCCTTACACTAACATGAACGTCCAACTCCTCTAATTAGGGAGGATTAGTTGGTTAATTTAGTGTTAATTGTCATGTCAATTTAGCACTAAATTAATTCAACTAAGATCCAAACATGTCCTTAAAAAAGGAGATCTATGTTCTCTCTTGTTTGAATTTGAATTTTGGAGGGAAATGACATGACATCTCCAAAATTCAAATTAAAATAAGAAGCAACAAGAATCAGCCAAGTAGGAGTGAGAAAGCACATGTGGAGTGAAACAAGGGGACAAGGGTGCCTAGATGTCTCCTACATGCTTCATGTGTTGGTTAGAAGGGTGTGAAGAGGAATTAGGGGTGTAGAAATAAGATCCTACACATCCAAACTCTCTTGAATCAACCCAAACTAATTAACACACTCCACAAAGAGACTAATTACACCTCCTAAAGAAAAAAGAACCTATAGGCCAAAATACAAGGCCGAAAATAAAACTAACTACACCCCTAAAATCCTAATTACTTAAGGGTGCTTATACAAGCCTAAAATAGTCAAATTAATACAATTAAATGGAACATTCCCTAAACTAGGCTCCTTCAAGCTTCATCCAAGTTATGCTCCTTTCTTATTAGTCCTAGCTCAAGCCCATGCTAAACATGCATGCATCACTTATTATCTATGAAATACTAATTGATAATTTAGATTCAAGAAATCATAGTTTTTAGCTAAAATTAACTTGATATATTGCAACAAAGTTATATTGATAATAGAAGCAAGAATTTATTACATATTAGATTTCATATGCCAATCAAGATTCAATTTTATGCAGTAGAATGTACATATGCAAATGGAAGCTAATTAAAGATATTGAATCACACAAAGGATTTATATTAGTTCACCCTTAACTTGGGCTACATCCAGTTGTTATTCAATCAAGGAAACTTACCTTGATCAGAACAATTACTAGAAATCTTAAGAGAGTTTTTTACAACCAAAAACTAAAATGCAAATGAAACCTACAAATGCAATTCTTGAAAAACCTATTCAAGACTCAAGATTCTACTCATGTAAAAACCTATTACATGAATTTTTACCTTTAGGAAACCTACCTAGATCAAAACTTTATAAAGAATACAATAAAGAAAAGATATCACTTGGATTTTTTATGCTTGATTCACAAAGATTTAGGTGATAGAAAAAAGTAATTACACAACACTTGCTTTTCCAATATTTTCTTGTTGATCTTTGATGTTTTTTCTTTGATTCTTGATGTGTTGATGTTTGTGCTTTTCCTTCCTTGTTGTAGAGAACTTACTTTCTCTATTTTCTCAATGAAATTCCTTTTTGAAAGAATGAATCCGTAGTACTAAAACTTGTGTATTCGTTACTTTTGAAAAATGAGAGTTTCTCTTATATAGGAAAAGCTTTTGCCATTGGAATCATCAATTATCTTGAGTTCTAATCATTAAAGTGTTCTTCACACAATTCCAGAACATCCAAGATCAATTTAATTGATTCTTAAGTTCTTAATCGATTAAATTGTTCTTTATCAAGAACTTAAGTCACCATGACCAATTTAATCAATTATGCTTTCATTTAATCAATTAAATCAAGTATCTAACCGATTATGAGGTTTTACAATCGATTAAAACAGTGATGAACACATTTTATCAATTAAAGCATTTCATAACTCAATTATCTACTTTCACTTAAATCACACATGAGATTTGGTCATATTTGAAAATATTTTGAAGACTACAATCTCATTCATGATTGACTTAAGAAAAATTAAATCAAAGCACAAGATCATTGAAAAATTAAGAGATTATGACACAAGTACAAGGTGAAAGACATCATGCTAAGAGAATCTTCATCATTCTCCTCAACTCTCCTCAGCACTACGGTCCTAGATGTAGCTAGAGGTTAAGTGCTTAACACATAAAGCAAAAGGAGGGGTTGTTGTTTGGTGGGGTGGTGGAGGTCTTATAGTAGGAACTGGTTGAGGAATAAAATGGGAGGTTAAGGTGGGTGGTAGGCCGTTTAGGCGAGGTTTAGTATCCTTGAACTTAGCCTCAATAAGTTTGGCTAACCTAACGACTTGGGAAATGGTGGGAGGTTTGTGGATAAATAGTTCTCAACGAATATTGGGTAATATAGACCTGAAATAAAGCAATTTAGAATTGCCTCGAAGGACAACCCAAAAACTTGATTGCATAGTTTTTCAAAATGAATCTGGTAATCTGAATCAGAGCCGTATTGTTGGAGTTTAAAAAACTCAACTTGATGATTTTTAAAGGAAGAGTAACAAAAAATGTAAGGTCAATGCTCTGGTAAATGACTCTCAATCAGAGAATTGCATATTATCATGAATCCACTTGTACCAATTAAGAGCTTCGCCCCTTATATAAATGAAGACCAAAAGCATTTTTTGGTCCAGGGGGATCTAGCACAACGCAAAATATTGTTCTACTTGGAACAACCATTCAAGGGTATCTGCACGGTCAAAAGTGGTCAGATGAAGTTTTGGAGGTCTTATAAGGGAGGTATCTAGGGGACCTATAGGTTGGAAGGTAGGGCCTGAGAGACCAAGAATATGGGGGAGGGTCATATGTAGATATTGGCGTTGGTGTGGGTAATATTGTTGGGGAAATAAAGGTTGCACTGGAAAGTGAGGCGAGAGGTGAGGATAGCCATACGAAAAAGCTAGTGAGGGCCCAAAAAGGGTTAAAGGAAAAGATATAGGGAATGGGAGGGTAAAGGGGTTGGGGAAGAAATATGCACAGGTGCAGTGGAAGTGGGTGGTGAGGTAGATGAAGGGGTAAGTAATAAAGGGGTAGTAATGGGGGGGAAGTGATGCAATCCCACCTAGTATGCATCATGGTTAGGAGGATTCAAGGAAGGCATGACATTGATGAAAGCTCATTGAAGATTGGAAGCCATAATCTTCATTTTTAGCTTGTAAATATTTTATTTTAATTAGCTAAATAGGAGTGTATTTTTAATTCCCTTAAGGTCATGTATATTCAGCCATCTTTGTTTTAGTTTAGAAGGTATATATGTCTTTAATTAAAAAGGAGGAGTAAACTTAGAATGGATATATAAGTCAAGACATGATTTTATGAGAAAACTGTTTATTTAATATGTTTTATTTATGAGAAAACTGTTTATTTATGATTACAAAAATATATTTCCATGCTAAGGTGGGAAAGTTATGTTCTCATGAGAATGTGGAAAGTTACTTCTAATTCCTACAATAATTTCATCTTTATTTTTATTTTTTTTTATTTTTTAAAATTCAAAAAAGATTTTATGGAATGCTAAAATTTAACCAAACATCTTTTTGTTAAAGATATATAAAAATGTCATTCTTATGTTATATTCTCAAGAATAATATTTTCTAGAAGGAAAGAGGGTTAGGTGGAACAAATGCCTTATAAGATTTTTCATATATTAGTCCTTTTGCTCAAGTTCTTTCTTTCCCATTTCATTAGGTACTAACTATAAACCTACAGGGACCAACCCAAACGTGCCCCAACTTTGATGTGGAAAAATCGAGTTAGATCGAATTCAAGTTTAGACTCATGTTTTCTTCTATTTGAAAAATTGAATTCGGGATCATGGCTGTGTAGTTTGATCCTCACCCCCCACCCTTATTATGAAAAATATCATTTTATCCTTATTAGTATATTTTTTTCCTAAGTCACTTAGAGCATCTACAATGGCTGTGTAGTTTGATCCTCACCCCCACCCTTATTATGAAAAATATCATTTTATCCTTATTAGTATATTTTTTTCCTAAGTCACTTAGAGCATCTACAACAATTGCCTTTTATGGGGTGCTACCAATTAGATGGAAAGATAGACCACTATTTTTCCATTGCAAAGCATGGATCTTGTTTCCCCAAAAGCACCAGTTGCTTAATAAAACACTGGTGCTAAATTGCTTTTCAATTAAAATAATATATTTAATATAAAAAATAATGACTTACATAAGTTTTTTGTTCTTAAAGTTTTACTAAAAATCATTTTTGATCCTTGAAATTCAAAAATATTTTCTTATTCCCTGAAATTATTATTTTTTTTATATTAACGTTATTTGTTTATAAATTCTAATGTGTTTCGTTGTTCCGGATATGAAATTGAAGATTGGAGGAGTTAGAGTTGAAAAAGAGAGTGATTCATGAATACAAAAGTGTATTCACTGTCAACAATTTTTTAACGACGTTAACTAGAGAAGAAAAACTAAAAGTGAATCAAGTACTAAAAAAATATTTCTAAATTTTAAGGATCAAAAATTATTTTTTATGAAATTTTAAGGACAGAAAACTTATTTAAGGCAAAAATAATTTATAAATAAATTGAATGATTATTTAACTATACCAATAGTAAAAAATCAACAATTGAAAGATATTGTTCAATGAAATGATGCACAACAGTAAAATTGAATTTTTAATTTTTTTAAAATTTTTATGTATCAATATTTATATAAATAAGACCACTATGATTTTTCAGTCCACAATCTACTTTTCTTTTACTTTTTGTCTCACAAAATCCGTTCTTAAGCCAATCTTATTTACTTTCTATTATCTCTTTGATTTGTTTTCATTTAATGAAACTAAATTAAAATCAATTCAATATAAATTCTTTTTTTAATTTCATATCAAAATTTTCACCTCTCACTAATCCAAATTCCAAAAATTCTCCTCCACATTTACTACAATTTTCTAAATATGAACAATTTTCAATTTTTATTACCTTTCCTGTATGGATATCTCATATTTCAATCACCACCATTTAACTCTATTATGGATCATGATAGGATTTACTTTTCAAAATAAACAGAAAATTATTTTTCTAGTAATAGAAAATTTTTATATTTAAGTTCAACTATAAAAAGCTTTTTTTTTTAATATACATCTTCCTCATAAAACAGATACAACATTAACTTATTTTCAAAGTTATTCCAAATAACTTTTGATAATAAATTATTTTCAAGATAAGTTATTTTCAACTATTTTAAAAAATCTCAACCAACCATATTAAAATTACAATAAACACATAAATAAGTGTTTTTTTTTCATAAAATAATTAAACAAACTCTCACAAGTTTATACAAACTGACCCTAAATTCTTAATAGAATACAAGTAATAATGTAAGTAAACAATGCGGCATAACGAAACACTCAGCAACGTAATCATAATTCTGGAAGCTTCAAAAAGATGACAAAGTTTTCATCACTATATCTGTTTGCAGAACTTACCAATGTATGATTTGGTAATCCTGGCTTTCCGTTCTGGAATTTATTGAACCTCGACAACAAAAAATATTGGGGTAATAATAAAACTCCCAAGGAACCCTATAGCATGGTTAACAGAGCAACCTACCCTGCCCTTCTATAAAGTTTGTAAGCCACGACAACAACTGCTACAGCTCCAATCATACCAACTGCTGTGAGAATATCACGCTGCTGCAATACAGGCCAATTACAACAGACTTTGCTCCCCTTCTTTTTAATTGCTTCAGGTGTTTCTTCAATCTCGTTGTTTTGCTCAACACTTGCACTTCTGCAACATGAAACCCCATTAACACCCTGGCAACAACCACCCAAGTTTTCTTTGCTGCTCAGATTGTCGCTTTCGACATGATTACTCTTGCCTTCGCTGATATCCTCTCTATTAGCAACTTTCTGGTCATCTGCTCCCTTCTCTTCTGCAACAGCTGGCCCCATGTGGCCCCTGTAACAATTTGATGATGTTTAGCTACTCCCAGGAAATAAAAGCAAATGTAAATCCTTAATACAGAACTTCCAGAGTTGATGCTGATATGCAAGGATTGTCAATCCTCATGCAGAAATTCCAGTCCTCCTAGGAAATAAAAGCACACTGGCCCATGTTTTAGCTACTCCTTCTTTGTCTTTTTTCTGGAAAGTTGAGGATTTTATATGCATCTAATAAGTTTTATTGTTTTAGTTAGCTTCTATTAGTGGCTATAGTAGCGGCGGCGGGGTGTTAAGGACCAAACGATGCAATGATCACATGATGCAACTGAACAACATCAAAGAACAAAGATGATATATTTTCTTCTTCGATTAATTTGAATTGTAAAACCAGAGCAGATAACAAAGGAACAAATTTCATGAGACAACCATTACAATAGGAAGTGGAATACAAGAAAGATGCACATGACAAATGATTGAATGAATAGCTATTAGTATCTTATGATTCTGGATTCGATTCTTATGATTCTGGATTCGATTCTTATAATTTAACTATCTATCAATATGTATCTTAAGATGTATCTAAATTGGTTTTATATTTTATGATACATGGATGAATAGTATGAATCTTACTATTCACATAATTCAACGATTTATGTGAATCTTCCAATTCATTATTATTTTAGTTTTTTTTTTACTAATTCGCATAAAAACTTTGAGAAATCATATAACCTTAAATCATTAGAATAATCTTTCTAAACTTATCCTCTTTTATTATTCCACTATTTTATTTGTTGATCATTCATTTCATACATGTACACTATTTAACTATTAAGTTGCTTTGTTTCTATCCTTCTAAAATAAAAATTTCACAAACCCATATGTAACTAATAATTTTGTATTATAAGACTTAATAGCTTCGTTGTTTTATGATGTGTTAATTACTAATAAACAATTTACAACTAATGATAAGATTCATGATACGATTCGATTCACAAATAAAAAAAATTGGCTTTCTGATACACAAATTGTAACCCGATTTAACTACCATGATTGAAGACTGTATGATTTTGATATAGAAGCCCTCAAGCCCATATATACACTTATTAGTGGGGGGTTGAAACGTAATTCAGCAGCAGAGACACTTCATGGCTGCTGCCCACATATGAAAAAATACAACTGCAGCTCTCATTATATTAAAACATATATACAAGAGAGATGCCCATTTGCTTGAAAACAAGGTTAAAAAAGATGCAAATTATAGACTTTGTATTAATATATATCAAGCTTGGGAATCATTCATATTTCTTGAACCTTTTTTTGTTGGTTACCTAAGCACAACACCAAAAATCATATTAAATAACAAGACTTTCTCTTTACTCCATTCAATATCAGGTGTTTGTGACAACAGTAAACAGCAGATACCAATACAACCATAACCATCCAAAGGCTAGAGCAAATATTCGAAATAAGTTCAGTCAGTCTCTAACTATCTAAGCACTACTCAAATCAATTGCTCATGCATGTACATATGTGTGTAACAAAATAGTGATAGTTTTGATCAAATATACATCACAGTTCAGCAGCCAAAAGCAGAATACTTCTAAATTTTAAAAATTATATTATAAAGATCTTCTTTTTGTTATAAGTATCCTTCAGATCAAAATTTGATTAAAAAATACAAATTCATAACAACAATACCAACCTCCAAAGTCGTTGGATGATCTGTCCCTTTCCAATATGTTGGTCCAACAATTCTCGTACATCATTAGGAGTAACATAGCCATACCTGCAAACAATTATAAAGTGCTACAATTAAACAGTATTGAATTTCTTCAAACTAGAGGATGCAAGGCAAGTCAGATCTTACCAGTGTCCCATAATTTTTCCATCTGCTCCTGGGCTGAAAATTATTACATTCCCAGCATACTTATGCCCACCAACATGAGAACAAGCAGTAACAGATATCTGATCACTCAAGCCTTGGAGCTTAATTTCCTCATTCAGCTTCTCGATGAGAACTGGCCCACAAACACCACATCTCACATCACGACTTCCATGAGCACATACATAAACATGTGAACCACTAAACGCCTCTGAGCCTCCAGCAGTCCACGGTTTACCATCAACCAAAACATCTTTGAAAAAGCCATCAACATTTGACTCCTCCAAACCCCTTCGAATTAAAGAACAAAAGAAAAGAGCCTAAAAAAAACAGAAAAATCTTAACACATAAAACCTGAAAACCCCCATTCATCAATAAAGACCAAATTTAATAGAGACACTACTTCGACTAAATATCAGTATAACCAAGTTTAGAATTTCCACTTATGCACAGTGGAAAGGTATAACAGAAATGGGAGAAATCCCCCTGCAGTGATACACCATTGCAAATCCCTTTAAGTTGCATACTACAATCTTAACACTCCCTCATGCTAGCAAAGGAGTCATTATGCATTTAACACATGTGGAACTACATCAGGCTGCACCCTGTGGCCAAAATATTTTCCTACACTTGTTAGGCTGTACACTAATTATAATCATATCATTGTTGTCAATCGCAAAGAGAGTGCAGAGGACCAAAACCTGAAAATGGCAATGTAATTCAGGGATAACCAGAAATTATGTAGAATAGAGGCTGCAGTGCAGAACAAAAAATGTCACAACTGGTAAAAAAACCCTGGTGATATTCATCAGAAAGGAGAACAGTGGGTGCTACTCAATCACAGAATGCATCCAGGTAACTGAACAGGTAAAATTGGGGTTTCAATTCCGATTCAAAAGAGGTAGAAAAATCTAGAATTTGCCCCCACAAAATAGGTTTCTGCTACCCAATCCAATGGCGTCCACTCCAGCCATGATAGCTGCTACTTCAAATTGCTACAGTACCCAATTTTTGTAACATGATCCTAATACCCTTTGATTCAACAACAGCGCCAGTGTTGTGACCTATTGACAACTATGAATAATACTAAATATTTTGAACTGCAATAAAATTAAATTAAATGTTTTGAACCATTTGCACCCTTGCATTTGACTTGGAGACTGTTTGGGTAAGCTTCTCTAGAAGCACTTCTAGAAGAAGAAAATACAAGAAAAAAAGTAAAAAAAGTTTCTCTACAAGTTTTTTTCTTTTTAAATGTGGAACTTTTATAAATTAGTTTGAAAAAAAGTCTTACATAAAAGACTTATCAGCTCGGTTAAAACTCACCCCCGTATTCCATGTGAGTTAGTTGACTTCAATTCGACCAGACTTATCCAGCATTCTCTATGTAAAAAGTTTTACACCGACAATTAATACAATCACAACCCTTCATAAGTAAGTTCGTTGACTTTTCCAGTTAATATTTTAAAAGTTATATAAACAAAGAGGTGGGATTAAACACAAGTATTTTACAGCTAGAGTATTAAACTCTTCTTAAAAAAGCTACAGTAAAGTTGTTTTGACTTTTTTTTTTATATTTTTTTCTCATATAAGTGTTTATGAAAAAAGTTACCCAAACATGCCCTTTATCACAAACAAGAAAGTTCACCCAGTTCCAATATTCCGCATAAAATTCGCATAGTTTCTAATTCAAATCACGCATCTAAGAAATCCTCCGTGCATTGCAGGCAACACCCTCAAGAGACCAAAAACCTAACCATAAAAAAAAAGATCAGCTTCATTTCAATATAAAGTAACGAAACCCTATCTCCAAGTCACCTGTATCTGATCATCTCAGGAAAGATCAAAACATCACCGTCGGAGAAGCCAGCCTCCTCACGCGCTTCGCACACGGTGATTTTGGTCTGCAAAGTCAACTCAAAGCACCAAAGTCAAGAAAAAGATGGCAAACGAAAATGGAAACCAGACTAAAAAAACACCAAATTTACTTAAAATTTGGTGTAATTACAAATGCATCCCAATTTTTTTTTTTTTACCATTAGTTTTGCATGCATGTGTTAACGTAAAGTTTGAGATCAACCCCAAGTTTATTATAATTACACATCCCCTCTACTTTTTCTTACTATTACTTATGTTAGGTAATATAACACACACTTAGGTTTGAAAAGGGAACACATGTAATTTTCTTAAACTAGAAAGATGTATCGGTAATTTGCTAAAAGAAAGTTTCTACTCTGTTGTATCGTGTTATTGGTTAATAATGGAGAATGAAGAAGGGACCTTGAGAGGCATGTCGGTTTTGCGTGCTTTCCAAGCGGCGGCGACGCGCTTGGGGAGGGGGTCGGCGTCGGAGGCCTCGATGCGCGGGGGCCAGGACACGTGGCGCTTGTAGCAGAGAAACACGTGGCGTTCGTAGGAGTCGACGGTGCCGGCGAGGGTTTCGGTGTACATCTCCGGGCGGGTGAAGCCGTTGACGGCGGGGTCTTCGGCGGCGGTGGTGGGGTTGTCGGAGGAGGCCATGCAGAAAGGAAGAGAACGCGCGTGAAACAGAGACGGAAATGTGGAAAGGGAAACAGAATGGGAAGAGACTAGCAATTAAGAATAATACCTTTTGGCGGTGATTGGTCACTGGTCAGATTTAATGGGAGGAGCCGCCAGGGTGCGCATTACGCCAAGTGTTTTTGCTGTGACGTGGTATGTAATATATGTTCATATTATATTATTTATTTATTTAATAATCTCTAAATGAATAAAAATATTTAGAGTTATCAAATTTCTTAAACTATTGAATTTGATTAATGGATATAAATATGTTTATAACATAAATCAAGTTTCTTCGCGGTTTCTTCAGCATAGCTTGCTAGTCATTAAAGCACATTGTTTGAAATTGTAGTTGGCTTACATCAAGAAAAAACTATTGCTTCACATTAAAATGTGGTAACAACCTAATATAGATAATATGTTTAATATAGAAACATCTAACACAACTAAGGAGTGAAAATAAAAAAAAGTGTTTAATTGGTATATATTGTTAGTGTAAAAGATTTTTACACTGAGTGCATAACTTTTTAATTATGTAACTTTTAAAGTACTAATTAGTAAAGTCAGTAAACTTACCATGAATGAAGAGTTGTGATTGAACATCGATATAAAAATTTTTACACAGACAATGTACACAAATTAAACTCATAAAAAATATATATAAAGGAATTCCTTTGTTTCTTACCATTTGAGTGAATTTGTGTTTATGTTAACATGGTACCATGGTACTATGGGACAACGTAACACGTTTTTCAATGCATCAAGTAATCCAAACAAGTTGTTTCCATTGGATATGCCCTTAAAGCACTTCAATATACGGAGTTTTTAAGAGCATGATGTTCTTAGATCGGTGTTTAACATCCCAACTTTTGAAACTCATATTAAAATAATAGTTTTAATGTTAAACACATCATCTAATAACACCCCATTGGAGATGCTCTAAATGGTTCTTAACAATAAAAATAATATTATTATAAATAGGTTCCACAAAGTTGGGTTAAAAAATATGAAAAATTGTTTATATTTTTAATGTTAAGAACTCTTCCTAATTTTTAAGCATTTGAAATTTGTGAGACTCACGTTAAAATAATATTTTTAATAGTAATAACTCATTTAAGAACTCTTCATATTAGATACTATGTTCAAAAGAAAAGTTTTGCTGCTAACAATTATTGTCTTGCATAAAGAATACATGTGATTTAGACCAATATTTTTAATTATACTTCATTTTAAAACTATAGTTGTTTTACTATTTTGGGTTTATATATTTCAATAGTGCTTATATAATTTTTATAGTTATACCCTTATTTATATTTATTAATGTGTTAGATTTCATGAGTATTGAATGTCAAAAAAATTGATAAGTACCCAAGTTAAAGAATAATCATCCGTCGATGAGAGTATTAATGACCAATGGTAACACAAGGTATATTGAATAATGGTATTCTAGTCTATAAATATATTAACTAATGTTTTTAATAGGTACTCCCTCTATATAAGAAAACATAAATTTTTTGACTTAAATATAAACAAATTCTAATTAACTGAGCCCTATTTAATGCTAAATTTCCCAAAATACCCTTAATTAAGTTTTCCAAAAATCTTAAATTTTTAAGCTCTCATGAAATGAGTTCCCAAGAAAAATTAACTCTAAAATACAAATATCCCCTATGAGGTTTATTGATAGCTCCACCTTCTCCATGGTGTCACCAACTCTTCTCCAAGATGAAATGTTGAAATGGATCTTCTTCAAGAGCTGAAATAGGCGTGAAAATGGGGCTTATGAAGGTTGAAAGTGGTTCATGAAAAATAGAGACAAAAGAATGGTGTTTTGGGTGGTGGTGGTTGGATGATGTCTCTTTGGCTAGCTCACTTCACTTGGAAAGGGTGAAAGTCAATACTAGGGAAACCCAAGCTCCTTCTAAGGTAAAGAGAAGAGGAAGGGGGACAAGAGATCCCTAAATGACCAAGGAAGAGGAATGATGAGGAAAACTCTCTCAAATATCTAATATATCCAAAGTGACTACATGTAGTCTAACCTAGGGTATTTAAAGAAAGGGTGGGAGGCCTCTAGGCCATTTCCACGAAATTTTGAGAGCTAAATACCTCTCAAATACTTTTGACCTCACAAGTCAAGGTTTAAGTCCCAAAATAAATCCTAAACTAATTTGTCCCATAATACAAAGGCTAAATAAAAATACACAATGAAATCATAAGTGATTAAGGCTCCCCAAAATACAAGGGAAAAATAAGGAAAACAAGCAAAAGACTAGGTAGATGCACCAAAGACCTTCCTCTTCTTCTATTCTTCTTGCCATGGACCCTGTGATGGTTCTATTTGATGCCCCAAGGATGGTTCTCCATCATTTATGTAACGACATAATAATTTATGAAAATTTTTGTCAAAGGTAATCAACATGAAAATGAGAAAATTTCAAAACTTTAAATAACATAAAGAACCATCATCTTCTTTAATATAAAATAAGTGAATATTCATTACAAAATTCTTTCTTATAAGAAATATCTGAGTACATAATAACCACTACCCCAAATTATCCTAATTCAGAGCAGTGTACCTTTGACAGAACAAAATAACAAAACATCATTAAATCACTTAATACATAACAATATTAAATATATCTTCAAGAATATAGAAAATCTCCAACGGTGTCCTATCTTGGCTCCTCTTATAATCTTATCACGACTACATAGAGAAAATCACATACAAAATAAGCACACAAAAGATTGAGATAATTATAAATCATAAGTGTAAATCTTAATAAACTATATAGACAATGGGGTCTAAGTTCATCCTAAGACTCAGTTCCTCAAACTTCACAACACATAATAGTATCCCATTCATCTCAACATCACTCTCAATCCCACATGACACTACAGATGGATCCACGACCATCCAAGATTATTCACCCAATCAGCAAGGATCTCATTTAGGAAGTGATTGATAGTAGTATGTTTTACCTTAATTTTGGTACAACTTCTCCCTTGATAGATCAGGTGATGTACTCCCTTGATCTCTTCAATCAAGGTTCCTTCCTCTAAGAAGATGGAGGATGGAGAGGCTAGGGAATAGGAGGGGTGACACCACTTTCTCAAAGAAGGAAGATGAGTAAAAAATTTTATAAGGCTTGCCACAAGGGAGAGGCCCCTTAATAAAAGCTTATAGGAAGAGAATCCTCAAGAGAGAGGTTTCTCAAAAATGACACTCAAGAATAATAGCTCAAATAGATTCTTACTTCATTCAATCAAGTGTAATTTTTACAAAAGAAACTAAGCGTATTTGTAGCCCAAAGAGAAAAGCTAGGCACTCAAAACTAGGCAATGTGGGACTTTGGGCCTAATTAGGATTAGGAGTACTAGTCCCTCTTAAGCCCACTAAAAGTGGCACCTAGCCTTAAGCTTGGGGGTGTCACAGCCTAAACAAGGGGGTGTGGAAAGAGATCCACACTCTTTTAGTTATTAGGCCCTTTACTCCCCTCATCTTCACTTCTAAGCTAATTACACCCTATACTCTAAAAACTAGCACAAATGGTTGAAATTGAAATACATGGCGAAAAAGGGAATTAAAAGCTAATTAATATTTACAAGAGGAAAACTAAGGACTATAGCCTAAAATATCTATCTCCATCATGAGTTGGGGTGTTGATGAGTCTTTCCGGGCCAAGTTCTTTTCAATCCTCCTAGCCATTACCTTAGAGAGAGAGCCCTTGGTAGGTAGGATTGCATCATCTCCTCCCCTGTCAGAAGGATTTGTCCTCAAATCTGAAGGGTCGTCCTCTTCCATGTCAGCACCTAAAAAGGGTGTAAGATCACAAACATTAAAAGTGGTGTTAACTCCATAATCCTCGAGAAGGTCTAACTTATATGCATTATTATTTACCTTCTCAAGGATTTGGAAGGGACCATCTCTTTGAGGGCTAAGTTTGGACTTCCTCTTAGAAGGAAAACGATCCTTTCTTAGGTGAAGCCAAACCTAATCGCTTTTTTCAAAGATGATTTCCTTCCTCCCCTTGTTGCTAGATGAAACATACCCCTTAGATTGGTTTTCAATATTGGTTTTGACCCTCTCATGTAATTTTTTGACAAAATCAACCCTAGCTTCCCATTCTTTATGAAAAAGTTGGGTGTTAGGGAGTGTCAATAAATCCAAAGGAGTGGGAGGATTAAAACCATATACAACCTCAAAAGGGGAGTGCTTAGTGGTTCGATGGACCACCCTATTATATGAAAATTCAATGCGGAGGAGATATTCATCCCAAGATTTGTAGTTGCCTTTCAAGAGTGCCCTTAACATAGTGGATAGGGATCTATTTACTACCTTGGTTTGACCATCCGTTTAAGGATGACAAGTGGTAGAAAATAGTAGCTTAGTTCTTAGCCTTGCTCAAAGATTTTTCCAAAAATGGCCAAGGAACTTAGCATCCCTATCAAAGACTATGGTCGAGGGTATTCCGTGCAAGTGAACAACCTCACGAAAGAAAAGTCTTGCGATGTGACTCACGTCATCCACTTTGTGGCAAGGAATGAAATGGGTCATTTTACTAAAGCGATCCGCTACCACAAAGATAGAGTCTACACCTCATTGGGTTCTTGGGAGCCCATGGATAAAGTCTATACTAATATCTACCCAAGGTGTAGAGGGAGTGGGTAAAGGTGTGTAGAGTCCATGAGGCATTACTAGAGATTTAGCTTGTAAACAAGCTATGCATCGCAAGTAATATCTTTTGACATCTTTTTTCATATAAGGCCAAAAGAATTTTTCTTTCAAAAGCATTAAGGTTTTATCAATTCCAAAATACCCCATGAGCCCACCTTCATGGCTCTCTTTTGTTAGAAATTTCCTAATTGATCCTCAGGGTACACAAAGTTTGCCCTATTTGTACAAGTACCCCTAACACAGGTAGAAGCCATCTTTGGCTTTGGGAGATGAGGCAGCATAAATGGTTCCAAAGTCTTGGTTAGAAAGGTACATTTCCTTTGTCATCAAATCCCAAAATTTGAGCACTAAGGGTGGCAAGAAAAGAATGCCTCCTTGAAAGAGCATCGGCCACCACATTTGTTTTTCCCTTTTTGTATTTGATGACATAAGGAAAAGTCTCAAGAAATTCAACTCATTTAGCATGCCTCTTGTTCAACTTTCCTTGCCCCCTCAAATACTTAAGTGACTCATGGTCACTATGAATGACGAACTCCTTAGAAACAAGATAATGTTCCCAAGTTTGGAGGCACAGATCAAGGCATAAAACTCTTTGTCGTAGGTGGGGTAATTGAGGTGGGCACCATTGAGTTTTTCACTAAAATAGGCAATGGGGTGCCCCCTTGCAATAGCACAGCTCCCACACCTACTCCTGATGCATCACATTTTAGCTCAAAAGTTTTTGAAAAGTTGAGGAGAGCTAGAATGGGTACATTAGCGAGTTTATCCTTGAGTAGTTGAAAAACTTCTTCTTGTTTATCACCCCACAAGAAAGAAACTTCCTTCTTCACCAAGTCATTAAGTGGTGAAGCTAGTGTGGAGAAATTAGGAACAAAGCACCTATAAAATCCTGCGAGACCATGAAAACTCTTGATCTTAATAACACTAGTAAGGGTGGGCCACTATTGAATGACCTTGATTTTTTTAGGGTGCACTTGGACCCCTTGGGCACTAATGACAAAGCCGAAGAAAACTTAGGAACACAAAAAGTGCATTTTTCTAAGTTTGCAAAAAGTTTATTTATTCTAGGGACAGATAAAATTTCCCTAAGATGCCCTATATGTTCATCTAAGACCTACTATAAACTAAAATATCATTTAAATAAATGACTACAAACCTACCAATGCAATCCCTAAGTACATGATTCATGAGGTGCATGAAAGTGCTTGGAGCATTGGTGATCCCAAAAGGCATCACCAACCATTCATAAAAACCGAATTTTGTCTTAAAAGCAGTTTTCCATTCATCTCCTTCTTTGATTCTAATTTGATGGTAACCATTTCTAAGATCAATTTTTGAAAATATTATCTAGCCTAGGGATTGGGTGCCTATACTTAATGGTGATGTTGTTGATGGCACGACAGTCCATACACATCAGCCATTTTCCATCCTTTTTAGGCACCAATAAAACAGGCTCTTTTGAACCCAACCCTCCTCCAACAAGTCTTGAACTTGAGACTCAATCTCTTTGGTCTCAACAGGGTTTGTCTTATACGTGGGCCTATTGGGTAGACTCGTGCTAGGAATGAGGTCAATTTGGTGTTCTATTCCCCTTAGAGGTGGTAATCCCCTTGGAACCTCTTGAGGGAAGAAATCATCAAATTCTTTTAAAAGGTTTTGAACCCTTTTTGGAAGAGACTCAATTTCATGACTTGTGGCAATGCCAGAAGGTACCTCTTTACAAAGAAGGAGATAAAAAGGTCAATCAAGCAAGAGAGCTTCTTTAATGTCCATTTTCATTGCAAAATGGCTCTCTTTCTTAATCACCTCTTTGGAAGGGGTACCTCCTTCCAACTCTGATGCATGCATGCCTAGCATGGGCTTGAGCTAGGACTAATAATAAAGGAGCATGACTTGGATGAAGCTTTAAGGAGCTTATTTTAGAACATGTTCCATGTAATTGTATTCATTTGACCATTTTCAGGCTTGTATAAGCACCCTTAAGTCATTAGGATTTTAGGGGTGTAGCTAGTTTAATTTTTGGCCTTGTATTTTGGCCTACAGGTTCTATTTTCTTTAGGAGGTGTAATTAGTCTCCTCGTGGAGTGTGTTAATTATTTTGGGCTGGTCCAAGAGGATTTGGACATGTGGAACTTAGTTTCTACACCCCTAATTCCTTTTCTCACCCTTCTAACTAACACATGAAGCATATAGGAGACATGTGAGCCCCCTTGTCCCCTTGTTTCACTCCACATGTGCTTTCTCACTCCTATATGGCTGATTCTTATTCCTTCTTATTTTAATTTGAATTTTGAACGTGCCATGTCATTTCCCTCCAAAATTCAAATTCAAACTAGAGGGAATATGGATCCACATTTTTAGGGCCATATTTGGATCTTTAGTTGGATTAAATTAGTGTTAATTAAGAACATGCTAAATTAACACTAAATTAAGCTAACTAACTATTTATTAAGCATGTTGGACATTCACCTTTAGTACTTTATGCCCATGGTTCATGCTTTGCTTTATAAATAGAGCATTCCCTTCTTCATGTAGCTTTCAACACTCATTTGAATAAAAAGTACCTATCTCTAAATTGAGAGCTCTTTGTTCTTAGAGAGTGTTCATGTTCTCTCCATTCTTATGAGAGTCATTTATGCTATTATCAAAGGTTCCTTCCTTTGTAGCTAGCTTCACTCATGGCTTATCATCTACAAAGTAGAAGTGGCGTCAACCTCACTTTCATCTCTTTGTCTTCCACCTCCATTTCTTTAACCTTGGAACCTCTATGAGAATCTTGGGAGCATTCTCTTCATCAAGGATTATTCAAACTTGCCTTGGGGAGGGATGCATCAAGGAGGCGATTTTTGTGTTAACGAAGCCCTATATGCCCGACAAACCTTGCAAACGAAAAACACCCAAGATACAATTGGAGGCTGAAGAAGCCAGGGCAGCACTACAAGCCCAAGCGACCAACTTGAGGCGACTGGAAAGGGAAACCACAATGGAACCATCATAGACTTCCAGCCGTTCACCGAAGGCGTGATAAATGAACACCTCCTCCCTCCAAATTTCCTCGTCTCGAAGATGAAACCATTCAACAACACTTGGACTCAGCTCAACATTTGAAAATTTTTCAGGCCCAAATTTTGATTAACGGGGGAATAGATGTCGTACGTTGCAAGCTATTTGTCAGTACCCTCATAGGAACTGCGCTGGACTAGTTTAGTGGATTGGAAGATAGGGTTATCTATAATTTCGAGACTTGTTTATGGCATAGTTCACGGAGAACAAGGAGCGTGCCCCAGTAATGGCGGACTTGTTTGATGTCCAATAAAATCTGGGGAATCTTTGAAAGATTTTCTGATGAGGTTCAGAAATGTGGCCATCAAAGTACATCACATAAACGAGCGGATGATGGTGGTGGCATTCGAAAATGGCTTGAGATCATGGCCCTTCGTTGAGTCATTAATAAGAAGAGTCGTCGAAGACATGGCAGACGTCTAGTCAAGGGCATCATGTCACATTGAGGCAGAACACACAATGACAAGCAAACGTGCAATAGAGCGATGACAAAGTGGGAACTGTAACACCCCAATTTTCATAACCAGGTTAGTATATAATTTTAGGTGTTATAGTTAGAAACTTAGTTCTTGTAGACATCTAATTTTGTTGGGACAAGACTATTAATCCAAGAATGGGTTAACAAGAAAAGGATTCAATGAACCAAAGGTGGGCATTGATCCATGTGAATTGTAGGACAACAACTCAAGTCCATGTGAATCATAAGACAACAACACTAGTCGCAACCAAACGTTTCAATGAATCAAGAGGACATTGATTCATGTAAATGGTAGGACAATGACTCAAACTTCAACCAAAGGTTTCATAAGATCAAAGGAGGATGTTAGTTCATGTAGTAAAATGAGTTGTTACATTTAGTGGTATTAGAGTTTATTTTTAAAATCTTATAATCTTTTTATAAAATAAATTTTTGTTTAGTAAGAAAGGCGTTACATTTAGTGGTATTAGAGCAGTTGTTCTTCTCAAGCCTAGGGTATGGACTTGACTATTGCTTATTTGTGTGTTCTCACATTTTCTATTGAAAAACAAAAGTGTAAGATAGGTAAAAAACTATTGTTTGTTCTTGCATTCTCTATTGAGAAACAGAATTGCAAGATGGTTAGATGTACCCTTATACCCTTTGTTGAAGAATAGGAGTACACAAGAGTATTTCTCCAATTAAAGTACTATTCTAAGAAAAGACTAAAGTGACATATTCTCTTTAAGGAAGCGATGGTAGGTAGACCAAACCATACACAAGAGTTGACAAAAAGAATGACAACAACATTAGAAAATGTGACTCAAGGGCAAGATGCGAAACCTAAGGAACCTCGAGAAATAGAAACATTTTGTGAAAATAACCCACCAAAGTTTAAGGGAGGTCTTGACTATAATGATACTAAATACTGGGTGGCCAACATTGATGACATATTTATCAGAATAGGGTGTCTTGATATAGATAAGATAACATTTACAATGTTTATACTTAATGGAAAGGTGGAGAACTAGTGGAACTCCACAAAACAACAACTGCAGGCTGAAGGGAGAAGTATTACTTGGGAAACCTTCAAGCAAGAGTTTCTGGAGAAGTGTTTTTTTTTAGGATCTTCGAGGGAAGAAGGAAGTTGAATTTCTAAACCTTCGCCAAGGAAGTATGTCTATTAGAGAATACATAGCAAAATTTGATGAACTATCAAAATTTTCCCCCGACTTCAATGAAAGAGTTGATGAATACTCACACTGTTCAAAATTTAAGTGATGCATTCCTCCCTTGATCTTTTTCTAGAGGTTTTCTTCTTTGGTGAAATGGTTTGTGGAGAGGTAAGAAGTGAAGTGGTTTTAGGCGCCACTTAAGGTAAGATAAGCTTAAGAAGGAAAGTTTGCCACAAGGGATGGAACCCTTGATAAAAACCTAAGGAATTCTAAAAGAGAGAAAGGTGGACACTAAGAGAATTTTGGACAACTCAAGGTTTTTCCATTCAATAAAGTGTAAAACATACAAAAGTGTGAAGGAGCACCTTTTTATAGAGGGAGCTAACCTCTTGGACAAGTCATGAAAGAAATGAAGGGCTAGGATTAAAAGGAGTCATCCAAGGGAGGAGGATTGAAGCCCAGAGTCCAATCAATACTCTCCTTTAGATGAGAATTGGTGCCCAAGCTACCTCATCAAAGGGCCAAGATTACTCCTTTATTAGTTGATGTGACCATGCCTAGCCAAGGACCTATCACTAGGGCCATAGCTAGAAGGATTGAAGAAGACCTAGCCCTTACAGACAAAGGAAGACTTCACCTCCTATGGAGAGTGAAGATATTAGGCTAGAGACTTTAGTTAATAAAATGTAATTTTCCTTTATTTTAATTTTGAGGAGCATTAAGAATTTAATTTGGGACATGTATTTAGTCTATTTTTTATTTTTAGGAGGTGTCTTAGGAATTTAGAGGGTGGATTTAGCTTTTTGGGTCTTTATGAAGGAAATAAGGGGTAGCCTTGATATCTACACCCCTCTTTTCTACATAAACCCCCTAAGCTAATAAGAAGGAATCTTGGCCCTTGGTTTGAGAAACTTGGGCACCAAGTTTGATGATCTAAGGAGGGAATTGTTTCTCAATTCTCCTCCCTTAGATCTCTCCTTTTAATCCTAGCCCTTCTTTTTTAGGTTATCTTGTTCAAGAGGTTAGCTACCTCTATAAATAGGAGCTCCTCCCCTCACTTGTATTTTTTACACTTGAATTTAATCCTAGAGACCTTATTGGTTGAGGTTCTTACCTTTGAGTGTCCCCCTTTCTCCTTTGTGAGAGCTTCTAAGAGTTATCAAGGGACCCCTCCCTTATGGCCTCTCCCCTTTGGCTTATCAAACCTAGTATTTGTGGCGCCTCACCCCATTCCTTTCCTCTCCATAAATCCATTTCCCTTCCAAGTGACCTTAGAAAGGATCCTTTGGGCACGTGATCATCAAGGATCACATCATTAGTTTTGGGTTTTATTTAGGAAAAGAGGGTGTAGTTATCAAACTACCCCCTTATTTCCTAAATAAAGGCCCAAAAGCTAATCTTACCCCTTCTTATTACTAAGACACCTCCTAGAAAATTAAATGGACTAATACATGTTCAAAATAAAATCCTAGGTTCCTAAAAGAAAAATTACAAGTAAATAAGTCATGGCTTGCATAACTTGATGGTCATATGGAGGTGAGATCTTCCTCTTTCTACTCTAGCCATGTCTTCTTCTATTCTCCTAGCTATGACCCTAGTGATAGGGCCCTTGCTTGGGGAGAATGCATCATCTCCTCCCCCTTGGGAAGGATTTGACCTCAAATTTGATAGGTCTTCCTCTTCTTCATCAGTACTTACAAAAGGGATCAAATAACAAACATTAAAGGTAGTACTTACACCATAGTCCTTAGGGAGATCTAATATGTATACATTGTTGTTCACTCTCTTGAGGACTTGAAAGGAACCATCTCCTCGGGGGCTAAGCTTGGACTTCTTGTGAGTAGGAAAGCGATCCTTCCTCAAATGAAGCCATACCCAATCCCCTTCATTGAAGATAATTTCTTTCCTTCCCCTATTAGCTTTAGCAGCATACCCTTTAGAGTGTCGTTCAATGTTGGCTTTGACCTTCTCATGTAATTTTTTAACAAAATCCGCTTTAGCTAATCCTTCTTTATGAATAGAATAAGGGAAAGGTAAAGGCAAAATATCAAGAGGTGTAAGAGGGTTGAAGCCATAAACAATCTCAAAGGGTGAGTGCTTGGTGGTTCTTTGGACCACCCTATTATATGCAAACTCTATATGGGGAAGGTACTCATCCCAAGACTTATGATTTCCCCTAAGAAGTTCCCTTAGCATAGTGGATAAGGATCTATTTACTACCTCAGTTTGCCCATCAGTTTGGGGATGACATGTGGTAGAAAATAGGAGTTTAGTTCCCAACCTAGCCCATAAAGTTTTCCAAAAGTGGCTAAGGAACTTAACATCTCTATCAGACACTATGGATTGAGGTATGCTATGCAGACGGACAACTTCTTTGAAGAAAAGTCTTGCAATATTGCTCGTGTCATCTATTTTGCGGCAAGGTACGAAATAGCCATTTTAGAAAACCTATCCACTACCACAAAGATAGAGTTTGCTCCCCTTTGGGTTCTAGGAAGTCCAAGGATGAAATCCATGGTTATGTCTACTGAAGGAGCGGAGGGAGCCGATAAGGGTGTGTAAAGTCCATGAGGCATTACTTTAGATTTAGCTTGTAAACAAGCTATGCATCTAGATCAATGTCTTTGGACATCTCTTTTCATTTGGGGCCAATGGAATTTTTCTTTTAAAATGAGCAAAGTTTTGTTTATTCCAAAATTCCCCATGAGCCCACCCTCATGGCTCTCTCTCATAAGCAATTTTCTAAGAGATCCTTGGGGTACACAAAGTTTACTTTCTTTGAATAAGTAGCCCTCACTCACATGAAACCCATCAGTAGGTTTGGACAAGGAGGTAGCAAAAATGGGGCCAAACTCTTGGTCAGAAGCATATTGGTCCTGAATATAATCAAATCCTAAGATTTGGGAGCTCAAAGTGGCAAGAAGAGTATGTCTTCTAAATAGGGCATCGACCACTACATTGTGCTTCCCTTTATTGTATTTGATTATATAGGGAAAAGTTTCCAAAAACTCAGCCCATTTTGCATGCCTCTTGTTGAGCTTACCTTGACCCTTCAAATATTTTAATGACTCATGGTCACTATGAATGACAAACTCCTTGAGAATAAGGTAATGTTCCCAAGTTTGAAGGGCCCTTATTAAGGAGTAAAACTCTTTGTCATAGGTGGGGTAATTGAGGGCGGCATCATTTAGTTTTTCACTAAAATAAGCCACGGGGTGGCCGCCTTGCAATAACACAACACCTATTCCAACACCCGATGCATCACACTTTGCTCAAAAGTTTTTGAAAAGTCAGGTAGAGCTAGAACAGGGGCATGGGTGAGTTTTTCCTTAATAAGCTCGAAGGCTTTTTTGTTGTTTAGCACCCCAAAGGAAGGGAACTTTCTTCTTCACTAAATCATTGATTGGTGAGAAAAGTGTGGAGAAATTAAGCACAAAGCGCCTATAAAAACTCGCAAGACCATGAAAGCTCTTGATCTCAGTCACACTTTTTGGGGTAGGCCATTCTTGGATGGCTTTGATTTTGTCAGGGTCCACATAAACCCCATCTTTATTGACTACAAAACCTAAAAACACCACACTCTCTACATAAAAATTACACTTTTCAAGGTTTCCATAGAGTTGGTGTGACCTAAGGATGCAAGAGACACGTCTAAGATGACCTACATGCTCATCTAGGCTCTTGCTATACACTAAAATATCATCAAAATAAACTACACAAAATTTTCCTAAGTAATCCCTAAGGACATGATTCATAAGCCTCATGAAGGTGCTTGGGGCATTGGTAAGCCCAAAGGGCATTACCAACCACTCTTAAGATCAATTTTCGAAAATAATTGGGCCCTATGCAATTCATCAAGCCTAGGGATAGGGTGCCTATATTTGATGGTGATGTTATTGATTGCTCGACAATCAATGCACATCCTCCATTGGCCATTCTTCTTGGGCACCAACAAGACTGGCACAACACAAGGGCTTAGGCTCTCTTGAACCCAACCCTTCTCCAATAGTTCTTGGACTTTAGACTCAATCTCTTTGGTCTCCATGGGATTAGTCCTATAAGCAGGCCTATTAGGCAGGCTAGCCCCAGGTACCAAGTTTATTTGGTGTTCTATACCCCTAATTGGAGGAAGTCCTTTGGGAACTTTATTAAGGAATATATCACTAAAATCTTTTAAAAGCTCTTGAACCTCTTGAGGTAGGTTCTCATGTCCAAGTTCTATGGCAGTGCTAGAACTAGAAGGGAAAGAAGTGGAGGGGGAAGAAATGAGGGATGCCTCTTTGCAAAGGAGGAGATAGAAAGGTCTATTAGTTAAGGGGGCTTTCTTTAAATCCCATTTTGTCGCAAATAAACTCCTTTTACTAATGACTTTCTTGGAAGGGGCACCAACTTTCAACTCAACCTCCTTACCCTTTTCAAGCTTTAGGGGTAAAGCTTTGCTTTATTTTTCCTCCTCATCTCTCTTATGTTTCATGATGAGTTGATCCTCCGCCACTTCTGAAGGTGTTAGAGGACACAACTTAATGCGCTTATCCTTATGAGTGAGGATGATGTTATTGGAATGACCATGGTGTATGGCTTTCTTATCAAATTGCCATGGTCTTCCGAGTAAGATATAGCCAGCTTCCATTAGGACTATGTCACATAGGATCTCATCTTTATAAGACCCAACGGAAATTGGAACCTTGACTTGCTCATTGACCTCCATTTCCCCTTGCTCATTGAGCCATTGAAGCTTGTAAGGCTTAGGGTGGGGAAGTGGGGTCAAGGCTAGCTTTTCCACCAACCTTGAGCTACAACAATTGCAGCATGACCCACTATCTATAATGAGAGAACATATTTTGTCATTCACCTTACAGCGAGTGTGGAATATGTTATCCCTTTGAGATGAGGACACTTTCAAAGGTTGGCTTCCAAGAAGCCTTCTTATCATCAAGAGGTCTCCATAACATGCATAAGCGGTTTCATCACAATCAGATTGGTATGCATGAACCCCTTCTTCTTCGTTCTCACTAGAGGAGTGTGAGCTACACTCATTACTATAAACATCTTGGGCCCTCATGATGATGTTTCTCTTAGTATGGCATTGAGAGGCAATATGACATCTCCCAAGACATTTAAAGCATTTGATACTACTAACTTTCTTATGAGAGTTAGTAGTAGGGGTTTTTCTCTCTATATGTGATGTTTTATGCTCTTTGAAGTGCTTCGGATGTTCCTCTTTGGGGTAACTCTTGAAAGAGTTCCCCTTAGGTTGGTCCCTCTTTACATAAGGTGGGTTATCCTTTTTAAAAGTTTTCCTTCTAAGTTGATTTTCCACCTTGATGCAAAGTTGAACTAACTCATCAAGGGAATTGTATGAGAAGAGCTCCACCTTGTCACAAATTTTGGGGCTCAACCCACACAAAAACCTTGCCATAGTAGCCTTGGGTTCCTCAATGATACCCGCCTTCAAGATAAGAAGTTCCATCTTTTGTCTACACTCTTCTATACTAAGGTTGGTTTGCCTTAGTCTTTGGAGTCTATCCAAAATATCTCTTTCATACCAAGAGGGAATATGCCTTCTTCTTAGAGCACTTCTAAGATCATTCCAATATCTTATGGAAGGCATATTGGTGGGATTCTCTCATTGGTTAACCCAACCCACCAATGCATGGCATGCCCTTGGAAGCTAAGGGTTGCCATTGGAACCTTTCTTTCTTCTCTTACCTCATGGCAAGTGAAGAGTTGTTCTACCTTGATTTTCCAATCAAGGTAGGCTTCCACATCTTCCCTCCTATGAAATAGGGGGAGATCAATTTTGGGCTCCCTTGGAGGGGCCCCATTATTATGCATGGATGAATGGGAGTTTCTCCTAGGATGATTGTAGTATTCTTCCTCACTTTCACTCCTATGGGTATGTCTAGATGGGGAACCTAAGACTATCCCTTTCATTTTGTAATTTTCACCATTCTCATGCTTTCTTTTTTCTTCTTCTTTCTTTTTTCTTATTTCTCTTTCTTTTCTTTCTCTCCTTTCTTCATCTTCTCTCCTTTCTCTTATTCTTCTCTCTTCCTTCTCTCTTTTTTCTCTCTTTTCTTCCTCTCTTTCTTTTATTTTTCTTTTCTCCTTAGACTCTTTTTCTCTCCTTTTTTCTTCTCTTTTCTCTTGTTCTTTTTCCATCCACTCCCTAAAGTCCATGTTTAAGTTTTCTAGAGTGTAATCTTTAGAAATATTTCTTTGGTTTACACTCTTGTTTGATGAATAACTATGAGCACTAGAGTGGGTGTGTGATGCCATTGTGCTTGAATTTCTAAGAGGAAAAAGGTGGCCAAAAACTTTTCACAAACAAACACTCCTCTCTTTTTGTGTTTTCTTGCCTAAAACGGCTTGATGAGTCTTTGGAACTCTTTAGCCTTCTAAGCGCTTTGAATAAGAAAAATAAAGCAAAAATTTTAATGCAAAAATTCAAAAGAGAAGGGATCAGCGAGCTCCTAAGGTGTTGAAGGAAATGTACAACTTCTTCCTTCTTCACCTAATTTTCGAGAAACTAAAAAATTTACTAAATCTTATTACAACCAAAGGGAGGGCCTTAAGGGCACTCAAACTCCCAACTACAAAATTAATACACCCAAATTAAAGAAAAAGTAAAGTCTTCAAAAAATGATTCTCCAAATGCTCCCTCAAATCAAAGTCGTCACGGCTAGGTGTGTTTCCTTTTGAGGTGATCCCTTAGGCTCTTAGTCCAACCTTCCAAAATATGCTACCCTTGTGGTAAGCTCCTTTTCAAGTTTTCTCCCAAAAGTGGAACTAACACACAAACCAAAGAAACCAAAAGTAGCAAGGGGAGGTGCGAATAGAAACTCAAAAAGCAATAAAAGATAACACAATCAAAAGGACACTTAACCAAATGGTAAAAGTATATAAGACAAACTAGAAAGATGATTTAAAAGACAAGCAACAACTAAAAGGTAAACAAAAGAAAGATAGCACACAATGGAATACCTAAGAATGACACTAGATTAAAGAGTAGAAAAACACAAATATCAAGTTCTAGTGTACCAAAAGTAATAAAATTTCTTTTAAGGTTCCAAGTTCAAAGTTGAAGCACTTGCTAATTTTAGGTTAGGTAAATCAAATGAATTTTCAAACTTTCTTTTCTTTTGTTTGTTCTCTTTTTTTTTTTTAATCCTTCGTTGTTGTTTTTTTTTTTGTATTTTATTTTACACTTTGTTCTCTTGTTTTTTTTTAATATTTAATAGATGCACCTAACTTGATTGTGAATTTAGTGCTTAATAAAAAAGAGTTATGCGCTTGGAACAATAAAGAAAATTAAAAGCAACAATTTAGGTACTACTAGAAATGACTTCAAAATGCAAAGTAGCTATAGATGTGTTAATGGTTTAGTAGTTTGGTGTGCCACTGGACTCAAGCTTTGTTAAGTTTTTAGTAATTTGTTGAACACAAATACCAAACTTATAGCTTAAGTGAAAGCACCCACAAACAAGAACTACTTTTACCACACAAATGAGCTACTAATTATATGTATAAGGAAAATAAAGACAAAGGGAATTGAGCAACTATTTTGGAATTATTTTTAAGAATATGCTTGAAACTAAAAGCACATGAACCTCTAAAGAGACTTAGACATGAGGTATGACCCTCTATGTTGCTCAATTTATGAAGTTTCATAAGCTTTTTTGTAAAAAAAAGAAGAAGCTAAACTTAAAAGGAATTAATAGACAAAATGGGAAACTATAAACATGACTTATAGAAAACTACACAAGAGTATAAAAGTGAAAAATAAAAACTAAAAATAAGGCAAAAACAAGGCAACTAAGTGCAAGGAAACACAAGAGTTTTGTCTAAATTTCATGACCACAAGCTTGTGGAATTCACCAC
This sequence comes from Psophocarpus tetragonolobus, assembly GCA_037954015.1. NCBI lineage: Eukaryota > Viridiplantae > Streptophyta > Magnoliopsida > Fabales > Fabaceae > Psophocarpus > Psophocarpus tetragonolobus. Next base: position 27,003,098 of record CM075691.1, read on the forward strand.
AACGGCATGGATTTTTAGCAAGAAATTCTCAAAACCAAAATTCAAGCAAGAAAGCACCCAACTCAAAGCTTAAGCGGAAATTAATGAATATGGGAGAGACGTAGATGCAAAGAAAAGAACAATATAAATTGCATCAAGTAAAAAATAAATGGCACAAATAAACTATAACTCAAAACAATAAACTCAAGAGATAAATGGAAATGATAAACAACAATGGAAAGCTAGAAAAAATTGCGGAAATTAAAGATAAAATAAAATAGGAAAACAGAAATAAAAAATAAATGAGGTAGGAAGAGAGTTTAGACCTTTAGAACCAGCTCTAGATACCAAATGATGCATGTCTCCCTTGATCTTTTTCTAGAGGTTTTCTTCTTTGGTGAAATGGTTTGTGAAGAGGAAAGAAGTGAGGTGGTTTTAGGCGCCACTTAAGGTAAGATAAGCCTAAGAAGGAAAGTTTGCCACAAGGGATGGAACCCTTGATAAAAACCAAAGAATTCTCAAAGAGAGAAGGATGGACACTAAGAGAATTTTGGCCATCTCAAGGTTTTTAATTTAATAAAGTGTAAAAAATACAAGAGTGTGAAGGAGCACCTTTTTATAGAGGGAGCCAACCTCTCGGACAAGTCATGAAGGAAATGAAGAGCTAGGATTAAAAGGAGTTATTCAAAGGAGGAGGATTGAAGCCCAAAGTCCAATCAATACCCTCCTTTAGATAAGAATTGGTGCCCAAGCTACCTCATCCAAGGGTCAAGATTACTCCTTTATTATTTTTGGGTTTTATTTAGGAAAAGAGGGTGTAGTTATCAAACTACCCCTTTATTTCCTAAATAAAGGCCCAAAAGCTAATCTTACCCCTTCTTATTACTAAGACACCTCCTAGAAAATTAAATGGACTAATACATGTCCAAAATAAAATCCTAGGTTCCTAAAAGAAAAATTACAAGTAAATAAGTTATGGCTTGCATAACTTGATGGTCATGTGGAAGTGAGATCTTCCTCCTTCTACTTTAGCCATGTCTTCTTTTATTCTCCTAGCCATGGCCCTAGTGATAGGGCCCTTGCTTGGGGAGAAATCATCATTAAGGATGGAATCCAACCAAATATCAAGCAAGCAATTGGGTACTTAGAACTTGACTCTTTCCTGATCTCACCAATTGTTGTAGAATTTATGAGAATGATGCCAAAGCAAGGCAAGCACCATGGAAAAAAGGAGGGCCTTAGAGAACAAGAAAAATGAACATTTCAAGGAAAACAAATCATACCAACTTCCAACCCAAACCACTTCTAGACAAAAGAGTTTTGCTCCTATTAATACATCTAGTGCATCTAAACCTATCCAATGTTTATCGTGTGATGGACACATATGGCAAGAGATTGTGTTCTTACCTTTGAGCAATGCTATAGCTGCGGTAAGCTTGGACATTACTGTAATGAATATAAAGGAGGAGTCGAACAATGGAGACAATACGAAGGGAATGAAGAACCAAGATGAAAAGACTAAGACCACAGATAGAATTTTTATGGACACTAAGGAAGCTAGTATAACTGATGAACTTTTCAATGGAATGGAATAATTATCTTTCACCCATGACTTCCATGGCAAAGAACTTGACTTTCGAATGAATCCCTAGCAATTAGTAGATTGCTATAGTACGCAAATATTTTGAATTTCTCTTAAAAATGTTCTCAATTTATCTTCTAAGAGAGAAATAAAATTTTCTATTTAGAATCAGAATCAAGTTCTATGATCATAACCTTTTATAGAATGTTACCTTAGAATTAATGGAAGTGAGAAATCCATTAAGATGATCATGATACAAAAGATTTAATTAAGGTTAGTGTTTTCCTTAAAGGAATATTTTGAGGATTATATCACAATTGGATAAAAAGAAATTTGTATGAAGATTTATCAAGATGCAACATTTGGTTGGAACAAGCCCAATAGGGCATGCAATCTTATGAGATAAGAGTTACCAATTATGAAAGTGGTGATAAGAGAAAATGAATGTCATAGAGGTATGTAATTTCTTAAGATTGACAAAAAATCATAGAAAATTCATTAAGATAGTAGTTCCTTGACTAAGTCAACCCTTTGAATGGAACGAGGCATGTAAGAGTAGTTCCAACAACCTAGGTAAGAACTAATATCTATTTTATTCGATCCTATTTTGGAAATTGAGGTATATTATGATGTCTGAGGACAAGGATTAGGATGTATGAAGGGAGAATAGTAGCTTACGTATCTGAAAGTCTAGAAAACATAAGATCAATTGTCAAACTCATGACTTAGAATTAGCTACAGTAGCGTTCACACTTAAGATCTAGAGACATTACTTAAGGTAAGATTTGAGGTACTTAGTGATCCTAAGAACTTCAGATATTTATTTGATCATAAGAAGCTAAACATGAGGAGGCATAGGTGGATGAAATTCCTTAAGGATTATGATTTTTATTACAATATCACCCTAGAAAGGCAAATGATGTAGATGATACTAAAAGTCAAAAATCCTTTCATGTGGCTATAATGATGGTCAAGAATTTGGAGTAGATAAAATAATTTAGGGATTTGAATTTATCTATAGAAGTGAGGCATAAGAATCTTTACTTAGGGACGTTGATGCTAGAGGAAGGTCATAAGAGTAGGCTAAGTATTCATCCAGTAGCCAATAAGATGTATCAAAATTTGAAGAAATGTGTTAGTGGTCATGAATGAAGAAGGATGTGGCTGAGTTTGTAGAACATTGTTTAGTATGTCAACAAGCTAAGGTAGAATGTTAGAGTGGTGTAATGAAAGCATGGTGTGCCTTCTAACATTGTGCCAAATAGAGATCCTCATGTTGAGATGGCACATGAAGGATCTCAAGCATCTAATGGTTTTGGTTTTGTTAGTTTTGTAGAATATCTTTAATTCTTACATGATTCAATCTCAGTGACTATATATTGTTTGGAAAGCAAAAAGTGATCAATTACTAAGTTAAGAATTGATTCTCTACTAAGATAATCGATTACTTAAGTATGTAACAGATTACCCAAGTTGGAATAGGCAAGAAAAGTCACAGGATCATGAACTATCATAAGATAATCGATTACCAAAATTAGCTAATCGATTACCTTTGACAAAGGCTTAGGAATAATCGATTACTTGCAGAGATAATCGATTACCATTGGCTGTGAATCATACTCTGGGTCATTTTTTTAAGCAAATATCAGGTAATTCACTAGATAATCGATTACCATAAACTGCAAAAATATAAAAGACATTTTTGAAACTCATTTTAAGAGAAGAATAGAAAAGTGAAATTTTTAACAAGAAAATCTAAGATTAAACCCATATTTTGATTCTTTATGATCAAAAGATTGAAGATTGGAAAAAGATAGAGATGTATTGAAACTTTAATGGTGATGGGTATAATTTCACATTTTCAGGTGACATTATTCTTTACCTATTTTTTTGTTAGAGAAATTGTATGTGTAATCTTGGGAAGAGTTCTTGAGATTATAGGAATCTTGTAGTGAGGTGTTGTGAGATTAAGATGTTTGTGAGCAACAAGGTGTTGTGGTTTAGCAAGCTCTTGTGGGGTGCAAAGGTTAGTCTCAAATATTGATTGTAGGAGCTGTATGAATAGTTTCATGAATTGATGTCTGTGTATTGCATGTAAACTAATTCATTATAGTGGAAATCAGGTTAACGAAAGGCTAATACTGAAAACTGGATGTAAGTCTTGTGATTCAACCAATATAACAACTCTGTGTAATTTCTCTTATATCTCTTAATCTCTATACATATGATTGATTTGATATTTTGTTGAAATTGCTGGAAAAATAAATAATGTGATTGTATAAATTGGAAGATTGAATAGAAAGAAAAATTCAAGTATTGAATTGGTAAATTCTTGGAAGTGGAAGTTTAGTATATCAAAACTGCTTTGAAGAAAAATCTGAAAAGAGTTAATTCATTGCACATATTAAAAACTTGATTTGAAACTCTTAGATAGATTTTGAACATTTCAAAAGGGAAGACTTTTTTGAAAATCTTGTCTTATAGAGAGAGAAAGAAAATTTTGTGAAAACATTTTTGAAGAATCTATTTCACCCACCTTCTAGATTCCTTCCTAGGAACAACACGTCATTTCACCTCAAGATTTTGGAATAAGCGGTAACAAGCTTTAGATCCTAGAATCAGACTAATTTGAACCTATCGACCAGACTGATGGATAAATACGAGACACCTTATCTATTATGTATTTTTGTGAGAATCAAGGATCAAGGATCTAATATTGTGAAGTTAGCACGGAGATGAAGATGCCATTTGGAGTTAGAAGAAAAGATGAGAAAAGTGTACGCTTACTTTATTCATGGCTTGTGAATTTCGGGGACGAACTTCCTAAAAAGGAGGGGAGAATTGTAACACCTGAATTTTCATAACTAGGTTAGTATATAATTCTATGTGTTAAAATTAGAAACTTAGTATATAATTTTGTTGGGATAAGATTATTAATCCAATAAAGGATGAACAAGAAAAGGATTCAAAGAACCAAAGGTGGGCATTGATCCATGTGAATTGTAGGACAACAACTCAAGACTCGACCAAACGATTCAATAGATCAAGGGTGGATAATAGTCTGTGTGAATCGTAGGACAATAATTCTAGTCGTATCCAAAGGTTTCAATGAATGAAGAGAGGACATTGATTCATGTAAATGGTAGGACAATGATTCAAGCATCAACCAAATGTTTCATAAGATGAAATGAGGATGTTAGTTCATGTAATTGCAAAACCATAGGTGAAACCTCAACCTACAACATCATTAAACAAAAAAGATTCACTAGTTCAAACTAATTTTCGCTGAGCCATGTGAGATAAGTGTTTGGAACATTTGGATTGTCGCTAATTGAACTTCTTGTCGCTTAGCAAAAATGCTTCAAAACCAAAACCGCTCAGCCAATTGGAATTCACTCAGTGAAATTTGGCTAGTCCCAAGCCTATATAGGGACCCTTGGTGCATGTTGGAAATCTACAATTTCAGTGGAAGCTAGAGAGAAAGAAAGATAAAAGCTTAGATAAAGTCCAGTGAGAAAGGGAGAGGTTCTGAAGGAAGGAAGTTAGAAGAAAAAACTTCCAAGGAAGATTGAAGCTGCGAAGGTTCTACATCACTCTTGATCAACCTCTTATCAAGGTAAATGGAGAATGGGATTTATAAACCACATGAGATGTTAGTCTCAATAAACTATGTTTTTACTGCTTTTATTCTTGCTATTTCTTTATTGATCTGTTGTTATTTCATATGTTATTTCTAGTTCTCTATTATGATTTTCTATCATGTTATGATTTTTATATGAGTTATTCCTTGTTGACTACTTTTGATACCTTAGTTATAGCTGGAGCCAATAGTGATTATTTTGAGCTAGGAAATGGATTTGTAAATTATATATCTATTGAGGTATTTTTGGAGGATAATTCAGGAATGGTTTTATGGAAGATGATTGAAATATAAGTCTTTAAGGATGTAGTAGTTTTATAGTTGTGATCATTATTGATTATTCCCGAGCTAGGAAATGGATTTGTAAATTTATATATCTATTGAGGTATTTTCGGAGGATAATTCAGGAATGATTCTATGAAGGATGATTGAAAGACAATTTTCTAGAGATATAGTAATTTTAGAGTTATGCTCATTATTGATTATTCTTGATCTAGGAAATGGATCTGTAAATTTATATATCATTGAGGTATTTTTGGAGGATAATTGATGAATGATATTCTGTGAAGGATAATTGAAATATAAGTCTTTAAGGAAGTAGTAGTTTTTTAGCTATGATCATTAGTGATTATTCATGAACTAGGAGATGGATATGTGAATTTGAGGATAATTCATGAATAATTCTAGGAATGATGATTGAAATGTAAGTACTAGTTGCGTTGTGATATTTGATTTATGGTTAATAAATGGTGTTTAATTATGAGTGTTATATAATCTGTGGTTGTAAAATTGGAACTTAGTAAAAAGTCTAGTTCCCTAGTGGAGGTACCATACAGGTGCATGAGTATAGTGTTGGGGAAGTCACAGTTGGTACACTACAAGATGAAAGGCAAGATCAAGGAGGTCTTAGAATTGTTTTATGTAAATGAAGATTTGGATGATTATTGTGGATACTTGGATTGAAGATGTTCAACAGGTGGATGAACATTAAGGGGAGTCCTTATTGGTGCTTGAATGGAATATTCATTTATTTATAACTGTCGACAAACATTTAAGATCTCATGATTAGTATGGTATATCTTTCTTGGCCTAAGATATAGTTAGCCGTTTGATTATTTCTTGGCCTTATAAGGGGGCCATTTATGGTAATAATGGGCATGTGGCCGAATCTCTATCGAGGATTATCGTACCAACATAGGAAAGATATAGGTGTTTCCAATCACTTCCTAAAACAAAATCTTTGATGGTTGGGGTGAATCCTCTGGGATTGGTCATTGATCTATACATAGAGTCAAGTGGAATTGAGTCTAGTATTGAGGAGAGTGAGATTGAGGTTATATGGAACCGAGTCCTAGGATAAAACTTAGGCCCCTTTGTGTGTTTAGTTTATTAATATTAATATTTATGGTTATAATTATCTCACTCATTTGTGTGTTTGTTTTATATATGTTTTGGATATAAATAGAAGAGGAGCACAATCAGCCTACTATGATGGAGACTATCGAAGACTTCTTGTATGATGATGTATTATGAATGATGCTTCGTATTACTTTAGTTCATGATTAATATATGATGTACTGTGAAACATTTTATAAAAGAAAGGTTTTTGTAATATTGCTCTATCCTTATTTTAAGAAGACTATGGTCTTTATGTAAGAACTAATTTTGAACATTTCTCATTATTTAGTAAAAGCCTTTGACAAATCTCAGTATTGTCATAATTGAATTGGGTTAGTAAAATAAGTTGTTACATTTAGTGGTATCAGAGCTGATTTTTAAAATCTTATCATCTTTTTATAAAAGAAGTTTTTGGTTAATAAGAAGGACGTTACAGGAATAGGGTCCAACCACCACTTTAGGAAAGTGGAGTGGATCAAAGTAGGCACCTAGGTGGAGGAGAGAGAGGATTAGGCACCTCTTGGAGGGAACAAATGGGTCTCACTTGTCTCTTAGTTGGTTAGAGGGGTGTTAAGATGATTTTTAGGGTGTTCTTAGAAGAACCACATGTCCAAAAAACCTCCTAAGGCTCATTTAATTAACTCACACCCTTAAAGCACTAAATGAACCTCCCATTTACAAAATAAAAGGAAATAAAGGCCAAAATACACGAGCAACTCAAACAAAACCGTAAACTAGCAAGACTATGTCCTAAACAATTATTCTTCCCTAAAATTAGCTATATAGGAGGGCTATGGCCAATCTTCACTTTGAAAAAGAGTTGAGGTCATCCTCCTTCACCACTTGCCAAGTTCTCCTTTATCCTTATAACCATGGCTCTTGTGATTGGGTCCTTGCTAAGGGTGAATGCATCATCTCCTCCCCCCTAGGAAGGATTTATCCTCAAATATGAAGGGTTCTCTTCCTCATCAACACATGCAAAATGAGGTAAATCTTTAACATTAAGTGGTGCTAACTCTATAGTTCGAATGGAGATCTAACCTATATGCATTATCATTGACTCTCTTTAGGACTTGGAAGGGACCATCCCCTTTAAGGCTAAGTTTGGATTTCCTTTGAGTAGGGAAATGATCCTTCCTCAAATGGAGCCAAACCCAATCCCCTTCATTGAAGATAACTTCCTTCCTCCCCCTATTAGCAGAAGTATCACACACTTTTGAATGTTGTTCTATGTTAGCTTTGACCTTCTCATGTAATTTCTTCACAAAATTAGCTCTTGCCTCTCCATCTTTATGAAAAGAGTGAGAAAGAGGGAGAGGTAAGAAATCAAAGGTGTGAAAAGGTTGAAACCATACACAACTTCAAAAGGGGAATGCTTGGTGGTTTTTTGAACCACCTGTTGTATGGAAACTCAACACGGGGAAGGTATTCATCCCAAGACTTATGGTTGCCTCTAAGAAGTGCCCTAAACGTGGTGGATAAGGATCTGTTCACCACCTCAATTTGCCCATCTGTATAAGGATAACAAGTGGTGGAGAATAGGAGTTTAGTCCTTAGCTTAGCCCATAAAGTTCTCCAAAAATGGCTATGGAACTTTACATCCCTATCAAACATTATGGTAGAAGGTATACCATGCAAATGGAGAACCTCTCTAAAGAAAAGTTTTGCGATATTACTGGCATTATCTACTTTGTGGCAAGGTATAAAGTGGGCTATTTTAGAAAAATCTATCTACTACCACAAAGATGAAGTTTGCAACTCGTTGGGTACAGGGAAGGCCTAGGACAAAGTCCATACTAATGTCCAACCAATGTGTAAAGTCCATGGGGCATTGCCTTAGACATTGCTTGCAAGCAAGCTAAACATCTAGAACAATGCCTATGGATATCTCTTCTCATATGGGGCCAAAAGAAATTTTCTTGTAAAAGCATGAAAGTTTTATTGATTCCAAAATGCCCTATGAGCCTACCTTTATGGCTCTTTTTTGTGAGCAATTTTCTTATTGATCCTTGGGGTATGAAAAACTTGCTACCTTTGTAGAGATACGCCTCACTAAGAAAGAACTCGTCAAGGGTTTTAGATGCAGATGCAGAGGCAACATAAATGGAGCCAAGATCCTTATCAGAGGGATACATGGCCCTAATGTTATCAAACCCTAGAATTTGAGCACTCAGAGTGGTGCCTTATAGACAGAGTATTAGTTACCACATTCTTGTATTTGATGACATATGGGAAGGATTCAAGGAATTCAATCCATTTAGCATGCCTTTTATTTAGCTTGCCTTGTCTCCTCATATACTTAAGTGACTCATGGCCACTATGAATGACAAACTCCTTAGGAGCATGATAATGTTCCCAAGTCTGAAAGGCATAAAACTCTTTGTCATAGGTGGGGTAGTTGAGAGGGGTACCGTTGAGTTTCTCACTGAAGTAAGCAATAGGGTGCCCACCCTGTAACAACACAACTTTCACACCTACACCAGAGACATCACATTCAAGTTCAAAAGTTTTAGAGAAATCAGGTAATGCCAAGATTGGTGCATTAGTGAGCTTATGCTTGATAAGAGAAAATGCTTTCTCTTGTTTAACACCCCAAAGGAAAGAAGTATCATTCTTCACCAACTCATTTATTGGTGAGAAAAGTGTGGAGAAGTTAGGCATAGAGCGCCTGTAAAAACTTGTGAGACCATGAAAACTCTTTATCTCTGTCACACTTTTTAGGGTGGGTCATTCTTAGATGACTTTGATTTTTTCAGGATCCATATGGACCCCCTGATTACTAACTACAAAACCCAAAAATGCCACACTCTTTACACAAAAAGTACATTTTTCAAGGTTTCCAAAGAGGGGGTTGGTCCTAAGAATGCAAAAGACTTGCCTAAGATATCCTAAATGATCATCTGGGCTCCTAATATGAACCTATTTTCGGATTGATAAATTCAACATCAACAAGAAGAAAATTAAAAGGAAAAATTTGTAGAAGAAAAGATAAAAATGGATTAAGGTAGAGAAATGGAAAGAACAACGTCACAATCCCTAAGGATTGATAAGTTGAGGAGATTGAAAAGGTTCTACTCAAGAACCTATAGAGAAAACCCTCTCACTTTAGGAAAAAACTATATTTGATATCTTCCAAGTTTGGCTTACAAATGTTTCCTTAGGTCTATTTATAGCCTAAGATTTCTAAAAGAAACTAATTGGTAATTAATGAGAATTAAATTCCCACTTACATAAAAACCAAAGATAAATCTGACGAAAAACATGCCAAGAGTCATATGAACTTATTACATAAAATTATTACGAAAGTCCAAATTAAAATATAGAAAATGGGCTTTAATTTAACTTAGTCGAATATTCATAATCTTCAAGAAAACTTTGACGTCTCTTTCATAGTCCTCTATCACTTACCAGCGACAAATGGACAAGATGTTGGTCCTAAGGGGAATTTAAAAGGGGGGGGTTTGAATAGATTCACCAAATTATTATTCAAAATTTTTCTATTCAAGAGTATTAGAGTATTTTAAAAAAACAACCCCTTTTAGAAATTCTCAAAATCTACCTCCTTTTACAAAAATTGGTTTTCAAGAATTCAACCTTTAAGGCAAAGCACCAATCAATTCAATTCCTTCAATAATGATTTCAAATGTAATAGAAGAAAAACTTAACAAGAATCCTATTACAAGTAATTTAGAATAAAAAAGTAAGGAATAGAAAGAAGGAAAATCAAACCAAAAAATATGAGTCAAAACGCAAATTCAATAACAAGAAAATGAATGTAAAAAATTTGATCTGCAGTAAGAAAACTTAATGAATCAAATACAACTGCAATTTTTAGTGCTCTAATAATTCAATAAAGACTGAAATTAAAGAGTATAAGGAAGAGAGAATTTGCACAGTGATTTATACTGGTTTGGTCCACCTGACCTACATCCAGTTTATAGACTTAGCCTTCCGCTAATCTGCTTTCCACTAAAATCTCAGTACATGCACACCACACATACAAATTTTAATCCCAGAAAGATTTAAACCATAAAAGAAGAGGCTTCCTCTTGCACCCCACAAGAATTTGCTACATCATGACACCCCGCCACTCACAACGCCTCACTTGCAACACCCCGTTGCAAGATTTCCCAACAATCTTAAGAACACCTCAAGAGATTGTCAAACTTGTGAAAAAACACAAAGAAGGGTACAAAACAACATCACCTAAAGTGAAGAATACCCAAACAAAAAGATCAAAACTCTATAGAGTCTCTTACTGAATTTTGAAATTAAAGCACCTTCAAATCATAAAAAAAGGATATGAATCTTGGAGAGAATTATGAGAAAACATACAAGAGAAGCAAACACTTAATTAGATTGATAAAAAAAAATCTATTTTCAAAAAGCTTTTATATCGGTTTTGATGCAGGGTAATTGATTACCCATTTGATTACCTGATATCCTGCACAAAACTAGTCCAAAGTGCTTGTTCTTAGGAGTAATCGATTATTGATTTCAGGTAATTGATTACCACAGAGAGCATCAATTCCTAATTTCAGAATTCTTGTAGGGTAATCAATTACTATTTTTAGGTAATCGATTACCACACACAAAATCCGATTTTTGAAGTTTTTCAAACACAATCTAACCTATGTAATCTATCCAAAACCATCCCAAATTCATTCTCAAGCCTATCTAAACACATAATACAAGTACCACCTATAAACGTGTTTGGTACCATAAAATTGATTTTAAGAGCAAAAACAAAGAGAGGGAAAACAAAACCAAAACTTCAATGCAATGCCTTTGGTTCCAATAATCTCCACTTTTTTTGTTTTGATGAGGCAAACCACTTTTAAGCTGAGCTTCATTCTTCTAGTACCATCTAGCACCTTTGCTCTTGAATCAATACACTTGAGAATTGTAGCAATATCTTCACCATGTCTTTACAAGTCTTCTACGAGACTTCTACAAGTCTTCTCCTCCTTTTGGCACTTCAAACAAAAAGGTGAAAAAAGACAAGATGCATATAAAATCAAATGATATGTAAGGGAAGATGAAATAGCTGGAAGGGTTAAATTTAGCAAGGTTGAGACTCCAAATGGTGCAGTGCAAATGCTGCACAAAAACATTAAGAAATTCTACAGAATTATGCAGAAAATGTTGCATAAACAATCCATAAACAAAAAAAAAAACTGTAGAAAGTGAACTTCCGCGGTCCTGTAAATATAAGATACATTATCTACCTCTGTTCCTTATCAAACAGGTTCAAGTTAGCCTAAATAAAATCATTTTTTCGACAATGAATAAATTAAAGAAATCAGCCAATACACAAATTTAGAACCAAGAATTAAGCTTTTCATTGATGATCCAAATGATATTACATTCATCACAGTCATTACATGAATAGAGCTTAATCAAAGTATCAATACAGATCCTGAATATTGAAATCAAAAGTAAACATGAAAGAGGCTGAGTGAACAAGTAAGCATGAAAACAAATGCAAAGAAGATAAGCTAAAAGGCAATACACAAAGACAATGCAAGTCCTAAATGCCTAGTCCTAAGATGAAGATGTTTTGACAATCCTAATCCTATAGTCCAAGGAAGAGGACATCCAACAAATCCGATATTTTAGAATTGATTCCAAGGAATCTTTGATCTCCTGGAACTCTCTCTCTTGTGAAGTCTGCAAGTCCCCCATTTGCTTTAAGATCAACTCCTCAAAAGGAGTCAGCACCTTTGGTTCCATAGACTCATCTTCATCTTCAGCTTGCCTTTCTTCCTTTGTCAACCAACCTTCATCAATTTAATGAGTTTCATCATCTTCAAAGCATAGTCTTTGACAAAGTGAACACTCTAGTGAACTCCCTATCTTCATTCGAGGTGTCCACTCCAAACTTATCCAAAGCTTTTGAAATAAAGACTGCATATGGACATTTGTACTCATCCAGCAATGAGTCTTCAGCATGTTATCCTTAATGACATCTACCCAGTTCACCTTGATATTGTTCTTGATTGCACACATCAAGATCATGTCTTCCTCTAAAATCTGAGCATGATTGCTACCACGAGCAGCCAGTCCAAGCAATAGAGTAGTGCAACAGTCTATCATCCACTTTCATTCCTCCAGTGTTAAAAATAATCTTTTTCTTTGGATCCCTTCTCACACTCCTACCTGATTCCCATTCATCAGGTCTAACCAGCATTGCTTTAAAAACCTACATTTTCCTATAATTGACCTCGTTCTCCTTATGGTCATCCATACTTACACTGATTCAATTATTCGCAACTCCACCAATAGTCAGAAAAATCTCATCAGTCAATACAATCTTCTTCCTCTTTACTTTAGAAATTAAATTCCCATAAATAATCCTATTTCAAGTTTGAGTAAAGTATCCTAACCAAATGTGGGTGAAATTTCCCTTTGAGTTGAGCAAATTTTGACAGCCCTTAGAACTCCAAGTTATCATGAAAATTGAATCCATTCTGAGTAAGCCAAGAAAAGATGAATACCTTCAGAGAAATTACTTCCCTACTTGAATAGCTTCAGTTGAAGTGGTTCTGTTGCTCTTGAGAGGAGAACTACTTATGAGAGTATTCTTTAGTTTTGGAAAGAGAGCCTTGAGTAGGACGCTTTGGAGCAGAAGGCTTCCTAGGTGTAAGCTTTGGCCTGAATTCCCTTCCTGTAGTTGTATGCTTCACCCTCTTCCTTTGGCTAAGACTGCCCTCTTCCATTGTTAGGGTTTGAATACAAGAGATCTGGGGATTGTGATGAGAGAAATTGGAGGATTGAGAGGATTTGGGTTGATAGAGAACCCCAACTTCTCTAAGAATTTTCGCACTTAAGCCTTCCTTCTCTTGGAACCAAGTTGGAGATTTTGGACTGAGTTGGATTTGCACCCTTTTGATATTTAAACAAAGAATTGAAAAACTAATGTAGGTAATCGATTACTGCTTTTGGGTAATCAATTAACACAAGGTGTGGGACTGATTCTGAAAAATCTAGCCTCTAGGGTAATCGATTACCTGTAGTGGTAATCGATTATTACAGAACAAAAATCCCTTATCATGCAAATTGTGATATATCATTCCAATCTATCATTATGCAACGCTTCTAATGCATGGATAATGATCAAATACATTCAATTTCAATAAATTTATGCAATGACTTAGCTAATAACAACCAATCCATACAAATTATGCATTCTAAGATCAATCAATCATAGTTAAACTCACAGTTCATGAGTGCTTACTATAGCAAGCTCTCTTTAGAGCTTGTAAAACATTTCTCTTGGTAGTGGTTTTGTAAATATATCAGCCAACTGGGAGTTAGTTTCAATGAATTGGATTTCACAATCTCCTTTTTCTACACAATCTCTCAAGAATTGATGATGAATCTCTATATGCATTATTTTTTAGTGAAGTATAAGATTCTTTGTCAGACAGATTGCACTAATGTTGTCACAGTTGAGAGGAATCTTTTTGATTGTGATGTGAAAGTCTTCAAGTTGCTGCTTTAGCCATAAGGATTGAGCACAACAACTCCTAACAGCAATGTATTCACCTTTAACAGTAATGTCCTACTTGTGCTTTTCCTATCTAACTTGCACCCTGCAAAGTTTGAGTCAGAAAAACCAATCAAGGAAGGATTTGTACCTTTGGGATACCACAATACCATATCAAGTATTCCTTTTAGGTACTTCATGATCTTTTTTACTGCAATCATGTGTGATTCTTTTGGTGTAGCCTGATACCTAGCACACAGACAAACACTGAACATAATGTTAAATCTACTAACAGTTAAATATAGTAATGAACCTATCATTCCCCTGTATTTGGAAACTTCTACTAGATGTCCTTTCAAGTCAGCATCTAGATAGCAATTGGTTCCCATTGGAATGTTGGAGACTGCACTCTTCCATGTCAAATTTCTTCACTAGCTCCTTTGTATATTTGGTTTGATGAAGGAAGATTCCTTTCTCCATTTGCTTAACTTGCAAGCCTAAGAAGAAATTCAGTTCCCACATCATTGACATATCAAACTCCCCCTTTCCTCTTTCAAAGTTCTAAGACAAGAGAAATTTACTTAACCTTTAAGCCCATAAAGAGCTTTCTTAAGCTTATACACATGATGAGGAAACTTGTGATCGACAAAACCAGGAGGTTGTGAAACAAATACTTCTTCATCAAGGAAACCATTCAGAAAAGCACTTTTCACATCCATTTGATATAATTTAAAGTCAAACACACATGCAAAAGAGAGAATGAGCCTAACAACTTCTAATATAACTATTAGAGCATATGTTTGACCAAAATATATACCTTCCTATTGATTATTACTAATCTAGCCTTATTTCTGGTTATGGTTCTTGTTTCATCTAGCTTGTTTCTAAACACCCATTTAGTTCTATGACATTCATACAACTCTTATATGGCACTAGTTCCTAAACATAATTTCTCTTTAATTGATTTAGTTCATCATGCATGGCTAAAAATAAAAATTCATCATTTAAAGCATCATCCACACAAGCTAGTTCAATTTGAGAACAAAAGCCATATGTTCACAGAAAAGATTTAGAGAATGTCTAGTAGCAACTCTCTTCTCAATATCACTCAATATGTTGTCAAGGGAGAGATCTTTGGATGTCCTCCATTCTTTGGGTAGAGGTTGAGCTACAACTTCATTTAAGACTTCATTTAAGACTTCCTTTTCCTCTAAGTTAATGATGTCTTTTGACTTTTTAGGAGGAAAAGTTGTACCTGCATCATCATCGTCTACCAAGGAAACTCCCATTTTTCGGGGGTTAGATTCATAAAATACAACATGAACTGATTCTTCTACACTCAAGGAAAAGTTGTATATGCTTTACTACATGCAGAATATCCTAAAAATACTGCTTCGTCCGCTTTTGCATCAAACTTGCCAAGATTATCCTTATTGTTCAAAACAAAACATTTACATCCAAATACCCTCAGGTGAGAGATATTTGGTTTTCTAACCTTGACCAATTCATATGGTGTTAATTTTAAAAGTGGTTAAATCATAATTCTGTTACGAACATAACGTGCAATGCTCACTGCATCAACCCAAAAGTACTTAGGCATAAAATTTTCTTGAGCATTGATCTAGCTAATTCAATCAGAGATCTATTTTTCCTTTCCACCACCCCATTCTATTATGGTGTTCTGGAAGTAGAAAAGTTGTGATCAATACCATGCTCTTCACAAAATTTCTCAAACTCCCCATTCTTAAATTCACCACCATTGTCGCTTATCAAAGACTTAATTTTCAAATCTTTTTTATGTATTCCTCCCTAGCATGGGCTTGAGCTAAGACCAATAAGAAAGGAACATGACTTGGATTAAGCTTCAAGGACCTTAGTTTAACAATTTTTTAGGCTTGTATAAGCACCCTTAAGTCATTCGGATTTTACGATTGTAATTTGTTTGTTTTTCCAGCCTTGTATTTTGGCCTTTAGGTTCTTTTTTCCTTAAGGAGGTGTAATTAGTCTATTTGTGGAGTGTGCTAGTTAGTGGGCTTGTGTGGGTTGATTTTTGGACGTGTGGATCTAATAACCACACCCTTAATTCCTCTTCACACCCTTCTAACCAACACATGAAGCAAGTAGGAGACATGTGAGCCCCTTTGTCCCCTATAGTTGGATGCCACATAGCTCTCTCTTTCCTACATGGCATTAGTTGGTTGTTTCTTGTTTAAATTTGAATTTTTGAGGTACCATGTCATCTCCCTCCAAAATTCAAATTCAAATTCGATATGAAAGTCGAAGACAATGACTTTTCATTTTTTCTAATGTTTAATTAATTTAGGAATTAATGTAACATGCAATTAATCACATGTGATAATTGAGTGATAATGGAGTATTTAATTTTTATTTTGGGAGTTATTATTTTGAACAGCCACCTAGTTCTATAAATAAGGGCTAAATTATACTCAAAAGACAACCATTGAGTTAGTGAAATTGGAATTGTGTTTTTACCCTTTTGTGAGAGATGAATTTCTCTTTAGAACTTTATCAAGGAATTCTTCCTTTTGGCGTTCTGCTAGACTTATCAAGGATTTCTTTCTTATGGCGTTCTGCTAGACTTATCAAGGGTAAATCACCATCTTTGTGGTGTCATAAGACTTATCTTTCATCCTTGAAAGTGGCGTCATCTATCCCTTCGTTAAACCATTTTCATCCTTTCCATTTTCTTGTTTACCTAATTCTCATTTTTTGGTTAACTTATTACCTTCCAACCTAGATAGATCTGTAAAACGAATCCAATCCCTCTGGATTTATATCAAAATTAAGAGGAAACATATATCCTTAAATTTAGGGTCATGTTTGGATCTTTAGTTGGATTAAATTAGTGTTAATTAAGCACATGATAAATTAACACTAAATTAAGCTAACTAACCCCTTGATTAGCTACTTGGACGCTCAAGCTTAAGCCTAGGCCCATGGTTCATGAGTTGTTCTATATAAGAAGCTTTCCTCCTTCATGTAAGCCCTTAATACTTATTTGAATGGAAATACAGTTCTCTAAATTTGAGTGTTCTTCTTCTTGAGTGTTCATTGTTCTCTCCTTGAGGGAGAGTTTTTCATGCTATTATCAAGGGTTCTTTCCCTTGTGGTTAGCTTCCTATTTTGGCTTATCTTTTACAACAAGAAGTGGCACCTACTATCACCACCATCTCCTAGTCTTCCACCTCCATTTCGAGGCTCTCCAAAGGACCTCTAAGAAAAGATCCTAGGCGGCATTCTTTCTCCAACAATTGCTCAAGCATGGCTTGGGGAGGGATGCATCATTTGGTATTAGATCTTAAGCTCTGATAGAGGTTCCTTCCTTATCCTTAGCTTCTAATTTTGTTCGGTTAATTCATTGTAAATTTCATCTTCTTCTTCATCTCCAATTTTATTTTGTTTTCAGGACTTCCATGTTGTTTTGTTAATGTTCCTTTACTTGTCTTGAAGTATTTTTTGTCTTAATGTTGTTGTTAATTTTTTGCTTCTAAAATTTCAAAAATAAAATTATGCGCAATTCTGAGGTGTTTTGCCTAAAATTTGTGATTCCATTTTCTTATTCATTCCATTGAATCATATGCTTATTGATGTGACCATGCCTAGCCAAGGACCTATCACTAGGGCCATGGCTAGAAGAATTGAAAAAGACCTAGCCTTGCAGACAAAGGAAAACTTCACCTCCAATGGAGAGTGAAGATATTAGGCTAGGGACTTTAGTTAATAAAATATAATTTTTCTTTATTTTAATTTTGAGGAGAATTAAGAATTTAATTTGGGACATGTATTTAATCCATTTTTTATTTTTAGGAGGTGTATTAGGAATTTATAGGGTGGATTTAGCTTTTTGGGTCTTTATGAAGGAAATAAGGGGTAGCCTTGATATCTACACCCCTCTTTTCCTACATAAACCCCCTAAGCTAATAAGAAGGAATCTTGGCCCTTGGTTTGAGAAACTTGGGCACCAAGTTTGATGATCTAAGGAGGGAATTGTTTCTCAATTCTCCTCCCTTAGATCTCTCCTTTTAATCCTAGCCCTTCTTTTTTAGGTTATCTTGTTCAAGAGGTTAGCTACCTCTATAAATAGGAGCTCCTCCCTCACTTGTATTTCTTACACTTGAATTTAATCCTAGAGACCATATTGGTTGAGGTTCTTACCTTTGAGTGTCCCCCTTTCTCCTTTGTGAGAGCTTCTAAGAGTTATCAAGGGACCCCTCCCTTGTGGCCTCTCCCCTTTGGCTTATCAAACCTAGTATTTGTGGCGCCTCACCCCATTCCTTTCCTCTCCATAAATCCATTTCCCTTCCAAGTGACCTTAGAAAGGATCCTTTGGGCACGTGATCGTCAAAGATAACATCAAGTGGTATCAGAGCCACTTTATAAAGGTCACATTCTTTCTCAATTTTTTTTGCTTTGTTGTTTATCTCTTTGATCTCTTTATTTTAAAGTCCTTCATTTTTTTGTCATCTCTATTTCCTTTATTGTCTAGTAGTATAGCTTTTTATTCTTGTTATTATATGTGCTTTTGTTTTCTATCTACGCGCCTATGTTCCATTTAATTTGATGCAATTTTATTTGTCCCTTTCTTTGCATCTTATTTTCGTGTTCAAGTTGCTTAATTTTTCCTTGGTTTTTTATGTTAAAGTGTGCCTAAGAAGTTGTGACCATTAAACCCACATGGTTGAGGATTTTTCCACACCATTGTGGTGATCAACTTTGGCCACTTTGTTGTGCCTTTTGAGTCTCTTGCTGAAATTGCTCTCTTTTTAGGTGTGTTATTTTTTATTTATCTTGTGTTTTGTCAAATACTAGTCATGTTAGTTTCCTGTTTTGTCTCATTTAAATTCCATAGGTTTTAGCCTCTTAAAATTTTTACAAAAAAGCCTTCAAAAACATTTTGAATTGAACTCCTAAGAGGTGAACCTCTTGTTGAGTCTCTTAAGTCTTTTATGCTTTTAGTTCAAGCATATTAATCTCTTTGTTGTTCTTAAATATTTTCTCAATTCAATCTTTATATGTTTCTTGTTTTATGTTAATTATTAGTAGCTTTCCACTTGGTTTACCTTCACTATTGGTGCCTCTTTATGGAATTTTAGCTTGGGTGAATTGTGTTAGTAATTTGAGTAATCAATTTACTTTAAAATCAGCCCTAAATCATTCCTTAAGCACCATTAGTTCAGTGGTATTTGGAACTACTAAGTTGTTTTGCCTTTAGTTGCATGAATTGCTTGAAAATTGTGTGACCTTACTTTGTGCTTATTCACTCAAGCGTTATTATTTCAAGCATCCTCATTAAAATTTCAATTCAACAAGCTATTAGGTACAGCAAAATGATTAGAAAAAGTTAAAAAAAATAGAAAAGTTCAAGTTAAAAAAAAAAGAAGATAAAGAACTCAAAAGAAAGACAAATTTGAAGTTGTGTACCTAATAGTAGAAACATTTTATATGAGGAACCAATTGTGATTAAAAAAAAATTACTTGAGCAAACTTTTTAGTTTTTGGTCACTTAAATTTTATTAAGTGTGCAACTATTGGTTTCATTATTTTTGTTTGAATCTTTTTTTCATCTCTACTCTTAGAGCTAATCTAGGAAAGTTATTTGTGTGCTACCTTCCTTTGTGAGCCTTATGTTTTCTTGCTTGTCTTCTTTACTTCTTTGAGTTTGTCATTGTTTAATCTATCCACTTGGATTTGTGAACCTTGTTTTGTTATTCACCTTTGTTTGTTGTCTTGTGTTGTATTCGGCCTTGGTAAGGAAAGGTTGGGAAAGGTTCCATATATAAAATTTTGGCAAGTCCAAACAAGAGGAAACAAGGGTAGCATTCTTGGGGTGAGTTGATGCAACTCAAAGGGGCTAGATCAAAATGAGACAAACACCAAAAAGCTTGGAGTGAAGACTTTGTTTTATTTTTTTATTCTTTGTATTGTGTATACTTAGTTTTAGATTGGGAGTTTGAGTGCCCTTAAGGCCCTCCCTTGGTTTGTAATAATTTTGGTTAATTTTAGCGAAGTTCCTCGTTAATTAGGTGAAGAAGGAAGAAGTGGTACACTTCCTTCAACACCTCAGGAGCACGATTAGAGCCCTCCCTCTTTTACATTCTTGCACTTTTATTTTATTTTATGTTATTTTAAAAAATGTGTAGAGGCTAAGAGTTCCAAAAGACTCATCAAGCCACCTTTAGGTGAGAAAAAAAAAAGAGAGGAGTGTTGCTTGAAAAAAAAAAGTTTTTTGGCCTACCCTTTAGTTTTTAGCATCCAAGCACCATGACTTCCTACACAAATTCTAGTGCACATAGTTGTTCATCAAGTAAGAGTGTCAACCAAAGAAAACCTTATAAGGGAGACACTCTTGAAAACCTTAACTTAGAATTTAGGGAATGGATGGCTAAAGAACAAGAAAGGAGAGAAGAAAAAGAGAGAAAAAAAGAAATAAAAGAAAAGGAAAAACAAAAAGAGAAGGAAGAGTTAAAAAAAGAGATGTTGGAAATGAGAAAAGAGAAAAAAGAGCGAGAAGAGAGAAGGCAAAGAGAGAGAAGAGAGGATGAAGAAAGGAGAAGAAGGAAAGAACTAGAAAGAAAAAGAGAAAAAGAGGAAGAAGAGAGAAGGAGAGGAGAAGAGAGTAAGAGGAAAGATGGGAGGGAGAGTGATAGAAAAAATAAAGGAATTCTCATAAGATCCCCATCTAGGCATTTTAGCTCTAGTGAAGAAGAATACTATAGAAATCAACAAAAGCATCACTCTCATTCATCATACAATCATCATTCTCCTCAAGAGAACATAAATCATGCTAGGGAACCAAAGGTAGACCTACCCCATTTTCATGGTAGGGAAGATGTTGAGACTTACCTAGATTGGGAAGTCAAAGTGGAACAACTCTTTCGATGCTATCAAATTAGGGAAGAAAGGAAAGTACCTTTGGCCTCCCTTAGTTTTCAAGGTTCTGCTTTGCATTGGTGGGATGGGTTAGTCAAGGATAGGGCCCGTAAACAAACGTCTGACATTCGCTACTGAAATGATTTAAAAACTTGTTTTTGAAGAAGGCACATTCCTTCATATTATGAGAGGGATCTTTTGGATAGGCTCCAAAGACTTAGGCAACATAACCTAAGTATTGAGGAGTATAGACAAAAGATGGAGCTTCTCATACTAAGGGCAAATATCATTGAGGAACCCAATGTCACCCTTGCTAGGTTTTTGTGTGGATTAAGCTCTGACATTAGAGATAAGGTAGATCTTCTTTCATACTCAAACCTTGATGAGTTGGTAGAACTTTGTGTAAAAGCTGAGAATCAACTCAAGAGAAAAAGCTTTAAAAAAGATTCTCCCTCTTACTCAAAGAGAGACCAACTTAAGGGAAACTCTTTCAAGGGTTTTCCCAAAGAGGAACCCAAGCATTTTCAAGATACAAAAGCACCTCATGTAGAGAGAAAACCCCCTACTACTAAGCCTACTGAGAGGCAAAGTAGTATCAAATGCTTCAAATGTCTTGGGAGAGGCCACATTGACTCTCAATGCCCTAACAAGAAAACCATGATCATGAGGGGACAAGACATTTGTAGTGAGAATAGCTCATCTTCCTCCTCTAGTGAGAGTGAGGAAAAAGGGGGACATACTTTTGAACAAGAGTGTGAGGAAGCTTTTTCTTATGAGGGGGACCTCCTTATGGTTCAAAGGCTTCTTGGAAACCAACCTCTAGAGCTTGGCCAGTCACAAAGAGAGAACATCTTCCATACAAGATGTAAAGTAAATAACAAAGTATGTTCTCTCCTTGTTGATAGTGGCTCCTGTTGTAACTGTTGTAGCTCTAGGTTGGTTGAAAAGCTAGCCTTGACTACCATGCCCCATCCCAAACCTTACAAACTACAATGGCTCAATGAGTAAGGGGAGATGGTAGTTAATGGACAAGTTATGGTTCCAATTTCCATAGGATCTTATAATGATGAGATTCTTTGTGACATAGTTCCTATGGATGCTGGTCATATCCTGTTGGGGAGACCATGGCAATTTGACAAAAAAGTTATTCACCATGGTCACTCCAACCAAATAATTCTCACCCATAATGAAAATCTCTTCAAATTGTATCCTTTGTCACCTTCTCAAGTGGCTGAGGATCAATTTGCGATGAAAAAGAAAAGAGTTGAGGAAAAAAAAAAAAAAGCACAACAAGCTTTACCCTTAAAGCTTGAAAAAGGTAAAGAGAGAGAGTCAGAAGGTGATGCCCCTTCGAAAGGGAATATTAGTAAAAGGAGCCTATTTGCTACTAAACGTGATTTAAAAGAAGCTCCTTTGACTAACAAACCCTTTTATCTCCTCTTTTGCAAAGAAGCATCAAATCCTTCTCCCAGATGAAGGTATCTCAAATTCATACAAATATGTAAAACAAATTCAAATACTGCATTAATTACCTTTAATATAGTCTGAACCTATCAATTAAAAGTGTACTATGCAATAAAATATTAAAATTAAATAATCGGAATGACACACTTCTTTTATATTTGTACAATCACCATAAATGCATATATATATATATATATATATATATTTATATATTATATGTTTGTATTTGTACGTGACATCAATTGCCTGTTTGTGTGATGAAAGAATGGCTTACTTAAGCCTATATAATGGCTTATTATGATGAAAGATTGATTTATGGTTCAAATTTAAAATGAAATCAAATACTATTTTATCTTGTCTTACTATTATTTTAAAAATAACATTATCTTAACCTAACTTAATTTTTCATTTAAAAATCATAACAATTTAATATTTTAATTTTATCTAACAAAATATGATAGAATATATTATTTTATCTTTATTTTTCTTTCATTATATTAAATATGATATATAAGACTAAATAAAATATAAGGTCATCTTATCTAAATACTACATTATATTTTCATATCAAATATATTTTCTATAGAATTAATATATATATATATATATATAACAAATATGATAAATACATATATCATTATTAAGGGTCACCAATTCAAATATAACAGGTATTTTATTTAGACTATAATAATCATTTCATAATAATAGATTCTTAATCTTTTAAATTCCAATGAATCTTTATTTTAATATTTTTTTGACAACCTAATCATCTCTTAACTAAATGATTGTTCAAATATTTGTATTTTAGGATGTTACACTCTCTTCCTCCTCAAAGAATTTTGTCCCCGAAATAAACATCACTAATAAAAAAAAACATATAATGCATAAATCTACATTTAAAGGTAAATATATCTCAATTGAAGATATATGAATATAGTTGTCAAACATCTTCCTCAAGTTCCTGTGTAGCCTCTTCTAGAGTTAATCCCTCCCAAATCACCTTCACCAATGGGATTATCTTGTTCCTCAAAGTTTTAGTGCTCTTGTCAATGATTTGAACAGGCTTGGGCTTGAAAGTCAAATTAGTTTTTAATTGTATTGACTTAGGTGCTAGAATATGTGAGACATCTTATACGTATTTCTAGAATTGAGAAACATGGAAGATGTCATAGGGTTTGAAAATTGTGGTGGAAGAGCCAATTGGTAAGCAACCGACTCGACTCCTTTTAGAATTTGGAAAGGACCAATGAAATGAGGACTTAGCTTTCTGACCTTCAATGACCTCCTAACCCGTATCTTAGGAGTGACTCTCAAACACATGTTCCCTGATAGGATCTTGATGATCACTTGCCCAAAGGATCCTTTCTAAGGTCACTTGGAAGGGAATGGATTTATGGAGAGGAAAGGAATAGGGTGAGGCGCCAAGTGGGTATCCCATGTAGTTTAATTATCTCTTTGATGTATAGGTTTGCTAACTTTCTTAGACTGTAGTTGCCTTAATTGGCAAGAAGTGAGCAGACTTGGTTAACCTATTCACAATTACCCATATGCCATCAAGTCTTAAATGAGTCTTAGGTAACCCCATTACAAAATCCATGTAGCTATTTTCCAACTTCCACTCAGGAATTTCAAAAGGTTTCAACAAGCCTGAAGGCTTTTGGTGTTCTATCTTAACCTTTTGACAAACTAAACACCTAGTCACAAAGCTAGCCATATCCTTCTTCATCCTTGGCCACCAATACATCTTCAAATGATCCCTCCTTAGGACTATCATTCTATCCTTGAACATCACTAAACCATCAACAGACAAGGTATATAACCTTCATAGTTCACTAAAGATTGTAAATCCTGGTCTAAAAGTTGTTCCTTCTTAATTGACTCTTTCAAGTCACTACCTATCTTAATTGACTCTCTCAAGTCACAACCTCATACTTAAGGCATTTAATGACACACTCAAGTTTAGGTCTCTAAACTCCTCTATGAACTTCCTATAGTAACTGCCAATCCTAGAAAAGTCTTCCCTTCAGTCATTGATTTAGGTTGCTCTTACTCTAACATTGCATCAACCTTACTAGAATCAATTACTACACCCTTTGTAGAGATGGTATGCCCTAAAAACTTCACTTCATTAAGCCAAAACTCACATTTGTTTCTGGCTTGCAAACAAGCGTTGATCCCTCAAAATCTGCAATAGTATCCTTAAGTGTTTCTTATGTTCATCTGGTGTCTTTGAGTATATCAAGATATCATCTATGAATACCACCACAAAACTATCCAAGAAAGTCTGAAGATCCAATTCATGTAATCCATAAAGATTGCCGGAGCATTAGTCACACCAAAGGGCATCACTACATACTTATAATGTGCATACCTAGTCCTAAAGGCTATTTTAGGGATGTCTACATTCTTAACCTAATATAATGATACCCTGATCGTAAGTCTATCTTAGAGAATGTTGATGCTCCTCTTATCTGGTCTAATAGGTCATCTATCATAAGTAAGGGATACTTATTCTTGATAGTCACCTTATTTAATTGCCTATAGTCTATGCATAACCTCATACTGCCCTCCTTCTTCACTAAGAGTTTGCTACTTCCCAAGGTGACATGTTAGGCTTAATGAATCCCTTTTCCAACATCTCTTCTAATTGTTTCTTAAGTTCGCTCAACTTCAAAGTTGACATCTTATAAGGTGCTACTGAAATTGGACTACTTCTTGGCATAAGGTCTATGCTAAACTTTACATCCCTATTTGAAGGCAAACTAGAAACCTCCTTAGGAAAAACAACCAGGAATTCACACATTACAAGTATACTTGCTACATCTAAATCAATCTCCATCCTAGCTGAAAATAAAAACATGTATCCTTGTGCCCCCTCAACTAAGCACTTAAGACAAGAAGCAATAGAGGTAATATAATTTAACACAAAGGAATCAATGGACATGGGTTGTGTAGCAATAAAAATAGTCTTATTAGAACAATTTATAACAACATGATTTGTAGATAACCAACCCATACTAAGTATGACATCCAAACTAGACATAGGCAAACATATTAAGTTAACAGGATAAGACACATCTTGATACACTAAAGGACAGTTCAAACAAACAATGGAAGTCATAAGCTTGTCCTTTGCAAGAGTAGCTACACTCAAATCATATGGAAATTTAGAAATTGGTAAAACTAAGTTTTTTGCACAATCGAGATATGAAGGAATGTGTCACTCCTGAATTAAACAATATAATTATTTAATGCATTCCTCCCCAAGGCAAGATTGAAAAATCCTTAATGGAGAGAATGCTTCCAAGATCCTTGCTCATAGAGGTTCTTGATGTTGAAGAAATAGAGGTGGAAGGCTAGGAAATGGAGTTGGAAGTAGGTGCCACTCTTGTTGAAGGAGATAAGCCAAGGAGAAGGAAGCTAGTCACAAGGGAAGAAACCATTGATAATAGCAAGAAGAACTCTCACAAAATGGAGAGAACATGATGAATACTTTCTAAGAAGAAGAAGAGCTCTCAATTTTAGAGAAATGTATTTTCCTTCAAATGAGTGTTGAAATCTACTTGAAGGAAGGAATGCTTTATTTATAGAGCAAAACATGAACCATGGGCTTAAGATCCTCAAGTTGAATGTCCACTTGGCTTAATTAAGAGTTAGTTGGCTTAATTTAATGTTAATTTAGCATGTGCTTGATTAACACTAATTTAACTGATGATTATTCAAATATCTATATTTTGAATTTTGGATGTTACACACTTAGTGTTAAGTTTGGGCTCCGTATTGATCTCGAGTTGTAGGGACTAAGTTGCTGAGCTCTCGGGTAGTGAAAATAGTTTTACTGTGACATTCAATCACAACTTTTCATTTATAGTATGTTTGTTGACTTTACTAAAAATACTTTAAAAGTCATATAAATGAAGAGTTGTGATTTAAGATTACTGTAAAACTCTTTTACAATGTTAGTACATACTAATTAAACTCAAATTAAGTCATACAAAATAAAATAATAATATATTTAATTTTATATATTAAGTTAGATAAAATAATTATTAATACTTTTAGGTACGTGGCCAAACTTTATTAAATTCTTAAATTATTTTCAATTTTTAAATACAAATTTGCTATTCTTAACAATGGTAATATTGCATCATGTGTAATGTGTTAGGAAACGGTGAGTTAGGTGACATTTGGTTTTGTTTAATAAAAATATGTTTCTTTTCCCTTGTTATTTCTATTTTTAAAAATATTATTTTTAAATTTAATCAATTTTAATAAAAATATTATAAAATATTTAAATTTACAATTTAAAATAAAATTTATATATAAATTTTTTTATAATTACAATATTATTATTAAATTTCTACATAATTTTAAGTTTTTAAAATAATTTTTTTTATTTTCAATTATTTTTTAAAAATGTTTGGAGAGAAAATGTTTTTTAAATTTACTCAAACATATTTTTATTATTATTATTATCATCTGTGAAAATAAAAATAAAAAACAAACGCCACCTTTAACCTAATTATCGTGTATGATCCTAATTGGTGACTGGTGAATGTAAATGCATATATGAGAAAAGTCTTTGTTGGAGACTTGAGGCCACACTTCGACTTCTCAAAATGGGTCAAAGCAGATGGGCATTTGAAACTAAAAACTAAAACGTCATTCATTACGCTTTTATACTGATTAATGATTATATACAAATTGCATTTTATTAAATATTGTTGACCTAAGTTCAACTTCAAATTTCAATACTATACTATTTGCTTGCAAAAATATTGTTAACTAGACGCAACAAGCAAATTTGTAATACGTGACTATCATTCGCCCCAGTTTTAATTTTGATGGGTAATATTTATTTTGACCGGATAAAGATATAAATAATATACAATTTTGTTTTAAACGGAGACCGTAAGTATTTTTAAATCCATGTGTCTATTAAAGAATTTATTGTTATAATTTTTAAAATATAAACCAATTAATTTGAAAGTTAAATAGTTATAATTATAATTCAACAACAATCTTAAATATTCATATAATTTAGTTCCTAATTATTTATCTTTAATTTCTTTAATTTTTATAGTTTTGATGGACAATAAAAATTAAAATATAATTAATAATTCAATATAGAATTTAGTTTAAAGTATATAAGTAAAGTAAAATTATAAAAATTCTAATAGATTATTCTGATTATATCAAATCAAAAGAAGATGAAGACTGTATTTAAATTTTTTATCATCTTTATTTAGAATTTGGAATCTATAACTCTGAAGTTTGATAATTATGGTGATTTTAGTTTATTATGAATTATTATAATGATTTAATTTTTTTATTTATTATAAAAAATGAATTTATTTAATTATTATAATAATTTAGAATGAACTAAAATCAGAAAACCTCAAAGATACTCGACTTTTTTGTTTTTTACCTGTTTCACCTTTTATGATAATAGGAAGAGTCAACCCGTCCTCTAAACAACTCACATTATTTTATTTTTTTTGACAAATTTATTTCAATGATTTGTTTTCATAAAAAAATTAATCTTTTACAATTTTTCATTCTAATTAACGAAAACTTAAAATTTTAATTTAATTATTGTAAATAAATATTAATTATTATAATATATCAATATTAGTTTTTACAAGTGAAGTATCGATAGTTATATAAGTATCAATCTTATTGGGAGAATTAGTATCACGGTATATCATGAATGTTTTCTTTCAAATATAAAAATAATATAAATATAGTCATATTCAAATTATACGTGAGATCCATACACCACAGGTATTTGAAAAATAAAATAAAATACATAGAGAAGGAAATTAAAAAATAAAATAAATTCAAACGCAGATTCTAGGGGTCGCTAGACTCCCTCTCCAGATCTTCCAAAGATAATTTATGTGTATAAAAATAATATTTTAAAAAATATATATAAGATGTTAAATTGATATTTATATAAATTTTTAAGCAAAAAATTTATCTATAATTTTACATTTATAATTAATAATAAATATTTTTTAAAACTGTTTTTATTAAAAATTAAATAACTAAACAGTTATCCTACCAAACATAGATCGTTTATTGTAAACTACCAAACACATTGGATTCTTAAAAGTAAAAAAAAAAAAAGATCCTGCAAAAATCACATGTTTAAGTAGAAACATAGATCTGAATTTAAACTTACGCCGTCATAAAAAGGAAAAAGTAAAACAAGGGAACATGCAAGGAAATTTAATTAAGTATAATTTTCAAATGAAGTATTTTAAGCTTGCATAATACTAAAGGTCAACAACTAAGGTTACCAACCACATTTTGGTTCTTTATCTATAAGTAGCTATTGGTCCTTTGTTATTTATTCTTTAATACAAATTATTAGGCCATTAACAACACATCACTTTGCAATTGGCATCAAATGGCATCTGAACATGAGACTCCAGTTATTCCTCTTCTTACGCCCTACAAAATGGGTAACTTCAATCTGTCTCATAGGTATCCATCGTGGTCTAAGACATCGTTTAAGTTCAAACATTTTGTATATTTTCTAATTCAAATTTGGTCTACTTTTGTTTGTGAATTCAGAATGGTTTTGGCACCACTGACCAGAATGAGATCTTACGATAATGTTGCTCAGCCTCATGCTGTGTTGTATTACTCTCAGAGAACTTCCCCAGGAGGTCTTCTGATAAGTGAAGCTACTGGTGTCTCTGACAGTGCTCAAGGGTAATGAAAAAATTTTAACATATAGCTTATGATGAGATTTTTTTTTTTTTTATGACAAATATTAGTTGATAATATGTTAGTTTTTGTTAGTGAAAAGATTTAAATCCACAATGTCTCTCCTTCTTGTTCTTCTTACAAGTGAATTTTGTCACCAATGTTGTTGTTCTTTAATCAGATTTCTTCTTGATAACACAGTAACAAAGTTAATGGATTTCTTTGTTTCACATTTTATCAATACGAAGTTTTAAATTTGATTGAAATCAACAGGTATTTGGTACTTTGTTTATCATGTTTACTAAATTTGCATGATGAAGAAAAATAGGACACCATTTAGTATGTGATTTTCTTATTGTGTATGTTAATGGTAGGTTGATACACACACCAGGCATATGGACAAAAGAGCAAGTTGAAGCATGGAAACCCATTGTGAATGCTGTTCATGCCAAAGGTGGTGTATTCTTTTGTCAGATTTGGCATGTTGGAAGGGTCTCAAGTTCAGGTATTTTTTCTATAGCTTTATCCCTATTAAAAGTTCAATTAAATTTGTTTTTGGCTACAAAATGTTCAATTTAATTTACATTTGGGCCAAATAACTGTTACATTAATGTAATAAGTAATAACCATAAAAGGAGGGAATCCTTGGCTAGAAAAACAATTGGGGGGAATTTGTTGAACTTACTCCCTTCTTGATGCTTCCCTGTTATTTAATTTCTTCATTACCCTTTGTCTCAATCAAAATGAGGAAGAAATTATCAACCAAATTACTTGGTCTAGAAAATCACTTTTTAAAGATTGTGCTTGCTACGATCAGGTAAATCATTGCAGTTAGCATTATATTGTATATCTTAGAATTTACTTGGTCCAGAAGTTCACTAAGTGTTAGTGGAAATGATTAGAGATTGTAGATATTGAGTACTGTCAGGGAACTAACAAGTTACTATAGTGTGATTTGATATATACATTGAACATAAAGTTGCATGCTTAATTTATGTTCAAATTAACAGTTTTTCAGCCAAATGGGCAAGCACCAATATCTTCTACTGATAAGCCACTCAAACCACAAATGGGCATGGAGTTCACACCACCAAGGAGGCTAAGAACAGATGAAATTCCCCAAATTATCAATGACTTCAGAATTGCTGCAAGGAATGCTATAGAAGCTGGTAACTTAAATTAAAAGCCAAAATTTCCCACTCATGATGTGCTGAGATGTTTAAACTTTACCAAGAACAAATTACAGCTACACTCTTAAAATTTTGTATGATTTTTATAAACATTCCTACTTTTTTAACTATTACTGTCACTTTCCTTGAAAGGTTGTCAGTGAAAAATTTGAAGAAAATTCTAGTGTAATGTTTTAAACTTAAAGATTAAATGTAAAATAAAAAGAGTGCGATGTGTAACAACCAAATTCATGTGTAGGTTTTGATGGGGTTGAGATCCATGGTGCTCATGGCTACCTACTTGAGCAATTCATGAAAGACAAAGTGAATGATCGAAGTGATGAGTATGGTGGATCCATTGAAAATCGATGCAGATTTGCTTTGGAAGTGGTTGAAGCTGTTGTGAAGGAGATAGGAGCACAAAGGGTTGGAATTAGACTATCTCCTTTTACAGAACATTCAGATAGTGGAGATTCAGACCCCAAAGCATTGGGACTATACATGGCCAATGCCCTTAACAAATATAACATTCTCTATTGCCATATGGTGGAGCCAAGAATGAAGAATGCCATTGAAATAGTTGAATGCCCTCACCACAGCCTTGTGCCTATGAGAAAGGCCTTCAAAGGCACTTTCATTGCTGCTGGAGGTTATGATAGAAAAGATGGTATCAATGCTGTGGCTGAAAATAGGACAGATCTTGTTGCATATGGTCGCTTGTTCTTGGCAAATCCAGATTTACCAAAGAGATTTGGACTAGATGCCCCTCTCAATAAGTACAACCGTGAGAATTTCTACACTCATGATCCGGTTATTGGTTACACTGATTACCCATTTCTTGAATGAAACCAATGATTAAGCATCCACATAGAGATCAATATGATTCTTTAATAAAGCAATTTGGTTATGGGCAGAACCATGCTCACATTTTTGTTTGCATATTCTCCCGAAGTGACTTCTATGTTGTATTCTTTTTGTAATAAGTTCTCCAAGAAGAATAATTAAATGAAAAATGAAATGAATAATATTCCCTTTGTACTAGTGAGTAAAAACATTAGCAAAAATGAGTAAATTATACTCTTCCTCGGTGAGATATTGAAATATTACATTGATTTCATTTATTCGTTGACATAGGGCTTATTGTTTCAAGTTAAGATATATGGTATTATATTCCTAAGAATTTCATGCTCAGATAATAAAAAATGAATATATTATTAAGATCATGTTTGGTTATTTTTCATATTCTTTTGAATGTTTTTAAATTTTAAAACAATTTAAGTAAAAAAAATAAAATAGAAGTTAAGTAATTCTAATATTCCCATGAGAATATAACTTTCTCACCCTTTTACCATGAGAATAAAAAGTAAAAAATGAGAAGTTAAAACATTCTCAAGAATAAAAAATGCTAAGAAATAAAATTTCAAAATTTTTAACAAACATGTGAATATTACATTCCCTTGTATACACTCCTGAAATGATGTTTTAGTTCATGAAACAAACACCCTCATATAGGTTAAAATATCATTTTGGTCCTATATGTTTTTGCTAATTTTTATTGTAGTCTTGTATGTTTTAAAATATTTGTTTGACTAAATGTTACTTTTGATCCACTATATTTTATTATCTTTTTGTTTTGATACATTAAGTTTTAAAAGTTTTATAACGGTCTTTTATGTTTTAAAAAAATTTCATTTTAGCTCAATCTTGTGTTTTTCTTAGTTTTTGATAATTTTAAAATTTTGAAATAGTTAAATTAAAATAGTAATGGCTAAAAATAGTCATTTTCTTTATTTTAATTCTATTAAACTTCTTGAACCACATCTACCATAATCATTGACACTTTTTGCGATACAATTCATTATTGGTGTCATAGTCATTGTATCTGACTAAAATAATCATGTCACTAACATAATGCGTAGAGAGGTATTGCTCACATGGATCATATGAATAAGAGTCAAACTAGCCCTTATTTTTTTTAAAAAATATAAAGAATCAAAATAAAATTTTTTTAAAATTTAATGTACTAAAATGAAAAAACACTGGAACATAATGGACCAAATTAACATTTGGCATTTTTGTTTTGATACTTTAAGTTTTAAAATGAAGAGTTTTAATTAGTATATATGGTTAGTGTAAAAGACTTTTACATTGACGTTCAATCATAACTTTTCATTTATGTGACTTTTAAAATACTAAATAGTAAAGTCAACAAACTTACCATGAATGATGGGTTATGATTGAATGTCAGTGTAAAAATCTTTACACTGATAGTGTATACCAATTAAACTCTAAAATGAATCCAAACTTGTTCATTTTGTCAGTGTTATATTAACATTACTAATGTTTTAACTAATGAAACAACATTGTGACTCATTTTTAAAGCTTAAAGAATCATTACAAGAATTTTAAAACATAAAGGACTAAGTAAAAAATAGAAAAATAGAATCATAAAGGGACTGTAAAATAGAAGAAAAGATTAGCATCCAAACAAAAACATTGAATAATTTTCCTCAAACCACAATAAACATCTAAAACCATCAATTAAGAACAATATTAATTATAATATTCCTTGCTTAGAAAAGTAACCACCACCAACATGATGTAGCGTGGTTGGTAGGGATGGCAACCACACTCACCTTGTCCCGACTTTAACAGGGAAAGCCTACATTGACTAGGGTCAAGTTTGGGTTCGAGTTTACCCTACCTAAAAAACTCGAAGCAAGGGGTGGGTTTGTTGGTATTTGTTCTTACTCCCACTCCACTTCTATGTTAAAAAATTTTATACATATATTTATAATTTCCATGTCTATATACAAATTCACACCTATGTGAACCATTAAAACATGGTTGCCTAAGGACCACATCATTGTGGTTGAGATCACAGTTCTATGAAAGATGCATTATGCATAGTGATGAGGCTAGTGCAAGGTCCACAACTCTGTGAAAAGTTCCACAACCCTGTGGAATATGTGATTTTGCATATTTTTTTCTATTTACATGTGGGGGTGGGGAAACCTGGAATAGGTCAATTTATTTTACGTTGGAAGGGATGGTTTAGGGTGTCGAGGGCAAGGCGAAAAGGCTAAACTCACTCCTGCCCTCCCTCTTGCTACTCCTAATGATTGGTAAATAGTATTTCTCCTTAAACATCTAATTAGGAGCTTGATCCTTAATTTGTGCATATGGAGAGGCACCTATTTAAAGAGGTTAACTTGTTAAGGATTAAACTTGGACTTCTGGCTCAAGGATACCTTGCGAAACAAAAAAGAAGAAGAAGAAAACACCATGAAACCAACACTACAAGTTGCACCCACAAATTAAATGCCCAAAAAAAGTGGCATCACCTTTGTTGCAAGTTGTCTTCAACATGTCAATATCCTACCACCATATTTATCATTACACCAAATCATCTTCATAACTCATCATCTTGGGAAACATAACTACAACCATAACTCTTCATTGTTATTATTAAGAGGTCACCAAAACCTCCTTTTTGTCACTAGAAAATGAAACTAGGAATAGATATACAATTAAGAAGGAAATCCTTCACATATCCAAATCCCTAAGTACCTTCCTAGGATCCTTCCAATAAAGCTTGGGGAACACTACTAACTTCATATTGCTAATAATTCTTGAAAAGATCACACTTTATGGTATCCCACGGGGCTTGCCAAACTTTTTGGGGGTAGTCTAAACTTAGAAGAAGTGATGTTAGAACGCAATAGAGGTGTCAATATAGGGATAATCAAGAATTTGAGGTATGGCAATGGTTAGGGGAGGTTGGAAGGGATGTAAAAGGAAAAAGGGCGAAGAGATAGAAACAAGGATGGTGGCATGTGGACTAACGGATTTTTGTGTGAGTGAGATGATTGATTTGTGGCATAACTTAACATCATTTTTCCAAAAATTTCAATTTCAAGTAGAAATATTGGTCTAATTTATAAAGCATTCCATCACAATCCATTTCTATAATTACATATCCATTTCTTTAGTAGATAATAGTTGTAAAGTCTTTTATACTGACATTCAATCACAATATTTAATTTATAGTAAGTTTGTTAACTTTATTAATTAATATTTTAAAAGTCATGAAAAATGTCAATTTAATAATATTTTACATTATTAGTTCATACTAATTAAACACTTTCAATAAATATGATTAATTGGTAACTTTTAATTAGGTAACTAATTCATTTAATGAAAGTTTAAATAATAACAGCTAAATTTTCAATCAATCTCAATAACGATAATAACATCTTTCCAAAAATAAAAAATTGATTTCAATCATGATTGATTGTAATGTTTATCATATATAATAGTTAAAAAATCAGTAAGGAATAATGGCAAAAATACCCATACCCGTGGGTACCCGCCTGAACTCGTCCCGATTTTGACTAGTGTTACTCGATTTGACCGGGTATGGTACAAGTACGAGTATTAGCTGATATGTTAAATTTGGTAAGGTACGGGTATGGGTATGTGACTACCCGCCCCGTACCTGAACCTGTACCCGCCCATTATAATTTTGTTGATTATATAATAAGTTTAAATTTATATATTTAATTAAAAATTTTAATTTGTAAACTTTAATTTATAATTTATTGTTATTAATTATTATTTATATACTTTTTAAATTAAAATATAATTAATAACTTAATATATATAATTATTTAATAATAAATAAGTAAATTTAAATTGTAAAAAATAATAGGACAGGTACCTGTGGGTATACCTGAACCCGAAAATATCCGACGGGACGAGGATAAAGATTAAAATTTTATATCCATTCTTTTTATACCTGAATCTGCCTCGCACTTTGCAGGAATGAGGACGGAGACGGGAATGGTCAAACCCGCACCCACCCGTTGCCATTCTTAAGGAGCATGCTCTGCTTGAGGTTGCAATAGATCAAATAATGTTATAAACCAAAATATTCTTTCATAATCGTAATTATTGATAAAATCTCCGATCCTTACTAGTACGCACAGTATATGACTGAAAAAATTTTGGTCCTGCACCGCTACACATGTACAATTAATAAGATATCAAAATGGACAAAATGAATTGCAAATTAGTTTTTATACCTATATATCTTCAATTTTTATTACTTCATAATACGCCAAATTGTTTATGCATTTACATAAAAAAGTCAATGAAATGAGATTGGTAATTAATATTTATTTTAAAAAACTATGATAATATATAGAAGAATTTTCAAGTAACTCATTCCAAGTTTGACCATCATTAACATTATGTACGGACCAAAATTCTGAAATATTATAATAATTAGTATTAGTATATGTTACAAATATATTATAACTATATATCAATGTTGGTGGTAAAAATATAATTTTCCTAATTGTTGTCATAAGCATTGTATTGGGTGTAATGGGAACGAATGAGAATGGAACTTGAAGATATTGATTGTATATGAGTGGCCTTCCTTGCATAGGATGAAAATTAATGGAATGTGGAATTCGATAGTTGTATGCTACATTTATAGGTAGGGGTAACAAATTGACTCTTCCCTCATTTTGTTGAGTAGCAACATCAAATCAGTATTAACCGACCAAATATTCATTTATATCATCAAATAAATGTTAACCTACCAAATATATCTAGAAAGTAAGAACACATGCCAATGAAAATAATTAAACACAATAATAACATGTACATACTAAAATAATAACCATAAAATTTCAACTCACTCTCCTATTAACTTCAATTTCATAGTTTGAAAATTATCAACAATACGAGACTACAGTTCTATATCCTATCAAACAAACATTGAATAAAAGAATAAACAACTCATTTAAGGATCTTATTAACGCAGAACAAGAATAAAAACAATAAACAAATAAAATAACTATAAACAATAAGTATTTACATACTTTCTTATCATTTGTCCCACTAGTTTTACATGTTTTTTGCTTCTTAACTTTACCTCTGGTAGAATCGCCATTTCTCTTTTTGCTTAAACTCTATAATAAAGGTAGATATACTTAGACATCAACCATTAGTCCATAAAAAATGTCTAAAATGATAGAACAAAATGTTTAAACTTTATATTATTTTGACTATAATATTTCCTTGATATCAACTTCAATTTCTATATTTTGCAAATTATCATGATCAACTGATAGTGGTTCAATATCCTATGGAACAAACATTGTAATGATAATATGCATAGTTAGTTTTCCAAACCTGCGTAATTTCTAAGCTTGATGGAGGTTCAACTAGCACTTAGAAGAACATGTGTAATATTTATGCAACATGAAAAATTATACTACAATGTCTCGCCTCCAACACACGTCTAATGGAAATCTTAGAAAACCCTAACAAAACGCTATAGGTACAAACAAGAACAAGAGGAAAAAATCCTATGCTAACCAGACCAAAAAACTAATTTAAGAGAACATGCATCACAAATCAATAATTAAAAAAGACACAATTGAACTTACCCTTTTATGCTCATTACAAAATAGAGCTAGTTGCAAAAGAGTCGACAACAAAAAGGATGCCAAATCAATAATGGAACCACAAGACATAAACTTGAGCGGCAACAATGCAAGCAATGGAAAAATGAAAGAGCATCTTGTCTGTGCGAGGAAGAAGACAAAAACCTAATTGTTAACTAAGCACCAAAATAGGTTTTGATAATGAAGGATAGAAATTGCAAAAAATAAAATTGACTTCTAGGATTTAAAAATAAATTTACAAACTTATTTTTAATTTTAATTAAAATAAAAATAATAATTTAAAGTTTTTATTGTTAGGTCTTCTAAATAAAAGAAATTAAAAATGTCCCTGTGACGTATAGATTCATTAAACATGTGACAAAAAATTATTGGTCCACGTCATAAGTGGTACCAAAACCCTCTAATTAAAAGGGGATTGAATTTAAAACCTGACGTTTAATCATAACCTTAATTTATATGATTTTTAAAGTATTAATTGATAAATTTAACCAACTTACCATGTATAAAGGGTTTTGATAGTGTATAAGTGTTTTTTTTTTTTATATTTAATTTTCTCTTGTTCTCAATCGGCCATATATACATGGAAATAAATTTATGTGGACATATTTGTTAATTGGAAATGACATTTATTGAATAATCTTAATGGTAATCTAAGGTCAAGAAGCTAAAGAATGAAGTGTCGCTGCATGCATATCCTATCATAATTTTGACCAAAGTTTCATTATGATGGATTGACAAGAATAGTTGAGAACTCTATGGAAACTTTATGGCTAGTTGTTTTTAATGATTTGTGTGTCTGCTATGTTTTAACCAAAAAAGAAAAAGAAACAAGTGTTGCATTTTACCGTCACTAAATTTCTTCATGGTGAAATATCATGGATTATGAAGAGGCAAGGAGAAATAATGTTGGTGGTAAAGTCCTAAATTTCTTTCTTCTGGACTAGTTTGAATTCAGGATATCAGTAATTTCAATTCTGAGATTCAAAGGTTGCATGTAATGGGGAGTATTTCTCAGTCTCCTAGTATCTATAACTCTACATTGTTGTTATTATTATACCAATATGTGATGGATATTTCGTATATATTTATATTGTTTCTTACTTAAATTATACAACTTAATTAGTATCTATTTTGTTTAGTAAAAACCTTTATTAACATATAAAATAAATAAAACTTGTTTTGGTACGTTATTGTTTTTGTTAAAGTTTACATCTTTAACTAAATTATAAAAATGAATGAAAATTCTTAGCCCACATTTTTCATTCAAATCAATGTGTCAGACGCGAACTGTAAAATTAATACGTATTTCAATATCCCATGGACAATCTTCAACCATAATCATATCATCTTCATTATAAGTGTAGACAATTTTTCCTTTTTTTCAAACACTCGTAGAGTTCAACTTTTATGTCAAACATCCTTCCAATTTTTTTAAGCAGATTCCAGTATCTATTAAAAGATGTTAAATTCATAACCCCTAACAGTCATTCTTTGCATGTGAAACTAGAAAAATATTAAATTACATCATAAATTATAAATTATTGAAATGTAAATAAAGTCCCACATCCGTTAAAAAAAATATAAATTTATATACATAGAAATACTTTCATT
Organism: Psophocarpus tetragonolobus; assembly: GCA_037954015.1. Lineage (NCBI taxonomy): Eukaryota > Viridiplantae > Streptophyta > Magnoliopsida > Fabales > Fabaceae > Psophocarpus > Psophocarpus tetragonolobus. The sequence continues at coordinate 27,041,514 of CM075691.1, forward strand.
TGTTTAGAGATTTTTTGGTTTTGAAAGGTAATAGAAAATAAATTCATGAGACCTTTATCGAAAGTGAATAATATATACTAATGTGAAAATGGTGTAGGTAGTGTTAATAATATTTTTACTATGTAAAACTCTTTATTTACTTACTTGCTTTGTGACTTTTGGAAAGACTACAAACAACATTTTTTAGCATCGTAATAATACTATTTGTAATGATTTCTTCAAGAAGGTTACTACTTATCAAATAAAATTGATTAAAAGTTAAACAAATAGCATAAAATTAAAATTATTTTAGAAATGTACTAAAATATTACACAATTGTTGTATTAATTTACATTTCAAAATTATTGATTTTGACCTTTCTCATCTGCACGATAGTTTCCTTGCAAAACGTTGAGTCTTCTTTCTGATGGCTACTAACCAAGTAAAAACATGCAAAACTGGACTGAACCCAAAGTGCACCCTTAATTATCATTGTAATTAACCAATTAATAATAAAAACTTTATAAGAACTATTATTAAAATACTTTTTCAATATATAAAAAAAGATTTCAACTGATTGGACAAGCCTAAGTAATTATTGAATGAATAGAAATTGTAAAAGAAAAACAAAACTCATAGAAATTAAATGACTCCTCATCTTGATATTAGCAAGAAAATAAAAGGAAAACACAGAGTGCATGACTTTAAGTTACATATCAATAGAACACATTTTATTTTACCTTCATTTTTCAATTTTGAGAGATTAAAAAATTTAGAGAATGCAAACAACTCCAGTATCAATAATCTGTAAAGTGCAAAGAAGGAGGTAAACATGATATTAGTAGAGGTGGTGACAGGAAAATCATAAAATTGATTTGAATTGAAAATATTTACGTACCTATAATTGCAGTTGAGAGATGGTGACAGGAAAATAATAATGCAAGAGTTTGGTGAACTAGTAGAGGTAGAAGGGCTTCCTCAATGTAAATGTATTATTATTTGGTTCCCCCATTGTGACGTGTTGCAGTATAACTGATTTTTTATTTCAATTCATGAGTATAAGTATTTTATTTCAGTTATTAATTTTGTTTGGTTATTTTCACCTCTCATATGTATCTTTATCTCACTTTCTATGTTATATATCTTTTTTACATTTTTAAATAGATAGTCACAAAACCTTTAAATTAGTTTATAAAAAGATCAAAAGAGTGGTTCTATTTCAAGACTCAAACAGTTGTATTGGCAGCAGAATCTACTATGGTATGGACAAAATTTAGTAAACCACCGTCAGACATTTTGTGGGACCAATCTATTTCTTCAAAAATGGAATATAGACAAAATTTAGCATTTCTAATTATTTTTCAAATCCATTTTTATTTTAAAAATCTAATAATATGCAACAATCAATAACTTTAACATTCTTAAATCATGAATTACTAAGTTCTCTACATTGTTTCTTCATTAACCTTAGCTAAGGCAAGGATTCCAAGTTAATAAATAATACAAACCAAGAAATAACTAGATATTTAGTTTTACAATAGAATAGGAACCCTCAGCTTATTAGATAATAGTTGAAAAAACAAAGTAATGTAAGAGATTAGAGTTTGGCAAAACTCATAGCCAAATGAACTGAGTCAGGTTGGACTACAAAAATGGATAAATGGGTCAAAATCAGACGAACTCATAGCCAAATGGACTGAGTCAGGTTGGACTATAGAAATTTAAGATCCTATAGAACTAAGCCAAAATGGGTCGGTTAATGGGCCCAATAGGTCAGGATGAAGTCAAGAAAGATAGACTTGAATATAGTTAAGCTTGTTTAGACTTAGTATTTTTTCCCTTTTAAATTTATATAAATTAACACAAAAGAAAGTAAAATGGTCCAATTTGATTAGGCCACAAAAATGAAACCAATATAGAATTTTTGTTAACCTAACCCAACTCATTTTCACGCTTAGTAGAATCAACCAGCCTATTTGGCTACCTTTAGGTTTTTTTTTGTGTGTGTTTTGATTTGAAATTGACATTTTCATTTGTTAAATGGAATTTTTTAAATTTATTTTGACATTTAAAGACAGAGGATTGTAGGTTTATAATTTTCAAAATTTTCATATTATGATGTTTAAAGATCGCCACAATAGGTAAAGAATTAAATGTGTTTGAACCTTAAAAATACATTTGATTTGGTTTCATTACCCAAAACAATAAGAAACCAATTTTACCTATTTTTAAAATTCTAAAGACCAAAATCAATAAAATAAATTGAGGTAATGAAAGCGTAAAGTGCATTTTCGAGGTACCAAAAACTTTGGTAGTCATCATGAACTCCTACGCCCAAAAACTCAGAATCTCTCCCAATATTTTTGTCCATATTGCTTTGATTTATGGTATTATTAACTTGTGTATCACCATCATCCACATCATCCAAATTTTTTTTAATTCACCTAACAACATATTACATATTAGATAAAAATGAGTAATTAGTATATAGGAATCAAACAAGTAAGAAACATTGAAATTGTACCTAGAATGTAATGAAAATATACCAATATATATCACTTGCATTTAGTTCAATAGTCATATTGTCAAGATTTCTACGTAATACTTTAATTTCCTCTCTAGTTAAGAATTGTGATCATTCATCTACATCATCATCAAGTGTTTCCAAATTAATAGATCATAACTTTGTTTTCACTTCTTCCTAATCACTAATGCATTGTATTTTTATTTATTTTTTTATAAGCCATGCATTTTAATCTATTTTAGGTTTTATTTTAATTGGGATTTCATTTATTACCATGTCATTTAGGTTTAATATTTGCATTTTAGGTGTCTTTTAATTATATTTTGGAATTTGTTATGTTTTTAGTATTTTTGGTGTTTTAGGACGTGATTTACTAGAATTTGAAGCGCTATTGGACTAATTAAAAGCATCAAAGTGAAGCTTTGAGTTTTGGAGATAATTCACAAAAAAAAAAGTTAAATAATGAAATTTAGAAGATTGTACTCCTGGGAAAAATATGCACTCCGTTATGTAATCAGTTTAAGTTATTCTATTTTATTTTCTTTTTGAGCTGAGACATTAGAAAGTTCATTAGTTTAAATAGAAACTTTTTGTTCTACACTAGGGTGTTGAAACTTTTGATTACAGCCGACATAGAGAGCAAGACTTTGAACTCTTCCTTTCCTTTTTTCACTCTTTATTTCTGGGTTTGATGTTCGTTTTTTCCTTGTTTTTGATACTCATAGATTATGTGTGAGTAAATCTTTTATGTTTTTATTGATGATAAATTAAGTATTTTTATGTTTTTATTGGGTTTCTCATGATTTTTTCTCTTTTTCTTTAACCGATACAATACGCTTGATCATCGTGTTTATAGTGATAGATAATTAGGAGAAGATAGAAAGTTGAACTTAATTACTAGAACCCTATGGGAGGAACTTAGAAATTAAATCACCAAAGTAGGTTTAACCCTTCAGGACTGAATATGAGTTAAATTGAACATAGTTACCACAAAAGTAGGAGTTAATTCAATTAGATACACCTTTATAACTTGATAGAGGTTAATTCAACTTCAGAGAACAAATAAGAGCATAAAAGGTAATTAAAATTGAAATCAATAGGCAGTGATGGTGTGAATCCTAGTAGTTTTCTAAATTTGAATTTGCAATATTTTGAATTATCTTTTTTTCTAATTTAATTTTATTTTTCCTATATTTTACTCTCATTTACAAAATATTTTTTTAATTATCTTGAATTATATTTTACTACAATTTTATATATTTCTAACCTTACTCTCATTTAATTATCAAATTATTAGCAATTATTTCTTTGCCAAGTGCACATTTTGTCTTCCTATTTTGTTTGTGTGCACATTGTGGCCCTCCATTTAAAAAATTGCGTATATTTTGTTCATCCACTAAATTGAAACTATTGACCATTAATTTATGATGGTTGACTTCACAAGTGACACTATTTGAAAGGTAATCAATGATGTGGCATCATCATCACCCATAACTATCATTATTAAACTCAAAATAACTCAGGAAGCCCCACCATGATCAAACATCCAACTACATAATCAAATTAACTAAAAAAAGGAAATTAAAATCTTAAACCTCCCAATTCCTTAAAAAAAACATTGCATAATCAAGCCCTGACTCATCCCAACTGACTCTCTTCTCCGAAATGTTGGCATAGGGCCCAAATTTACATGACCAATCGACATTTGAATAGGCATCAAAGTTGTCAATTTTTACTTTCCCAGCTTTAACTATTTCAAATTCGTCAAACTATCTCCGATTTGGTGCCCCCCGTCACCATTTTCGAACTCGAAATTGAAGCTTAGTGGTGAAAATTATAATGGATTGATGACTGTAAGTTTGTGGAAGAAGAAATAATGAGTTTGAAATGGGAAACCCCAATGAGTTGTTTTGGGGTCATTAGGATTTGTGGTTGGAGTTAGAAGGGGTTACTCTGGTTGATGATGTGGGGTTGGGGCTTCTACATAGAGGAACCAATTTTCAAAGTGGGCATTGAGTTGTGGGGTTGGGTTGCATTGAGTGAGAAAATGAGAATATTCATTGCTCAGTTGCTTCTTCACACGCCAACAAAGTAATAATCCTGTCTTCAAGTGTTATCTGATGTTGCTGAAATTTTTCTTTTGTCTTCCTAGAGCTTTCTTTCTTCTCACTCAATAATTGTTGTGTGACCTGGAGCTTCTGGTTTGATAGACAAAGCTTAACCTCAAGCATTCGAACATTCTCAAGCAATGTAATTTGCCCAAACTAGCGATTCTCTAGGCAAAAGTAACAATACAACAACAATTGCAAGGTGGCCTCATCCCTGTCACTAGAAGAAGAATGAGATCATTTTAAAAATCAACTTTTACAATGTAATATAATAAGTTACAAATATTTTTAATATTTTTTTCTAAATTTACACTAACTTCCAAACATCCAATAAACAACCTATAATCTAAAAAATAAATCATAATCTAAATATTAATATTTTCCAAACACACAAAAAGAAGATGTTGATGAAGTCCTGCGAATAATGTAACAATATGATTGGTGCAATGTCAAAATTTGTTACATGAATTCAAATCCGTCTCACTAACAATTTAGCCTAACAAACGACATATTCCTAGTTCCATGCAATTTCAACACATGAACACCAAAACCAAATCACACCCATTGCACAAACCAGAAACTTTAGACAATCAAGAGAAGAAAAAGTGGATTAAGATAACAAAGGGTTTACTGGGTCAACATAGCTCAACATTTCAACATAAAGAAAGAATAAAGAATGACCCACTGGGCTTGCGGAAAGGGCCACATAAAGTGAAGGAATGATGATGATCATGCATTTGGTTTGGCATTCGAAACTCTTCTCCTGAAGTCTCCATGAGGCTTCTTCTGCAATGCTTCTTCTTCTTCTTCCTGTGATACTTGAAGTTGTTCTCCACAGTGGTAAATTTTTTCTTCTACATGTTATTAACTAATTTTTTCACAATGGAACTCCAATTCTTCTTTTGTTTGCTATGAGGAAATCAAGTCCTTTTGTAGGTTACCAATTTGGGTTGTGAAGGAAATTAGTTGTCGAAAGCCCCACTCTCTTTTTCGTGAAGCTTCTAGAAGAAACCCTAAATCAGTTTAGGAATTTTCCTAACTCTAAGTAAATGTACCATGTTAGATAACAATAATCTCACACATAGAAAGTCAAATCAAAGGTTTCAATTTAACAGATTGACAAAATGTATGCAATTTTTAAAATAAAAGAAAAAAATGTGCACAAATAAAAAAAAAATAGAAAGACAAAATGTATGTAAGTGCCAAAATAAAGTGGCACAAAGTATAATTTAACCGTACATTGTAGTGTTCTCACATCAGGCACATACAAATGCATATGTATATATTTAAGTATAGAAAGATAAACAATGAACAAAAGGGCTAAATCATTAAGACAAACAATGTCTAAATAATAAAAGTAATAATACGTATGTTGTACCTCAAGTTATAATGAACAAACACTAAATTATGAAGTCTCTAATAATTCAATCTATCTTTTGTTTATTGAATGTGCTCAAATATGTTTTAATATCATTCATAGTCTAATTATAAGTTTGGCTTAAAATATGAATAACTAATTTTCGCAAATAAGGAATGTCACATTCATGAGATTTCACCACTGATCTAAAACATAACATGAAATCAAATAAATTAATTAAAAATGAAGTAAAAAATAATAATTAAGGAATAGTGATTACAAGTTATTATATTTACCTGGCATGATTGTATTTCGTTCAAGAATAGCAAATTTTCTTCCAATTTTGCATCTTTGTATATCCCATATTAGTTGTCAAGATAGTTTGCAATGCTTCAACTCCTTGGGAATATCTGTCAATGACATCCACAAGATTACTTATTGTAGTCATATATATCTTTTTCAAATTCTTATCCATTAAAGCAACAACAAAGATTTAACCAATAGCTAGTAGCATGAATATTTCTATGAAGCTATGAATCCCAACAAAGATCCAAGATTTTCAAGAAAGACTTTATTTTATTTCTCTTAAACCTCTTCATCTCTTATATTACTTTGTACATAGTTGTATAAAGAAAACACACAACAAATTTATGTTCACTATCAATAATATACAACATAGTATAAGTGACTTTGTCACCTAAACTATATCAGCACAATCATTCCAAGATGCTGAATCTAAAACTTGTTCCACAAATTGTGTTGCCTACTTCTTTAGCATAAGTTGAGCTTGTTCATTCTTTAGCATGCACTATAAGAATTTTTAGTTTAATGGAGGTTATTTAGCAAGGGTTATTATAACCTTTGAGAATAAAAGTCATTAACAGAGGTTTTATGAATCCTTGTTAAGTACCCATATTTATTTAACAAACAGGAAGGAAAACCAACATTAATAAAATCAATACCTATTAATTATTTTTTTTCTTATTGTTCATTTCACTTTCTCCCAATTTTTTTCGTTTCCCCCTCTTTGGTAGTGAGTGCACAACCCGCTTTTTCTTCTTTCCCTCTTTTTTTTCTTTCATACACGCTCACCCTGCTCTCTTTTGCTTCTCTCATAGACATAAGCCTTATCCCTCTCTTGCTTCTTCCCCCCCCCCCCCCCCCCATTTTTGCTTCCCTCGTTCATGTTGTGCCATTTCACCCTAACACCATTATCACAAACCACCACATACACCCTTTTTTTTTTGCTTCCTCAGCACTGCCCCCATCTTTCATGCACACGAAACCTTAGTGCCGCCATCATACACCGCTACGTATACCCTTCATTCACACACACATCCATTGAACCTCAACGTTTCCTCCTAATACCAATGTTGTCTACGTTTAATCGAAGCTCTATCATCATTTAACCTCACTGTCAATGCGTCTATGATTGATTGTCACCTTCCACACCAACATCTTGTCTTTAATTGCTTGTCGTCTTCCACACCCAAGGTTATTAAATGGATTATTTGATTAACATTTATACTTTTATTTGTTATTTTTTTTTGTTCAAGGAAATTATTATGTTGAACTTTAGAATTTTCTTGTTTATTTCTCTCATTTGCTTGCACCCATTTTTGTTTCCTTATTTTTTCTAATTTATATTTTCTTGCCCCTATTTGTTTTCTTGTTCACTCTTGTTAATTTTATTTACTAACTTTTTTCTTTGCTCTTTTTGGTTGTCCCAACCTATGCTTAATGGTCTATATTTTTAGTCAAGTTGTATAATTTATAAGGTGGTGCATTGCAAATCAGATGTTAGTATCCATGGCCAATGGAACATAAATGGCATTATGTTTATCATTCATGAGTGTCAAAAGTGCCCCCAAAATATAGTACTGTTTATGGAACATGAATATATAGCATTGATTATGACTCTAATTAGTCTTTGGTGATGAAATAATATAGTATTGTTTATGCTTCAATGAGTCAAAATAAAATATTAAGACCAACTTTATGCATTATGAGTATAAAAAAATATATGAATTTATCAAAATTAGAAAGTAATAAGTGAGTAAGTGACACTACATATTGTTTAAACTTTTCGATGGCCTTTGAGAACAACATATTCTTTCACCTAATTCAATTTAAGTAAGAAAAATGAACCCCAAAGTTTCAAGGTATTTTTAGAAAAGGCATTGAGGGAATAAGCATAAGAAGGTTGAGACATTAATAAACTTGCTTAAGAAATTAGGTGAAAAATTGTTTTATCTATTTTAGTCATAATTTATAAATTGTTTGTTTTTATGTATTTCTTAATATGTATTTAACATTTTTCAATGAATGAATTTGTTTACGGTGAAAATTAGTCATATATTAATTAATAAGAGATAATAGTAGTAAAAACAAAGATATATAAATAATGTTTCAAAATAAAATAAAAAAATAGATGTCAACATAAATAGTATTGAATTAAAAAAACAAAAAAGATTATATTAACGAGGTTTTAGCTTCAATCTTTGGTTATTGTTAGGGTTTAGGTTGAAGTTGTTTTTTTAAAAGAAAAAGGCAATTACAGTAGGTTTAGCCCACTCTAAATGCCCACGGTAATATTGTTGCCAATTTACAATTTGGTAAAGTTATTATAGTGGGTTTAGCCCACTGTAAACCACTATAATTGTGTTTAACTTATATTTGGCTAGCCTACTGTAAAAATCACTACAAGTAATTGTTGATTTAGGCTATGGCCATTGTAAGTCCATTATAATTTATTTTTTATTTTTAGTGGCAAAACCCACCTTAATGTAGCCCACTATAAACTCTCTTAATTTTAAATATATTTAAAAAATCATGGTTGATTTTATTATAATGGGCTTAACTTTTTTACAGTGGACTAAGCCTATTGTAAAGGCATGATTGTATTAAAGTGGGCTATACCCACTGTAAATCCACTGTAATTACGTTTAATTTATAGTGGGCTAGCCTACTATAAAGTTGACTATAAGTAATTATAAATTTATAGTGGGTTTAACCCATTGTAAGCCATTATAATTTTATTTTTAGTTGCAAAATCCGTTGTAATGTAGTCCAATGTAACCTCTCTTAATTTTAAATCTATTTAAAAAATTATGTTTGATCTTATTATAGTGAGCTAAACTATTTTAAAATGGGCTTAGCCCACTGTAAATTCATAATTGTATTATAATGGGCTTAGCCCACTATAAACCCATTATGTTATAGTGGGCAATGTGACCCACTATATTACAATGGCTTTGTGTCCCACTAAAAAAAACCCCTATAATAGCTCATTTTCTTGTATTAAAAAAGTTTCCTAAATTGTAATGATCTCCTTGTGCAATAGATTGCATAAATATAACGTTGTAATACATGGGAAAATTGGAGGAAGTTAATGAGGTTGTGTCACATGAATGCCTAAAAAATCACTAAGTATATGTAGAAGATGAGCTTTGTAAAAATTGGCACATATACATCTAAAGTTGCAAGACTTATACAACATGGGTGAAGATGATGATGCCATTTTCCATGAATATGAGCCATTTGAGCATCAAAATTTGGAAATATTGTTTCTATATGAAGAAGAGAATATAGATTTAACAAGGTCTTATTTTTAATTGTCTTTTTCTTTACTAGTAGTGATCTATTATCCTTATTACTTATATGTGTATCTTCTTATTTATTAAATTTGTGCTTGTGTTGTATTGATGTTATTGCTTTTCAGGACTTTTGAAGATGAATAAATTGTCCACCAGAAAGACTAGTGTAGCACCACATAGGACTACAAGTTGCTCTTTTAGCCAAGTTCTAGCCACTCGTAATAGTAATAGCCATCAACCTTTATCAACACTTGCACTTCATCATAATACAATGCTTCCACCTATACCTAATCAACCTCATATTGGTAGTCTCTTTTTTATTATTAATACTTAAAATCACATTGAAATTCATTATCCTAGTAATTATTGGTTTACAATGTTTATTGCTTGTCAGGAACCTTGAAGAAACATGCAAGCTTTAAAAAGAATAAAACAAAATTTTTGGTGCCATGCTCATCATCCACCACCTAATATTGAACCTCCATTTTCAACTGTACATCATTCTACCAATGCATCACTTCCACCTGCTTCTCAATCTAGTAAGATATTTTTAGACATTTTAATTTAGTACTAAGCATTAAATTGCATAATTTTTTATTATATTTATTAACTTACATTTGTCCTATTGTTTCCAGAAACACTAAAGATAAAGGTAGTTTCTATCAAGAATAATAACTTCACATCTCAGTCCTACTCTCAGCTTTCACATGGATCATTATACCATTCCTAGACTATTTGTGTACCTCAATCCAATTCTCAACCTTCACATGGATGTCCATCCCACTCTCAGCCTATATGTGCATCTCAGTCCAATTTACACCCTTCACATGGATCTCAATCCCATTCCCAACCTCTATGTGCATGTCAATGCAATTCTCAACCTTCACATAGAACTCAGTCCCATTCTCAACCTACATCTATAGATGAACCAAAGTTTGATTTTGATAGTGAAGAGGAGGGAATTGAAGAAAATGAAATGCAACAATCACAACATGTAAATCGTAAAACAGTCTGGATTATAGATGTGATTGGTGAGCACTTTACAATATTATTGTATTGCCTTTACAAAATTTATTTATTACCAGCAATTCTTAATATCTTCTATTTTGTCTAGTGCTCTTGTATATGATTAAATTATTATTTTCTTTATATATTTGATAATTTAATAGATAATCAAGGGACAAATAATACAAAACCACTTATGGTGAATGATGTTTGGTCTTTATCTCCTAATGAAAGGATTGTTGTGGAATGGAATTATAAAGACCAAGCAACTGCAAATAGTGGAGCATTGTTAAATAGGTTCTTAGGTCACCTTGCAAGAGATTATGAGGTCTTCCCTATCAGTTATACTAGTTGGAAGAAAATTTCGAAAGATTACAAGCAAAATGTGCTTAAGGATATTATTCAAGTAAGTTATATTGTGTTTTAGTTACACTATAATATGAATTATACTACAAAGTTGTTAACTTTAACTTTTAAATATTGTTGAATAATTTGAAGCCTAAGTTTGAAGTTGAGCATCCTTTTCAAATAACTTATGTCTTTAAATCACTTAACATAAAATGGAAATAGCATCGTCTAGAATTATGAGAGTAAAGGCATGACGACACTCGTAATAAAGATGAATTGACTGTGATGGTCCTAGAAGGATTAAACAAGGATCAACGGGCATCTTTTGTTGGCTATCGTCTAGATTCTAAAACCAAGGTAAAATTTAATTTTTATTCATCTGTGATTTTTATTTACTTTGATTTACAAATTTCTTTTATGTCAATCATTAGGAAAAGGCCCAAAAAAATAAAGAAATAGAAAGAAGCAAACCATTGCTTACACAGGTGGATCCATAAGCATTGCACACAAGAAGCAAAAAATGGTAACCTATGCCTTTTACTTTTTTATAATCAAATTATATTTCAATCACTTAAATGTAATTTTAATTTTGTTTAAATTTGTAGGAATTTGTGTGTGGTCAAAAAATTAGTAGGGGAGAAGTATGGATACACACAAGCATGCTAATAAAGAATTTGTGAATGACAAAGCTAGAGAAATTGGTGTTAGTTTAGTTCCATTAATGGTGATAATGATATTTTTTTGTTAGAGGATAACTTAATATATTTATTTTTGTTTTCTTTATAGGAAAAAATTGAAGCATATGACTTGAGTGAAAATATTTCAAAAGATATATCAAGTAAGATTCCTTAGCTCAAGCTTTAGTAAGTGAAGAACATTATGGACATGTTCAGGAGTTAGGATTAGGACCTTGCCCTACAAGGACGTTTGGACACACTATACATTCATATAGTAGGATATCATCATCTTTCCCTTCTTATGGAGAGTTAAAAAATGAGGTTAGTATTCAAATAGTGTGCATATTCTAGTATGATGATGTTTTCTGTTTATAAATTATGCATAAAACTAGTATAGTTTGGTATTGCATATTTTGCTAATGATATTGAATTTGGGACTACATATTCTATTTAGGATATATTAAATTTTTTACATTTGCTAAATTTTAAGTTATGTATATTTTAGTGTGAGACTATAGATTTTGATCTTAAAAACATGATATTTTCTAGTTTTAAATTATGTAAGAAACTATTATAGTTTTGTAGTCAATATTCCAATTTTTGTATTGAATATGGAAATGATGCCGAATTTGGTATTATGTATTATGTTTATGATATATTAAGTATCTTAAAATTGTTGAGTGGTGTGTATTTTGTTCTCCATATAGAATTGATGTAGAATTATGATTATGAATACTATATTCTTAGTCTAGATTTGATATTTTGTTGAAATATGTTATTATTTATTACATAGGGTTTGATGTGTTTTAAAATAGGCTCTTGAATTGATTACACGTGTATTTTGAAACAAGTTATTGAATTAAAATAAAAAATGATGCAATAAAGTATGAAAATTAAGGAACTAAGTATGAAATTAGAGGAACAAAGTATGAAAATGGAGGTACAAAATAAAAGATTTGAACCAATGATGATTTTTTTTTGCATAGAATTATCAAGATGAAGGGTTTCCTAACATGATTATATTTCAAGCTTCAACAGTAATATTTATATTCATATTAATTTTATAAATATTACAATATCTAATTTATATTTCTAACTATGTTTTACATTAAATTTTAGGCATATGATAAAGGAAGTGCACAACAAACTAATGTGGCTAATCATTCTCCAATTGATTCTCAACAAAACAAAGAATAGAACTACATTTGAGCATCGGAAATGTTGACATAAGGAATTTTTATCTATTTAGTACGTAAATAGTGAAATTCAATAGTATCAATAATGACTAAGATTTTATAGATGCATAATATATGATGCTAAATATATTTGGTAAGAATTATAATTGTTAGAAATTAAAAGGGGTCATAAAAACATATTCATTCAAAGGTTTAAAATTGATGGTAATAAAACCATATTTGGTAATGTTAATGGCATTAGTGAGTTAATAAATGCAGTAAAATGGAGCAGTTACATCTATAGGATAGTTGTAAAGGTTGGTAATGTTTATCACATTAACAGAGATTCCATAACTATTTGTATGTTTATCACATTAACGGGGGTTACAAAATTGTTGGTAATGTTTATCGCATTGAGGGGTTGCAAAACCACGGGCAATGTTTACCGCATTAACGGGGTGTAGAACCGCGGATAATTTGTACTGTATTATCGGGGTTACAGAACCGTAGGCAATTTGTACTACATTAACGAGGGTTGCAGAACCGCGACTAAATTATGTCCGTTGTTAAAGTCTTTGCCGCAAATGCTTTGATAGGGAATTTTGCAACTGCAAGAAATACATTTCCCTAGGGTTAATATCGTAGGGAATGCCAAAAAAAAAAAAACTTTGCTAAATCTATGTTTTGTTGTAGTGGATATGTATTTTCAAGTTTCCCAATGTTGCTTTTTAATCTTTCTTGACAAAGTTCCTTTTACAGCTTCTTCTCTCACCTCTAGAGTCACAAACGAAAAATGAAGCACCCATAACCTAACTGCTCTCACTTATTCTAGCTTAACAGTGTAATTGAACTTTCTAACACTAGACTTAAACTCAGCCTTCAGACTATTTTACTATTTACATTTATATTTATTTTATTCTATTTATTTATTTATTTTATAAAACTAATTTTTAAATTATTTTTATAAACTCAAAAATTAAATTAATTTAAACCTATTAATATAAATTACACATTTTTATTAATATTTTATTTTTCTGAAAAAAAAAAATCTTATCCCGATGCCACAACTACTTAGCCACTACATATTTGTTTCTTCAGGTGGGCCTCCTGATGACAAGTAGCTACACTGGGTCCCACTATTGAGTTCTATTTGTGACAGTGCCCTTTCCTTTGATCTTGGAAGTTCAATACTTTGGTCTGCCTATGCAAATCCTTTCCAGATTACCCAGGGTAAAATAATGGTAAGTTTCTGGATTACCCCAATGGTAAGTCACTAATTAAGCTACTAAACTCACAATTACATCCTAATTAATGATAATTTTTTAAAAATAGAGGCTCAAATAAAAATTTCTTTAATATAAAGAACTAATTAAAAAATATTTAAAAATCCAATCAAAGGAAGCTTTTTTTTTTTTTTACTGAAACAGTTATTGAAGTCTTAAAAAATTTTATGCATAAATTGATTTCTATATTAAACTCTTATTGAACATGATATTACTAATGATATGAATAAAAGTTTACCCTATTAGTATTTGCTAACACCGAATACATAAATAAATAAGTTTAATTAGTATATATGGTCAGTGTAAAAGATTTTTATACTGATATTTATTCATAACTTTTCATTCTTAAAATAATAACAAGTAAAGTCAAAAAATTTACCATAAATGAAAGATTCTGATTGAATGTTTGTAAAAATATTTACTCCCACAGTATATATCAATTAAACTCTAAAAAAATTGACCCGAGTTTATTTGTCTTTACATATACATCACTTTCTTTATAAAAAAAGAAAAGGAAAAAAACCTCTCTATTCTCCAGTTACGTGCATGTTTCTAACAGCTCTAATTAAGATTAATGCATATTTTACCACGTGCATGATTACCTATTAGTGGCCATTAAGCCCTGTAGTACTTTATCTACCGATTGCATGTTTTTATGCTTAAAATGGGTGTTAATTATAAAAAATATAAAAATGTATTTTAATGATTATATATAAATATTTTACAATTTTTTATTAAAATTTATTAAATTAAATAATTTTATTTTTGAAAATATAAATTAAAATAAATATATTTTTTAATATTAAAAACTTATATGTATAAAAATATTGTCAGAAAATAAAAATAAAAATAATTTTCTCGTATGTTTCTCCCGAGTCTTCTATCTTAATATATATTAGAAAATGCACACTGTAATATACTATCTCCACTGATCTCTATATATATAAGGAGGTAGTTTTAATAAGTTTTTGTTATTTTTTTCGTAGAAAGGTGTCTTTTATTATTTTTATTTTTATTTTTATATCATTTTCTTTCAATTTTAATAGTGATATTTCTTCAACTTTTATATATCAAATTACATTTTTTTTATGGTAACCTCTTTGGATATTAGCCTAACACCCTCTACATATTTAAAAATCTTACGTTAGCATTCTTTTCAAATCTTATACTAATACTTTCTCAAGTTGTGCAAAAATAATTGCTAAAAAAAAGCACGAATCCATATTACGTTAACTTCATGTGGATGCTCTTTTTAATATAATTGTGTTTGAGTTTTATAGTTATCTCCATCATTTTGATTTAAAATATATTGTATTATTGAGAGATTAAAAAAATATTAAAATTAATTTAGTAAAATCACGTAAAATTAATTAATTAAATTTTTTTCTCTCTTTTTGGAAATTATATCAAACACATTTGTTTTCTAAAAGAGTTTAATTAGTATGCACTGACATTCAATCGCAATCTTTCATTTATGGTAAGTTTTTTTATTTTACCAATTAATATTTTAAAGTCATATAAATGAAAAATTATGGTTGAATGTTAGTATAAAACTATTTTACATTATCGGTGCATACTAATTAAACTCTTTCTAAAATCCCTTCTTTCTCATTTATTTTTCTCCAACTAAACAATATAAAGTATGGATGACAATAGGTAGGGTTTGGATAGGGCATTATAGTACTGTCCTCATATACATAGATTTAAAAACTATACTCATACCTGCACCATACTCATAAGTAAGCATAATATGAATAACAAGTTAACATAACATTAAATATAGAGAAAATTATAAACATATTTTCTAAAGTTTTATATGATTACACATAACTCTCTGCTTTTTAATCATAACACTAATAAGTAATGTTGTAAGTTTATCAAGAGTTACTTTATAAATAACTCAAAGTTTTTTTTGGTAAAAATTGTATTTTTATCTTATTAAATTTGCTTAAAATATATTATGTATGTGTTTTTATTCTATAATTGTATTACCTATCATAAATTATAATGAAAATAATATGTTTATCAATGTCTTCACTTGAAATTCAAATTCGCTTAGCAAATTTGACTGCATTCACCACTAAGAATCCTTTTTCACTAAGCGAAAGGATTCACTTAGAGAAGCATGGCGTCAACTACTTTTGCTCAATGAAGGAAATTTCGCTCAATGAAGTGAGAATTACTTCCACATTAAGAATCTTTTTCACTAAGCGAAGGATGTTTTGCTCAGCGAAGCTTGGCGGCAACTACTTTCGCTAAGCAAAAAAAATTTCGCTCAGCAAAGTGAGATTTACTTCATCATGAAGAATCCTCTGTCACTAAGCAAAAGATGTGTTTCTTAATAAAGGAGGGCGACCATTTTTTTCACTGAGAAAAGGAATTTTTGCTCAACGACAGTGTCCTAACTTTGGCTATAAATAAGGGGCCTAACTCATTTCAAGGGGAGGTTTTTTTGGGAAGATAGCCTCTCGAAATTCTAAGGGAAGTCTTGATCCTAAAGGAAGAGAGTTCTAATTCTAAAAAAGTGTTTGGGTTCTGAAAAGTCAACACCCATTACTACACCAAATACAAGTTCTTCCCTCAATACTAGTTATGTCATATCTTCTCTCAGGCTTGTGGTCATCCTTTCGTCTTTAGTCCTTGTCATTTTGTTATCATGCACATGAAATGAAATATTCCATCATCTGGAAATCACCCACCTCTTTCGTTTTAAGCTTTGTTTAAATGCAAAATTACAAAATTTCACAAGTTTCCTTTTCAAAACTTCTTAACTATCTCGTTATCACAAAAAATTCATAAGTCTTTTAAAAGATTACGATAAAATTTCATAAGTTTTCAAATAAAGAGGATTAGCTAGATGTGACATCTTGTTCATCTTGAGATTTTGAGGCTTAAGTTGTGACAAATTTTTGTCTTAAGTTTTTTTTCTAAAAATAAACTACTAGGAAAAATCCATAAAGCACAGTCCTACAAGATAAAAGATAGTCAAGTGAATCGGCTTGGGTGTACACCTTTGACTACTCCAAAATTTGGGATGCATGAGCTGTGACAATTCAAGAAATCCTAAGCCTCAACAAAAACTAAAAAATCAAACATAAAACATCAACACACAAATTTTTTTTCTAACAAAGAACTATGTAAACTTTGATTTTTCATTGCACCCGGAGATGTGTAGGATAATAACAAAATGAGTATGATAATAACAATAATAATGATCATAACAAAGTTTTATTTTATTTTAAGATGATACAAATATTTTAAAAGATGCATTATTCTCTTAGTTAATTAGAGGTAATCGTCTTTATGACGAACATAGTAGGGTGGTAATACTTTCCCTACACATAATCGACTCCCGAACTCAAAATCTGATATGAAATTCAAACATCAACAGGAATAAAATTGAAAGGAAAAATTTGTAGAAGAAAAAGATAAAAATGGATTAAGGCAAAGAAATGGAAAGAACAACGCCAAAATCCCTAAGGATTGATAAGTTGTCACAAAGAACAAGAATTCTTTGATAAGAATTTAAAAAGATTTTACTCAAGAACCTAGAGAGAAAACACTCTCACTTTAGCAAAATTTATATTTGATTTCTTCCAAGTCTATCTTACAAAAGCTTCCTTAAGCGTATTTATAGCCTAGGATTTCTAAAAACAGATAGGGAATTAATTTAATATGAAGATTAAATTCTCACTTACATAAAAACTCACTAAATACATAATGACTTAGGAAGCTTAAAAGAAAGATAAAACTAAACCCCTAAACATGTCAAGAGTGATATAAAGTTATTACATAAAATAACTACAAAAATCTAAAGGAAAAAAAATAGAAATTGGGCTTTAATTTATCTTCAGTCCAATATTCATAATTTTGAAAAAAAAAACTTGAAGTCTCCATGATAGTCCTCTATCAAAATTTGTGTTCGTAGACCATTTTTTTTATTTATAGTTTTTTTTTATGTTTTCCTTAATAAATATTGGTGGTGATTCTTTTGATTTTTAAATCATCATTTGTCGTCTCGTCGAGCTGAAAGTGTTGACAGATGCGACTCCACTGGGGACATTCAAGAGTCAAACCCATCATAACTAACTAAGTCATTTTACCTTCAATACATTTGTCTCCTTTTGTTTTCTTCTTCTTTCTTTCGTTTCCTTCTTTCTTTTCTCTTTTGTTTACATAATTTTCTTTGCTATAAATAAATATGGTTAGTTTGTTGAAACCTTAAGTTAGAAGACCTTTATATCCTGTATGTGTATTGTTTGTTTTGCGAATTGGGTAGCTTTGAAATTACTCCTATCACACACTTCACCTACACAATTTTCACACACTTGTGAGTGGGGTCCTATACCCGGACCTGAGTGCAACTTAATATATTGAGAGGCTAAGTAATGGTCATTCCCTAGATGTACATCATGTTCGGTTAAACCACAAAGGCTTCACCTAGAGTTTAATCCTTTCAAGGATATTATTGCTTGGCCCTAGAGATCTTGTTTTAGAGCTGTTAGAACCGCCTATTGGGGAGAAACACATAATGATCCGCAGAACTATCAATCATTAAGTCTACCTTTTGTAGGACATAATGAGAGTAGTATGTATCCTCACAATTCAAATAACATAATATATCCAAATAAAATAAAAAATAAATTTGTGAAGCATTGTTCATTATTTCATTTCATCTGCATCCCATTTCATTGCAAAAATAAAAATATCCAAATAAAAAAAGAATAAAGAGGCAGACAAAAAGAAAAAAAATGCATTTCTTATGAAGAAAACAATCATGCATCCATTTTATTTTAGGATTGTCATAGAATGTTGAATTCTTACAAGTTGTCAGAGAACAATAAATTTGTGAAGCATTGTTCATTATTTCATTTGATCTGCATCCCATTTCAGTGTAAAAATAAAAATATCCAAATAAAAAAAGAGAATAAAGATGCTGACATAAAGAAAAAAATGCATTTCTCATGAAAAAAAGCATGCATCCATTTTATTTTAGGATCATTAGAGCATGTTGCATTCTTACAGGTTGTTAGAGAACCATAAGGATCTAATACTTGTCTCTAAGGATTTCTAAACCAACATGGAATCAAACCTAACAAAGACTCTGAAATTGAAAGTTAAACAACTTGATACAAAAGAGCTTAAAAAACCTTGCCGATAGATTGAAGACTATTAAACACAAAAATTTGTTGGAAGATATGGTAATATTCTTGATCTACTAGAGGTGAATGTGCAAGAAGGAGCTCTCAGTGCCCTTGCCCAATTCTATGATCCTCCTTTAAGGTGTTCAACATTCTAGTTTTTCCAATTAGTTCTAACATTGGAAAACTTTGAACAGATCTTGGGGTATTCCTCAAATGAAGTGCCTTTCATATACATGGCCTATTGTCCTTCATTGTCCACCATAGCCACATCCTTGAACATTGAAGTGAGAGAGCTAGCAAGTAAAAATGAAGCAGAATGAGACTTTCATGGTTTCCTGAGAGGATACATTGAAAATCGTGCAAAACATCTGACTAAGAATGCAGAGTGGGATGGTTTTATGGATATGCTCGCCTTCCTTGTCTATGAGATTGTTATCTTCTCGAATCTTGACGATTTTATAGACCTCACAACTATTGATGTCTTTCTAGATTACAATATGGAAAAAATGTTATGCTAGCTATTCTTGCAAACACATATCAAACCTTTATGTGCCATGAAAAGAAAGGTGGAACCCTTCTCTTTTGATTACCTACATTACACATATGGCTCACATGTTTGGGGGAGGAAGTTGGATAGAAGTTAAAAGCAAAAGTGATTAGGTTTTTGTTCTTGCCAATCTTAGTGCAAGAACAGTATTTTGGTGCTTATTGGCCTAGAAAGAATTGATATAGTCTATAATTCTGGGGATTTCCATAATGTACCACTAATAGGAACCAAAGGGTGCATAAATTACAATCCAATCCTTACTTTGAGACAATTTGGTTACCCAATAAAAAATCAACTGATGGAGGAATCAATAACTCCTTTCGTTGTCCATGGATTGGATCAAGACTCAAAAATGATCTGTCAAGTTAGATGAGCTTGAAATCAAGTTGTTCTAAGAAGAAAGGAATTAGAAGTTGGAAGTTGGGTGGCAGACAAAAGTTATAATAAATGGCTTGAAGAAATGGTGCAAGAAATCAAGCTACCTTTTCGTGGTTTGGTTCTAGTCATCCAAGATAAGCCTACAAACCCCTCCGGATCCTAGATAAGCTTAAGAAGGAATTTGAAAAATCCAATGAAGAAAGGAAAAAAGTTGAAAATTGAATTGGAAAAGCCCATAAAAAAGCCAAATAACACAAAAGAAAGTGCATGATAGATGGACATTACAAAAGAAACCAACAAGAGAGCTAGAGTAGGAGAGGAAAACATACTCAAAGTGAAAAGTTGTTTTATTTTTGCTAGCACAGAGTTGTGAATGAGAAGATGAGAAAGGGATAAAGTCAGGGCTGATGCTTTAAAGGAAACACATGATATCTTTAAGTGAATTGTGTTTTAATAGAAACTGTTATTTTTAATCTTACAATAATTTCTTCTCATTTCTCACACTAAAGCTTTTTCTCACTTAATACGTCTCACATATTTATCATAACAAGATACCAACGAATTGAACTCAAGACTACTAGTTAAGTTTGAATAAGCATGTGTTAGTTGATCTATGTAGTTGGTCGATGGTATTTTATCGCTTATATATAGTTATACAAATCTATTTTGCTAGTAGTAGTCTTAGTAATAATTGTTTTCTTTATAAAAGTTTTAAAAGCTTTAATGAAAACCATTTGCATAATTTACCAACTCAATCCAACTTAATCGAATTTTGGATTAAAATATTTTATTACTCGTAAGGTTACAAATCCTCCTCCAATCTTTTCTTATACTTGTGGCATTTACTATTTTTGGATTAAAGGCAATTTATTGAATGTATTTTTAGGGTTTAGAGTTTACAAGATGTATCAAGTGAGAAATATATTTATTGGTGATGACAACAATAGCGGTAGCAGTGACACCAGTGGTGGTGGTGGGGTGAGAGTGAAGGGGTGTGACTAAGTTACGATAAAAAAGACACGTGATATCTTTAAGTGAGTTATGTTTTAATCTGAATTGTTATTTTTAATCTTACGATTTCATTTCTCACACTATACTTTTTTTGACTTAATATTTCTCACGTATTTAACATAATAAGATACCAATGACTTAAACTCAAGACTACTAGTTAATTTTAAATAAGCGTGTGTTAGTTGATCCATGTAGTCTGTTGATGATATTTTATTGCTTATATATAGTTATACAAATCTATTTTGCTAGATAAAGTAATAATTGTTTTTTATAAAGTTTAAGAAACTTTAATGTTTTTTTTATAAAAGTTTAAGAAACTTTAAGGAAAACCATTTGTGCATAATTCATAGACTCAATCCAATTTCACCAAATTTTGAATTAAAATATTTTAGACTAAATTAATATCGGTGCCCTTCTATTTTATCACTTTAGTACTTTTTGCTCGTCTGTTCTTTTTTTTTATTTTTTCTCATTTATTGCCCTTAAACTTTATAAAAATTACTCATTTATTGCCCTTAAACTTTATAAAAAGTGTAACTTTTGCCCTAGTTAACTATTACAAAGACATGTTGACTTTCGTGATTAATGAAGTGACAATTTTAAAATATACAAAAGTGGTTTTTGGCAACATTTGAACCCAAGACCTCATGTTTATAGGCTAAAATATATAACAACTACACTAGATGCTTTTTCTAGTTATAGTTTAAAATTTAAATCTAGTTAAACTATTATTAAGGTTAATTTCAAAAACACTAAAACCACAAATAAAAATTTACACCAATTGCACAAACCAAAAATCAAACTCAGTACCATGCAATTCTAAAACAAGCAATCATACCACTACACCAAGCATTCACATTAGTTTAAATTACCTTTCAACTTGTTTTTTTTTTTTTAATTCTATAGTATATTTTTGTTATAAATTAAAAAGTTAATAGAGATACATGGTCATGTGTGGGATGACATGCTTGAATTTTTTAAATGGAGACATTTTTAAATTTTGAAAAATAAAAAATTAAAAACTAAAATATAAAATTTAAAAATTAAAAATATATATAATATAAATTTAAAGTTAAAACTAAAATTTAAAATTATAGATTATAAATTTAATTTATATATTTATTAATATTTTTTAATTTAAATAAAGTTAAAAATAAAGATAGAAATTAAAATTAGAATTAAAATTTGAAAATTATAATATAAATTTAAATTTTATAATTTTCAAATTTAATTTATTATTTTCAACTTTTAATTTAAGTTTTATTGTTAATTTTAATTTCCAACTTTATTTAATTCTTTATTCAAATTAAATATTATTCATAAATATATAAATTAAATTTATAATTTTAAATTTTAGTTTTAATTTTAAATTCTAAATTTATATTTTATATATATATTGAATTTTAAATTTTAAATTTTAAATTTTAGATTTTAGATTTTGGATTTTAGTTTTTAAATTTTAAATTGATATTTTATATGTAAAATTTAAATTTATATTATAAGATTCAAATTTTATTGTAAATTTGAATTCTTAATTTTAATTTCTATCTTTATTTTTATTTAATTGTTTATTTAAATTAAAAAATATTAATAAATATATAATTAAATTTATAATTTTAACTTTTAGTTTTAATTTTTTTCAGAATTTAAAAAATGTCTCCATTTAAAAAATTCAAGCATGTCATCCCACATACCACCATGTCTCTCTATTCACTTTTTAATTTACAACAAAATATACTAGAGAATGAAAACAAAAGAATTTTGAAAGGCAAATTAAAATTGGTGTAAGTGCTTGGTCTAGTGGTATGGTTGCTTGTTTTGGAATTTAATGGTACTGAGTTTGATTCTTGATTTGTGCAATTGGTGCTATTTTTATTTGTGGTTTTTTGTGTTTTTGAAATTAACATGATAGTTTAACTAGATTTAAATTTCAAAGCATAACCAGTAAAAGTTTTTTTGTATTTTTTAAATTAACCTGATAGTTTAACTAGATTTAAATTTCAAAGCATAATCAGTAAAAGCATTATTGAGGTTGGGTATTTAACCTATGAACATGATGTCTTGGGCTCAAATATTGTCAAGATCACTTTTGTATATTTTCAAATTAACATTATATTAATTATACTTTTAATTAATGTTAACAGTCAACTGTCTTAATCTAACGGAAGGGCAAAGGTTACACTTTTTATAAAGTTTAGGGGCAATAAGTGAGTAAAAAAAAAAAGAGAGACAAAAGGTACTAAAGTGACAAAATAAGGGTGCACCGATAGTAATTTAGCCAATATTTTATTATTCATGGTTAGAAATCCTCCTCCAATAATTTCTTATCTTTGTGACATTTACAATTTTTGGGTTAAATTCAATTTATTGAATGTGTTTTTAGGGTTTAGGATTATGATGACAACAATAGCGGTGGTGATACCCATGGTGGTGGTGGTTGGGTTAGAGTGGAAGGGTGTGACTAAGTGATATAAATCCAGAGTGGTTGGATTCGTTTTGCGGATCTATCTAGATTGGATGATAATAAGTTAACAAAACAATGAGAATTGGGTAAACAAGAAGATGGAAAGGATGAAAATGGTTTAGCGAAGGGATAAATGACACCACTTCCAAGGATGGAAGATAAGTCATATGACGCCACAAGGGTGGTGATTTACCCTTGATAAGTCTAGCAGAACGCCACAAGGAAAAAATCCTTGATAAGTTCTATAGAGAAATTCATCTCACAAAAGGCTAAAATCCAATTATAATTTCACTAATTCAATGGTTGTCCTTTGAGTAAATTCAACCCCTATTTATAGAACTAGGTGGCTGTTCAAAATCATAACTCCCAAAAGAAAAATTAAATACTCTATTATCACGCAATTATCACATATGATTAATTGCATGTTACATTAATTCCTAAATTAATGAAACATTACAAAAATGAAAAGTCATTGTCTTCGGCATTCACATCACTAAGTTATGATGAAAGAGACACATGCTATCTTTAAGTGAAACACACACACACACACAATAGCGGTGGTGGTGGTGGGATGAGAGTGGAAGGGTGTGACTATTGTACGACGAAAAAGACATTTGATATCTTTAAGTGAAACACACACACACACACGTACATAAACACTCACACACATGTACGCACACACAAACACGTGATATCTTTAAGTGAAACACACATAATAACAATCAATGCGAAATCTTTAGCATATTTAATTATGTAGTTGAAATGAAATATTGTGTTTGTATTGTCTTGTAGTAATATACAAAAGACTTCCACTATATACAAAAACAGATAATATAAGTTGAGAAATACTAAATTCTATATAATTGAATCAATTGAATTTTTGTTTACCCAAGAAATGTGTCAATGCTTTTATAATTAAAATAGATCATTATTAAAATTGATTATAATTGGACAATAAAATATAGAAAAACAAAATGTATCTACTAATTGCGTAATGTTATCATAGCTCTCGAGTAATTAAAATCTCCTTTAATTGATTCAATTAAACTGAATTTGTAAATTTAATAATGTTTTAGTTAATTAAATTGCATAATTATAACCTCAAGCATGAATACAAAAATACATGTAAAGATATATATGTACCTAAGTTTGAGATAACAAAATTTCTTTAAACACAACTTTTTTTGTAAAGTTTTCATCTTTTTCATCAAGTTGTCATTCTTTAATAAGGATTTTTGTGGTAGCTTGAGAAACATCTTTTGATAAAGCAACGTATAATTGACCATGACTAAAAACATGTTGTGGAAGATAAATTCCAACATTTGGTATGGTCTGTCCTTGCGATTTATTTATTGTAATTGCAAAATTCAATTTCATAGGAAATTGTTTTCTTCTTAGCACAAAGAGAAGTCCTTTTTTGTTGTCTTATGTTTGATTCTAGGCAAGAAAGCTATTTTCCCATTATGGTGGCCTGTTAGGATTTTGACATCCAACATGTTCCTAAAAAATCCTTGACAGGATAATCTTGTTCCATTACATAGCCCTGATTTAGGATCTATGTTTCATAATAACATCCAGGGTGCACATTTTTTAACCTTTAAAACATGTCGAGGCAAACCGCCTGAGACTATATTGTGAAAGAACTCTTGTTGATATAAGTTGTGTGTATCCCCTTCATGTTCTTCTCCTGGAAATTGATTAATAATTATGTTATTAAGTAGTTGAACATTATCATTTTTCGGTGTCAGTATGACTCTTTGTACCATATAAGTTGCATCCCAGGTGTGTGATTCTAATTGGGGAAATGTTTCTTGCACCATTATGGCTCTTTGTACCATATAACTGTTTAAGATAATTATGAAAATTGCATATTTTAAAAAAACTATTATCATTAATTAAATTATATGTTTTACGTGGCATTTTTTTATGTTAGCAATTAACTGTTTTAATTTTTTGTTTGTTTCTCTTCCATTTTTTGCAATTGTGAACATGTGAATCTTAAGGGGACGATTTAACATATTGTAGTCTTTTAAGATTTTAATTATTAATTATTAAAAAAGATTAAAAAAATTTTAATAATTAAAAAAAAGATAATATATAAGGGTTGTATATTTGATTATGTGTGTGAGTGGTTATAAAATAGTAGTCATAAAGAGCAGTTTTATTTAAAAAGTAAATAAATGAATGAATCTGATAAAGATAATCGAGATAATTAAAAACAAAATGGGTAATTATAATAATATTTGAGCAGTTTTTATTTAAATGGAAAAAAGATAACAATTTTTAATCAAGAACAAACAGTTTTTATAATTTAAAAATAGAAAAAAAGAAAACAATTTTTTTAAAAAATATAGATAGCTTTTATAATTTAAAAATAGGAAGTTTGATAAAATGGGCAGTTTTTATGGAGAGTATGGGTAATTATTTTTACCACTTTTATCTTAACGGGCATCTTATCCCTTATCTAACCACTTTCATCACTTATCAGTTCTCATCCTACCTTTTCAAAAAGCTAAATTAACCTGTCATATTTTTTTATCTATTTTATAACTCTTTAACTACTTATCACCAAATCAGCAGTTTTTTTTTTTTTTTTTAATAATGAACATATTTTTATAAGATTATGAAAATATTTTATAGGATTATTATGAAAGGGGTATTCCCTTTATATATAGGTATAGATAACTCTTTAACTACCTATCACCAAATGAGTAGTTTTTTTTTTTTTAATAATGAACAATTTTTATAAGATTATTATGAAAGTGGATATTCCCTTTATATATAGGTATAGATTATACATGGCAGTTCCTTATGAAATGTAGTAGCTAGAATAGACTCTACAACATAATTAAAAAGGTTGATATCCTAATTTGATGATAGACCTATCTTACTAAAGTCATAGACCAATAAGTTCACCTTTACATGAAAAATAGATGAAGTTGTAGTGAGTGTTTTTCTACTGGACCTATAGACAAATCCACAATAGGAAATATACATGATGAATAGTACAACTCTCATCTAATAGCTTAATCACATTAAGAGAATCAGATTCAATGGAAATGTTATGAAATTCATGCTAATATGTTACTCTCAAGGAATGAAGGATAGTTAGCAACTCAACCTTTTGCAATTTCGCAACTGAGGATCCCATAGGAGAAGACAAGCTTGAAAATACTTCTACAATTCCACATTATACCCCCAACAACTGCTTTCATTTGGGACCAAATGACAGCCACATCACAGTTGATCTTGAGTGTGCCTAATTATAGGGGCCTCTAAGCATGTCCATCTCCTAAGTTCACATAGTGCACACTGTTGTCCTTCATGGATACACACATATGTAAATATTCCTAGATAATTGAGCAAAGACTTCACAGACCCAACAACTTGTTCATTAAAGTCATTTTTATCGTTGAAAATAATTTTTTTCCACCTCCACCACACCCGATCAAGTATGACATGAAAAATATGATTCTAGCAATTAGCATGATGATTGTTTGCTAGTTAAATTGGAGAGAAACCACAAATCAAGGTGTTGTTGAGTGAAGAAGTTAGGTATAATAAAGGTGCTTAAAAGCCTCCAAACACTAACAACAAGAATACAGTCTCGTAAAGCATGCATCATAGTCTCACTATGTTTGGCAGAGAGGGGACAAGTGAGATATTTTGTCATGTATCTATTAAAGCATAATGAAAAGAATAATACAAGCTATTTTTCAAAAGAAAAGGCAGATGCATTCTAGCATATCTCATTTCCATAGTCTATGAAAGATGGGGTTGTGCTGAGTAGGAATTTGTTTGATGGGGTTGTCATAGGCCACTTTAATTGAGAACATGTCATCCAACTCTCTCTCCCAACGAGGGGAATCAACATCCATATCCCCTCTAGGTGCCTCGATCTAGTGGATATCATTGATGACATCAAGCTGCAATATGACTGCTAATTAATGAACATCCCATGAACTACCAAGACCTATAAGAAATAAACTTTATTATTAACATGTATAAAACTATTATCAGTACACCAATCAATCAATGAACCCTACCCAAATACCTAGTTATCTAGCTAGAAATCAATCTCCCTCCTATTACCAATATGCCAAATGATATTTTGATTAACATTGCATTAGGACTGTTTGATTCCTTTCCAAAATTTTGTGCCTTTGTGTGTGTAATTGATGATTGGCTTAGCAACTCCACCGCACTTATACTTGATCCAAATAAGTTGGACATACATTGTAGTTGCTATCCAACTTTTATGATAAGAACTAGGTTTGCTTGTCTTGTTTTACAATATGCACAAATATCTAGGAGCTAAAGACATTAAAAATTAAAGCATTTAATGTAGGTAATACAATGTGTCATTATAGCTAGCTATTCATGTGAGTATCTTTAAAGCAAAGTTGGATCTAACAAGTGTGCATTTAGTTTTATGTTAACTAATTCATTTTAATTTAAAATATATTTTTGGTAAATTTTAATATGTTTAATTTTAAATTGAAAAATTATAGATAAAAGTAATTTGGAGTAGTGTTGAATGGTTTTTGCAACAAAACAAACTTTTAATCAATTAAAATATAAAATCGTCTCCATAAAAAATTATACTATGATTCGATAAACTTTTAGTGAATTTTTTGGACTACAAATTTGAGAAAATTTGAAAAAATTAAATAATATTAAATTTAAAGGACAAAAGTTTCAAGAACAAATTTAATAAACAATTTGTATGTGAAAGTGTTTTAAAATAAAGAATAAGTATGTTACTAATGTTTGACTTTACTGAGACCCAATACCATCTAATAAACAATTTAATTCAACAATTATAATTTATTACCACTAGAATTATTATTAATCCTATTACCAAAAAAGTAATTTATTCTTAAAATAGTAAGCCATTTTTTTGTTCAATTTCCTATAAATTTCTTGAGTCATAGAATTGAAAAAATTGTTTTGATAACAAATTCATGTTAAAAAGTAACCAATAGTTCATATTCTATTAAGTAGATCTTATTAGTTGTTTTTTTAATTGCCGTTCATTAAAAAATGTTTTTTCAATATAACAATTAAATTAACAGGTTGATGCTACAACATTTATAAAGTTCTTCTAGTAACAAAATCTTTTCATATAAATAGGTCTTAAAATTCTAATATCTATATTAACAAAACTACTTAACATATTAATAATTAATATTTTTTAAGAAAAAAAAAACAATGTGAATGTAAATTCTTCCATAGAATATACTTTCTCGCTCAAGTGAGCTCAATAAGAAAATAATGCAGAGCGATTACAAAAAGAAAATAAAAATGAAAGAATGCAACATGTGATGCAGCGCTTAAAATAGTAATGTATGCTTCATGTGATGCAGCGCTTACTGTGTTCGTTCAAGTAAACCCAATGAGCTCCCATTACTCCTTAATTTGGCTTTTGCTTTAACTTCTAATGCTTGGGTGAGTTCAATTGCTATTTCCATTGAGACTTGTTCATGTTCTCATACATATCATTCCTCAAGTAATATTATGCAGAAACCAAAATTTTAACCAAATCCTAGACTAAGAATCCACACACAAAAATGAAGTTTATTTAAGATTCAAAAGCTTAAGAAATAAAAATAATTGAATTATTATAGTTTTCCTACACAAATAAAATTCAATTAAGTAACTTCTGCATTGAATAAAAATATTTATACTAAATTTTTCTTTTAACTTGTTTTTATATTAAAAACTTCAAAATATAAATCATATTATTAATCAATTTTATCGACTTTTATCCAAAAATTATATACATTTTTTTTAGAACAATTGAATTTTAAACTAGTAAACATATAAGCTATTGTGATGTCATCTCTCTTTTACCATCTATAACCACACAAAGAATTTATGTATGTGTTCGGTGCACCTAACATTTTGATATCTCCCATAGCATGTACTCCAACCACTTCCCTTTCACCCATTCACGTTTTTACTCTAATAGCACAGACATATACGCATAGCACAGAGCCACAGACATATAGGCACACATAACATGCCACATTTTCTCCAATTAATATTCTTTCTTCCAGTATCTGCAAAACAAGAAGTAATTCTTTGGTTAAATTACAGTAAATAATGGCACATGGTTCTAGTTGTAATTTAGAAAGACTTGCTTTTATTTTATTAGTAAATGTTAATTGTTAGTTAATTATTATAAAAAACATTTTGAACCTTAAATAGATCTCATTTTTGTGTGTGAATTCTAATTTAGTCTAGGATTTAGTTGAAGTTTTGTTTTCTGCATAGTATACTTAATTTTGGAGGAATGATATGTACATAAATAGATCTGGCCAGAGAAAAGAAGGAGATTTTACATATTCAAATTTCTTTTTCTCTATCTTGATTCTACGTTAAATAAACTTTTATTTTTATAAAAAATTAACCATTGCTTTAAGCATCATAAGATTAGATGGATTTTCATCATATTCCTCCATCTTTTTTTATTTTTAGTAGTTTCTAATGGCTCCTCAAAGGACAGACCAAACCAGAAAAAATGCAATAAGCTGAGGACAGAAAAATTCTAAAAGGCTTAATATAGCCACCATAAAATGCATTAATCTTAGTAAAAACCTAATGGGAATATCAAAGCATCAATACATTATTGCAGATATTTATTACACCCTCAACAAAAGAAAACTAAACAAACAAGAACATAAATTACAGCTGAAAATTCAAATTACTTATATTTAATTAGAAGTTTCAAAGAAAATGTGCATGTAGAAGACAAACACTATGATAGTTTTCTTTGAACCGAGATTCCTTGTTCAAATGCTTCTCTTTGTCACCTTAACTTTCAAGCCATGTTTCATATAAAGGACAACAGAGACACCTTGGGATATGGGGTGACCTTCTACCAAGTGAATGTGATAATTCCATAATATAGCAGCAGAAATCATCTTTATCTCATTGAAGCTTATGTCCTTACCCAAACAACTTCTTGGTCCTGAATTGAAAGCAATGAACTTGTAAGAGGGTATGTGAATAATCCCTCCTTTTTCAGAAATCCACCTCTCTGGCTTAAATTTCAAGCAATCTTCACCCCATATTTCCTCCATTCTCCCCATTGAGTATAGAGAGTATACTATCATGGTATTTGCATTAACCCTATGACCACTTGGAAGCACATCGGATTTTAATGCACACTTGTGCTCTAAAGGTACTGGAGGATAAAGCCTCAATGCTTCACTCACTGCTGCATGCAGATAAACTAACTTGCCAAGCCCTTTCACACCTAAATTTTTCCAATTACCTTTGCTTTGTGGTAAATTTTCTTTTATCTCTTCAAGAATCTTCGCTTCCACAGAAGGGTGTGTTGCCACCAGCCACAGAAACCAAGTGAGAGTTGAACTTATGGTGTCTCTTCCAGCTGCTAAGAGATTCATAGCTGTGTCTCTTAGAAACTTGTCATCTACTTTCTCCTTTGCTACTTCATCATTCATAAGAACATTTAGCAAGCTAAACTGTGACTCATCAGCTAGGGTGGTGCTACTTTGGCTTTGCATTTTTCTTTTGGTAGTGGTGATTTCTTCATACAACATTTTATCAATAATTTCCTGGCCTTCTTTGAGCTTCTTCTCTTTCCCAACATGAAGCCATTTCAGCAGCTTCCACATGAATCTTGGGATTACATGTCTGTAGAACAAGGCATCCTCTACTTCATTGAAGGCTCTCTCACATGCAACTTGTGGGAGTTCAATGGAAAGACAATTAGGATCAAATCCTAAGACCATAGAGCAAATGTTGTCAAAGGTTAACCTTTGAAAAACATCTTGCAAGTCCACTTCCATTCCTTCTTTCCACGCATGGTCAAGAAATGGAAGCAGGCTACTCTCAATCTTTTCCATGATTGTTTTGTGAATAAACAGCTGGAAACTTGGCCTCTTAAAAGTTGAATGAAGCAAAGTTCTGTTAAATTTCCATAGATGGGAATCAGACCTGAAAATCCCATCTCCCAGAATCTCAAAAATCTCTGTGAAGTCCTCACCCTTACCATAGTTTTCGAACTTTGAGCTTGTGATGTGTTGCACATTCATATGGTCACTAGTGACGAAGATGTTCATGTTTGATAACCAAGGGCCTTCAAACATAAAAGTGCCACCATGTTCTTTCAAAACAAAAGTTATGTAATCAAAGATGGTGGACAAGTTGAGCAAGAGACCAGGTAGCATTCCAAAAATGGGCCACATACATGGGGTGTGTCTGTTGAGCCTCAAGTAATGGATTACAACGAAAAGAAGAACTACTACAAGGACTTCTCCAACTCCAAGCATTGTCATAGTTAATCTATGTAGTTTATAGGGTGCTTTCTCAACAATGAATAATTCTGATCGTTATTACAAAAGAGAATGTGTATGCTGCTGTGAGGAAGCAGCAAATGAAGCTATATTTATAATAGATTTTGTTGAATTGGCCCACTGTACTCACGTTCCCGTTCAAGATGTGAAATTTATTTTATTAGATCTCATACATGAAAATTAAATTCAACTTATGTTAAAATATAAAGACCATAAATTTGGATAAAAACATATGAAGAGTAAATCCAATGTACCAATAGAAAATTGAAAATTTTAATATAAGAATCCTTTATGGATGATCATTAGACTCATTTTTCATGTTTCACATGACCATTTTAGTTTGAACATTAGTTGTATTTTATCATTTTCTTATGCATAACCTAATAGACCAAGTTTCATTTCACAAGTTAATTAAAAAAATATTTATTATTACGTCTCAAATCGAAAATAATCATTATTTTAAAATAATAATTTTAACATATTTTAAAAACATAAAATACTACTTAAAACTTTTAAAATATATGGACCACATGCAAACTGAGTATATATTTAAAAATATAAAAAACTACAACTGTAATTTCTACAGGAAAAAAATAATATATATATATATATATATATATATATATATATATATTTACATTTAAATATCAAAAGTTTGTTATACATCTATCCTTTGTTTACATTGGTGAGAAAATAAGAGAATAGATGAGAGAAAAGAGTAAACATGAGCGTAAGAGAAATAAAAATTAAGCTTGTTTGGTTGGAGTGAAATAAAGATAAAAAAAAAATATAAATTAAAGTTCACAAGTAAATAAAAAATTATTTTATATCTTTTTTATTTTATATAAACATATTTATTATTTTATTCAATAATGTTTTATCATTAATTGTTCTATATTTATTTATATTAAAAAAAAGTACTTCGTATCCTAATGGTTGAATATCAATTATAGAGGGATGGAAAAATACTGGCACTTGTAGGTATCGCCCTGAACTCATCTTGATGTTGACCGGTATTAGCCGTTTTGACCAGACATGGATATAGGTATTACCCAATATAATAAAGCGAGTATCAGTGCGCATAGTTATCAAAATTGCGAGTTAACTCGTAAAATCGTACAAGTTTACGAGTTTACATGTCCCTCATGAGTTAAATCGCATGTAAAATTAAAAGAGTAGTAAACTTGGTAAAATCGGAATAAACTCGGTGAGGTAAACTTATGACTAGATTCGTGAACAATTTTCTTAGGTGATATTTTTCTATGTTGACTCTAATTTTGAGTGTTTTGAATATATAATTTGTTTGTCTAAAATATGTTTTGAAATTTTCAGTGTTTCGACTTTAATTTCTACTTATTTGGAGTAATTTAGATTTATTATATAGACCTAAACTTATTATGTATTGAACACTTTCAATTTTTATGTGATTTGTAGTCATATTTTTAATGAAGTAAACTCTTATGATTTTACAAGTCGAGTTTACTACAATCTCACGAATTTAGGTAAACTCTCGATTTTGATAACCTTGTCGGTGCGAGTATGTAAACTATGGAAAAATATCATCTTTAGTTACTTGAAATTTCTAGCAAGAGAGGGAAAGATACAATGGGTATGTTGGACCCATATGTGTATGTATCCCACACACCTATTGTGTCTTTCTTTCACCTACTAGAAATTTTCAATACTAGAGAGAAACTTAACCCATAAACTATCTGCCCCATACTTGAACCTGCCCTATTATATTTATAATAATTATATAATATGTTTAAAGTTATATATTTAATTAAAAATTTTAATTCTTAAACTTTAATTTCCAATAATTTTTTGTTATTTATTATTCTTTATATACTTTTAAGTTAAAGTATAATTAATAACTTAATAAATAATTTATTTAATAATAAATAAGTAAATTTAAACTATAAAAAATAATATAACGGATTACTTATGGCTATACCTAGGGGTGTTCAAAACCAAACCAAACTGAATTGAAAATTAAAAATTGAAAATTGAACCGCAAAAACTTAAAACCACAAAAAATCACTTTAGTTTGGAGTGATTTAGTTTTTGTAATCTCAAACCGCGCGGTTCGGTTCAGTTTGCTAAACAAAATCAAACTGCTCATCCTTAATTTTTTAGCAAATCTACAAAAAAAATAAAATATACAAACTCATTATTTTCTAAGTTTCTATGATTTTGACTTAATCATTGATTAGAATATTTAATTAATATGTATTAGTTGATAAATAAGTATTTTAAAAAAACTACTTTATTTAATTTCATTAGATGAATTTGACGGCAACTAGAAAAATGTAATATTTAAATGAATTGATTGTTTATACTTTAACTTTAATGGTTACTACTTTTATATAATTTTGTTGGGAGTAAATAAAGTCTTGTACAATTTTGGAAATAAAAAAAAATTCAATTTATTTTTCAATATTTAATAATAATTTTTAAACTATAAAATCAAATTAAGCCAAACTGTAAAAGATTAGTTTAATTTATTTCAAATGTTATAATTAATCTAAACTATACCTTACTTAATTTTGCTAACTAATTTTAAATTCAAAACCACACAAAACACTGTAAGATATACTTTACACAAACATAGGCGAAGGGATGCAAAGTTAAAATTTTCATAGTACTCTCTTTATATCAAACGCGAAACTGCCCACATTTTTTGTGGGATGGGGAAGGAATAGCTAAACTTGCACCTGCGCACTTAAGTCGCCATCCATATACAGAGTAAGACTTGACTTTACCGTTTTTCAATTTTTTTGTGTCATTCGGCCATTTCTCCTCCTCAAATCAGGAGTTTGATACAGAACTAAAACGAGGACAATTCTTGACTATGGGTTCCATGGGTACTACCAGAACTAAATTTGCATTGTCTTCACCACTGATTTTATCTTATTTTTGCTCATGTTCTTTAACCATTTCTTTGCATTATTAGAAACAGTGATTGAGCTTCACCCAAAAATTAGGGAGAGCTAAAATTAAATTTATGTTATTGGATTTTTTTTAAAATTTATAATTTTAATTTACTATTTTTTACATATATATTTAGTTATTTGCAATTTTAGTTTCATTTCTTATTATAAAATGAGTTTAATTAGTATGTAATGACGGTGGAAAAAAAGTTTTACACTAATGTTTAATCATAACTTTTCATTTATATGATTTTTAAAGTATTAATTGCTAAAAAATTGATAAACTTACCATAAATGAAGAATTGTGAATTTGTGATTGAATGTTAGTGCAAAACTCTTTATATTGACAGTGCATATTAATTAAACTCTTATAAAATAGAGATATTTAATCTTTCAATTTTTGTAAAATCCACAATATCAATCATTTCATCAAAATAATTATGCCAACAATGAGTATTAACTAGTCACATAGTGTAGTAGTGAGGCATTGTGAAGAGTTGGTGAGACTCGAAGTATACATATAATAAGAGAAAAATATTCATGTATTAGTATAGTAAAACTTTTTTACACTGATATTTAGTTACAACTCACCATTTATATGACTTTTAAAGTATTAATGCATAAAGATAAATTTAAAACTTACTATATAGATAGAATATGTTAGTGTAAATTTATTTTAGACTAGTGGTGTTGGTAACGCCAATTGATGTGACCATGCCTAGCCAAGAACCTATCACTAGGGTCATGACTAGAAAGATTGAAGAAAACCTAGAGTAAAGATATTAGGCTAGGGTCTTTAGTTAATAAAATGTATTTTTCCTTTATTTTAATTTTGAGAAGCATTAGGAATTTAATTTGGGACATGTATTTATTCCATTTTTATGTTAGGATGTGTCTTAGGAATTTAGAGGGTGAATTTAACTTTTTGGGTCTTTATGAAGGAAATAAGGGTAGCCTTGATATCTACACCCCTCTTTTCCTACATAAACCCCTTAAGCTAATAAGAAGAAACGTTGACCCTTGGTTTGAGGAACTTGGGCACCAAGTTTGATGATCTAAGAAGGGGATTGTTTCTCAGTCCTCCTCCCTTAGATCTCTCTTTTTAACCCTATCCCTTTTTTTTTAGGTTATCTTGTTCAAGAGGTTAGCTACCTCTATAAATAGGAGCTCCTTTTCCTCTCACTTGTATTTTTTACACTTGAATTAAATCCTAGAGACCATTTGGCCGTGAGGTTCTTACCTTGAGTGTCCCCCCTTCTCCTTTGTGAGAGCTTCTAAGAGTTATCAAGGGACCCCTCCCTTGTGGCCTCTCCCCTTTGGCTTATCAAACCTAATGTTGGGGCGCCTCACCCCATTCCTTTCCTCTCCATAAATCCATTTCCCTTCTAAGTGACCTTAGAAAGGATCCTTTTGGGCAACGGATCATCAAAGATCACATCACTAATGCAAACTAAACTTCCCGAGGCAGTTGGACACTGTCCTAAAAAACTTATCCGAGTAATCCCACAAGTCTCTCAAGATACAATAGGAACCTCTCAGTAATATTCTAAGGCTACAGAACTAGCAATGTAAACAGAGAACTAGAGAGAAAAGAGAATAGAATGGCAAGGTGTGTTTGGAAATTAAAACCAGAGGCACTATTTTATAGTGCTCAAGTTGCACGTCTAACCTCCATATAGTTGTTGGAAGCAACAAAAGGCATGCTAAAATTTATTTAATACAACAACTATAATAAACATGAAAATTGTTTTAATTGTTTTTAATGATGCAATGAAAAATCTGTCCAACAGCCATATCGATTTCTAAGGGCTCTAAAAACCACATTTTACAAATTAATTTGCTTCTATAATACTCAAATTTTCCAACAATTCGTTACATATTACAAAGGAAAATAAAAATTTTGAAAAGAAGAAATCTTTGGCTAGGTTCTCAAATGAGATATATTGCATCTGATCTGGTATAGCTATTGTGAGACCTTTCTATCCCAACGCATTAATAGTAAAAATTATAGGGAATTAAAATCGAACACATGTAAAAGACTTCAAATGAACACAAACTTCACTTTAATAATGCTCAAGAAAACCTCAATGTTATAAAATCACACTTCTCCTAACAAAATAAACAACAAATAAAACTCTTATAAATTGTGATTACCAAAACGACAATTAATTCCTTATAATAAATAGGTTCCATACTAATTAAAAGCAATTAAACATCCTAATAGTCCATTGCCTCGATGTCAGATGCGTATTAGAGCTACCCAACTACACAGGTCTCTCTCTTAATACCAGATACTACCTCTTCTATTGCCTTTGGACCTATGGGCGTTCAGTCCCAAAAGAAAACAAACAACATATATAACAAGCAAAGGGGTGAGAACTTGACTCACATATATTAATACATGCAAGGAATAACACCACCCCTTACATACCACACATCATATGATTACACAACCACGTACTACTCAATCACATACAGATATATAATAGCATATAGAAACATGTTAACAACACTCTCACACAATTTAATGTTCACTCATCAAACATGTGCAATTCATCTCTGTGCAAAATGTGTCACAATCATACACATGTTGTCCCATGTAGGTTTGTCCTAGGCATACGCCTCTTCTACACCAGCCATGCATAGGTTCCAATAGGCAAAAACCCTTATCTACTCTAGCCACGCGTAGGTTCCAATAGGCATAAGTCTCTTCTACACTAGTCACATGTAGGTTCCAATAGGCAAAAACCTCTTCTACGCCAACCACACGTAGGAAATAGGCATAAGCCTCTTCTACACTAGTCACATGTAGGTTCCACACAACTTAAGAAGAACTGGTCTAGAATGTTGCACAATAGGAAGACCTTACGGAACCCGCTAAGCCACCACTATGCAATATGCTCATTCATGCTCATGTCATAGTCATAACAACAATATCTCACAATGGTACTAAATTTTATTCCCAACTGCAGTTGGAATGACCCCCTCTTAGACACCCCTCACACATACGATTAATCACACTATCTCAAATCACATTGGTACTAAATTCCATTCTCAACTAC
Organism: Psophocarpus tetragonolobus; assembly: GCA_037954015.1. NCBI lineage: Eukaryota > Viridiplantae > Streptophyta > Magnoliopsida > Fabales > Fabaceae > Psophocarpus > Psophocarpus tetragonolobus. The sequence continues at coordinate 27,079,426 of CM075691.1, forward strand.
AGCTGGAATGGCTCCTCGTCAGACACCTCTGACTCGTACCATCAATCACACTATCTCAAATCATGTTCATGTTCATCAATACATCACACACATATATAAATCAAACACATCATCTTAACATAATGTTCACATCCTCAATAGATAACATGTGTTTATAAATTAAATAAAAACATATGATCTTATACTCATTCGCATAACATAAATTCATCACACTACAAAACACTCTCAATGCATCTACCTATAAAAAAATTTTAAACATATACTATGACTAATAACAAAACTAATCATTTATAATATTTAATACATTCACTTTCTCACATATACACATAGGATTATTACATTCATAACTCACCACAACATTTTCTAAGTTTTGAAAATTTCCTCACTCATTTTCTAATAAGCCTCTATGACCTTTGTGGAGTATAAACATGATATCTAAAGATTTATTCATCTTATAATATTTTTTCTTGTCTAGTTTTAAATCTAGGAAATGTATCTACAACCCTTATTTTGACCTCAAGGATTGAAACAAATGTTTACTATGTTAAAACTTGGAGGAAACATGAATCCATCACTTAATTTTGGTAGTTCGATCTTCAGTCACTAATCTAATTATAACTTAAGTTCTAGGTATAGTTTTGGGCTGAAACCAATGGCATTAGTTAGATAACATTTAGGGCTAAAACATTCATGAAGATCACTTTCTCAAATTGTATCATTTTCCTAATGTTTTTCTGATCCGAAAATCATGAACACTGACAGTAAAATATGCATTACGATTTTCCATTGTTTCTCTCTCCTAAGATTTTCTTAATCCTTCAAAGCACACTCTAAATTATCAAAGTGAAATTAAATCATTATCAATCAACTTTTAAGACAAAATAAATGTAAAACAATGATAGACTAATCACAAGAAACTGAAAAGATACTACTCCAACTGTCCAATGATTTACTACAAACATACATTACTATTGCTAACCTTTAGGATATAAAAAGGGAACACCTTGATGGCAAAATAATAATTATACCTAGTCTATTTTACCCCATAACTCATGATCCTATGAACCAACACATGAAATACAATGATAAACCAATATCCCAAACCATGATTAATCAATGATAACCTCATGTCCAACTAACCCATTTGTTATAATCAATTCACAAAGGACCACAAAAGGGTACTACTCCAACAGTCTAATAGATTAATACCTACAAATATGATGCACTCCCTTGATCTCTTTAGCCAAGGTTCCTTCCTCTAAGAAAATGGAGGATGGAGAGGTTATAAATGGGGAGGGTTGACGCCACTTTCTAGGAGAAAGATGAGTAAAAAATTTTATGTTGCTTGCCACAAAGGAGAGGTCCCTTAATAAAAGCCTTAAGGAAGAGAATCCTCAAGAGAGAGGTTTCTCAAAATGACACTCAAGAAAAATAACTCAAAGGAGTCTTACTTCATTCAATCAAGTGTGATTTGTACAAGAGAGACTACGTGTATTTATAGCCCAAAAGAGGGAGCAAGACACTCAAAACTAGGTAATGTAAGACTTGGGCCTAATTAGGATTAGGAGTACTAATCCCTCTTAGACCACTAAAAGTGGCGCCTAGCCTTAAGCTAGGGAGTGTCACGGCCTAATCAAGGGGGTGTGGAAAGAGATCCACACTCTTTTGGGTTATTAGGCCCTCTACTCCCCTCATGATGCATTCTCCCCAAGCAAGGGCCCTATCACTAGGGCCATGGCTAGGAGAATAGAAGAAGACATGGCTAGAGTAGAGGGAGGAAGATCTCACCTCCATATGACCATCAAGTTATGCAAGCCATGACTTATTTACTTGTAATTTTTATTTTAGGAACCTAGGATTTTATTTTGGACATGTATTAGTCCATTTAATTTTCTAGGAGGTGTCTTAGTAATAAGAAGGGGTAAGATTAGCTTTTGGGCCTTTATTTAGGAAATAAGGGGGTAGTTTGATAACTACACCCTCTTTTGCTAAATAAAACCCAAAACTAATAAAGGAGTAATCTTGGCCCTTGGATGAGATAGCTTGGGCACCAATTCTCATCTAAAGGAGGGTATTGATTGGACTTTGGGCTTCAATCCTCCTCCCTTGGATGACTCCTTTTAATCCTAGCCCTTCATTTCCTTCATGACTTGTCCAAGAGGTTAGCTCCCTCTATAAAAAGGTGCTCCTTCACACTCTTGTATTTTTTACACTTGATTGAATGGAAAAACCTTGAGTTGGCCAAAATTCTCTTAGTGTCCACCCTTCTCTCTTTGAGAATTCCTTAGGTTTTTATCAAGGGTTCCATCCCTTGTGGCAAACTTTCCCTCTTAGGCTTATCTTACCTTAAGTGGCGCCTAAAACCACCTCACTTCTTACCTCTCCACAAACCATTTCACCAAAGAAGAAAACCTCTAGAAAAAGATCAAGGGAGGCATGCATCATTTGGTATCTAGAACATTGGTTCTAGAGGTCTAAACTCTCTTCCTATCTCATTTATTTTTTCTTTCCATTTTCCTATTTTATTTTATCTTTAATTTTCGCAATTTTTTCTAGCTTTCTATTGTTGTTTATCATTTCCATTTATGTCTTGAGTTTATTGTTTTGAGTTATAGTTTATTTGCACCATTTATTTTTTGCTTGATGCAATTTATATTGTTCTTTTCATTGCATCTATGTCTCTCCCATATTCATTAATTTCCGCTTAAGCTTTGAGTTGGGTGCTTTCTTGCTTGAATTTTGGTTTTGAGAATTTCTTGCTAAAAATCCATGCCGTTGTGGTGAATTCCACAACCTTGTGGTCAAGAAATTTAGACCAAATTCTTGTGTTTCCTTGCACCTAGTTGCCTTGTTTTTGCTTTATTTTTAGCTTTTATTTTTCACTTTTATACTCTTGTGTAGTTGTCTATAAGTCATGTTTATAGTTTCTCATTTTGTCTATTAATTCCTTTTAAGTTTAGCCTCTTTTGTTTTTACAAAAAAAAAATTGAAACTTCTTAAATTGAGCAACATAGAGGGTCATACCTCATGTCTAAGTCTCTTTAGAAGTTCATGTGCTTTTAGTTTCAAGCATATTCTTAAAAAAAAATTCAAAAATAGTTGCTCAATTTCCTTTGTCTTTATTTTTCTTATACGTATAATTAGTAGCTCATTTGTGTGGTAAAGGTAGTTCTTGTTTGTGGGTGCTTTCACTTAAGCTATAAGTTTGGTATTTGTGTTCAACAAATTACTAAAAACTTAACAAAGCTTGAGTCCAGTGGCACACCAAACTACTAAACCATTAACACATCTATAGCTACTTTGCATTTTGAAGTCATTTCTAGTAGTACCTAAATTGTTGCTTTTAATTTTCTTTATTGTTCCAAGCGCATAACTCTTTGTTATCAAGCACTAAATTCACAATCAATTTAGGTGCATCTAGTAAATATTCAAAAAAAAAAACAAGAAAACAAAGTCCAAAATAAAATACAAAAAAAACAACGAATGATTCAAAAAAAAAAAAAGAGAACAAACAAAAGAAAAGAAAGTTTGAAAAAAAATTCATTTGATGTACCTAAACTAAAATTAGCAAGTGCTTCAACTTTGAACTTGGAACCTTAAAAGAAATTTTATTAGTTTTGGTACACTAGAACTTGATATTTGTGTTCTTCTACTCTTTAATCTAGTGCCATTCTTAGGTATTCCATTGTGTGCTCTCTTTCTTTTGTTTACCTTTTAGCTGTTGCTTGTCTTTTAAATCATCTTTCTAGTTTGTCTTATATACTCTTACCATTTGGTTAAGTGTCCTTTTGATTGTGTTATCTTTTATTGCTTTTTGAGTTTCTATTCGCACCTCCCCTTGCTACTTTTGGTTTCTTTGGTTTGTGTGTTAGTGTCACTTTTGGGAGAAAGCTTGAAAAAGGAGCTTACCACAAGGGTAGCATATTTTGGAAGGTTGGACTAAGAGCCTAAGGGATCACCTCAAAAGGAAATACACCTAGCCGTGAGGACTTTGATTTGAGGGAGCATTTGGAGAATCATTTTTTGAAGACTTTACTTTTTCTTTAATTTGGGTGTATTAATTTTGTAGTTGGGAGTTTGAGTGCCCTTAAGGCCCTCCCTTTGGTTGTAATAAAATTTAATCAATTTTTTAGTTTCTCAAAAATTAGTTGAAGAAGGAAGAAGTGATACACTTCCTTCAACAACTTAGGAGCTTGCTTTAGATCCCTTCTCTTTTGAATTTTTGCTTTAAAATTCTTGCTCTATTTTTCTTATTCAAAGCGCTTAGAAGGCTAAAGAGTTCTAAAGACTCATCAAGCCATTTTAGGCAAGAAAACACAAAAAGAGAGGAGTGTTTGTTTGTGAAAATTTTTTAGCCACCTTTTTCCTCTTAGAAATTCAAGCACAATGACATCACACACCCACTCTAGTGCTCATAGTTATTCATCAAACAAGAGTGTAAACCAAAGAAATATTTCTAAAGATTACACTCTAGAAAACTTAAACATGGACTTTAGGGAGTGGATGGCAAAAGAACAAGAGAGAAGAGAAGAAAAAAGGAGAGAAAAAGAGTCCAAGGAGAAAAGAAAAATAAAAGAAAGAGAGGAAGAAAAGAGAGAAAAAAGAGAGAAGGAAGAGAGAAGAATAAGAGAAAGGAGAGAAGATGAAGAAAGAAGAGCAAGAAAAGAAAGAGAAAGAAGAAAAGAGAAAGAAGAAGAAAAAAGAAAGCATGAGAATGGTGAGAGTTACAAAATGAAAGGGATAGTCTTAGGTTACCCATCTAGACATACCCATAAGAGTGAAAGTGAGGAAGAATACTACAATCATCCTAGGAGAAACTCCCATTCATCCATGCATAATAATGGGGCCCCTACAAGGGAGCCCAAAATTGATCTCCCCCCATTTCATGGGAGGGAAGATGTGGAAGCCTACCTTGATTTGGAAATCAAGGTAGAACAACTCTTCACTTGCCATGAGGTAAGAGAAGAAAGAAAGGTTCCAATGACAACCCTTAGCTTCCAAGGGCATGCCATGCATTGGTGGGTTAGGTTAACCAATGAGAGAATCTGCACCAATATGCCTTCCATAAGATATTGGAATGATCTTAGAAGTGCTCTAAGAAGAAGGCATATTCCCTCTTGGTATGAAAGAGATCTTTTGGATAGACTCCAAAGGCTAAGGCAAACCAACCTTAGTATAGAAGAGTATAGACAAAAGATGGAACTTCTTATCTTGAGGGCGGGTATCATTGAGGAACCCAAGGCCACTATGGCAAGGTTTTTGTGTGGGTTGAGCCCCGAAATTCGTGATAAGGTGAAGCTCTTCTCATACAATTCCCTTGATGAGTTAGTTCAACTTTGCATCAAGGTGGAAAATCAACTTAGAAGGAAAACTTTTAAAAAGGATAACCCACCTTATGTAAAGAGGGACCAACCTACGGGGAACTCTTTCAAGAGTTACCCCAAAGAGGAACATCCCAAGCACTTAAAAGAGCATAAAACATCACATATAGAGAGAAAAACCCCTACTACTAACTTTCACGAGAAATTTAGTAGTATCAAATGCTTTAAATGTCTTGGGAGAGGCCACATTTCCTCTCAATGCCCTACTAAGAGAAACATCATCATGAGGGCCCAAGATGTTTATAGTAGTGAGTCTAGCTCACACTCCTCTAGTGAGAGCGAAGGAGAAGGGGTTCATGCATACCAATCTGATTGTGATGAAACCGCTTATGCATGTGAGGGAGACCTCTTAATGATAAGAAGACTTCTTGGAAGCCAACCTTTGAAAGTGTCCTCATCTCAAAGGGAGAACATTTCCACACTCGTTGTAAGGTGAATGACAAAATATCTTCTCTCATTGTGGATAGTGGGTCATGCTGTAATTGTTGTAGCTCAAGGTTGGTGGAAAAGCTAGCCTTGACCCCACTTCCCCACCCTAAGCCTTACAAGCTTCAATGGCTCAATGAGCAAGGGGAAATGGAGGTCATGAGCAAGTCAAGGTTCCAATTTCCATTGGATCTTATAAAGATGAGATCCTGTGTGACATAGTCCAATGGAAGCTGGCCATATCTTGCTAGGAAGACCATGGCAATTTGATAAGAAAGCCATACACCATGGTCATTCCAATAACGTCATCCTCACTCATAAGGATAAGCGCATTAAGTTGTGTCCTCTAACACCTTCACAAGTGGCGGAGGACCAACTCATCATGAAACATAAGAGAGATGAGGAGGAAAAAAAAAGCAAAGCTTTACCCCTAAAGCTTGAAAGGGGTAAAGAGGTTGAGTTGGAAGTTAGTGCCCCTTCCAAGAAAATCATTAGTAAAGGGAGTTTATTTGCGACAAAATTGGATTTAAAGGAAGTCCCCTTAACTAACAGACCTTTCTATATCCTCATTTGCAAAGAGGCATCCCCCATTTCTTCCCCCTCCACTTTTTTCCCTTCTAGTTCTAGCACTGCCATAGAACTTGGACCTGAGAACCTACCTCAAGAGGTTCAAGAGCTTTTAAAGGAGTTTGGTGATATATTCCCTAATGAAGTTCCCAAAGGACTTCCTCCAATTAGGGGTATAGAACACCAAATAGACTTGGTACCTGGGGCTAGCCTGCCTAATAGGCCTGCTTATAGGACTAATCACATGGAGACCAAGGAGATTGAATCTCAACTCCAAGAACTATTGGAGAAGGGTTGGGTTCAAGAGAGCCTAAGCCCTTGTGCTGTGCCAGTTTTGTTGGTGCTTAAGAAGAATGACCAATGGAGGATGTGCATTGATTGTCGAGCAATCAATAACATCACCATCAAATATAGGCACCCTATCCCTAGGCTTGATGACATGCTTGATGAATTGCATGGGGCCCAATTATTTTCAAAAATTGATCTTAAGAGTGGTTATCACCAAATCCGCATCAAGGAAGGTGATGAGTGGAAAACCACTTTTAAGACCAAGTTTGGGCTGTATGAGTGGTTGGTAATGCCCTTTGCGCTTACCAATGCCCCAAATACCTTCATGAGGCTTATGAATCATGTCCTTAGGGATTGCTTAGGAAAATTTTGTGTTGTTTATTTTGATGACATCTTAGTGTATAGCAAGAGCCTAGATGAACATGTAGGCCATCTTAGGCGCGTCTTTTGCATTCTTAGGTCACACCAACTCTATGGAAATCTTGAAAAATGTAATTTTTGTGTGGAGAGTGTGGTGTTCTTATGTTTTATAGTTAATAAAAATGGGGTTCAAGTAGACCCCGACAAAATCAAAGCCATCCAAGAATGGCCCACCCCAAAAAGTGTGACTGAGATCAAGAGTTTTCATGGTCTCGCGAGCTTTTACAGGCGCTTTGTGCCTAACTTCTCCACACTTTTCTCACCAATCAATGATTTGGTGAAGAAGGATACTCCTTTCCTTTGGGGTGAAAAACAACAAAAGGCCTTTGAACTTATCAAAGAGAAACTGACCCATGCACCAGTTTTAGCTCTTCCTGACTTTTCTAAAACTTTTGAGCTAGAGTGTGATGCATCGGGAGTGGGTGTCGGAGCTGTGTTGTTACAACGTGGTCCTCCCGTGGCTTATTTTAGTGAAAAACTAAATGGAGCCACCTTAAACTACCTCACCTATGATAAAGAGTTTTACTCTTTGATAAAGGCCCTTCAAACTTGGGAACATTATCTTGTACCCAAGGAGTTCATCATTCATAGTGACCATGAGTCACTTAAGTATTTGAAGGGTCAAGGCAAGCTTAATAAAAGGCATGCTAAATGGGTAGAATTTCTTGAGACTTTCCCTTATATCATCAAATACAAGAAAGGAAAATATAATGTGGTGGCTGATGCTTTGTCTCGTAGACATACCCTTTACACCACCTTAAGTGCAAAGATTCTTGGATTTGATAATATTAGAGAAATATATCTTTCTGATAAGGATTTTGGATCCATTTATGCTGCCTCTACATTTGCATGTAAAACCCAAAATGGGTTCTTTGTGAGTGAGGGGTACCTTTTCAAAGGTAGCAGACTTTGTGTACCCCAAGGATCTATGAGAAATCTGTTGACAAAAGAGAGCATGAGGGTGGGCTCATGGGGCATTTTGGAATTAACAAAAATCTTCTGCTTTTACAAGAAAAATTCTTTTGGCCCCATATGAAGAAAGACGTCTATAGACATTGTCGTAGATGCATTGCTTGCTTGCAAGCTAAGTCTAAGACAATGGCTCATGGATTGTACACACCCTTACCTGCTCCTTCTGCACCTTGGCTGGATATTAGTATGGATTTCATCCTTGGCCTGCCTCGAACCCAACGAGGTGCAGACTCTATCTTTGTAGTGGTAGATAGATTTTCAAAAATGGCTCACTTTATACCATGCCACAAGATAGATGATGAGAGCAACATTGCGAGACTTTTCTTTAAAGAAGTTGTCCGTTTACATGGAATTCCCCAATCCATAGTCTCTGATAGAGATGTGAAGTTCCTTAGCACTTCTGGAAAACATTGTGGGCAAGGCTAGGAACTAAACTCTTATTTTCTACCACCTGTCACCCCCAAACTGATGGGCAGACTGAGGTAGTAAATAGATCTCTATCTACTATGCTTAGGACACTTCTTCGAGGAAATCACAAGTCTTGGGATGAATACCTACCCCATATTGAGTTTGCATACAACCGGGTGGTTCAAAGGACCACCAAGCATTCTCCCTTTGAAGTTGTTTATGGCTTCAACCCCCTTACTCCTCTTGATATCTTGCCCTTACCCTTCCCTTCTTCTGTTCACAAAGAAGGAATAGTAAGAGCGGATTTTGTTAAAAAATTACATGAAAGGGTAAAGGCCAACATTGAACATCATTCAAAGGAGTATGCTAGTAAAGCCAATAGGGGCAGGAAAAAAATTATCTTCAATAAATGGGATTGGGTATGGCTTCATTTGAGGAAGGATCGCTTCCCTACTCAAAGGAAGTCCAAGCTTAGCCCCCGAGGAGATGGTCCCTTTCAAGTCCTCAAGAGAGTGAACAACAATGCATACATATTAGATCTCCTTGAGGACTATGGTGTCAGTACTACCTTTAATGTTTGTGATTTGATCCCTTTTGTAGGTACTGATGAAGAAGAGGAGGACCTATCAAATTTGAGGTCAAATCCTTCCCAAGGGGGAGGGGATGATGCATTCTCCCCAAGCAAGGGCCCTATCACTAGGGCCATGGCTAGGAGAATAGAAGAAGACATGGCTAGAGTAGAGAGAGGAAGATCTCACCTCCATATGACCATCAAGTTATGCAAGCCATGACTTATTTACTTGTAATTTTTATTTTAGGAACCTAGGATTTTATTTTGGACATGTATTAGTCCATTTAATTTTCTAGGAGGTGTCTTAGTAATAAGAAGGGGTAAGATTAGCTTTTGGGCCTTTATTTAGGAAATAAGGGGGTAGTTTGATAACTACACCCTCTTTTGCTAAATAAAACCCAAAACTAATAAAGGAGTAATCTTGGCCCTTGGATGAGGTATCTTGGGCACCAATTCTCATCTAAAGGAGGGTATTGATTGGACTTTGGGCTTCAATCCTCCTCCCTGGGATGACTCCTTTTAATTCTAGCCCTTCATTTCCTTCATGACTTGTCCAAGAGGTTAGCTCCCTTTATAAAAAGGTGCTCTTTTACACTCTTGTATTTTTTACACTTGATTGAATGGAAAAACCTTGAGTTGGCCAAAATTCTCTTAGTGTCCACCCTTCTCTCTTTGAGAATTCCTTAGGTTTTTATCAAGGGTTCCATCGCTTGTGGCAAACTTTCCCTCTTAGGCTTATCTTACCTTAAGTGGCACCTAAAACCACCTCACTTCTTACCTATCCACAAACCATTTCACCAAAGGAAAACCTCTAGAAAAAGATCAAGGGAGGCATTCATCACCTCACCTCCCTTCGTAAGCTATTTACACCATAAGCTCTAGAAACTAGCATAAATTGCCGAAATACATGGCCTAAAAGGGAATTAAAAACTAATTAATATTTACAAGAGGAAAAGTAAGGATTATGGCCTAAAATGTCTATCTCTATCATGAAATGGGGTCTTGATGAGTCTTTCTGGGCTAAGTCCTCTTCAATCCTCCTAGCCATTGCCCTAGTGAGAGGGCTCTTGGTAGGTAGGATTGCATCATCTCCTCCCCCGTAGGAAGGATTTTTCCTCAAATCTGAAGGGTCGTCCTCTTCCATGCCAGCACCTAAAAACGGTGTAAGATCACAAACATTAAAAATGGTTCTAACTCCATAATCCTCAGGAAGGTCTAACTTATATGCATTATTATTTACCTTCTCAAGGATTTGGAAGGGACCATCTCTTCGAGGGCTAAGTTTGGACTTCCTCTTAGAAGGGAAACAATCCTTTCTTAGGTGAAGCCAAACCCAATTGCCCTTTTCGAAGATGACTTCCTTCCTTCCCTTGTTGCTTGATGAAGCATACCCCTTAAATTGGTTTTCAATACTGGTTTTTACCCTCTCATGTAATTTTTTGACAAATTCAGCCCTAGCTTCCCCTTCTTTATGAAAAATTTGGGTGTTAGGGAGTTGCAACAAGTCCACAGGAGTGAGAGGATTAAAACCATATACAACCTCAAAAGGGGAGTGCTTAGTGGTCTGATGAACCACCCTATTATATGTGAATTCAATGTGGGGGGATATTCATCCCAAGACTTGTGCTTGCCTCTCAAAAGTGTCCTCAACATAGTGGATAAGGATCTATTTACTACCTCAGTTTGACCATCCGTTTTGGTGCTAGACTTATTACTTGAAGCGGTTAGAATTGCACTTTAAAAGGGAGGTGGACTACAAGGAGGCACTTAATAACCAAGCCTCTTAGTAGTGGGAAACTTATCAACCTTTGCCCCTTTGTAAGCCATACAAAAACAAATTTTGACACTACTAATGTGTGATGTGCAACAAACCCCTAATAAGCACTTAGAAGCCTTCTAAACGAACATACAACCTAGAGCATACAACTACAAAAAAGTAAGTAAGGAAAGTAATAAAGGCATACACTAGTCAAAATTTCTAAGGTGGAAACAATCCCATCACTAAAACGAATTACACCTAAGCTATGACAAATCAAATGAGAGTTTAAAGTGTCCAAATTACAACCCAAATGAACAAGTAAGGAATAAGTACAAATGGCCCCAATAAAACCAACAACAAAGAGCAAAATAAAGAAGAAAAAGTGGTACAAAAATCAAACAAGAATAAAAATAGAAAGATACTAGGTGCAAATTTAAAATAAAAAGCAAGAAACAAAATTGAAATTCTTCAAGCCTCCAGCTTGGTGTTCCTTCACAAGTAACAAACTCGTTAGTCCTCTCTTTATAGTGTTTGCACTCCCACTATTTATTAATGCTCTCCAAAGCACTTTGGCTGGCTAAGGTGGGTATCAAGATGATGCAAAAAGCTTTTGCACTCCCCTTGATCTTTTCTTTGAGGTTCTACATACCAAGAAATGGATGATGGAAGGAAGAAGGATGAGGGTGGATGGTGCCATTCCAAAGGAGATAACCCAAAAAATTTAACTTAAAGCTTACCACAAGGGAAGGAACCCTTAATAAAAGCCAACTAGGGAGAGCTTTCTCTTAGAGAGAATGCTCAAGACACTTTACTATAAATAATGCTCAAAATGAGACTATTTTCATTCAATTCAAGTGTGAGAAATAAAGAGAGGGGATGAATATATATAGCCTAATGGGAGAACTTGGGCACACAAGACAAGGAAATGTGGGACTTGGGCCTAATTAGCATTCAGGCTAATTAATCCAAGTCTTAGGGCCTAAAACTGGGCGCCTAATCTAATCCATGGAGGTGCAAATAGCTCATCCAAAATGTGAAGGAAGTGAGCGCAAAACGCAACATATAAGTGACCTTATACTACGCCTACTCCTAATAAAAAACTAAAAGCAACTTTTCTTCCTAACCTAAAGACAAATGACCAAAATACAAGGCCTTAATTCAAGAGAGCCTCACACTTTATATTCCTAGGAAAGTTAAAAATATTTACAAGCTAAATACAATGAAGATGATGACTTAAATTTTTCAATGAGCTTTCGTCCATGCCATGTCTTCCTTGAATCCTCTTATCCATGATGCATGCTAGGTGGGATTTCATCATCTCCTCCCCCTTAGAGATGATTTAACCTTAAATCATGAGACCTTTCTTCCTCTTGTTCAAAGCCTGCAGAAAAATGAGTAGAGCATTAAGTTCATGCAAACTGATGATTTTGAGGGGAGTAAAAGTTTTATAAGAAGACCTCTTAGGAATAGGGTAGTGGAGGTTGGCACTAAGGTTTGAAAAAGTTATAGTGTGCATGTGCATCCACACAGAAGTTCTCTATCCTTCTCCTATTTCACTAGATGCTAGCCTCAAAGGTTTTGAAATGGTGGGCGAAACTAGTCCAGGTGTAATGGAGCACTCATTAAGTTGGACTTGAGGTTGTGGATTAAAAGTGGATGGTAGACTCTAGGCTACTAGACACATATGTGTTAATATATCTTTTCCTCCTACACTCTTGTGGGGGATGAAAGAACGAGTTTTCCTTGGTGATTGTAGATCTACTTGGAGCTTAGTAGACTTGCGTGAGGGCGTAAAACCAGTTAGTTGTAAGTGGATCTTTAAGAGAAAGTATAATTCTAATGGATCTATAAATAAACATAAGGCTAGATTGGTAGCTAAAGGGTTTACTCAAAAGGAGAGCAAATTATATTTATACATTTATGCTTGTTACCAGGATTTCCTCTATTAGAGTTCTGATATCATTAGCATTTATTCACAAGTTGGTGATTCATTAGATGGATGTTAAGACTTAAAGGAAAATATTTACATGACCTAAACACAGGCATGTGTGATTCCTGTTCAAGAAAACCAAGTGTGTAAACTCTTAAAATCCTTATATGGTTTAAAACAAGCACCAAAACAATGGCATGAAAAGTTTAATGACACTATACTTGCTAATAGTTTTTGTTCAAGTGATGCTGATAGATGTGTGTATATAAAACTTGTGAATGGTGAATATGTCATTATATGTTTGTATGTGGATGACATGTTAATTTTTGGTACATGCAATGATGTAGTTTTTAAAACTAAATCCTATCTGATATGGATGAAAATTTGATATGGATGAGGCAAATGTAATTTTAGGAGTTAAAGTTATAAGGAAGGGAGATAATATAATTCTATCTGAAGAACATTAGTGGAGAAACTTCTTAGGGAATTTGACTATTATAATTATAAATCCGTGAATACCCCTTATGATGATATCTCTCAACTAATGAAAAATAGAGGATAACTAGTTTCTCAAACTCGATATGCCCAAATTATTGGGAGCTTACTGCATTTCATGAATTTCTCAAGACTGGATATAGCCTATGTAATAGGCAGATTGAGTAAATACACTCAAAATCCTAATAAGGATGATTGAGAAGCACTTGTTAGACCCATGCGGTATTTGATAGGTACCATGGACTATGGTGTTGAATACAGTGGATTTCCCTATGTACTAGAAGGGTATAGTGATGCTAACTGGATCTTTGGTTCACATGAGACAAAATCCACTAACGACTATGTATTTACACTTGGTGGTGGTACAATTACATGGAGATCTGCTAGACAAACTATTATAGCTAAATCAATAATGGAATCTGAGTTTGTTGCTATAAAAACCTCTCTCTTAAGGATTCTCTTCCTTAAAGCTTTTATCAAGGGACCTCTCCCTTTTGGCAAGTAACATAAAATTTTTGACTCATCTTTTTCCTAGAAAGTGGCATCAACCCTCCCCCATTTCTAGCCTCTCCATCCTCCATTTTCTTAGAGGAAGGAACCTTGGTTGAAGAGATCAAGTGAGTGCATTATTTGGTATTAAGAGCCATCTTCATGAAGGTTCATTTCCTCCTCCTTTTCTTTAAGTTTCATGCGTCTTTCTTAGCCATTTTTCTGCAGTTTTTTATGCTTTAATTCTTGTTCCTTTATTGTCATTGTATTCTCCTTTCATGTCTTATTAGTAGTAGATTTATTTGTTGTCTTTTAATTCCTTGCACTTTTCTTAAAGGAAGGAACCTTGGTTGAAGAGATCAAGGGAGTGCATCATTTGGTATCAAGAGCCATTTTCATGAAGGTTCATTTCCTCCTCATTTTTATTTAAGTTTCTTGCGTCTTTCTTAGCCATTTTCTAAAGTTTTTTATGCTTCAATTATTGTTCCTTTATTGTCATTTTATTCTCCTTTCATGTCTTATTAGTAGTAGATTTATTTCTTATCTTTTAATTCCTTGCACTTTTATTTCTTTGGTTCAATTTCTTGTTATTTCATTGAATCACTTTGTCATGCTTTAGGATTCCTTTCTTTCCATTTTAATTCTTCTTCTTCCTCTTGTGATTTTCCTAAGAAAGCTTATGTTAATGATTTCACAACCTTTGTGAAAGAAGCCACCCAAGTGTGGTCTAATGATGCATGCCCTCCCTTGATCTTTTTCCTTGAGGTTCCAAGCACCATGAAATGGATGATGGAGGGGAAAGAAAATGGAGGTGGGGCGCCACTCTCAAAGAGAGATAAGCCAAAGTGTTTAGGTTTGCCACAAGGGAAGGAACCCTTGATAAAAACCAACTAGAAAGAGGTTTCTCAAGAGAGAGGATCCTCAAGACCTTTTACTAAGAATGTGCTCACAAAGAGACTATTTCCATTCAACTCAAAGGTTTTTCTATTCAATCAAGTGTATCACTCTAGTCTTGGCCTCCTTTTCAAGTCTCCTCTTCCTTGGTTTTAAATCAACACTTCCTAAGGATGCTACCCTTGTGAAAATTTCAACAATTTGGCTACCTACCAAGAGAAAACAAGTGCCCAAGCAAGAGACCAAGGGAAGTAGAATTTGAAAGCAAAAAGCAATAAAAAGCACTTAACAAGAATAGGAACACATCCAAGTGAAAATAATTTATTTGACAAACACAAAGAAAGCCAATAAGCACAAGCAAGAAATAAAAGGTGTAGAAAGAAAGTTGGCACACAAAAAAAAATTCCTAGAATGGGCCTAAAATAGAATTGGACTTAAAACAAAAAAGACTCAACAAATTCAATGATTTGCACAATTGTAAAGCAAGGTGGCTAAATCATAGTCAAATAAATTCAAGCAAATTTCAATAAAATTTAACACTCCTTTGAATTTTTTAATAATTTTGAGGTGCACTAATTTTTATTTTATTTTTTTGTACTCTTTTTACTTGTTTTTAGCACTTTTTACTAACTCTTTTTTTTTTTACTTATTTTTCACTTTTGATTTCTTTTCTTCTTCTTTTTTTTTGAAACAATTTTGCTACACCTCTTAACACATTTTGTAGCAAATATAGTGAGGAGTCAAAGAATCATAAATGCTTGAACAAAGGATAGGAAATGGCCACCATAATTGATATACAAAAGTGAAAAATTAAGAAACAAAGCAACCTAATATGAACTAGTAATTTTAGGTGATAAAAAATAAATGGCACAAGGAGAGTTTTATGGAAGCTGAGGCCAACTTGATTACTCAATAATCAGCCCAATCATACCCAACATGCCTCTCAAAGCCAATTAACAAAAATCACCACAAAAACTAACACAAAATTAAGATACTAAAATTATTAAACAAGTGAATGAAATTTGGAAGAAATTGAGCATTAATTTTTTTGAAGATTTTTTTTTTAAGAACATGCTAAGATCTAAATAGCATGTGAGACTATAAGGACATGGGATCAAGAGTAAGCCTCTTTGATGCTCAATTTCCAATAGAGAAATAACACACTTTTATGGTAAAAATAAAAAGGCAAAACTATGTAGAATTAAGAGACAATAAAAGGGCTACAACATGACCAACTAAGACACAACTTGGAAGATTAAAAACTGAAATTAAATGACTCAAAATAACTAGAAATATATGCCCAAAACAGAGAACAAAGGGCTGGAAAAACAGAAAAATAGGTGCAGGAAAATAGAATTAAAAATTCAAATAAGAAGAACAACGTGCATCCAAAGATCAAGACCACAATGTGTGGCTTCCTTCACAAATTTTGTGAAGTCATTACAATGATATTCTTAGGATTTGCACAAGAATAAGGAAAAAATAAAAAGCTGGGCAGAAAATTAAAGAAACAATCCTAAAGGAAACATATAAAGATTCAATGGAAAAGAACAAGATAAATTGAATCTAGAAAGCAATAAAAACTAGGAAATAAATTGCATAAAATGAAAACTACAAAAACATAAACTAACAAGACATAAAAGGAATTAAATGACAAGAATCAAAGGCTGGAAAAAATAAAGGAAAAAGCAAGAACTCTAAGAAGAAAAGATGAAAAAAATTAAAGAAAATTAAGACTAGAAAAGAACCTCATGGAGTTGGCTCTGATACCAAATGATGCATGCCTCCCTTGATCTTTTTCTAGAGGTTTTCTTCTTTGGTGAAATGGTTTGTGGAGAGGTAAGAAGTGAGGTGGTTTTAGGCGCCACTTAAGGTAAGATAAGCCTAAGAGGGAAAGTTTGCCACAAGGGATGGAACCCTTGTAAAAACCTAAGGAATTCTCAAAGAGAGAAGGGTGGACACTTGATTGAATAGAAAAACCTTGAGTTGGCCAAAATTCTCATAGTGTCCACCCTTCTCTCTTTGAGAATTCCTTAGGTTTTTATCAAGGGTTCCATCCCTTATGGCAAACTTTCCCTCTTAGGCTTATCTTACCTTAAGTGGCGCCTAAAACCACCTCACTTCTTACCTCTCCACAAACCATTTCACCAAAGAAGAAAACCTCTAGAAAAAGATCAAGGGAGGCATGCATCATCTAAGCTTTTGGAATCACTTCTTTTGCTTTCCTTCCCTTTCCATTTTTTTTTTCTTTGGGCATTTTATTCATTCTTGTTGTGAGTGTGAGTTTTATTTTTTTCACTTTATTTTTCAACTTTTATTCTTCTTTGTTTTGTCATTTAGATTGTCTTATTTAGTCCTTATTTATCACATTAAATTCCTACTTGCGCTACTTTTTATTTTTCCAAAAAAAGAGAGTGTGTGTTACTTTTTGAAATTGAGCATCTAAGAGGAGTATTCCTCTTTAGTAAGTCTTATAATAAGTTTACATGCTATTAGTTCTAGCATGATCTCAATTTTTTTTTTCAAAATTGTGCTCAATTTCTTCCTATAATTCTTGTACCTTTATTATTAATTTTGTTGGCTGAATTCTTCCTTATATTTCAAGCGAATCTCTCTCTTACACTCCTCATCTTTTTATTCTTCTAAAATTGTTGAAGAGGTGTAGCAAAACAAAAAAAAAAGAGAGAAGAGGAAATATATATATATATATATATATATAAAGGTAGAAGACAAATCAAGAAAAAAAAAGAGTTAGTAAAAGTAATTAAAGACAAAACAAAAAAAGTGAAAAGAGAACAAATTATATTGAGTACACCTCAATTTGTTTTGATTTGACTAGAAAGAGTGTGCAAACTTTGTTACATCTAGCTTGAATTTGCTTTTTTGGCCAACACAAAGTGAATGTGCAAATCTTAGAAAATTTTTTAAGTCTTTTGTTGCTTTTAAGTCCACTCTAATCTAGTACCATTCTAAGTTTATTTTGATTTGCAACTTTTCTTTCAATACCTTTTAATTGTTTGTTTGTCTTGTTCTTATTCATTGTGTTTGTATACATTTAATCTATCCACTTGGATGTGTGTCCTCCTTTGATTTTGAGCTTTTCTTGTTTTTCTTTACTTCTTGCACTCTCTTGCTCTTGGTGCGCCACTTTTGAGAAAGGAAAAGAGAGGTCAAACCAAGCTTTCCACAAGGGAAGCATCTTGAGGTGTGTTGAAGCAAGCTAAGGAAAAGGTTCATTCAAGGGAGCAACACCATGTTGAGAGAGGCAAACACTTGAAGTAGAAAGCAACCTCAAACATCAAGCCTTTTGTTTCTTTTTTTAATTGGGTGTAATTTTTTAAGGCCATTTTAATTAAGGTGTTTGATGCCTATAAGGTTCACCTCTTTGATTGTAATAGCTTTTAGTTTTCTCATTTAGGTGGGAGAAGGAATTGGTACTTCATCTCTCCACCTTTGGTGCATGCCTTTAGATCCTTACCTTTGCCTTAAATTTCTTTTATTTGCTTTGCATCTTAGTGTGAAAGGCTTTTGAGTTCCAAAGACTCTTAAGTAATTCAATTAGGGAGAAAAACAAAACAAAATAGTGAGAGAGTTAAAAGAACGTAAATCAGCAAGGTTATCAAAAAACAACCAACATGGATAAGTTTGTGAGTGAATTTAGGGAGTGGATGGTAGAAGAGAGAAAAGAAAGAAAAGAAAGATAGAAGAGAGAAGAAAGGAGGCATGAAGAGAAAGAAAAAGAAAGAGAGTTAAGAGAAGAAATACAAAGAGAGGAAAAAGAACATGATAAAAGAGAGAAAGAAAGAGAGGAGAAAAGAGAAAGACAAGAACGAGAAGAGAGAGAAGAAAGACAGAGAGAAGAGAAAGAAAGAGAACAAAGAGAAAGATAAGAAAGAAGGGAAAAAGAAGAGAGAGAGAGGGAAGAAAGAAGAGAAGAACGTGATAGAGAAGAAAGAAGAGAAGTTAGAGAGAGACATAGGTATATGTCTGCCTTTAGTGAGGTAAGTCGAAGTGAGGGATATGAAAGACCTAGGGTAAGGAGAGTGCAACAACATCATAACTAACCCCAAGCCCAACCTAGGGAACAAAAATTTGACCTCCCTTATTTTCATGGCAAAGAGGATGTGGAAGCCTACCTTGATTGGGAAATGAAGGTAGAGTAACTCTTTGTTTGTTATAATATAAGTGAAGAAAGAAAAGTTCTGCTGACAAGCTTTAACTTCAGGGCATGCCATGTATTGGTGGACCTCCTTGGTCAATAAGAGGCACCGCCTTCGTAACCCTCCTGTGGATTATTAGAATGATCTCAAGGGGCTATGAGGCGGGGACACGTCCCTTCTTATTATGAAAGAAAGCTCTTGGATAAACTCCAGTGATGGAGGAACATCCTTGGGGCTTCAAATAGGACCCATCACAAGGTCCATGGCAAGAAGAATAGAAGAAGATGAAGGTCATACCACATCAAGAGCATTGATGATCACATGTGTGAACTTTGGTGCATCTACCTAGTCTTTTGCTTGTTTTCCTTATTTTTCGCTTGTATTTTAGGGAACCTTAATCACTTAGGATTTCATTGTGTATTTTTATTTAGCCTTTGTATTATGGGGAAAATTAGTTTAGGATTTATTTTGGGACTTAAACCTTGACTTGTGAGGTTAAAAGTCCATTTCTTTCATTTTCTACAAACAAGGGTATTTTAGTCATTTAGGGGGGAGGGACCTATATTTCATTTGAGGTCCATTTAGGGTTCATTGAGAGGCATTTAGCTCTCAAAATTTCGTGCAAATGGCCTAGAGGCCTCCCACCCTATCTTTAAATACCCTAGGTTAGACTACATGTAGTCACTTTGGATATATTGGACATTTGAGAGAGTTTTCCTCATCATTCCTCTTCCTTAGTCATTTAGGGATCTCTTGGCCCCCTTACTCTCCTCTCTACCTTAGAAGGAGCTTGGGTCTCCCTAGGATTGACCTTCACCCTCTCCAAGTGAAGTGAGCTAGCCAAAGAGAAACCATCCAACCACCACCACCCAAAACTCCATTCTTTTGTCTCCAATTTTCACGAACCACTTTAACCCTTCATAAGCCCTATTTTCACACCTGTTTCAGCCCTTGAAGAAGATCCATTTCAACATCTCATCTTGGAGAAGAGTTGGTGACACCATGGAGAAGGTGGAGCCATCATGTGGTATCAAGAGCTAAGGTGGTCTTCAAGGGTAACTAATGTTCTTCTCCATTCTTTTTTTCTCTTTGTCTTCAAAAATATGTTTCTTGTCATGCTTATGTCTTCTCCTTTGTCTAGAGTATTTTTTATAAATATTGTGTTTAAAAGTTGTCTCTTTTTTATGTGGTTCATTATCATTCATGAGCCTTCTTAGTGTTCTTTGAGTTTTTCTCAAAAGGTTGTTCTTTTAAAGCTTTCCTTTGTTTTTTCGTGGCTACATTTTTTTTATGAACATCATTTTAATCTTGTTTGAATCCCTGTTGTGTCATGTTTGATGTTTCCCTCCTTATTTTTCAAAAACTAGACAAATATATGCATATTTCTCTCACAAGATGCATGAAACTTTGGGAAAAAAATCTGGTTCTTTTTCTTTCACATTCTTGGCTGTCTAAACCTTTTGTTAGCCTTAGGAGACTCATATTTGCATGTAAAAATTGACTCTTGCATACTCCATGTCTTATTTGACTTATGTGTGTAATTAATGTCTTACACATTTTTGGCTAGCCTTCCTTTTGCATGACTACATCATTCCTTTTCTTTATTGCATCATCCTAAGTCAAACAAAGTTTCATATGGCTGAATATATTCTGAAAAAAACTGCACATAAACAAGAGAGCAAAAGACAAGAAACACTTCCCAAAAAGATACATTTCTTGCACCAAAATAGCAACTTTTATTTACCACCTTTTTGTACCCACTTTTAACACACCACAAATGTAACATCCATGCAACATATAAGGTTGAAAAAAGAAGAAAATATTATCCTCCTTGGTGGGACACATTTTGAGTGAAAAGAAGTGAAAGTTAAAAAAAATAAATTAAAAGGAATTGTTGCTAACTTGTGGACCATTTTACCCTTGGACTTTGGACTTGAACTTTGACCATATTGGACTATCATTGGACCCATTTTATGACCAAAACCTTGGCTGTACTTTGGACATTGGACATGAAATTTTAAGGACAAGGAACATTAAACACTTAAATTCTAATCTAGAGTCATTCTATGTTCCTTTTGAGTGCTTAACTTTCTTGTGTGCCTTAATTTTTGCTTGTCTTTCTTCACATTCTTTGAGTCTTGTCTCATAATTAATCTCTTAAGTTTAACCTTCTTAATTTTCCTTTTTTTAGTTTTTATTTTTTGCCCTCTTGGTTCTCTTTCTCATGGTTGGCTTTTTTGCTTGGTGTAGGTGAATCACCTTGGGTTCACCTTGTAAATCTATGGAGATTGAGTTGGAGGAAGTTGCCATAAGTCCCAAAGTGCTTTGGAGAGAATTAATAAATAGTGGGAGTGCAAACACTATAAAGAGAGGACTAACGAGTTTGTTACTTGTGAAGGAACACCAAGCTGAAGGCTTGAAGAATTTCAATTTTGTTTCTTGCTTTTTATTTTAAATTTGCGCCTAGTATCTTTCTATTTTTATTCTTGTTTGATTTTTGTACCACTTTTTCTTCTTTATTTTTCTCTTTGTTGTTGTTTTTATTGGGGCCATTTGTACTTATTCCTTTCTTGTTCATTTGGGTTGTAATTTGGACACTTTAAACTCTCATTTGATTTGTCATAGCTTAGGTGTAATTCGTTTTAGTGATGGGATTGTTTCCACCTTAGAAATTTTGACTAGTGTATGCCTTTATTACTTTCCTTACTTACTTTTTTGTAGTTGTATGCTCTAGGTTGTATGTTCGTTTGGGCATTCTCTCTAAGAGAAAGCTCTCCCTAGTTGGCTTTTATTAAGGGTTCCTTCCCTTGTGGTAAGCTTTAAGTTAAATTTTTTGGGTTATCTCCTTTGGAATGGCACCATCCACCCTCATCCTTCTTCCTTCCATCATCCATTTCTTGGTATGTAGAACCTCAAAGAAAAGATCAAGGGGAGTGCAAAAGCTTTTTGCATCATCTTGATACCCACCTTAGCCAGCCAAGCATAGATTAATAGATTACTTGAAGTATTTAATCGATTAATACTGCTTTAATCGATTATGAAGCTAATTAATTTAATAGACTAAAACGGTAGCTACAAATCCTACCTACCAAGGGTCCCATCACAAGAGTCATGACTAGGAGGATAGAGGAAGACATGGCTAGAAAGGAGTATGCTAGACCTCAACTCCTACTTGAAGTGAAGACTATAACCCATAGTCTTTAATTTCTTGTATTTGTTATTTTTTATTTTTTTTAGTAATTATGTGAGTGCATTTATCCTTCTTTGGGGCTTCGTATTTTGGGCCTATTTCCTTTTATTTTGAGCATGGAGTGCCACTAGTTATTTATGTAAAGTGTGTGCAAGAAGGTGGGTCTTTTTGGTGAGCAAGTGGACGTGTGGTTTGAGTTCTACACTTCCTTGTTTAAATTCCACACCTCTCTAGCATTCACATAAGTATGAGTAGCATGTGGGGGGCCCTGGTCCCCTCTAATATGCACCTAATTCAAATTTGAATTTGAATTGAAGAGACAAGATTCATGCTTATAAGGGCTTGTTTGGATTAGGCAAGTTAACCATGTGCTAGTTGACTTTTAAGCTAATTAATCTTTGATTAAACCTTCTAATTCACATGCCTCTCTCTCTATAAATATCACCCACCCTCACGTATTCTCGTTACACTTGAATGATTGAGAAAGACTCCATTTTAAAGAGCATTCTTTCTTAGTAAGATGTCTTGAATTTTCTCTCTAGAGAAAATTCTTCTAGTTGGATTTTATCAAGGGTTCCTTCCCTTGTGGAAAGCTTCAAACAATTTTTTGTCTTAATTTAATAGATTAAAACGGTAGTTATGCATTTCAATAAGCTAAAATTACTGCATTAAGCAATTGTTTGCTACATAAGTGAGATAAAACAGATTTCCCAAAAAGACTTTTCAGTGATATCTCATTCATGATTCACATGGCTAATTCAAGTTAGGATTCAATAAGAATCTAGAGAAGCATGATCGATACTCATCTACTTAGATGCACAATGAATAAAAATATGTCTAACCTATATGCATGCATGAGTCATAAGCATTTAACATAAAACATCTAACACTCATCCTAGGGTTTGCTAGAGTTTATCATCAAAACATATTAATCATCATATTACATTGACTCTCATCTCACAAGATCTCTCATTTTGACCTTTAAGCTTCATCCTTGAAATTGAGAGTAAGAGTGAATTCTAGCACAGCATTGATTGTGTCCTCCTGATGGGTCTCTTCAGAAGCAAAGGATCTGGCTTAAGGTCACATGCTTCAAGATACACATCCTCAAGTACATCGTCAAGGTGCTTGAACTCTTCCTCGAAGAAGTCCCAATCTGACTCAAACTTAAAACTTTCATGGAAGAGTCGAAGTACATGGCCTGATGAATGACATGTAGAAATTCAGCCTTATGCTCAGCTAAAGTATCGTTCTCAGCCTGTTTTTTGGTAAGTTTCAAAGTTTTTCTTGTGAGTCTCTAAGTCCTGTGATAAGGCTTCCCGGGACCTCTCACTTTACCGAAGAATAGCTTTAGCACCAATATCTTCTCTTCAGCCTCATCGACCTTCTTTTTCAATAGTCTTGTATGTTTCTCAATGACCATAGTCTTCGCCTAATCCTTCAACAGAACTACTTCTGAGTTCAAGGCATCATTGGCCTTAATAGCATCATTTAGAGCTTCTTCAAAATGTTTTAGCTGCTGCTTCACTTTGCACATCTTAGTGGCAAAAAGATCTTTTCCAAAGGCTTAAGGTGGCCCGAGAACTCACAGTAATTAACAAAGTTAAGTGTGGGATCCATGATAGATAGTGCAACTTGCCTGAACTTCGAGATGCTGTTGTTGACCTTACCTATCACAACTAGAGAATCAAAATCTTCAGCAAAGAAGGTGGACAATAATAAGGAAAAAGTGAATGCTAGATCTTGAGGAAGAGATTTGGTCTTCTTCTGCCTATTAGACTTTCCAGAGGAAGACCTCTTGTTATCTCGACCTTTCCTCTTCCTATGTCTTTCTCTTTCTCTTTTCATTCCCCTTCTCCTTTTCTTTATTTTTGTTCTTTTCAAACTCCATAATAGGAGGATTCTTGTCTTAAGGAGGCTCATTCCGGGTCAGTTGCAATTTCAACACTTATTGGGGAATGATGTTTTCCCCATCTTGAACTCACGTATACTGAGCCTTCATAAAATCCACCACATTACCCCTGACAAGCATAATGATACCTACATTAGAAAAAACATTATCATCAACAAAAACATAACATACATTTTACACAACATGACCATGACACTAGTACTCACGCTCTAAGTCATCAAAGGGTGTTGAAGACTTAAACAAGTATACCAACTCTGACACAGGAAGGTACTACAAGATAGCAATCATACTTCCTCGACATCCACTCATAGTAAAATACGAAAAAGAAACCACCCTTTCAATCATAAAATTCGTTTCAGCTAGACAAGGTCAATAAGAATTTTGAAAAGCCCAATTTTGAAGGCTTTATATGAAGTGGTATATGCAAAAAGAAGAGCTTTTTTTTCGGTAGATGAACACCTGCTATCATTTTTTCATGTGGACGGGTGGTGATGAGGACATGAAGCTTGAAGAAATTGGAGGACCTATGACAAGGGCAAGGACAAGAAGAGCTAAGGAAGCTATTCAACAAGTATTGGCAGCCCTTTTGCAAAAAGAGCCAAACATTGAAGAAATAAAGTTTAAAATTGTTAATTGTCTCAAGACTAAAGAGATGCTTGACCTTAATGGAAGAGAAGTTTGGAATAAATTAAACTCATTTTCTTGGAGTTTACTTAGTTAATGGTGGGCAACCAGAATTGTCTAATTAAAGTTGCAGCCACCTAGGTTATCAATCTAATTAGTATACATGTTTAATTTGCTTTGGCAGTTACATTTTGTTATTAAGCTGCCCATTATTAGTTTTTATTATTTTGTAACTTCAGCTGAATTTAGAAACCCACTAAACCTACATAAGCTGAGTTTATTAGGCATATAAATTTGGGCAAGACTCATATGTAAGGCATAATATTTTGGAAATAAAAAAACTAGTTGAGGTTTTCTCTCCTTTGGGTTCTTGACAATCCAAAATCTTTTGAGATTTATCAAAGGTAATTCACCCTTTGTGTGTGCAATCTTGTAGACATATCTTCCATCCTTGGAAGTGTGGAGTCTATCAATTCCAATTCCATTTTCTGTCTTTTCCATTCATACTCAATTCTGCCCACCAAACTCTATGATCAATTGTACAGGAACGTCCTACACTATTCGAAAACTCGTCTACTCGTTGAATTTCAATAACTTTTAATTTCCATTCTATGTATAAGAGTTTGAAAGTAATTCTAATCAGTTTATTTTTTGCAATTGTTTGCATTCCACGTTGATCAATCTTGTTAAGGCAGCAAGCTAAATTCCTAGGGTCCTTTCAGAATCCTAAACTGACAGAGGATCCATATCATTTGGTATCAAAGCTTTGGTTTCTACGAATTGCAAGGCTGCACTCCAGGTAATTCCTTTCCTTGATTCTTATCATCAATAATATTACCTTAATTGTCAATCAGTTAGGCTAAATGGTTCATGCTAGAAATTCTTCATTTTGAAGGTAATATTGTGTTTGATTTGAAGAAAAAATTACTACACCTTGTTAGTTTACATTTCTGAAATTTTGGGCTGCATTTCTTGGTTACAAATTATGTCAATTCCACTCTATTTTGGCTTCACATATACTGCACATTCTTGTTGGATTTTGTTGCACTTGTTAGTTTCATTTTAAGCCAAAATTTTATCCTCTGTTTGTGTCTTTACTTGTTAAAATTGGCTGCACAATTTTCTACTCAAAATTCTGGTTGTGGCTGTTTGTACCTTTGTTTTTGTCTGCCAGTTTTTGTCCATTTCTTTTCGTACTTCCTTTGTTTTCATTTTGAGACAAATTTCTTTTGTCTTATTGGTGTAAAAAAAAATTCCAGTTGTTGTCCTAGTATTTTTTGCTTTCGTTGGGTTTCATTTTAATCATTTTTGTTAGTTTTCTTGTGTCTTATTTGCCTACACACAAGTTGGTGTTTGTCTTTGAGTTTTTCTCTTTTGGTTTGTTAAGAACTTAAGGAGGAATAAAGAGGAAAAAGGCAAGAGATTTTCATTATAGTAAAAGCCAATTTTTTTTAGCGCAAACACTTGAGTGGGTGAGAACATTTTCAAACACCACATACATACTTTTTCTTGTGACATTTGACCTATTTGTTTATCATGGTGGAAAGAAATAATAACAATGATCTTCAGCTTCAAATTGCTGCATTATCTCAGCATTTAGAGAAATTGATGAAGCAACAACAAGATGAATTCCATGAGAGGTTGGACCAATTGGAGAATAGAACCCAACAAGAAGGAGGAGGAAGGCCAAATAGAAATGAAGTAAGAATAGAAGGAGTAAAGTTGAATGTGCCTCCTTTCAAGGGTAGGAGTGATCCTGAGGCATACTTGGAGTATGAGTTAAAAATTGAGCATGTGTTTTCTTGCAACAATTATAGTGAGGAGCAAAAGGTGAGACTTGCAGCTGCTGAATTTACTGATTATGCACTCATTTGGTGGAATAAGTTACAAAGGGAAAGGATTAGAAATGAGGAGCCTATGGTGGACACTTGGGCTGAAATGAAGAGGATCATGAGGAGGCGGTATATACCTTCTAGCTTCCATAGGGATATAAAATTAAAACTTCAGAAATTGTCTCAAGGAAGCAAGGGAGTGGAGGAGTATTATAAGGAGATGGAAATGCTAATCATCCAAGCCAAAATTGAAGAAGATCCTGAGCTAACTATGGCTCGCTTCCTTAGTGGTTTAAATCATGACATTAAAGATGTTGTTGAGTTGCAGGAGTTTGTGTAGATGGAGGACCTTTTAAATAAGGCTATTCAAGTTAAACAACAAATAAAACGAAAGAGTACAACAAGAAGAAGTTCTACTGGGTATAATCCTTCAAATTGGAAGGATAGAGTTAGGAAAGAGGGTGGTGCCTCCTCAAGCAATGCATCACTTTCTAACCATGGAAAAGCACCTCAAAAGTAACCTGAACATCCTCCTAAAAAGACTAGAGAAGTGAAGTGTTTAAAGTGCTTAGGCATGGTTCATTATGCCTATGAGTGTCCCACAAAGAAGATTGTTCTTCTCAAAGATAATGGGGAATACACAAGCCAATCAGAAGCTAGTGGTGGAGAAGAAGAGGAGAGTGATAGAGAATTGAAGGCTAATGAAGGAGAGTTGTATATGATTAGGAGGATGCTTGGAAGTCAAGTCAAGGCAGAGGATGCATCTCAAAGGGAGAACATCTTTTACACAAGATGTTCAGTCAATGGTAATGTTTGTTTGGTAATTATTGATGGAGGGAGTTGTACCAATATGGTGAGTTCAAGATTAGTGTCAAAGATGAACATGGACACTACACCGCATCCTAGACCATATAAACTTCAATGGCTTAGTGAAGGAGAAGAAGTTCAAGTGAAACAACAAGCAATAGTTTCGTTCTCCATTGGAAAATATCAAGATAAAGACATATGTGATGTGGTTCCCATAGAGGCCAGCCATATCCTTTTGGGAAGGTCGTGGCAGTATGATACCAAAGTCATTCATGACGGCTTCACTAACAAATTTTCTTTCATGTATCAGGATAAAAAGTTGGTTCTCAAGCCTTTGTCTCCTAAAGAGGTGTGTGAGGATCAAATCAAAATGATAGAAAAGTTAGAAAATTAAAGAAAGAGTGAAACACTTGAGAGGAAGAGCGAAACACTTGAGAGGAAAAATAGAGAAAAGAAAGATATTGAAACACTTGAGGAAAAACACACTTGTTTAGCAAAAAAATAGGAAATTAAGAGGCTGCTTTGTGCAAGACAACCCCTATATTTGTTGTATTGTACAAGTTAGTTTTTACATGCTAACCAATTTGAAAATTTTGAATTGCCTTCTTGTGTTAAACCTCTTTTGCAGAATTTCCAAGATGTTTTTCCAGAGAGTGTACCTAGTGGATTGCCACCTTTAAGGGGAATTGAGCATCACATTGATCTCATTCTAGGAGCATCATTACCCAATCAGCCAGCATATAGGAGCAACCCACAAGAAATTAAGGAGATTGAAAGGAAAGTGGCTGAACTCATGAGCAAAGGTTGGGTGAGAGATAGAATGAGCCTGTGTTCTGTACCTGTGATTCTGGTGCCAAAGAAAGATGGCTCATGGAGGATGTGTTCTAATTATAGAGCCATAAACAACATCACCATCAAGTATAGGCATCCAATTCCCAGGTTAGATGATCTTCTCGATGAACTTTATGGTGCATGTGTGTTCTCAAAAATAAACTTGAAAAGTGGCTATAATCAGATTAGGATTAGAGAAGGTGATGAATGGAAAATTGCCTTTAAAACTAAATATGGATAGTATGAGTGGTTGGTTATGCCATTTGGTTAGACTAATGCACCTAGTACTTTCATAAGATTAATGAATCATGTTTTAAGGGAGTTTATTGGAAAATTTGTTGTAATGTACTTTGATGATATTCTGATCTATAGCACTAGTCTTGAATTGCATGTTAAGCATTTGCAATCTATTTTGAATATGCTTAGAAAAGAACAATTGTATGCCAATCTGGAAAAATGCATTTTTTGTACTGATCATGTGGTATTTTTCGGCTTTGTTATTAGTGCTAAAGGTGTATTAGTTTATAAGGAAAAGGTTAAGGCCATCCAAGAATAGCCAACACCTAAGTCTGTGAGTGAGGTGAAGGGATTTCATGGTTTAGCAAGTTTCTATAGGAGATTTGTTAAAGATTTTAGTACATTAGCTGCACCTCTAAATGAAATTGTTAAAAAGAATGTGGTTTTTAAATGGGGAAAGAAGCAAGAGGAGGCCTTTACTGCCCTTAAGCATAGGCTAACTAATGCTCCTATTCTTTCCATGCCTAATTTTGCAAAATCATTTAAAATAGAGTGTGATGCATCAAATGTTGGTATTGGGGCTGTTTTGTTGCAAGATGGGCATCTGATTGCTTATTTTAGTCAAAAGTTGAGTGGGACTACCCTTAACTATTCTACTTATGATAAGGAATTGTATGCATTGGTTAGAGCTTTAAAAACTTGGCAGCATTATTTGTTACCCAAAGAGTTTTTCATTCATAGTGATCATGAGTCATTGAAATATTTGAAAGGACAAGGTAAGCTTAACAAGAGGCATGCTAAGTGGGTAGAGTTTTTAGAGAAATTTTCGTATGTCATCAAACATAAAAAAGGGAAAGGAAATATAGTGGTTGATGCGCTTTCTAGGAGGCATGCATTGCTTTCTATGCTTGAAACTAAATTGTTTGGTCTTGAGTCTTTGAAAGGCATGTATAAGCATGATGTTGATTTTGCTAAAATATTTGCTACATGTGAAAGGTTTTCTGAAAATGGATACTATAGGCATAATGGATTCTTGTGTAAAACAAATAAATTGTGTGTACCTAAGTGTTACATTAGGGAGTTGCTTGTGAGTGAATCACATGAAGTGGGTTTGATGGGCCACTTTGGGGTTCAAAAGACTTTGGAGATTTTGCAAGAGCATTTCTTTTGGCCTCATATGAAACGATATGTGCATAAGTTTTGTGACCACTGCATTGTGTGTAAAAAGGCCAAATCTAAGGTTAACCCTCATGGATTGTATACTCCTTTGCCTATTCCTGAATATCCTTGGACTGACATTTCTATGGACTTTGTTTTGGGGTTGCCTGAAACAAAGAATGGAAAGGATTCTGTGTTTGTTGTTGTTGATAGGTTTTCCAAGATGGCACACTTCATTCCTTATAAGAAGGTGGATGATGCTAGCCATGTGGCTGATTTATTTTTCAAGGAAATAGTGAGACTTCATGGACTACCAAGGAGCATTGTGAGTGATAGGGATGCAAAATTCCTTAGTCACTTTTGGAGGACCTTGTGGGGTAAAATTGGTACTAAATTGCTATTTTCT
The DNA here is from genome assembly GCA_037954015.1 of Psophocarpus tetragonolobus. NCBI lineage: Eukaryota > Viridiplantae > Streptophyta > Magnoliopsida > Fabales > Fabaceae > Psophocarpus > Psophocarpus tetragonolobus. The sequence continues at coordinate 27,109,183 of CM075691.1, forward strand.
ACTACTTGCCACCCACAAACTGATGGTCAGACTGAGGTAGTCAATAGGACTTTAGGCACATTGCTTAGGACTGTTTTAAAGAAAAATCTTAAGTCTTGGGAAGCATGTTTGCCTAATGTTGAGTTTGCTTATAATAGGGTTGTCCATAGCACGACTAATTGTTCCCCGTTTGAAATCATGTATGGGTTCAATCCTTTGACTCCTCTTGATTTGTTGTCCATGCCTAACATTTCTATGTTTAAGCATAAGGAAGCACAAGCTAAAGCTGAGTATGTAAAGAAGCTGCATGAGCAAGTGAAGGCTCAAATTGAAAAGAAAAATGAGAGTTATGCAAGGCAAGCTAACAAGGGTAGGAAGAAGCTCGTGTTCCAACCTGGTGATTGGGTTTGGGTACACATGAGAAAGGAAAGGTTCCCTAAACAAAGAAAGTCAAAACTCCAACCAAGGGGAGATGGTCCTTTCCAAATTCTAGAAAAGATCAACGACAATGCCTATAAGATTGATCTTCCAGATGAGTATAATATTAGTGCTACTTTTAATGTGTCTGATTTAACTCTCTTTGATGCAGATGAAGATGCTATTGATTTGGGGATAGATCCTCTTCAAGAGGAGGGAAGTGATGAGGACATGAAGCTTGAAGAACTTGGAGGACCTATGACAAGGGCAAGGACAAGAAGAGCTAAGGAAGCTATTCAACAAGTATTGACAGCCCTTTTGCAAAAAGAGCCAAACATTGAAGAAATAAAGTTTAAAATTGTTAATTGTCTCAGGACTGAAGAGAGCAATTAAATTCATTTTCTTGGAGTTTACTTAGTTAATGGTGGGCAACCAGAATTGTCTAATTAAAGTTGCAGCCACCTAGGTTATCAATTCTAATTAGTATACATGTTTAATTTGTTTTGGCAGTTACACTTTGTTATTAAGCTGCCCATTATTAGTTTTTATTATTTTGTAACTTCAGCTGAATTTAGAAAGCCACTAAACCTACATAAGCTGAGTTTATTAGGCATATATATTTGGGCAAGACTCATATGTAAGGCAGAATATTTTGGAAATAAAAAAACTAGTTGAGGTTTTCTCTCCTTTGGGTTCTTGACAATCCAAAATCTTTTGAGATTTATCAAAGGTAATTCACCCCTTTGTGTGTGCAATCTTGTAGACATATCTTCCATCCTTGGAAGTGTAGAGTCTATCAATTCCAATTCCATTTTCTGTCTTTTCCATTCATACTCAATTCTGCCCAGCAAACTCTATGATCAATTGCACAGGAATGTCCTACACTATTCGAAAACTCGTTTACTCGTTGAATTTCAATAACTTTTAATTTCCATTCTATGTCTAAGAGTTTGAAAGTAATTCTAATCAGTTTATTTTCAGCAATTGTTTGCATTCCACATTGATCAATTTCGTTAAGGCGGCAAGCTAAATTCCTAAGGTCCTTTCAGAATCCTAAACTGACAGAGGATTCATATCAGGTGGTGAAATAACAAAGAAACAAGCTCAGAGTGGTATTAACATGAGTAAATAAACATAGAGCTCGAAAAGTCTAGATATAGGCTTCATCAAAACGTAAACATACATGAAGGTCCTAAAATATACAATTATAAAAATTAAATAGTCATGAGAGTCTCTTTCCTCTTTGTTGATATAGACTAAGTTAGGATGAATAAAGGCGTCATTTGATGGCACCTTGTGAAAAAGGGAAATCCTTAGGTTTCTCAAAAGTGCACTATGTTACCTATGAAGCTCATCAACATGTTTTTGGTGTTGTAGCAAGAGAATTTCACAACTAACTCTTCATCTACCCATTGGTACCTAGGGTCTATAATGGGTGGGAATTCCCCTTTCGAATTCCAAATCCACCTATGTTTGACCACAATGATGGCTAGAATAGTAGCCTTCCAAGAAGAAAGCTATTTTGTCCTCCCTTCCTGGGAAGTGCCTACTTCTTGTTCAGCCAGGATAGAATGGGGGCCACTAGAAAGAAAAGTGGCAGAATAAGCATTGATGCTCTCCACTAAAGAAATGGTTTCAATTGAGTCTAGAGTGTCACCTTGCACCTTAAACCAAGAAGGGACCTTAGCAGAAGAAGAAGACAAAGGACTAGAAAGGGGAATAATGTACCTGGAAGTGAAACGAAAAGACTTGGAAGTTGAAGAATTGGGGATTTCGGCCAAGAGCTCAAGAATTTGGTAAAGGGAAGTTGAACTCCACCTCACTCCTTTTATAGAAAAAGAGGCCCATGACGACCCAAAAGCATGGTAACCATCCAGATTGATCCAATCAAAGGCCAAGATTAGGAAATTGTTCATGTATTTCATGTGGGAATCCGAGATCTTAGAAAAAATTGTTCACTTATGCTTAAGAGCAGGTTATTCTTATAGCTAGTTGGTTAAGGTATCACAAAATCATGTCTCACCGAACTAACTGTCCTTGTTGGCATGTCCCTAGTGGAGTCTTTGTTCACCATTTTTTTCAATAAATTATTTTAGTTTGTCTAGCCACTACAATGGTCGTTACTGGAGTTTCATGACTTTTCAAATATTGTCATCTCATCAATGACGAGTAGAGAGCACAATCTTAATGTCTTTGGCCTAACGAATTTTGCTAACCCAACACTTTCTGCCAAAAACAAAGACACCCTACCATACTAATCAAACATGGTTGACACTAATAACATAGAAGAAAGAAACATCGTTGATGAATCCTATGGTCTCAAATATCTTAATGACTCACCCTAGTTAACATACCATTTCTAGAGACCCTTCCTGGAGACTCTTCCAGGGACCATTTCTAAAGACCATTCCTGAAGACACTTCCTAATGAACATTCTAGAGACACTTCCCAAAGATCATTTACGGAGAGAAAGAGATCATTCCGAAGAAACTTCCCAAATATCTTAATGACTCACCCTAGTTAACACTCCATTTCTAGAGACCTTTCCTGGAGACTCTTCCAAAGACCATTTCTAGAGACCATTCCAGAAGACCTTCCTAAAGAATGTTCTAGAGACACTTCCCAAAGATCATTTACGAAGACCCAATCTTGAAAACCATTTTAAAGACTATTCTCGGTGATCCTTCCTAAATACCATTCCTAGATATACTTCCTGATGTTCTTATCTTATTTTTATGCCTTAAGGCATCCTTTATTCACATATGAACATGATTCATTGCTACTATGATCCTTCGTTGACTATTGTCAAGCTATGCTTATTTGGCACAAGTCACACAACCATATTTCTAGAGACCATTCCCAAAGACATTTCCTAAAGAACGTTCTAGAGATACTTCCCAAAGATCATTCCTGGAGACCTTTCTCAAAGACAAATCTTGAAAACCATTCTAAATACTATTCTTAGAGACTCCTTCCTAAATACAATCCTGGAGATACTTCTTGGTGTTTTTCTCTTATTTCATGCCTTTGGGCATTCTTTATTCACATATGAATAGGATTTGTTGCTACTATGCTCCTTTGTTGACTATCGTCGAGCTATGCTTATTCGGCACAACCACATGACTAGAATTACCTTTCACTTTTATTTATTATTCTTATTAGACTTATTAAATTTATTGCATCAATAACAAGTTTGGTTCATATTACATTTATGCTCCAGCTAGAGGTGGAGCGGTAAAGATTATATATTATTTTCTTATTTATGATTATATAATAATTGAATATTTACTCCTTATAACCTATTATTAGATTGATCATTAGTCATTATTAGAAAGATCATATATAATCAATTATATAATCAATACTGGTCTTATTTGATCGTATTTGTTCATTATAAATTAAGGCATTATGTACTCATATAACACATATTTACAATGTAAGTTAATATTATTAACATGTATAAATATGTTTATGCTATGTACTCAAACACATGGTATTAGTTCATTATTCCTTTGTTTTTCCTTTGATTTTTAACATAGTATCTAGTGACTGATAGGAGAAAAAAATATCATGCCCCACAGGGATCAATTGTCCCTAGTGGACCTTATTCATTGACTTTATTTTAGTTTATTATTTCTGTTTTTTGTTGCACTCCAACCGTTTGTGTGTCATCTTCATAACAAATTATTCAGCCTTTTCTAACAACCTTTTCAGTGCAAGTGACTTTTTTTGTAACCATTGTTGCCTGCCGCCAATGATTTTTCTAGTCGATACCCTCCACTAATAGGTTGCTAGAGGTCTATCTATCCATCCCCAAAAACCACTTTACCTATCGAAGTTTCGTGCACTCTCACATGCGGGTTTTATGGTGCACTAAACACCAACTAGCCAATGTCATTTCTAGCATGTCCAACCACTTTTCATGTTACAACTTAGACAGTAGATTCTCCTTAACATCACAACCCTACCCATAAAGTCTTATTTCAATTGGAGAACTTTTGGAGAGTTTCCTTTCTTTTAAGACATGTTTGGCCAATGTGTGTTTGCATATTCTATTTGGCATTTATGTTTCAACTTTTGTGTATGGCTGCTAAAAGGTTCTTTGAGGATTGTTTTTGTAGTAGTTTACTATCACTTTTACTCCATTTTTTAGTGAAGAACTTTGTTGCCATCTATCCTACTATCGCCCGTAATTTTTCAACATGTTTTCCTGTCATCACTCATATTTCCATGGAAATATTTTAGTCATCTATCCTAATGTTGTCATTTTTTGACATGTTTTATGCTCAAATAATTTTGGGTGTTTACCAATACTTGTTTGAAGATTTCAAATGTTTGTTTTAAGAATCTCACAACTTGCTTTTCTTATGCAGAAGGTATTTCAACCCTCTCTTTCTAGCAATATTTCCTGACTTAATCAATGTCCCTGAGTTGTCTTTCAAAACTGCTATCATTTTAGTAGAGTTTAAGGGCTTGATTGGTTTGATTTTGTTTTTTAGTTTTTAAAGAGTTTTCAAGAATAATTTTCAAAAACAGTTTTCGAGAAGAAAAGAAAAAGAAAACTTGTTTGGTAAGTATTATTTGAAAACTATTTTGAAGATATAAAAATGGAAAAACTTGTTCATATTTATTAAAATTTCATTAATGGAAAACAAGGAACAACACATTTTTATTGTATTTTGGGTTTTCAAAACAAAAATAGAAAACTAAAAAGCAAAACTACTTTCAGCTCTTCCTATTTTTTAGTTTTTAAAAACTAAAAAATCAGAATTGTTTTCGAAAACTGTTTTCAGAAAACACTACCCAAATGAGTTTTTTAGTTTTTAAATACTAAAATAGTTTTATAAAACTGTTGCAAAACAAGCACTAAGTTTTTTTGTGTTTTTGAAACAAATAAAATGATTAATAAACTTCAAAGGGAGTTGAAAATAAAAAATGTTTATAGACACATTATCTTTCATTTAGAGGAAACAAAATATTCTACCATCAATGTTATTAATCTATATAAATATGTTTACAATATGTACTTAAACACAGTTTCAATCCATTATTCCTTTGTTTTCTCTTATTTTAACAATATTAATATTTTAATTAATTTGTTTATTACATTATCATTATTTAATACATAAAATTTATGATTATAACTATCTTTACAAAATTGAAAACTTATTGATAACATTCATTTAAAATAAATATACATAAAATAACTTTGATAAAATTTAATAATTTTTAGAGACTAACATTAAATATATTAAAATATCACTTAAGAATGATATGATATTTAAATTTTAATAAATAATTATAACATAAACTTTATGAATTATTATGTTGGTTTATTATCTTTGTAATGTTTGAATTTGAACAAAGTTTATGTTTGCTTAATATTATGTTTGAAAACAAATTATAGTAACATCCCTTGAATTTTTATCAAATTACACATAATCCTAATTTGTGTTTATTTTCTTACACTAACTCCTTTTAGGTTTAAAACTTTTACAACATATTGTATGTTTGAAAGCATTACACTTACATTTATCTCAAATCTTACATTAATATCTTATCTAGGTGCAAAAGTAATTTAAAAAGCAAGGGTGCACTTGTAATTACTATGTTTAATGTATGTTGGTTTATTTTTCATATTATGTTTACTTATAGGAAAATGATATTGATTTATTATCTCCACATAAGTAAAATGTGGTTTACAAGTATGTATATGAGTATGTAGGCACTCGAGCGACTATGAATCAAGTATGACTACATTTTTTTTAAAATGCAAATTTGAGACGAGTATCATATCTTATTGAGACTCTATCACCTAATCACTTTATTTGCAAAAATAATTTCAATATTGAGTTATTTTAACAATTTTCTATTTCTCTCATTTTCACTCATTCTTTCTATTATGTCACTTATCATCATTAAGGTTTTAGATGTTCTCTCATCTTCATCCATTCTCCGTCCTCTCTTATATTTTACACAATAATAAATTTTTCAATTTTCTTTCTCATATTTTACCATAATATAATTTATTATGAACTAAATATATTCTTATATTTAGTATTTTTTTTTTAATTTCAGTACATGTTGATGAAGGTAAATTATAGTAAAATAAACAAGGTAAATAAAGTTAATATAAAAGTTTTGAATAATTTTTCTAAATTTGAAAAATTACACAAAAGGTTTATTTAATTTTAAAAAACTAACTATAATGTTTACATTTCAAATAAGTTATATTATATATAAGTTATACTTTATATTAAAATATAAAATAACATTATAAATGTGATTAAAAAATGTAAAGTAAGATTTTTAAAATAATCATTATTAATAATATAATTTTTACGATAATTTTTTTTAAATGTATTAACAATTAAAAAATAATAACCATAATTGTTACCAAAATGTTTTTCTGAATCTGTTAAAAATGATAAAATAATTATAATAATAACAATAATTAAATATTTTGATCTTTCACATAATTTTTCAACAATTTTTTTAATGTTTTAAAAATATATGAAAAATATATTCAAAATCAATATTCTTATATTAATTTGATTTATGAGAAAAAGATTTATGCACTACACACTTATTCAATTACAATTTTTATGTATGGTATGTTTAGTGGCATTATCAATTAAAAGTTATATCAAAGTGAGTTGTAATTGGATTATTGCATAAAAGTTTTTTATATGGTGAGTTCATCACATTAAACTCTTGATTTATTTTCTTTAGATGTATTTGAAATTTAAAAAATAACAAAAAATATAGAAGCTAAGATGATAAATGAAAAAAAAAAAGAGAATAAATAAAGAGGAGATATAGTTTCATAATTTAACGGTGGTAATAAATGAGAGCAAAGAAAACAAATGATAAATTAAAGAAGAGGGAATGGAGGAAAAATAGTTTCAGAATTTAATAATAATAGTAAATGGGAGTAAAAAAATAAGTGATAAATTAAAGAAAAAAAAAATGAGTGAAGAGGAGACATAATTTCAGAATTTAATTATGATAATAATTTAACAAATGAGAACAAAGACTCAGAATAAATGGAGAAAAATATTAAATGACTAACGTACTAACTAAAAATGAGAGATGCCATTCTTTTTACATTTGGCTGTGATTTAGCTACTTTTTCAAAGCACTTTTAGCGTAATATGTCGCCCCGTGAAAAAATATTTTATCTCCACTCCACACACCATGTGGGTTGCTGTCGTATTTCACCATAATGATGTTTAATTTATAGTCATAATTATATAAAAGAATATGCATCATCTATAGTTAACAAAGGAAGATAATATCTATTCAGATGGTTTATGTGACATTTTAGTAAGGTGAGTGAAGAATGTCTTGCACCGACCGTTATTTCTATAAATGTCTCTAAAGGATGATTGGCTACTTTTGCAAATTCTCTCCTCTTCAAAGCTGTAACGGGTCCCTCTTTTGTCTTTTCTTTTTCTCAGTTTATAACTTTTTATCCATCCACATCAAACAAGGACTCTTGGGAAAACTCAGGGATACGGAAACTGTCTTTTGAAACTCCAAACAAATAAAACAGCTCATAGTAGTGTTGTATAGTAAAAGATAGCCTTCAAAGTACGCTAACCACTTCTTCTCTTCACATAATAACTATATCGGAAATTGGATCTTGTTACTTCTGCTTTCATCTGCTTGAAACTTTCTCTGATTTCTGAAAGGTCTTTTTGTGTGACAAAAGGGTATTATGGTGATCAACCTTGTGTGTAATATATGTGTACACTGTATGTTTGTTATGTTTGGATGGTTAGGATGAAAATTGATATGCTTTTTGGTGTGGCTGGTTGCAGCTGGATTGGAAAAAAGGGAAAGTGAACCCATTTATGAGTAGCATAAGGGCAAGGCTAAGGCCTAGACCTATGCCCTTGAATATATTTCAGGACATAGATGGATTACCGCGGATTATATTGACTGAGCCAACTGGATCATCAGCACAGGTTGGTTTGAGCATCTTTGTACCTCTTGTACCAACTAATTGATATTTTGAGCTCATGCTGTACTTTGATGATTCAGTGCATGTTAGGTTTTCAATTCTGTTGAACTAAAGTCAATTCATTCCCAAAGTGTGTTTTTTCGTTGAATGTGGTTTAAACAGAAAATCAAATACACCCCTTAGTGCCTGTTTGATTAAAAGTTCTCACAACTTTTGAGGCACCCTGAGTGAGAAGTATGATTATGGTGGATTCACTTCAACGGACGTTTGGATGTTTTGAATGTCAATACAAACATACTATTAACTGTTGATGTTGTTTAGCTTCTGATAAGTTTAAGAAACAGGCTCATGTTATGCTTGGTAGTATATGATTCACTAAGTTCGTATGCTCATAACATGTATCTATATTTGTCACAAGTGGGAACAACACCTTCTGAAACTCTTTTACAAAATTTTGTTACTCTGGACTCCTTTTGTAATGTTTGTCCATCTGAAGCAGTTAGTTACATAACAGGTGTCAGAAATTTGCCTAAAAGTGAAATCTTTTATTTAGGCTAGATGTATGCACTCCTTTTCATTTTACAAACTTAGAAATATTTGTATTCTAGTTGGAAAAAATATGAATATTGTTTTATAGATAATCAACCATATGTTGATAATATATGAAAAGAAGTGAATTTGACTTTGTCCAGTTTTCAACTTTGAAAATATATGGTTCAGGTGCTTCTATATGGAGGACAGGTTGTTTCTTGGAAGAATGAAAGGAAGGAAGAACTGCTTTTTATGAGCAGTAAGGTAAATAAATGCTTTCTTCTGCATTTTCTAGTTATAAGCCAATGCACAACAGCATTGTTATCATTTTAATCTTTATAATTATATGTTTGGGGTGTCCTTGATAAATGAAAGTGTATTTATTTAATCCTTTAAAAGAAATGGAAGCCATTAAACTAAAGTCACTAGTCAGTCATTCGAATGCAAGAACATTCATTAAGAATCCTAACAATGAAAAGAACATAGTAGCGGTTAAAATTAAATTCATGCCCTTTTCTATTTTATGATCACTTCAGATTCATGACCAATTCACAAAGTAATTATCATGCTTTTTTTCCTTGTGCACTAAATTTCTTGTAAAAGGAAATGAATTCCATACATTTGCCCCACTTAGTTATAGTTGTCAGTATGTTACATTCTCTTGTTTGAATCTTTAACTCAACAGGCTAACTGGAAACAATCTAATGCAATCAGAGGAGGTATATCAGTCTCCCTTCCACAGGTTAACTTCATTACATTTGTGGAAATATATTTGATTTGTTTTTTTTTTTTGTCAAACATGATCTAGGTCCAGTTCTTTCATATTGATCACTTTGGTTCTCACATATTAAAAAATCATGTGAGTTTAATCTTTCTCAACTTTCAAAAGCATGATGAATTCATATAAAGGAATTCATCGACATGAAAGTATGAGGACTTAGACCAAGTTTAGCCAAAAGTGCCTATAAAAAAAAGTTAAGCCAAAAGTATAGGGACTAGTGACAAAATTTTCCCTTGTTTTTTTATTGTTTAAATTCCATTTTCAAGTCTCAACTAAAATTTTCCATTTTCAGTTTGGAAATCTTGGTTCACTAGAACATGGATCTGCTAGAAAGAGATTGTGGTCATTAGATAGGGACCCTTCACCTCTATCTCCATCTGAAAACCAGTCCTCTGTGGATCTGATATTAAAGTCAACAGGACTTGACTTAAAGAGCAGGCCATGTAGGTATGAGTTCAAGCTATTTTCCCTTTTTCTTTTCCTCATTTCCATTGTGTTCAAGGTATGTTGTCCAAACCTATACACTTTTGTTCTGCATCTTATGCAGTTTTGAGTTTCGGCTTCGCATCTCTCTCAGTGCTGGCAAGCTTATTTTGATTCCCCGAGTCAGAAACACTGATAATAAAGCACTTTCTTTTACACTGTCAATAACCAACTATTTATCTGTATCAGATATCAGGTGAGCTTTTTAGATATTGAAAAAGAATAGTTATTAATATTTTTCGATTTTCAATTATATTTTTACTACAATTAACCATCTATCCATACGTATCTTTAAGATGTATCTAAAATAGTTTCATATCCTATGATATATAAATAAATCATATGACTCTTATAATCCACATAATTCAATGATTTATGTGAATCTAAACTTATTTTATTATTCTACAACTTTATTTATTTGTTGTTCATTCATTGCATACACGCACATTATTTAACCATTTTTAAAGACTTCACAAGTTCATATATAACTAATAATTTTGTTTTATAAGATTTTTAGTTAAGCTGTTTTATGATATATATTAATTATTAATAAATAATTTATAACTAATTATTTTGTCATGAATCTTACTATTCATGATACAATTTGATGCATGATTCAAAAAAAAAGACTTTTCAATACACAATGTACATCCCAATTTAACTTGTGAAATAACAACTTTATCTTTTATTTGTCTACAAAATATCTAAGCAACTCTTAACTTCATGCAATTCTATTGCTTGAAAGATCTTACTTCATTGTGTCTTAAGAGAGGTTGAATGATGCAATTCAAAATTTGCAGTGAAGTGCGTGTTGAGGGATTGGAGACACTTGATTACTTTGACAATCTGATGAACAGATCAAAATTCACAGAGCAGGCAGATGCAATTACCTTTGATGGCCAAGTATAAATAAATTGATATTCTGCTCAGTCATAGCAGCATCTCACACACTCACTAGATTGACCTCATAAGTCATAACCTTAACATTTCTAAATAAACATCTATAATTTTTTTATATATCAATCATATCTGCAAGTAGATTGCTACAAAATCATTTTTGTCTCAACTTTCTAGTGATCTATAAGGACAATGTTGGTTGTCTTGTAGATGGATCGAGTGTACCTTCGGACCCCCAAAAAAATTGCCATCATAGACCATGAGAAGAAAAGAACTTTTGTACTCCAGAAGAATGCAATGCCAGATGCAGGTTGTTTAACACTTCCTATAATATTGTTCCTATTCAGCACTCATATTTCATTGCACATTTATATGTTAAATAACATTTTGATTCCTAAAATTTAGTCTGTTTTTTATTTTGTTGTCCTTTAAAAAAATATTTTTAGTTTTATTCATTGTTTTCAATGAACAACATTAACTAAGACATAATAGTTGTATTAACAATCCAATAACTTATCATATTATTAATGAATCTAAAAAGATAGTGCAATATAATTTTTTTGGATAAACTTAGTTTTTAATTGCTTAGAAAATTGTTTAATGTTATAAATTATTTTGGACAAATTAGAGATTAAAAGCACATTTGTCCTACAAAAAATTGTACAAGACTAAAATCAAAATTGTTGGTTAACTTGAACCAAACAAAAAATCTTCCAAACATTAACCTAAAAAATATCTTGAAAGGATTAAAACCAAAAAATTATATTTTTTATGTATTAAAAGGTTAATTAAGTCATTTACTTTTTATTGTTATTTTGATGTGTGTGATCCAAATATTTATTTTGGATCATGATATGGGAAATGCAGTGGTATGGAATCCAGGGTATAGGAAAGCCAAGGCTCTTTCTGATATGGGGGATGATGATTACAAGTTCATGATATGTGTGGATTCTGCAGCTGTTGAAACCCAAATTGTGTTGAAGCCCTATGAAGAGTGGCAGGGCTATCAGGAACTCTCTAATGTTTCATCAAGCTATTGCAGTGGACAATTGGATCCATGCAAAGTTCTTTATGGTTTTCAATCACCACCTTAATTCAGCTAATAGAGATTAGATTTATAAATGGACTTTTTCAATGTCCTAATTAGTTATTCACTATAACTGACTAGCATGTGTAATCATACCATGTTGCTGAGGTTATAATAAAGTTGAAGTCAGAGCAACTAAATAATTGAAAGATGCTTCTTTGTATTATATACTTATTAAACTAAATAAGCTGCTTCCCATGGTTCCCTCTACCGTGCACCTATAGTCTAGGTGGTTCACGAAAGTAACTCTTAGCTATCGGATATATTGCTTTTTAAATCAATGGTCACGATTCATTACCGATAATTTGTTGTTTTTGTTTTTTATGTTGCTCGGTCAAACAAAAAAATGGATTTCAGAATGCGTTTTTCGTGACAGGATCAAGTCCATGGCAAACAAATACTACAATAGTGGTATTTGCCATGTCTTATCATATGGGAAATCGCTTATACCACAATACTAGGTTCGTATGCCAACTATGTCCAAACTCCATCAACTATCAAGATATTTAAATAAATGAGTTTTCTTATAATAAGATTTCTTGTTATTCTTTTTATCAATCTCATATGTTATTTTTTTTTTATAGAAATTAACTTTTCAAAATATTATCTCAAAATCATTTTCGTATTTTATCATAACTGTTCTTGATAGTAATTCATATAAAATCAAGTTCACAAATATATTCACTACTTTTCTCCCCCAAAAATATTTTCACTAAAATATTATATGATGCACTATACATTATGGTGCAAAATGCTCATGCCTCATTCATATTACAATAGGAATACATGTTGAACAATTTTAAAATAAAATAAATAATTCTAATACCCCAATCATCCGTCTCTAACAACTCTTAGATATTAAAAATTACACTATTTATAATTTGAACCAATTAGATAATAATACTAATTATTTAAAATTAATTATATAATCTTCTTAATTATGTGCACTTTCTGATTACAAAATAAAAGTTTTTAAATGTAAATCACATATTTGTGGACTAGTTATTTTATTTTATAATTCTTCCTATATTTGAAACTTGTAGGCCTTAATTTTTTTTTTTAATTTGTTGCCTCATATTCTTCTCTTGGACAAATGTTTTTTACTTATAAATATTAAAATTAACATAATCATATCAAAACTTAGATCAAGATCTATACCCATCATCATCTCAATCCATCAAAGATTTTAAAATTCACATATTATAACCTAGAGTCTCCAAAGCTAATTTAATCATACAAATCTACTCTACATTAAAATTTAAAATTAAGTTTCATGAATAAAATTAAATATAAAATCCATACCTATTTCTCCAAACTTCTAAGATTTTTCTAAGTTTTGTCTTAACTTCTCTTTCCCACTTTTCTTCTTTCTCCCTTCTCCTCTTCTAAGATACACAATAGTTTTGGAATCTCTTTTAACTTGATTATATGTTGCCGGCAAAATTAGAAGGTTGAATGTAAAATTTTTTGTTGCCTTAGCTTGTTTTTATAGTCATCTCCACCACCTAGCTATTTCTATGTCCTAGATTTACTCCATTTATACATAATATATATATATATATATATATATATATATATATATATTTCTCCATAAAAACTTTCGCCTGTCTTAAATTTTTTATTTTACTTTTCATCAATTTCTATCAACTCTTTTTCTCAGTAGCTCACATCATGTCCTATGCAAATTTTTTCTTCCATCATTCTAAAGTACGCGTGTATCAAGATGTCGTGGACAGCTTTGGTTTTTTTTTTTTTTCCACCACCTCATAGCCTTGAAAACTTAGTCATGTTTTGTCACTACTTTATGTATAGGTATTGTACTTCTAAAATCTTAAAAAATTTTACTTAACTACATGTACACTTTTAAGCTAGTGTTTTAGAAAAATTTCTCAACTTTGTGGTTGTTATTGTGATGAGTTATCAAAATGTAATAATAGCTTTTGTGACTAGTTATTATTTTAAACTTATTTTACGCCTCTCTCTTTTTTCTTTTTCTGCAACTTTCAGATTTTTATTATTATATTATTTTAAAATTATAATAACACCAAGTACTCTTACAGTTCAACAATTTTGATCAAATTTTTTTCAACATATTATCTTCACATATCAAAATGAAACTAATATCAACGTTTTCTGCAAAACATAGAATTAATTCTATTAATAATCTCCTAATTATATTTAATTAGACTTAAGTATTTAGAATATATATATATATATATATATATATATATATATTTATCTCGATTTTATTTTATTAATATTTTTTATTTTAATTTTATACATCTACAAAATTTTGTTAATTATAATCATACAAAAGATTTAATATAGATAAATATATACAAACGATTGATTTTAAAATATGGTGTTACATTTCTTCCTCACTAAATAAATTTCGTCCTCGAAATTTCTAATACGATCTATATAAATAGATAGGGATATTCTTTTCTCATTTTCTCCTCTAGCTGTTGTGGAGTGTGTTAATTAGTTTGGGCTGGTCCAAGAGAGTTTGGATGTGTAGGATCTTATTTCTACAACCCTAATTCTTCTTTACACCTTTCTAACCAACACATAAAGCATGTAGGAGACATGTGGGCCCCCTTGTCCCATTGTTTCACTCCATATGTGTTTTCTCACTCCTACTTGGCTGATTCTTGTTACTTTTTATTTAAATTTGAATTTTGGAGGTGGCATGTCATTTCCCTCCAAAATTCAAATTCAAACAAGAGGGAACATAAATCCCCTTTTTTAGGGACATGTTTGGATCTTAGTTGAATTAATTTAGTGTTAAATTAACATGTGCTCAATTAATACTACATTAACTAACTAATCCTCCCTAATTAGAAGAGTTTGACGTTCATGTTAGTACCTAGGCCCATGGTTCATGTTTTGCTCTATAAATAGAGCATTATCTCCTTCATGTAGATTTTAACACTCATTTGAATGAAATTGTCTTCCTCTAAATTTGAGAGCTCTTCTTTTTCTTAGAGAGCATTCATGTTCTCTCCTTTCTTGTGAGAGATCTTTATGCTATTATCAAGGGTTCTTTCCCCTGTGGCTAGCTGCACCCATGGCTTATCATCTACAAAGCAGAAGTGGCGCCTACCTCACCTTCATCTCCTAGTCTTCCACCTCCATTTCTTCAACCTCAAAAGCCTCTAAGAGTAGATCGTAGGTGGCTTCCTCCTTTGCTCAAGAATCTTCAAACATGGCTTGGGAGGGATGCATCATAAACTTTCCAAGTGGAAGGGTTAATTCGAGACAAGACACAAAGAGTTCAAGAAAACAAACTAAAAATAAGGCTAGAAAGAAGGTTAGCTACACAAAGAGAAACCTAAAATGGTTCTAGATTAGGATAAGGACTAAAATGTAAAATGGCTCAAATAATTTTCAAAAATTGCACTAAAAGAAATATGAATTTCCCAATGCTTTAGGAGACAAACTCAAGCAATTTCAAATAATTTGAGGTCCTCTTATGCGCTTAAATGATTTTTCAATTAGGTACATCAAATTTTTTTTAATTATTTTTTACACTTTTGTTCTTTCTTTTCAAATTTCTTTTGACTTCCTTTTTTTTAACTCTTTTAAATGCACCTAGTTATAATTTTGAGTTGCAAATTTTGTGAGGAACTTAAGGTTCATAAATGCTTGAGCAAAGGATAAGTAATAGGCCACAAAATTTCAATCTAAAAGTGCAATCTAAGAAAATTTTAGTAACTCAAAATGCACCAAAATTAGAAGTGAGTTAAGGTAAGGTTTTTAGAAACTTTGGTAGTGTTTTAGAGCTTCTTGTTTGCACAAGTTTAGGCTCAAGTCACTAATCCAAAAGTTCACTTCACAAAATGGCACAAAAGAGCTAACACTAAAAGAAACACAAGGTGCTAAAATTTAGGAGAACAAATTGAGCTATAACTTTTTGGAAAATTTTATTTAAGAAACATGCTTGAATTAAAAGCATGTGTGACTTCTTAAGAGACTTAAACAAGAGAGAAGAACTCTCTTAGAAGCTCAATTTCAAGAAGTTGAACACCATTCTTTTTCAAGACACAAAATCATCACAAAAATTAGTAAAACCTAAGGAAATTTATATGACAAAATTAAGGACTAAACAAGATTCTAAATGACAAATACTTTGAGATTTTAAAACTGAAAATAACGACTAAAATAAGCAATAGAAAAAAACGCACAAAAAACAGCCAAGGAAATGCAAAAATGAAGCCAAAACACCTGAACCACAGCATTGTGGGAAACGCCACAGAGGTGTGGGTTCACTATTTGGTGTTTCTTAGGAACTTCATTTTGCTCAAAATGACTAAAAACAAAAAGTTAGATGTGGAAATGCGTCCTAAACACAATAATACATTATTCAAAGGAAGAACAAGCAATTTGAACCAATTAAAATAAAATAAAAAGTGCATACGACACAATTGCACCGATTAAATGAATAAGAGATTGCTAAGAATTAAAATGAACCAAACAAAGTCATAATTAAACACAAGACAAGCAAGGAATATTAAAAAAACAATACAGAGGTCCTACAAAGAAAAATAGAATAGACTAGAAGAAGATGATGATGACAAGACAATAAACCAAAAAAAATTAAAAGATAGGAAAGATTCAGAACCTCTATCAAAGTCTAAGCTCTAATACCAAACGATGCATCCATCCCCAAGCCATGGTTGCACAATTCTTATAGAAGGAGATGCTATTCAGGATCTACTCTTAGAAGTCCTTGATGAGTCTTGAAATGGAGGTGGAAGACTAGAAGATGTTGGTGGAAGTAGGCATCACTTCTGCTATATAGATGATAAGCCAAGAGTGAAGTTAGCCACAAGGGAAAGACCCCTTGATAATAGCATGAAGAACTACCACAAGAATGGAGAGAACATGAACACTCTCTCTAAGAGAATAAGGTACTCTCAAAAATAGAGAAGAAATTTATCTTTCAATTAAAAATGAGTGTTAAAATGATACAAGAAGATATGGGCTCTATTTATAAAGAAAAGCATGAACCATGGGCTTAACCTACTCAAGTTGAAGTCTAATATGCTTAAACAAGGGTTAATTGGCCTAATTTAGTGTTAATTTAGCATGTGCTCAATTAACACTAATTTAATCCAACTAAAGATCCAAACATGGCCCTAAAAATATGGATCTATGTTCCCTCTAGTTAGAATTTGAATTTTGGAGGGAAATGACATTGCACCTCCAAAATTCAAATTAAAATAAGAAGGAATAAGAATCAACCATGTAGGAGTGAGAAAACACATGTAGAGTGAAACAAGGGGACAAGGGGGCTCACATGTCTCCTACATGCTTCATGTGTTGGTTAGAAAGGTGTGAAGAGGAATTAAGGGGTGTAGAAATACGATTCCACATGTCCAAACCCTTTTGGACCAAGCCCAACTAATTAATACACTCCACAAAGAGACTATACACACCTATTAGAACCTACAGGCCAAAATACACGGCCAGAAATAAAACTATCTACACCCCTAAAATCCTCATGACTTAAGGGTGTTTATATAAGCCTAAAAATGGTTAAAGGAATACAATTAAATGGAACATGTCCTAGACTAAAATTCTTGAAGCTTCATCCAAGTCATGCTTCTTTCTTATTGGTGGTCCTGACTCAAGCTCATGCTAGGCATGCATGCATCATTAAGACTCTAACAACTAAACAACAAGTTGTTGTGTCTAATCCAGAAGACATAACACGTCTAGAGGAAGGGATCATTGAGTTTGTTCTAGTTCTTTCATAACAAAGTCATATAACACCATTTGCTATAAGAAGATCAGTAAGTGTGAATCTGCTATGTTATTGTAGGTGCGGATCATGGAGGTTGAAGAAAAACGAAAGTTGATGGAGATTCAAGACATTGCTCTTGAAGAGAATATGCCTCCTTAGGAGAAGAAAAAGATTTGCATCTATCAAGAGCAATTGCTACTCCCCCGCTTAATAAATGGACCAACCTAACTCAAGTCACCTCTTAATGAGTAAACAAGTTGGCCCATCTAAAAAAAATAAAAATAGATAAATCAATTTTTTTAAAAAATTATAAAATCAATTTAAAAAATACAAAATTAACAATTATAATTTTATGATGATTGTATTTTAATGTAATTCAATATAACAAATTAACTAGTAAACAAAACAAGCATGTTGACGGACATGGATTCCGCTTTTTAAGATGGTGAATTTGTGTGCTAGCTAATTGGTTTAGTTTATTTTGTCAAGTTGTTTAACATTTTAAAAGATAAGAATGTTGTTTCTTTCCATTGTGTTTGGATATTTTACAAATACAATAAATTTGAAATATATTGAATTTGAAATCCTTTTAAAATGTTTTGTTTTGATAAGATAATTCAAATTTATTGAATTTTAATTTTTTTTATAGAGTATTTCAATTCCTACTAAAATAAAAATTTATTTTATTAAACAATATTTAATAATTAAAAAATATCAATTAAATTTTTTTAACTAATAAAATAGATATTTTAACTTGATCGCAGAGTGGATCTAAATTTGGTCATCAATACACATATCACAATACTGTAGAGTAAAAGAAAAAGTGTTATAACTAATGTTATGGAGTTTTGTATGCTAGGAAATTACATCAACCAACATTAGCAAAAAATCTTAGTGACATATCCTTAAAAAATGTTGAAAGAATTAGTAAAAAATAATCCTTGCTTATGTCAACCGAAAAACAATTCTAATCAATGTCAACAAAAAACTTTTAGCCGATATCAACTAAAAAATAACATCAACCAATTTTAGTAAAAGAAAAGTAAGTTTGAAGAATTTCAAATTCTTACTTTTTTTAAGGAATTTAAAATTCTATAATTTTAAATAATCGAAATATTTTTCACAATGCCTAGAATTTAAAATTCTTTTCCTTATCCAAATAAGGTATTTCATCACAAATTATTTGAAATTTCAAATAAAATGAATTGCCTTCTTGAAATTCTCCCTCCAAACACACTATTAATTTTTTGTTTTAAGACATGTTTGATTATTTTGGGAGAATGAAATACTTATCATTGAGTTATGTTATGTTGTTGAACTTGTAATAATTGTTACTTGTTAGCTTGTTATGCACCTAGAGTGTTTTCTTATGATTAGAGCTTTCTTGTTTGCACAAATTTGAGGCTCAAGAGTTCATATCAATTTTTCAAGTACCCCTTAGCACAAATCAAAATTTTAGTGCACTTTGAGTTGCTTTTGCATTTTCTTTGATTGCACTTTACTTCAAAATTTGTGTGCCTTGCATTTTGACTTAGCTCAAGCATTTAGCTCCATTAGCTTGCTCATAAAAAAATTGCAAATCAAAAAAATTAATTAGGTCCATCAAAAGTATAAAAAAAAATAAGTTAAAAGAAATAAAAAGAAAAGAACAAAGTTCAAAAGAAGTGCAAAAAGCAAATAAAAAAAATTGATGTACCTAATAGCTAATTAAAAATTGCAAATGAGTACCTAAATTTGGTTGAAATTGCTTGAGTTTTACCTCACTGAGTCTCACCCATAACTTGCCAAAGTAGTGCAATTTTTCAAAATATTGTGTCTTTTTACTTTTTAGTCCTTACTCTATTCTAGTACCTTTCTAGAAATTTTCCATTAGTTGTGCTTAGCTTCCTTCTTTACCTTTAATTGTAGTTTTGTCTTACCTTAATCTTTCTAGTCTTGTCTTTAATCTCTCATTCCACTTGGATAGTTTCATATTCTTGTTTGAGCTTTTTCTTGCTTTCTTTGCTTCCACTCTTTGTATTTCTTGGATTGCTTTGGTGTTGTGCCACTTTCTTGTAGAGAAGCCTTGAATTGGAGGCCTTCCACAAGGGTAGCACATTAGGAACAGTTGAACAAGCCAACAAGGACTTGATCAAGTGGAGAATAAAGGCAAAAGTGAAACACTTTTGAGGGAGCTTGGAGTGAAGACTTGAAGATTTTTTTATTATTATTTTGTTGCTTAGTTCCTTGTATTAAAGGCTTTTTTTTCTAAGAGGTGTTGGATGCCCTTAAGGGTCACCTCTTTGTATGTGTAATAGCTTAGATTTCTTATTTTAGGTGTGAAAGAGGACTTACCTTTTCATAACTTAGGTGCATGTCAGGTTGTTAATCTTTTATTTTTTGCCTTTTACTTGCTTTGACATTTTTAGTGGTGCATTGAGTTCCAAAGGCTCTTGCACTATTAGGAAAGAAAACACAAAAATAGGGAGGAGATTTATTGTGTTATCAATAATCCTTAGATTTAATCATCTTGCACATCTCAATGGAATCAAACACATCTAGTAACAAGAGTGTGAACCAAGAGGGCTCATCTAAGGTAAACATAAGAAAAGAATGGAGGGTTAAGGAGAGCAACATAAGAAAAGAGAGAGATGCAAGAGAGGAAAAAAAGATAGAAGAAAAAGAAAAAGAGAAAAAGGAGAGAGATGCTAGAGAAGAGAGGAGGACTGAAGAAAAATAAAAAGAGAGAAAAAAAAACTAAGGAGAGAGGAAAGAAAAGAAAGAAGGAGAGAAGAAAAAGAGAAAGAAAGAAAAGAAAGAGACGAGAAGGAGAGAAGAGAGTAAATTGAAAGAGAGAAGAGAGAGAAAAAAAATAAGGAATTGAAAGAGAAGAGAGGGCGAAAAGAGAAAGACATGAAAAAGAGGAGAGGAGAAAAGAAGAAAATAGAGAAGAAAAAGAGAGAAAGAAGAGAAAAGAAAAAGGAAAGGATATAGGTGTAACTCCTCTAGGAGTGACATGAGTGAGAGTGATGATTATGAGGGGAGGCTTAGACCTAGGTGATGAGAGCAAATCAAAACCAAGTTCAAACTTAAAAAGAACAAAAATTGATCTCCCTCCTTTTCATGGAAAAGATAACGTGGAAGCCTACCTTGATTGGGAGATGATGGTAAAACAACTCTTCAAATGTTTTAAAATAAATGAAAAGAGAAAAGTGCCCCTAGCAACCCTTAGCTTCTAAGGGTATGCTATGTATTGGTGGACCGCTCTTAATGATGAGAAGCAACACAATCATAACCCTCATATTGAACATTAGATTGATCTTAAGGACACTATGAGACAGAGACACATTCCCTCTTATTATTCAAGGGAACTCCTTGATAAGATTTAAAGATTAAGACAACACAATATGATTGTTGAAGAATATACGCAAAACATAGAGCTTTTCATAATGAAAGCGGGAGTTAGGTCTACCATTGCTAGATTTCTTAGTGGATTGAGTCATGAAATAAGATATAAGGTTGAACTTTTGCCATATAGAGATCTAAATGATTTGGTTCAAATTTGCATCAAAGTGAAGCAACAAATGAAGATAAGAACTTCTTCCAAAAAGGATTACTCTAATAAAAACCCTATGCATTCTAAAGAGAACCCCCTGCTAGCTCTTCATCTAACGCTAGCAGTATGAAGTGCTTTAAGTGTCTTGGGAGAGGTTACATTGTTTCCCAATACCCCAGCAAAAAAACCATGATCATGAGGAGCCAAGACATTGAAAGTGAACCATCTTCCTCTTCTAATAAGAGTGAGGAAGAAGGGTTAGGATACACATTGACGATACTTATCCTTGTGAGGGGGACTTGTTGATTGATGTGATCTTTGATGATCACATGCCCAAAGGATCCTTTCTAAGGTCACTTGGAAGGAAATGGATTTATGGAGAGGAAAGGAATGGGGTGAGACACCACAAATACTAGGTTTGATAAGCCAAAGGGGAAAGGCCACAAGGGAGGGATCCCTTGATAACTCTTAGAAGCTCTCACAAAGGAGAAGGAGGGACACTCAAAGGTAAGAACCTCATAACCAATATGGTCTCTAGGATTAAATTCAAGTGTAAAAAATACAACTGAGGGGAGGAGCTCCTATTTATAGAGGTAGATAACCTCTTGAACAAGATAACCTAAAAAACAATGGCTAGGATTAAAAGGAGAGATCTAAGGAAGGAGGATTGAGAAAAAATTCCCTCCTTAGATCATCAAACTTGGTGCCCAAGTTTCTCAAACCAAGGGCCAAGATTCCTTCTTATTAGCTTAGGGGGTTTATGTAGGAAAAGAGGGGTGTAGATATCAAGGGTACCCCTTATTTCCTTCATAAAGACCCAAAAAGCTAAATCCACCCTCTAAATTCCTAAGACACCTCCTAAAATAAAAAATGGACTAAATACATGTCCCAAATTAAATTCCTAATGCTCCTCAAAATTAAAATAAAGGAAAATTACATTTTATTAACTAAAGTCCCTAGCCATTATCTTCACTCTCCATAGGAGATGAAGTCTTCCTTTGTCTGCAAGAGCTAGGTCTTCTTCAATCCTTCTAGTCATGGCCCTAGTGATAGATCCTTGGTTAGGCATGGTCACATCATTGATGGTTAGAGGAAGCCAACCTTGGAACTTTGTCAATCTCAAAGCAAGAACAACTTTCATATAAGATGTAAAGTTTTTTACCAAGTACGTTCTCTCATTGTAGATAGTGGCTCTTGTTGTAATTGTTGTAGTACAAGGTTGGTTAAGAAGTTAGCCTTGACTTAAATTCCTCACCCCAAGCCTTACAAACTTCAATGTTTGAATAAGAGTAAGAAAGTGGTAGTCAATCAACAAGAAGAAGTTCTTTTATCCATTAGGAACTACAAGGATGAAATTCTTTGAGATATAGTACCAATGGAGGTGACCCATATCTTGTTAGGGAGGCCATGACAATATGATAATAAAGCTATTTATAATGGTCACTCTAGTGAGATTATCCTCACCCACTTAGGCAAGAAAATTAGGTTGTGTCATATCTCACCTTCTCAAGTGTTAGAGGAACAAGTTATTTTGAAAAAGAAAAGGGATGAGGAAAAGAAAAACAAAAAATGAAAAATAAACAAACATTGAAAGTTAATGAATGGAAGGAAGTGCTACTTCCAAGAAGGTTTTACAAAAGAAGAGCCATTTTTCAACAAAAGTGGACTTTAAACATAGTCTTCTCCTTGAACAACCTCTCTACCTTCAACTCACGGAGGCACCATACATACCCTCCCAAGTGTTGAGCTTGAACCATTATCCATTGAGCTTGACCATACATATCAAGTTCAAGATTTGAGAGAAGTGGAAAGGAAGGATGACCTTCAAGAGGATTGCCCCTTTTACCCCAAGAAGGATCTTGTTCAAGTTAATTCTTCCATTGAAGAAGTAGAAGTTGAGGTTTTGCCTATGACCTTTAAGCACAATGCACTACAACCTCAAGCTCTACTTGAAGATGAGACCAACATAGTTGAGCATGAGATTGAGCCCTAAACTTTTTTAGACTCATAGCCAATCTCAAGTTCAACTTCAAAAGACCATGCAAAAATGGTCAACCCCTAGGTCCATCACTCTTTCTTGGGGTGAACAACAACATAAGGCTTACTTAGCCTTCTTGGATGAGTGATCCAATGCACTAAGTATAGTCTCACCACCCATTTCCAATAATAGAAGACTAGTACTTAGTGCATTAGGGGTAAGTTGGGGAACTGTTGTATAGAGGCACATGCACCATGAATATTTTTCAAAACATATTGCACACCTTCACTACCCCAATCATAAGGGGATATGATGCATGCATGCCTAGTATGAGCTTGAGCTAGGACCAATAAGAAAGGAGCATGACTTGGATGAAGCTTCAAGGAGCTTAGTTTAGGACATGTTCCATTTAATTGTATTCATTTGTCCATTTTTAGGCCTGTATAAGCACCCTTAAGTCATTAGGATTTTAGGAGTGTAGTTAGTTTTATTTTCGGCCTTGTATTTTGGCCTATAGGTTCTTTTTTATTTAGGAGGTGTAAATTAGTCTCTTTGTGGAGTGTGGTAATTAGTTTGGGCTGGTCCAAGAGAGTTTGGATGTGTAAGATCTTATTTCTACACCCCTAATTCCTCTTCACACCCTTCTAACCAACACATAAAGCATGTATGAGACATGTGGGCCCCCTTGTCCCCTTGATTCACTCCACATGTGATTTCTCACTCCTACATGGCTGATTTTTGTTGCTTCTTATTTGAATTTGAATTTTGGAAGTGCCATCTCATTTCCCTCCAAAATTCAAATTCAAACTAGAGGGAACATAAATCCATATTTTTTAAGGTCATGTTTGGATCTTTAGTTGGATTAAAATAGTGTTAATTGAGCACATGCTAAATTAACACTAAATTAAGCCAACTAACCCTTAATTAAGCATGTTAGACGTTCAACTTGGGATCATAAGCCCATGGTTCATGCTTTGCTGAGCATTCCATCCTTCATGTAGATTTTAACACTCATTTGAATGAAAATAATCTTTCTCTAAATTTGAGAGCTCTTTGTTCTTAGAAAGTATTCATGTTCTCTCCACTCTTGTGAGAGTCTGTCATGCTATTATCAAGGGTTCCTTCCCTTGTGGCTAGCTTCACCATGGCTTATCTCCTTCATTGAAGAAGTGGCGTCAATCTTCACCTCCATCTCCTAATCTTCCACCTCCATTTCTTCAACCTTGGAACCTCTATGAGTAAGGATCTTGGGTGCATTCTCTTCATCAAGGATTCTTCAAACTTTCCTTGGGGAGGGATGCATCAGGCTACACTATAGACCCCTCCTTACTCCCCCCACTCTTATGAGTGGCTTACTTAGCCTTCTTGGATGAGTGATCCAATGCACCAAGTATAGTCTCACCACCCATTTCCATTTATATGAGACTAGTACTTAGTGCATTAGGGGTAAGTTGGGGAACTATTGTGTGGAGGCACATACACCATGAATATTTTTCAAAATATAGTGCACACCGTCACTACCCGAATAATAAAGGGCTACATCATAGACCCCTTACTCCTCCCACTCTTATGAGTCTACACCTACTGACCACATTGCTTATCTTTCTACATGACTAGAAGAAGACGAAGAAAGACATTTAGATTTGAGGTTAAATTCTCCAAGGAGGAGGAGATAATTCAATCTCACCTAGCATGGACTCTTAGCTAGGAGGATTGGGAGAAGACATTACTAAGATAAAGCTTAGTGGAGATATTTTAGGCCATAGTCTTTGAAATTACTTGTAAATATTGTGTATTTTGTTTAGTAATTTTGGTTGTTGCATATAGCATTTTGAGGCCTTTGTATTTTGGCCTATTTTCCTTCTATGGTGGGCATGGGGTGCCATTAGTTATTTGTGTGGAGTGTATGTTAGAAAGTGGGCCTTTTTTATAAACAAGTGGACATGTGGTTTTTCACACCTCTCTAACATACACATGTGCATGAGTAGCATGTGGGACCCTCATGTTCCCTCCATGTGGTGCCTAACACATTTTCTCTCCCAGGAAGCATCTATTTGTCTCTTAATTCAAATTCAAATTTGAATTAAGGGAACTAGATCCACATTATTAGGATCTAGTGTCACATGAGGGAACATGGATCCATTAATCTAGGGACTTGTTTGGTTTTAGCTCTTAACTTCACACCCTCTAGCTAAGTTCACGCCAACCCCTCTCTTATGTCTATAAATAGCACTCACCACTCTCATGTAAGACAACTTTGATCATTTGAATTGAGTGTCTTGTTCTCTCTAACTTTGAGAGTTCTTTTATGGCTTTTATCAAGTGTTCCTTCCTTTGTGGAAAACTTCATTGAATCTTTGGCTTATCTCCTCTAGAGTGGTGCCTCCATGAATCCATTTCTACCTCTCAATCTTCATCTTCTTCAATCAAGAACCTCATAGAAACAAGATCATGGGAGGAGCAATCCAAGATTGCATCACCTCCTCAAATGCTATCAATTGATCAAACTCTTAAATATGCGCTCTTCAAGACTCTATCTATTGTTATTCAACATTACCCAAAGATGGAGATAGCATGCATGGATGTTTGCCATTACAATCCAAGAGTTTCAAATGTTGAAGCAATAACATCCACATCTATGTTTGTTAATAAGTCTTACTTGCTTATTTATCCATCCAAACTCATAGCAATTTCTAATTCTAAGGTTATAATTCATTGGTACAACTACCAATCTTATGAAAATTTTCCTAAAGGTGTACCAATATAGAGATGTGCTACTGACAAGATCATCTTATATACATTCTAAATGATTTTGATGATAACAAATAAGATTAAGATTGATCTTTTAACTTTTACAATGAACAATATATACATATGAAGGAACATCGTTATAATAAGATTAAGTCAATTACAACTTCTACCTACTCTTCGATTGTAGCAGCAATTGTAATCAACCTCAATATCATACAGTGGGTCAAATCTACAATTCATGCTCCCCAAACAACTTTCAAACATTCAGAATTCATGACACTCATAATTATATGATGCATCACAATATTTCACACCACAACGATCAACACCATTACAACTCGCACTATCCCTTCTTATCTTCCTCTTATATTGCATCATGTAGTCTAAATATCATATCTATAGTTGTACTAATGATATGAGGGCAGTACAAATTTTATTACAAATATAATATAATTATCTAAAACTTTTATGTTGATGTCTACATTTACTCACTATTTAATCATAAAATGAGTTATATAAATTATTTTTTAGTGATTACAACTCCAATGGAAAGATAACGTATAAGATACAACTTTCATGAAGAACATGAAACCCAATGAGGTCGTTTAGGTCATGCCGTAGGGCTTACAACACACAAACATATGTTTCGGGCACTAGATTAGACACTCAAATTCTAACTTACATAACTCGGTCAAATATTAACTTTTTTATATGATTCTTGAGGCTAAACTGTAGTCCAAATGTCTATTTTATAAAACAAAAAATAGAATGCAGTTTGGTTAACCACACAGAAAGATATTACAGAAATGCTAAGGTATGCTCATACAAAAATGTTCAGATAACAAGTATTCAACTTATATAAGGTTTCTAAAATATAATTATAACTCCAAACCCTCAAGTATTCTAATTTTATATCTCTTTTGTCTATTATCATTACACCTCATAATTTCACATTGATAATTATCAATTTTTCCATCAATCCCCTTAATGGAAGAAAACCTCCAACACCTAACAATTAATCCTTCTTACATAAAGAGCAATTCAAATAACAGAGTGTTTCCTCGATCATCACATTAATCGATCATATAATTAAAGTTCTTTATCGTTTAAAAATCAATAGCATTCATAGAAATAAACAAACCAATCAATCTCATAAAACAATGAAGATTTAATCCCTATGAAAACTTAGGGTTCAACTCCACTACCCTATTTCTTATATATGCAAATGCATAAGCTAATCTCACTCCTCCTTACAATCCAAAAAAATAAATTAATACAAACATCCCTTAACTATTCAAGGGCACCAAATGTATTGATTCCAGATTGTCATTTTTTCCCATAATTTAAATGCAAAGCTCCAACTAAATAAAACAATATATCCACACAATCATGTTTATTTTATCAACACTCGTTGCAGGTATTCATAACCCTTCAATGATAGATAATTACCCTTTGAAGCTTAGAGATCCATTTTCCCTACACATGTCACATGAGAGATAATTCCCCACTTCTCTTATCTCAAATGATGATCTTGTGTACGAATAGTGTGTCCTCAAGTTTTAAATAGTGTCTTCCTCAATATTCATCTTCCCCAACAACATTCCCTCGTGGTGGTGGTGTATGAAGCTTGTTGTAGGTGAAGCGTATCACAGAATTTTGATACTCGACCCTGAGCCCTACAGAAGAAGGTACAATGTGCTAGTTGAAGTTCTATGTGTGAGAAAGATAAAGGACCGCAATCTCTGCCCACTCGAATGATGATCCTGGTACTGAAGGGTGTGGCCTCAACTCCCCAATCTTCTGGAGAAACGTAAAACTGAAACGCACAATCACCTAACCACTCTGAATTACTCTACGTTAATAATTAGATTAGACTTTTTAACACTGGATCCAAACTTAACCTTCAAACTATCTCACTATTTACAACCACATTTATTTTATTTATTTATTTTATAAAATAAATTCTTAATTTATTTTAATAAGCATAAATATTAATTACATATTAATATAAATTACATATTTTTATTAATATTTTATTTTTCTAAAAAAAACGGATGTTAAAGGTTAAAATACCTATAGATTAATTAAATCTAATTTAAAGCTCCATTTTAATATAATTTAATTATAAAAAGGAAATAATTTCATTAGCACTTAACAGTATAAGAATTACTCTAAATAAATAAAAAAAGAAACACTATGAAGATGAGATCATACCTTGTCAACTTTATTAATACACGGAAGTGAAAATACACATCGGTCAGAAAATTAAACCAAACCCACTTTAGTTTTATTACATATACCAAATAACAAAAAAAAAAACAACAATAAAGCTTATACAGAATTAGAATTTAACCACGGAAATCTGCATGAACAACATTTTAATAAAACCCTCTTACATTAATACCGATTAGAAAATAATACCACAATCACACACTTAAAAAACTAGATGTTGTTTTCTCCTTGAAAGTGTTCTCCATCTAAGTTTTCTTCTTCTTCTTCTAAGTTTTGTTGATCTTCTGAGTTTTCTCCTCCAAAGAAATTCATCGGAGATAGAAAGATACCCCCGGTGGCCAAAGATAGCACAGTACCCATCGCTACATCTTTCAAAGCATCATAATCTTTTATCTCGTTAATAATCATAAGTAGTGACACTATGAATGCTTGGTCCACGTTGGGATAGACCAACACTTTGAAGCCCCCATTATTCATCATCTACCCCATAGAGCAAGATACAATCCATTTAAAAAAGGTAAATTTATGTGTATATATAAATATCAAACATATAATTGGATAATTTTATTTCAAAGTATCCGGTTGAATTGAAAGCTCTTTTCACGAAGATGATATACATGTAAAGTTTTACATGAATCTAAAATTGTTTACTAATTCATTAGCTAGGATCATAGTCAACTTAGATTCATCATTTTGTTTTAATTTCTCTAATTCAAAACCAAACATAAAATATTTGTTTCATTTGGATACTTTATGAAAGAAATTAAGAGATGAAAAATTGAAAAAATCATTGACCCGTAACGTCTATATCTGCCTATTTGTTAAAACATTTGCTTTTTAAATGATGTCTTTAAGAAGAATTGTATTATATCTATCTCTGTTTTTTTTTCTTTTTTTCTAGTTGCTTCGTTCTTTGTTTCTATTCTTTTGGAAAATATTACTATTTCCTTCAAACTAAAAAAAAGTATGTTGTGTAGATAAAATTGGACGTAACAGATTTCAAAATATATTAATATAAGTCATTTTATTACTAATGATATGTTAATTTTCACAAAATTTTGTCTATATTATTTATATAAAAGGAGCTTTTCATTTAAGTAGATTTTAATAATAAAATTATCCTATTAAAAAATCTTCGTCACTATATATAAAAAAATAAATAATTGCACAATACGTACCTTTGCAATAATTGTTGGAGATTCAGCAACATAAATAGTGCACGAGCTTTTATTTTTACGACCCATGACTCTAAAATCACACAAGCTTTTATCTTCTTTTTCTTTGCAACGAAGACATCTAATCTAATCATCGATCCACTTTGGATTATTGAAGATCTCTTCACTTCAAAGAGCAATTGGGAATCGCTATCACCCCTAAAAACTTTGCATCGCCCATGCAATGATGTATTCTACACAAATAGAAATTAAGATTCAGTAATTATACCCATTCTGTTAATGATTAACATTCCCTCCACTTCAAGTTATGAAATAAATTATGCATTAAATGTTATAAAAGTAAAGGGTTTGTTTTCAGTTTTGGTATTATATTCTGAGAGATTTTAAAATTGCGTTTGGTTATATTTTAATATTGTTTTGAATGTTTTTGAATTTTAAAATAATTTAAGTTAAAAAAGAAAAAAAATTAAAGTCATATATATATATATATACCTTTAATTTCTAATCAACTAATTATGGAACATATAAAAGACTATCGATATCTACACATAGGATCGATTCAAATAGCAATAAAACCCCTGTTTAGACTAGGTATGGACATGCCGTTACTAGCCATCCTCAGGGATAATAGACCTAAAGACTTTGAAAATCAAACCCTAGCCTTAATGGAAACCAACTTACATCAAGGCCCGGTATACATTAATAATTATCCTAATTATTCCATAGCATTAAAAAGTCTTCATGAAACAAATAATAATATAATTTTAACTATAAAAATTCTGGAAGAAAAATGGAATAACAGTTCTTTTCCGTTAACTATAGCATACAGATTATATTACAAAGCAATGAAAACTCAATTAGCCCCAGGAGCATTAATTATGTCACCTAAAGATGTCACTACCATGTTATTAGTAAATCCAGACAAGGTTAGTGCCACTGTTCCTAGAACATTAAGACATGAAGAAATAACTTCAGGATTAAAATGGAAATTAGATGAAATTCTTCCTCCAGAAAAATTAGACAATCCTGTTTTAAATAATATTATTGAATTCAGAGATGGGGCTGTAGAAGTAGCTTTTGCCCCGTTAAGAAGGTCACTATCATTTAGAAGTCCGCAGACCTCTTTTGCCACAGCAAGAAGGTCTATAGATAGATCAGGGTTCTCAATACCTAGGTCTTTGAATTATGTGGGAATTAGGTCAGATCCTACTATTCCCCAACCAGACTATGAAGAAACAGAAAACCAAAATAATTCACGCTTGAAATGCTTCTACAGCCCCATCTCTGATTTCAATAATATTATTTAAAACAGGATTGTCTAATTTTTCTGGAGGAAGAATTTCATCTAATTTCCATTTTAATCCTGAAGTTATTTCTTCATGTCTTAATGTTCTAGGAACAGTGGCACTAACCTTGTCTGGATTTACTAATAACATGAGTAAGATATCACTCGGGAGCTTGGGCAAACTAAAATAAGGTTTCTAGGTCATGAAATATATCAAGGGAAAATAACCCCTATAAATCGAAGTATTGAATTTGCAAATAAATTTCCTGATGAAATAATAAATAAGAATCAATTGCAAAGATTTTTGGGATGTATTAATTATGTAGCCCTAGAAATGGTAGATAAAATGGCTAATGAAGAAGATAAATTAGAATATTTATTAAAATTAAAAAAAAATAATGATAGAACAAGAAACAAATAAAGAATCAAAAGAAAAAGAAAAATTTACAGGATATAATTTTTCAGAAATATTAAAAATGGATTCTTTAAATAAACCTGTTACAATAAAAGATTTACAACAGGAAATAAACGAGTTAAAGCAAGAAGTAAAACAATTAAAATTAAAATTAGAAAACTTAACCGAACAATTTAATAACAATATTGGTACAACATCTAATTCTAATGAAGAAGACACAGAATTAATAAATCAAATAAAAATTCTACAACAGAAATGGCAAATAAAAATATCATTATCTATAGGAAATTCCTTTCATAAAAATTTTATTGCATTAGTTGATTCAGGAGCCGATTTAAATTGCATAAGAGAAGGGTTAATTCCTACACAATATTATGAAAAATCATTACAAAAATTATATACTGCCAATAATTCTAAATTAAAAGTCCAATATAAATTATCCAATGCTAATATCTGTAATAAAGGAAAATGTTTTAAAAATAGTTTTATTTTAACTAAGGATATTACCGAAGAAATAATTTTGGGTACTCCTTTTTTAACCCAAATATACCCTTTTGAAGTATCTACGAAAGGAATCAAACATAAAAATCATTTATTTGAATTTATTAACCCCATTAAATCAAAAGAAGTCTTAACCTTAAAAGACTTAACTGAAGAAAATTTTATTAATAAAATTGAAAATAAAAATGAGCAAATTCATAAATTACAATTGGAAATAAAATATCAAAAAATTGAAAAACAAATAAATGATACCTTAATAAAAAAGACTTTTGAAAATTTTCAAAAACAACTGGAAAAAGAAATTTGTGCTGAAATTCCCTCTACTTTTTGGGATAGAAAATATTTTACTATTAAATTACCATACGAAGAAGGATTTCATGAAAGTAATATACCTACTAAAGCAAAACCAGTACAAATGAATAAAGAAACTCTTAATTATTGTAGAAAAGAAATACAACAATTTTTAGATAAAAAATTAATTAGACCAAGTAAATCCCCATGGAGTTGTTCTGCATTTTATGTTATGAACGCCTCTGAAATCGAAAGAGGGGAACCAAGAATGGTAATTAATTATAAACCTCTTAATAATGTTCTGAAATGATTAAATCATTTTGGAATTTATTAATACATAAAACAATACTTAAGATTTCTTTTTTTAATAACACTGTAATTAATTTGAGCTCCTGCCCAAGCTCCCGAGTGATATCTTACTCATGTTATTAGTAAATCCAGACAAGGTTAGTGTCACTGTTCCTAGAACATTAAGACATGAAGAAATAACTTCAGGATTAAAATGGAAATTAGATGAAATTCTTCCTCCAGAAAAATTAGACAATCCTGTTTTAAATAATATTATTGAATTCAGATATGGGGCTGTAGAAGTAGCTTTTGCCCCGTTAAGAAGGTCACTATCATTTAGAAGTCCGCAGACCTCTTTTGCCACAGCAAGAAGGTCTATAGATAGATCAGGGTTCTCAATACCTAGGTCTTTGAATTATGTGGGAATTAGGTCAGATCCTACTATTCCCCAACCAGACTATGAAGAAACAGAAAACCAAAATAATTCACGCTTGAAATGGTATCAGAGCCTATTAAAAGAATTTTCGCTGAAAAATATATAAGTATGCTCTGTGGTTGCGACTAGATCGATCTTCCACATAAGAAAGTTTTCTTTATTTTCTGAAAAGGTTTGTTTTAGAATTCCTCCAAACCCTATTTCTGAAGCATCTGTTTCCACAATTATTTTAGCGTTAGGGTGAATAATTCCTAGACAGGGTAATGTTTTAACAAGGCCTTTTATTTCTTTAAAAATTTTTAGATGTTTCAAATGTTGTTCTATTGTATTGGAAAATATTAATACGTCATCTAGGTAGACGACAGCAAATTCGGAGTAAGGATTAAAAAGATTATTCATAATATTTTGAAATTCTGATGGAGCATTTTTAAGTCCCATAGGCATTACATTCCATTCATAATGCCCGAAAGGAACAGTAAAAGCAGTTTTATACTTATCTTCTTCCGCTACTTTAATTTGATAATAACCAGATTTTAAATCAAATTTAGAAAAAATTACTGCTTTATATAATCTTCAAATTAATGTATTAAAAACCGCTGAAAAAATATGGAAAACCTCTAAAGGAGAAATTATTAGCATAATTCCCCCCTTAGAAGAAGTAAAATTTCCTAATATTCAAAATCATGAAGTAATAGCTTCACCTTTTAAAATGATAAATGAAAACAGGGAAATTAATATTAAAGATATTCAAAATTTACACACTCAGATTAATTATACCAATCAAATGGTTCATATAATAGCCACCGAAGTAATTGATAAAGAATTACCTCCTAAAAAATTAGAAAGATCTTTAATTAAACCCTTTAAGTTTTCAGAAGAAGAATTAAAACATATAAAATTAGGAAAAGATTCCATGTTAGATGAAATAAATAAAAAATTGGATGCGTTAAAAATCAATAAAGTTAACACTATAATTATTCCCAATGAAGAAATAGGAGACATAAATAGAGAACAGTTTGATGATAATTTATTTAAAGTTAATAAATTAAGACGAAATTCTAGGAGTAGCTCTTCTTTAGGCCCTACCCCTAGACCCACTACTCGTAATTATTATAATAGGCCAACTCTCCCTGATATTCAGTTTGAAGAATGGGAGCTGGAGTCACCATCCTCTTTTGATGGCTCTAGTATTTATGAATGGAATATAGACGGCCTAACAGAAATGCAAATATTAAGAAAAACTAATGAAATGACCATGGCAGTCTCTGCCTATAGAACTAAACAAGATGCGGCTACTACAGTTAAGCTGCTGGTAACAGGGTTCACCGGTCAACTAAAAGGTTGGTGGGATCATTATCTCTCTGAAGAAGAAAGATTTAATATAATGAATAGTGTAAAACAAGAAGCCGATCAAATAATGCCTTTAATGGTAGAAACATTAATTTTAGCTATTATTCATAATTTCGTAGGAGATCCTCAATTATTTGACCAAAGAATATCGTTAATTCTTCATACAATTAGGTGTAAAACCCTAGGAGATTTTAGGTGGTACCACGATAATTTCATCACCTTAGTCTTAACTAGGCCTGATTGTAGGGAAGCATTTTGGAAAGAAAGATTTTTGGCTGGACTTCCTTCAACTTTTGCAGATAAGGTTAGAGAAAGTCTACCAAGATTATATAATGACATCCCCTTAAAAGACTTAACTTATGGAAGATTAAGTACAGGTACTAAATTAATAGGTTTAGAAATTTGCGATACCCTAAAATTACAAAACCAAATTAAAAGAAATCAAGAAATGGGAATAAAAGAATTAGGTAATTTTTGTAGTCAATACGGTTATGAAAAACCTATTCCTCCCTCAGAAAAAAGAAAAAGACAATTAAGAAGACAAAAGAACTTTAAAACATCCCAACCAGTTCAGAGAAGTAATTTTAAGAAATTCCCTAAAAAAGTAAATAAACCTAATAAGACAAATATAGTATGTTATAAATGTGGACGAATCGGTCATATGAAAAAAGACTGTAGAGTAAAAGAAAAAATAAAAGCTTTAAACATGAGTGAAGAATTAAAAGAACAGATAGCAAATCTATTAATATTGGAAGAAGAAACTTCAGAAGAAGAAGAATCATTAATAGAAAATAATGAATTAACTGAAAATTCAGATAGTGAAAATGAAGAAAACATTCACACATGTGAAAATTTAGATATGTGTAATTGTTCTTTTAAAATAAACATGATTAAAGCAGAAACTAAGTTAGCCCTAGAATATATATATATATATATATATATATATATATATATATATATATATTTATTTATAAGTAACTTCTAATATTTTCATTAAATATAACTTTCTCGTCTCTTTATTATGTGAATAAAAAATAAAAAGTTAAAATATTTGAATAGTACAATATATTAATGAATAAAACTTTGAAACTTTTAATAAATATAAGAATATTACATGTTCATATCTAGATATGGTGTTTAAATCCATAAAACAAACACTATCTAAGAGTTAATACTTCGTGCTGTAAAAGAGTTTTACATTGTTAATTATAATTATTTGTTTATATAACTTTTAAAATATTAATGATTAAAATTAACAAATTTATCATATAAAAAATTAAGAAAAGTATAATTAAATTTTAATATAAAACTTTTTTCGAATGCAGGGGACAAGTCTTTTTTCTGAAAAATTAAACATTATTGTTAAAAGACTTATAAATAGGACACGAAGAAACAGTAAAATTGAAAAGGCTTCAATAATTTTATCGTTATAGGTACGTACTAATAAATTTTATTTTATTTTTTTTGGTCTCATTTGACGCTCCATAAGCTGATGCTGTGGCTGTTTAAAAAAAAAAATTGGAAGTTTCGAAATAGCCATTATTAATTTAAATTCTAAAATTACATTTTCTGATAAATTTTAACCGTGAAAATCAATTAAATAAAAAATAAACTAAATATATGAAACTATATAAAATTCATCAAACTAAATACATTTCCAAAAATCAAACCACATAAACTAAACATGCCATCAAAATTCAGAATAATCAAATTAAAAAGTTCAGATCAATGCTCCAAGTTGTTGGGGAGTTAAACATGGTAACATGTACAACAATAGGTCACAAGTTCATATACAAGATAACATGAAATAACTTTCAACTCAAAACCTTAAGATATTAGATTATGAGTTTTTCTTAGTTATATATTACTTAACTTGTTAATTTCTTACCAATGTAAGATTTTAACTCACACTTGCACTCCATCACAAGTTTAAGCACATAATAACAAAATAAATTTTTTGAGAAAATTAAATGAATTAAGTTAAACTAACGGGATAAAACCAGTGAGTATAAGATATATTTTTAGTAGCAAACCTTCTTGTATAGATTGACGATGGATTTTTCTTCGTCATCATACAAAGTATCTTTTATGTAAAAGACACGTTTACCCTTGTCGTTGTAAGTGACACCTTCCTTTGTATTAATTTGTAGAGTGACAGAGTTAGGGGCACAATAGGAAGGGCTGATAACTGAGAATTGATTTGCCATTGCATGCATGTGTTGTGGTAGGAGAGAATGTTTTGGTGCAAAGGTTAATTTATAGAGAAAATTTTACGTAAATATATTGAGTGCTTGAAGAATAATGTATATATTTTTATATATTGAGTGTTTGGTTACGCATGCATTGACATTTTCGTACACGTTTTACCCTAGTGCAATGTTATTAATTTGCCCAATTGATCAACCATATTTTAATTAATACTTCGTCATTTAACTAACTATGTGAAAATTAGACACCAACTTTAATGGGTGTTTTTTCTTTATAGGCAATTTTAATAGATGCTAGCGGGTATTTTCAAGATCTTTAACTATAATTACAAAGTGTATACAAATTTGTCAAGTGAAAGATGATTTTTTCATAAAAAAAATTACTAAGATTTTCTTTTTAAATGAAACATGTAAGAATAATATGAGAAGTCAATTTTATTAGAATGAATTTCTCAAAGTACGTCTAGATGCTCTAATCATCATGTCAATCTTTTTATTTATATATATATATATATATATATATATATATATTTATATTCAATGCCAAATTGGCAACTGTATGCATAAAACTGCAGATTGACAACCAAATAATGGTGCAAACAGCAAAGCCAAAGATTCCGATGACTTTGGCATGGAAAATGTAAAAAGTTGCAACTTGCTACTATTTAGCTTGACTTTGTTTTTATATAGGGAAATGAAATCTCATAAAACCAGCCAAGGTGTAATCAAATTTTATCTAAGGAAAATCATTGGAATCTATTTTTATTTTTGGAAGAGTTATGGTCTTTGAAAAGATTTTTTGGGTAAGAATGATAAAATTACTAATCCTTGCGGATATCACTACAATTTTGACGAAAATGATTTAGTTTGACCAAATATGAATATAGGTATTATTTATTGTAGTAAACTAAGGTATGAGCACCGTATGAGTATGTAATTATGTTAGAAATAATAGTGGATTGGTATTAATCAATTATATTTTATCATTATCTGGCAATTTAAGATATGATGATAATCATATCTTATAATATCTTTATGATTATTTGAATGGGATGACAAATTTATAATCCCCCAGGGTAGGCAGAGACCCCTCAAATGGGCTTTTTATGATTGACTCAACCCATCACAGAGTCAATCTTACTATAATCTCATTCAAATAATCATAAAGATATTATAAGATATGATTATCATGATATCTTAAATTGCCAGATAATGATAAAATATAATTGATTAATACCAATCCACTATTATTTCCAACATTCTCCCACTTGGATGGTATTAATCAATAATACAAAGATAAATCATTAAGCTAGAATGACAATTATCGACAAATCTTATATTAATGAGAAATTTGAGCTACAAAATAATATCCGATAGGGATATATATCATAAATATTTCTCATAAAGTATATAGAATAATGTAGTTCAATAAAATGATACTACATGGTCTCAAGCATCCAAAAATGCTAAGAGATATGTTACTAAAATGATATTACTTCACACATATCTCATAAGAGAATTTTCAGACTCCCACTGATCTAAGACATCAAAACTTAACCAAACCATATGAGTTATAAAACTCTAAGGTTAAGTATTTGATCAGTGAATAAAAAAATGTTTAATTAATATAATTTATTTTTTTTACTTGAGTTCGAAAAATTATATAGGTGAGAAAGCATAATTTACATGCATCTAATTATTCATCATAGCCTAATAACATATGTAATTACATATAGGCTACATAAATGCTCTATAATATTTGACATTTAACTAATCTGAGTTTCAAAAAAGAGTGACTATGTAAGAATCCAAAGATAAGTAGGAAATCCATAAATTCCCTACTAAAACCACATAGACACCTAGTTTATATAAAATGATACTCAGATTATTGTGGCCACAAAATGTCAATTGAGCAAACACTTAGATAATTGGTCCAAACAAAAAAAATTCATAAGTACTTCAATAGTACAAAATTGTACTCAATAGGAGTACTATCATAATAAGCACTTTTTTACAAAGTAGAAAATCATACTCGATAGGAGTATTGCATCTACAATATACTTATAAAATTTTGACCAAACAAAATATGAAATTTTGGGTAAAGAAATGCACAATACTTAATTGCATACCAAAAGAATTAATATGCAATGCCCAACAAAAATGCTCTTAACATCCATTAAAGATGTCTATTAAGATACAATGAATTATGTATCTCAATTAAAATAGGACAAAATAAATAGTCAAGTCCTATAAAGTATGTCATATCACAATTAAATGTGCACAAGAATATATGACAATACAGATAGATAAGTCTCGAGACATGATACAAAATTATATACTTCTAAAATTTTGATCAATATTAAATTTGGGTAAAAGAGATGCACAATGCATAATTTTATGCCAAAAGGATTAATGTGCAGTACCCAACAGAATGACCTTAACATCAGTTAAAGATGTCTACAAAGATACAATGGATTTTATGTATCTCAATAAAAATAGGACAAAAATAAATAGAGAAGCCCTATAGAATATGTCATATCATAATTAAATGTGCACAAGATTATATGACAATAAAAAATATATAAGTTTCGAGAGATAATACAAGATTATATATACTCCCACTAATCCTTAATATACCAAAAAAATATTAGGATTATCATTAGGGTACACTAGTATTAAAAGTTCTAGTGATAGTGGGATGATGACTTTATAAGATAATAATAAAAGTGAATTAAAATTCACTATTATTCTACTTAAGGAATTAGAAAGTAGTAGAATAACAAATGATTAATGAGAGAAGTGGTTAAAATAACAAGAATATGAAACCTACAAATTCATCCATAAGAATAAATAATTCTCACAAATGGTTTCATAATTAACCACATATTAATCAATCTTTACAAAAATATTGACCCCTATGAGGATCTTGAAAAAATAATTACATGAGTGAGAAAATAGATCACTTGATAACTTTACGTAGAATATGAGATCATAAGCAAGTTCTCAAGTAATCATAAACAAAAATCAAATGCTACAATAAACAATATTTACATACACTTGAGAATAAAACATGATTACATGCAGCAGAAGAATGGGACATATTCTTGCATATATTAAGGATATAATAATAAATAGTCTCTAACTCTCATCACAATTTATAATGGACATAGGTTTATTTATATATCCCAAAATAAAGCCTCTAGCTTTTACGAGAATACCATTAACAATATTATAAAATATGGTATGGAGAAATTAATCTCTTAAAATTTGGGATTCCTATATTGTCCTTACAAGAATTTCATACTAATATTGCAAATCAATAGAGAGTTTGTTATACAAAAAAAATATTTTACAAGAGACCAATATAAAATCCTTAATATAGATCCCAACAATGTGATCACAAATAATGTGATAAGAAAAAGTAATTTTATCAAGAACATTTGTTTTTTCACATGTATGATTAATTGGACATTTAAGGTAAAAATCTTATATCACGACAATTTATTTTATAAGATATTAATTAAAATTCTAATATACAAAATCCTTCCACTTGACAAAGAAAAAATAAGTTGACATAACAAAAAAATACCCAGAGGGCTAAATAAAATTCAACTATTTCTTTATCAATATATATATATATATATATATATATATATAGAAAATTTGCACCACAAAAAATGCAACATTTTTTTTTGTTTTGAAGGAAAAATGTCCAATTAAAAGTTATAAGTCAATATGGAACAAAAGGAAATGAGAGTGTAAATTTTGGTTCCATATAAATATAACTAAACATGATCAAATGAGGGAAATAAACTGAACATTACAAAAATAGGGAAACATTATGTAATTCTAAAAGTTCAGTTAAAAGAGAATCCCTAAAGAAATTACAATGTACTATAACTTATATCAATAAAATCCTAATACCGATAGGGTATTAAAAAATCATTAACATAAGCCAAGAAAAATACATTGTATAACACCAAATTACATTAATAACAATACACCGATGGAGTATAGTTATCATCAATGCAATAAAAAAAATAATTATATCACAAAATTCACATAAATGCATCCAAAATAGTGAAACTATAATTATGTAAATGAAAAAAGAAATTATGCATATTGTCCAATAAATTTGCATAATTTTAATCATATATATTATATGACCAACATACAAAATTCACATTATTATACCAATGATAGACAAGTAATAATAATGCAAATTAATAAAGAAAATTATGCTCATAAGAGAAGGACAATTAAGATTGTGCATAATTAATAAAATAACCTAAAATGAATTTATAAATGATAATTCAATATTAAAGAGAGTACAGTATAATTGGAGAATACAAATACTGTAAAGAATTATCACAATGAAAACAGGTAAAAAATTCAAGATTATAATAGTAAAAAAAATAATTAATTTAACCTTGAATTAATCAAATTTTTTTTTATACTAAAAAATACCAATAATATAAAAATATTAAATAAATATGGTATTTTTGAAAAAATAAGAATATAAAAAATTAGCAACAACATTCAATGCTTTTGAGAATGAATTTAACACACGAATCATCATACATGATCGTATCAAAACGACAAAATTCTCCCTTGACCAAATTACAAAAATATGGGTATAAAAATGAGTCCATGCAACCCCATTAATACTTTCCAAAGTAAAAGTTAACACAAATATATTATGTTGCCCACACAAATGACTCATATTGGTCAAACATAACAAAAGAAAAACCATTAAGTAATTTTAAAAACAATTTACCCCATAATTATTTAAAAGAAAACTAGGTTTTAAAGGGGTAGCACTTAAAAAAAAGTTTCAATATATAATTTACCCATGTAAGAGTAAGGGAATGAAACTTTAACATGTTATTTTAACAATAACAAGTAGCGTAAACCCTCATTTTTTTTTTGTGAAAAAACTAATAGTGAACTATATTATAAAATTTCACTAATAACACAAAAAATCTTCAATTCAAATTTAATTTTCTAATAGAAAACAACCATAATTCTCTAATAGAAAACAACCATAATATGTATCTAATTTGGCTCCGATACCAATTGATGGAAATAAAAGGAAACCTTAAATCAGTAGATACAAGATTATAGTATGTATAGAGAATTAAATATAAAAGGATAGAGGAAAGAGAATTTGTGTACCTCAAATATATTGAATTGAAGTTCTTGATCTTCAAGAACAAAAAAAAACCCTAGGAATGATTATTGTAGAGATATGAGTTCAATAAGAACTCTTGAGGATTTTATTGAACTCAATACACATTCTCTAAAATAATCCCCTAGAATCATTCCTCAAGAGTTCTTGTTGAACTCATATCTCTACAATAATCATTCCTAGGGTTTTTTTGTTCTTGAAGATCAAGAACTTCAATTCAATATATTTGAGGTACACAAATTCTCTTTCCTCTATCCTTTTATATTTAATTCTCTATACATATTATAATCTTGTATCTACTGATTTAAGGTTTCCTTTTATTTCCATCAAATTATTCATCCCGTGTGTCTAAATTTGTATTTACCCTATTATAATTATAACAATTATAATAAGTTTAAAATTATTTATTTAATTAAAAATTTTAATTCTTAAACTTTAATTTATAATTTCTTGTTATTTATTATTCTTTATATGTTTTTAAATAAAAATATAATTAATAATTTAATATATAATTTATTTAATAATAAATAGGTAAATTAAAATTGTAAAACACAATATAACAATTATCGGCAGATACACCCTAACCCAAAAAAATTGATAGGATGGAGATATGAATTAAAATTTTATATTCACACCCATACCCATCTTGTTCCATTATCATCCTTATTTTTTAGTAGATTAACATTTGATTATGCAAAGAGAAAACAGTTTTCCATAGCGTTTAGTTAAGTGCGAAATAGATTAACAAATTTTATTATTTATTCAACCAAAATAAAATAAAAAACAATGAAAAAATATTGAAATTTATTTTTACTCAACAAAGGGTTTGGATGTTTTTATCTTCAAAATAAGTTTGCTACAAAACTTAGCTTAATTCTTTTTACTCGACGTAAAAATTATTTTTTATCTCCTCTAATCAAATTGAGGCTTAAAGCAAAATAATTTTACTTAGAAATAATCAAATATTATATATGTTTGTCTTCTTTTGAAAATATTTTATTTTACATTGCATGTTTTTATACTTTATAGTGGGATATGGTTAGAGTTTACTTTTGAATACATGCCTTTAGAATAATGTGATGGGTTCAATTTATATCTTTATTGTGCTTTAGGGTTCTAGGCATTGAGAAAGAAATTAACAATATCAATAACGTGGGTATATTTAGGATAGTTCTATAACCATATATAAAGGAAAGACATCCTTTTGTATACACATTTTGATGAATAAATTTATCCCTCAAATAATATAGTATAATCCTCCACTATTTTATATTTTTTTAACAACTATATCTATGAAATAATTGTACACTTTCTATAACTATATATATAAATATAAAGAGTGCATGTTAAATAAACAGTAAATTACATTAATATTTTTTCAAATTTAATATATTTACTTGTTGATCATGTATTTTTTTAAACATTATTTTCATATTAGTATAATGTTTGACTTTGAGAAAAGTGATAGTATAAAGTGAAACATATAATAAGTGTTTCTGAAATGTTTTAAAAAGTATTATTTTACACCCAACCCAAATATTTTTGTCTATTTTTTCTTTTATCTACGGAATGAAAAAAAGTTTATCTAAGGAACATATTATATACGAAAATTTCATAGACAATATCTTTCGGAAACTCCCTTAATTAGGTGTTCACCTTTTCTACCAAATATTTTTTTTACAGAAAATCTGTATGTAAAATCATAAAATTATTATCTACGGAATTTTCTTTTATCTATAAATTATTCTGTAAATAAAATATTTTTATCCATGAATCAAAATATGTAGATTATTCAGCTTTTTATTGCAGTAGAGTTACGTATATTTTTATAAAAGTATATGAGTGTTTTTGAAATTCTAATTAAAAATAAAAAACTATTTTGAAAATATTTTAACCAATGTAAAAAATATTACAGTTAGTTAATTAAAACTCTCTTTCTTCACTCACAAGCTATTGAAATTGCTATTCAACTTTCTACTTTTTATATTTTTGTACTATTTTATTTACTTTTCTCATTATTACTTTTCAAAATTACTGTTAATTAAAAAATCATTCAGTATTATTTTTACTCTTCAATTTGGTTTTTTTAAGTTTTATATAATAGTTTATAGTTTATTTTGGTTTAAATTAAATCTTTCTATTCAATTAGTGTTTATTTCCTCTTCAATTTTTTTTTTTATTTTAGACCCATCTTTTATTTATAAATTAAATAACGGTTAAACCAAACGAACCGTCTAATTTTAGGTTAAATCTACATATGACATTTTTGTTTCTCTATTTTTTTTTTTAAATTTTTTCCACGTAATCAAATATAGTAATTGTCCATTCTAATGTATTATAACGGCGGTTACCATAGAAAATAAGAACAAGAAGGACAACTATGGCGAATAGAAAATTTTTTCCTTTTTCGCGAAACAAATTAAGACTTGGGGCAACAACAGTTTAATTATTTTTAGATTAAAAACTAAACAAGGGAATAAATTTGACTAATTTTGTTTTTCAATTTTGCCTTTTTGTTTCAAAAACTTAACATAGAAAATATTTTTTTAATGTTTTATTATGGTATTTTAATAAATATGAACAAATGTTTTAATTAAGTTTAATTAATCTATTATATTATGTTAAATCCTAAATTTATTAATAAGTAAAATAAAAAATAAATAATTTTAATCATAATAACATACTAATTAAAGTCTTTTTAATTTTCAAATCTTCAAACAGTATTTAAACAAAAACAAAATTTATGGATATTTACCAATTGAGTAGGAAT
Source organism: Psophocarpus tetragonolobus (assembly GCA_037954015.1). Taxonomy (NCBI): domain Eukaryota; kingdom Viridiplantae; phylum Streptophyta; class Magnoliopsida; order Fabales; family Fabaceae; genus Psophocarpus; species Psophocarpus tetragonolobus. The sequence goes on from CM075691.1 coordinate 27,153,472, forward strand.
ATTAAAGTATTCTTCAAACTAAAAACAATTCTTAAAACTAATTTTCAAAAGTATAAATTACTTTTTGATTGAAAGTAGGAAAGAAAGAAAATTTATAGCTTTACCGTTTGAGTAGAAATATTAAACAAGGTGCGAAATTTACCATAATTTCTACTTTTTAATAACTTTAAGAAAATATAATATTTTTCATTATTTTTCATCTATCTCGCAATATCTATATAGACAAGGATAAAAATATCTTTATAAAAAGAATTTTAATTTTCTTTATTTTCTAGTTCTCTTCTACTTATTTTAATTCAAACATCTAACAATCTATTTATGCTTCACAGCATGTTTGGTTTCATGTCAAATATTAATCGGTAAAATTAATTGAATGTAATTGTAAATCATATATTAGTGTTAAACTTAAAAAAAAAAAACTTAAACATTTTAAAGATAGCATAAGTAAAGAAAAAAACCCTAATTTTCTTAAAAAAACACAAAAGCAAAACCCTAAATCTATGACAAAAGCATTGCTACGGTAGTGATGAGCAGAGAAAAAAGCAAAGAGCAAGAAAGAGAGTTGGAATAAGATTAGAAGCATTAAATCTAAATCGTTGCAATGGGTGAGAACAAGAAACGAAAGAGACACGGAAACAACAAACGGGGCAAGGAGGAGCAACAGATTCTTCCTTCGCCTTCCGTTAAGCGCACAAAATTGAAGGAACCCTCTTCTTTTCTGGACAAGGCACGCATACCCAAATGGCCAAAATGCAACATTTTATCAATTCATTATGTTTTTTTTTAGGGTTGATGAGAATGGTGTGTTTTGTTGCAGATGCGGGCGAGGTTGTCTGGTGGGCATTTCAGGATGATTAACGAGAAGCTCTACACTTGCACGTATGTTGTGTTGTGTTGTTTTTTCTTTTTTGCTTCATTCGCTTTTAATGGTTTTTTTTAAGGTCGTGTTAATACGATGTTAGTTTTTGTTACAAATTCATAACCTTTGATTTTGATGGGCCTTTAAATTTTGTCTAAGAGGGTCTAATTTAATTTGTTTAGTTGGTGTGTGAGTTATTGTAAATCATTTGCCAGTATCTTAGATTCCTACGGATAAACAAAGAACCCTTAAATTTGGACCATTGTATGCTTTGGGTTGTGTTTTGTTACTATTATGGATGAGTATGAGTGATGTTTTGATTGTTGAGTGATACATAATTTGGGGTTCTTTTCAGTGGGAAGGAGGCGCTAGATTATTTCCAAGAAGAGCCGTCGCTATTTGACTTGGTAAGGGTTGTTTAATTGACATTCCTTAAAGAAAATTTGTTTAATCTATCAGCATATGTATGCTTATTAACCTTGACAACCATGCTAGTAACTAATGGCCTAACCTTTGAAACAGAGAAGGTACACTTGGAATAATGGGAGAACATTAAACTGAAAAGTTATAGCAATTGTAGACTCCTGAAATTTAATGATTTGTGTTTTGTGGTGTAACCAACAAAAATAAAAGGGCAAATTGTACTCACGTTCCTCGAGGTTTATCGAAATTATACCTTGTACCCCTCCCAGTTTTGTTAAATAACCGCCATGGCGGTGTGGTGGTTTTTTTGCCTACTGCTTTACACAATTTGTGAAGAAATGTCCTTCATGGAGATGCCATGAGGTGCAATGATGTGTTTTTATAGCAGAATTTTGGCCTTCCAGTATGTTTCGTCATCCGCGATAACATTGACCCCTTCCTTTTGTGAAGTTTCGTCAACCTACCTCAGTCCATATAGTTGTATAAGAAATTAGGAGGAATATTTGTGATAATTGGAAGGGTACATTGTGTTATGAACTTGTATAGATTAGAAGAGGTTAGGATCAAAAAAGGGAAAATTTTCATTAAACCTTAGGGACTGAGTATAATTTTAAATGTAAGCCCCGTAGCCTGAATAAAGAAATTGGATTTGAAATTCCCTAAAAAACATACTTTTTAGGTCATGGTCATTTGTCTTGGTAGATTAGTGACTGAACTCTATAACCTCTTCTATATTACTCTTAACATGAAGTTTGTTTCAATTCTTCTGGCAGATTAGTGCATTCACTGACTTAGCATTAAGATGTAATGGTTTGAAAGCCCATTCATATTGTCAGTCTCAATTTGTTTTCATTTATCTGGCTAGTATCATGCAGGTTACAAATCACAAATGTCAAATTGGCCTGAACAGCCAGTTAATGTAATTATTAAGTGGTTGAAGAAACAGAGCCCTTCTTTTTCTGTTGCTGATTTTGGCTGTGGTGAGAAATTACTACTTGAATCTTATTGTTAACTATAACTTTTACCTGATACCCAAGTTCATGTTCATTGCTAATGCCATCATATTTCCATTCTAGGGGAAGCACTCATTGCTCAAAGTGTGAAGAATAAAGTCTTCTCTCTAGATCTTGTATCCAATGGTCCGAATGTAATTGCTTGTGACATGGCAAGTGTATGTTTTTCTTCTTGTAAAACTAATAGTAATGCATATTGAAAGATACTTTTTTTAGCATTGGAGAGTAGTAATCCTATTTGTCATCCTTGTCTTTATCAATCACAATAATCATGTAGAATGTCCGTTTATGTCTTCTTTTGCTGTCTATTTCACAAGAATTTATCATTTCCTTTATTCAAAAAATAAAAACACTGGCTTCTTTTTCTCATTAATTTTTTAGAATATAATGATTATGATATGCTGCTATGACTGGTAAGATGTTACATGACTAATGCAACTAGTCAAATAATATGGCTGACGTGAAAGGCTTAGATGTGTTTCTTGTGAGTGGAATTGTATTTACAATATTTGGACTTGAATCTTCAAATGTTTGACCAAACTCATTTGTTTAATTAAGTAAACAAACTCAAACTTGAACCTGTGATTTCTCCCTCTCCCTTTTCCCCAACTTTTAACCATTAGACTATCTTATCACTGTGTACTCAAATTTGATATTGAGTCAAATAATTAATTGAGTCTGGCCCAAGCTGACTCCTTGATATTCTAAAAGACAAGAACAATGCTGCTTTCTGCTGTTCTAGTTATATAAGTTTGGATGCTTTTGAGCCTGAAAACTTTACGGAAATTACTTATAGATAGTGGATCAGTGGTTCAACATATGGAAATTAACAGAAAGAATATTGGAATTTTTTGTTGAATATCCTCCTTCCAAAACTAGATCAATGGATATCCAGGATCAAGAGCAAGAATGATATACAATGTTGTCTTCCCTTAAATTCTGCTCCTCTGTTTATGGCAGGTTAGCTAACTTACTACCAACAGTTTTCCTATAGGATCTGCTCCTAACCAAAAATGCCTAAAAAACAAGGGCTAGCTTACATGATGCCTATCTGACAGTTTCCTTGTGTCAAATTCCATGTACCTGAATTTCAAAATATGTGAAGTACACCCCATACAGGAGAATAGTCTTAAAGCTTTTATCTGAACTCTTCATGATTATATTCCTAACTACTTACAAGTGTGCATACTCTTGTGAATTATTAGCAGACTCCTCTTGTCTCCACATCTGTTGACGTTGCCGTCTTCTGTCTTTCATTGATGGGAACCAACTACCAAAGTTACCTAGAAGAATCATACAGGGTGCTTAAGCCAGGGTTTGTTTTCTTCTGTTTGATTTTAACTTTTCAGACTGGACATTGCTCCCTTACTCAGTATCTGACTTTGTATAGTTTTTCTAAACAGTGGCTGGCTTTTGATAGCAGAAGTAAAGAGCAGGTTTGATCCAAACACTGGAGGAGCAGATCCTAAAAAGTTTTCAAATGTTATTTCTGAGCTAGGTTTCAACTCCGTGAAGCAGGTATGGATATGTTCATTTAATTACCACAGTAAAAAAGGAATTGGTTTGTTCTAACTGATATTTACTCTATGCAGGATTTCTCAAATAAAATGTTTATTTTGTTTTACTTCACAAAAAAGGTATGCTGCTGATTTTAGTGAATGTGATTTCATTTAGCTTTTTAGCTTTTGGGCCTGTTTGAGTTAGTTTCTCTAGAAGCAATTTTAGGAAAAGAAAATATAAAGAAAAAGTTAATAAAATTTCTTCATAAGTTTTTTTAAAAAATGTTACATTTTTTTTCAAGCTAATTTTAACTAATATATAAAAAGCTTTTTCATATGACTCTTGTAAAAGATGTGTGGCTTTTTTCATATAACTAATAAAACTTCTCATATTATTCAAGAAAACTTGTGAAAAATTGTTTTGACTTTTTTTTATATTTTTCTCCTGTAAAAGATCATCCAAACATGTCCTTTGTTGTTTATATTAAGAGTGTGTGCTGATCCTCATATCTGATTCAGCTTACTCTTGTGTAGGAAAAGCAAATTTCTAAGAAGGAAATTGAATGGCCAATGCTTAAACCATGTTTGTACAAGCGTAGATGAGATTATAACATTTTTTTCCTTTGTTGGGGTATTCAATGCCAACTGAATAAGACTTGAATCTTTTTTTTTTTCTTGCTGTAAAAAAGTTATAATTTTTTAAATTAGCATGGCTAGGAATTTACAAAAAAGTTATTGTAGTAATTGGTTTCTCGATCTCGTTTCTATTCTTTGAATTTAATTGCATAAGGGATGTTCGGTTTACGAATTTACAACTATGGATTATGAGTGTGTAATGTGTTTATGTTTTTCGTTATGAAATATCTCGGGTTTGTGTTTAATTTGTACGTTTAATAAACATTTTTTATTGGATTATCTTTAAGCCCTTGTAAGTTAATATTAACTGAATATAAACAACTAATAGTAAGTTGGGATGAGGTGATGTAAAATTCTTTATGATCCATTTTTTCATAAAATAACGTAGGTTTGTTTACTCATGGCTTTAACATTAAGCGAGGGATTAAAATTACGTTTGCCAAGTATAATTGGAGATTAAACCAATGTACCTGTCCTGGATATTCTTGCTATTACGGGTGAGCAAGGGCAAGGGTTCGGGCAGTTTGGGTTCATTTTGCTCAATCCAAACGAACTTGTTATTTTAAATTTTTCACTCGTTTGAGTTGGTTTGTGCAGTTCAGACTTTGATTTATTTATAATTTTTAGAATCAAACTAGATTAGGCAGTTGAATTGGGAACAAGACAAATTTTCGGTCTAAAGTTTTCAAATAACGGGGAAAGGAATGAATGACCTAGAACCAGATGAACCGGTCTAGAACCAGGAGAACTGGTCTAAATTGGTTAGTTTAGAGGTAAAATCCTTCTTAAATTTTTTTAAAAAGCAGGGAAAAAACAAAAAATTGAAAAAATAAGGGGTTTTTTTTAAATTTTAAGTACACAAAGTAAAAATGTTCATGAAGTCTAAATTTATGTACCTAAAACTTTACACTTATTAGTCTTTTACTAAGCTTTATCATTATTTAGAATCTAAATATCTATAAAGATTTATTTTAAACAATTTGTAACTTACTTTTTCTTTAGTATATTATTACATTAGTAAAAAAGAAATATTTTATTGAATTCGGTTCAATCTCAGTTCAACTTTTGAACTCTAATTTCATGTTTTTACTGGTTCAATAGTCAGTTTGATTTTGAAAACCTTGGTTCTATTACAATTTTTTTTATAAAAATTATTAACTTAAAAAAAATTGTTTTTAAAAATTAAAAAAAAAACTGTCATATTCTTAAAAAAAACTGTCATATTCTTAAAAAATGTTTTAGACTGAAAAAATAGAATTAGCTATATTTCAATTAAAGAATATGAATGTTAAACAAAATTACAAAATTAATATATCAAATACATGTTTTTCCATGTATAAGTATAATTTGTATGCATCTCCAATTGGTTAAAGAAGACGAATGTTTTTGCAATTGGTTAAAAAAAATTACAAAGTAATATATTAAATACATGTTGTTCTACAATTATATATATAATAGGTGGTTTGGGTTGGGTATCGATAGGTTGTAAAAACCAAACCTCAACCCGCCTATTCCAATCCATTAAAGTCATACGATGACCTGCTTTAACATGCCAATCTACCTGAAACCAATGGAATATCAAATTTTTAATGAATTTGTCAGATTGAATCATTTTAAGATTTTCTGTCCACCCTCTCCTATTTGCTATGGCAAAGCGTAGCAAATCCACCACTACTCGGGGGGGTGGAGGTTGTTTTTAGAATCATATTTTCAACAGATTACCAATACAATTTTTTTCTTTGGGAAGGGTTGGTGTTCAAAAGTTAAATATAAGGAGTAAAAGTTTACATATGCTGTGTATCTATAAAATATGATTGGAAATTGGGTTTTGTTTTTGTCCCAATAATTTTTTTCAACTTTTGGTTCTCTGTAGATTTTTATTTTGTTTTCGGTCCTTCTTGTTACTTATTTCTTCTTTAGTAATCTTGTGAGTGTTAAAATTTCCAAAACTGATCTGTAGCTGTTTTAGAAACCACCACTATTCATTTATAATTTTTATATTACAATTTTTTTATAATTAAAAATCACTAGAAATTGCTTTTCTGACATAAAAATCACTAGAAATTTCTAAACTTTAAAACTAAAGAAAAAAAAAAGACGAGCAATATTTAATGGTTTTACAAGTTATACATAAAAATAAAATGTGTCAATTTTTCTCTTTTCTCGTATTCAATCGTTAGTACACATTGAAAGTTGGAACTCAATCAATAATAAAAATAAAAAACAACACGAACCAAAAACAAAGTGAAATTTTTTATTGAGGTCCAAAAAGTTAACAAATTTATTGGAGATCAAAAACAAATTTCAACATATGTCGGACACAAAAACATATTTAAATCAAGATTTAAAATAAGTATATTTTTATAAGGAAATAAGTTGTAATATTTTATGTAAAGAGAAATAAATCAACAACCTAATTTCTAAATTACTAATCTTTCTTTCAAATAGTTCGTAACATGAAGAAATTATGAAAGTAGTCTAAAGTATTTACAATTGACGACTTATTAGCATTAAGAGAGGAGTTTGAATTTATTTTTTTTAATATATGAAGGTCTTTTTTTTAACTCATTTAATATATAAAGGTTTATGTAGCCTGATTTTTAATCTTTCAAAGATTTATATATTTTTTATACTTTCAGGATTATATAGGAGAGAGGGAAATACTTTAAAAAATAATTAATGGTTTATTTATAGGCTTGGCAAGAGGGTGAGGAAAGGGGTAGAAACAGGTTTGACCATTTCTATCCTAAAAATGCATGACAGGTTTAGGTATAAGTATTAGTGGGTATGGATTTTTTATACCCACCCTCTTTCACATCAAGTATTTTTTTATTGGTTATACACACGAGTAACTTTTATCATTATCAAACTCTTGTATGAAATTGTTAGCTCTTATTAGTTTACATATTTTTTTAGTAAAATTCTAAGTAGACTTAGTACAAACTCATTAGACTTTTGATGTATCGCTAAGTTAATGACTCCACAAATTAAAAAAGTTAGATAAAAATGATAGTAATTTTTATTGTTTTTTATGCGTTTAAGCTTTAACACACCTTCATTTAGTATGATGTTCATGAAATTAAATTATTGCACTCCAACAGCACCAAACCCTTGATTGAATGCTCTACCATTACAAATTCTTTGAAATTGTTAGCTCTTAGGAGTGATTGCTCTACCATTACAATCACTTTCGCGAGTTATTTTCTATTTATTATTATATAGAGTAAATGATGCTAAAAGATTTTTGCACTTCCTTTGATCTTTCTCCAAAGGTTCTAAGCAATGTTTTCAAAAATGGATCAGTCATTGAACCAGTAAAGACATAAGTTTAGGGTTCAAAGGTTGAATCGAGGTTGAACCAGATTCAATAAAATATTATACTAAGGAAAAAATAAGTTATATATGTTTTGTAGTACACAAATATAATATATCTTATCAAGTTTGAATGTTGTTGTCTTTATAATATTACAAAGAAGCAAAGTCTCACATTGTCTAAAATGACTCTTTGAGAGATATTTATATTCTAAATTATGATAAAGGCTTGTAAAGAGACTAGTAAGTGTGGAAAGTTTCACGTACATGGACTTTTAGACTTCATGAACATTTTCTCCTTTGTGCACCTAAAATTTAAAAATCCCTATTTTTTAATTTTTTGTGTTTTTTCCCTTCTTTTAAAAAAATAAAAATGGGTTTGAGCCCTAAACTGGCCGGTTCTGACCGGTTCTCCAGGTTCTAGGCTGGTTCATCCAGTTCCAAGTCGGTTCATTCCTCCCCCAGTTATTTAGAAACTTTGGACCGAACAGTGCTCTGATTCCCAGTTTAACCGATTGAACTGGCCAATCCGGTTTGGTTCTAAAAATCATGGTTCCAATCATCAAGAAATGGTTGATGGAGAGACAAAGAATGGAAGAGAGGCGCCACTTCTTGGAAGAAGATAAGCCAAATGAAAGTTTGTCACAAGGGAGTGAACCCTTGATAAACACCCAACTAGAAGAGTTTCCTCAAAAGAGAGGAAACCCAATGACACTTTACTATAGAAGAATGCTCTAAAGAGTCTTATATTAGTTCCAAATTCAAGTGTGTCAATACAAGAGAGTGAAATAGGTATATATAGGGGGAGAGAGAGCTTGGACCTGAACTTATAGGCGATGTGAAACTAGACTTAATTAGCTCTTAAAGCTTAATCAAGGTTTACGTTTCCTAATCAACATGTCTAAGCAAATCAAGGAGGAGGAGTGCCAAACCAAACCTAGGGGGTTGTGGAGAGGAATCCAATGTCCACAAGCTAAAAGCCCACCTACTACATACACTATAACTAAAGGCACCTTATGTTCTAACAAAGAAAAATGGCCAAAATACAAGACCTAAATCAAGGACTAAGGTCACACCCCCTATTACTAAAATTATTTACAAGCACATTAAGTCTAAGACTATGGCCTAAGGTCTTCAATGGAACTTCATCCTTGCCAAGTCTTCCTTTATTCTCCTAGCTTAGTTTCATGCTAGATGTGATTGCATCGGTCAACTTTTACGAGTTTACAAGTTAAGTTTATGGAGCTCCTAGGAGTCCATGTAGACTCTACAATTTAATAACCTTGTTTGTTATATTATTCTTTATAGTTTTAATTTACTTATTTATAACTAAATAAATTATATTAAGAAATTACTTATATTCTAATTTAAATAATGTATAAAACAATAAACAATGAGCTAAAAATAAAAGTTCAGTAATTAATTTTTTTAGTTAAATATATAATTTTTAGTTCATTATATAAGTATCATAATTGTAATAGACAAGTAGGATATAGACTAGTACTTACATTTAACATGTACTTAATTTAATGAGTTGAGTGATATTTGTAATCGTCAACCTTGGTAATACTTGTAATAAGGACGGAAAAAAAAGATACCTTAAGTTGTCATCGGTATTTATTCATGTAAAAAAAAACATTTAATCCTTGATGTGTTTATTGCTTCATAAAAAGTAATAAACCGTTGCATATTTTTAGATAAAGGATTTTAAGTCCAAACTCAGCGGTGCAGTTGCAGTTGATTGGGATAAACATAGGATAGAAATAGAGGCGTGAATAAAGTAACCAAAATAAATCCCTCTAACTTGAAATAATATATGAGTAACAACAACAAAAGTATAACATTAATAAATCATCACTCTCATAAAATAAGATACCAAAATTTTAACATGAAAAATACCTCAAAGCAAGGGTAAAAATCACAGGTCATCCAGACTAAAGAAATAACTTCACTATTATCAATAAAGAGTACAAAAGAGTCTCAATCAAGTGTCAAGATTAATGTCAACACCAACATCAAACAATAAAACAATAAAGCTTACAAATAGAGAATAGGGAAGATGAAAAACTCCAAAAATATTGTAGCTGTGCGAACTAAATATCTCTCAACTCCGACCTCGTTTTAACGATTTGAATGGTCAGAATAAAGAACCATATATTCCGAACCTGTAGTCCATAAATCCGCCCAATCCAATAGTGAACGAATCTGCAATGGTGAATTTACTGTTGCAGCTCTGTGTAAAAACGAGAATAACTTTCTCTCTTCTTTTCTTTCAAACAATTAGTGTATTTCTAATAGCAACAACAACCTTGGCCCGACTATACAAGGCCCAAACAGACCCAAAAGGATTCACAATCATCCAGCAGATTGGGATGGCTATATTCATTGATACATTTTTGTTTTTCTATTTAGATTTTCCAAATATTCTGTTATGATATCATTGTTGAGTTGTTCTGTAGTGATTGGTTCTGTTAGAATCATTCTGTTAGAGCTATCCTTAGTGCTATGTCAATAAAATAAGGAAAATCGTATCTATCTTCCTCAATTAGAATCTCTTTTCTCTATATTTCTAGAGGTATCTCTTCCTGGCCTCGAATACAGGAAATTCTCTTCTAATATCTCTAACATTATTGTGCTTTCATTGTGCCCTCCCTCTATGGCTGACAGTACTTGAACCCAAACTACTGCTCATGCCATCTCTTGCCTTGAAGAGGCCATTGCCTGCCTAACCCAAACCTGACCACCCTCATAGAGAACCAGAGCTCACTTCACTCCAAACTGGATGATATTCTTCACCATCTTCACACCCTTGACTTACGCTAAAGTAACCATGATTCTAAGCCTTTCTTGTTGGGATACAAGCCTGACATGAAACTTGAGATTCCGTATATTGACAACATTAACGCACCTGGGTGGATCTTCAAGATATCGCAATATTTTCACTATCACTCCACACCTGATGATGATTATCTTAGGGTCGCTTCTTTCTACATGGAATGCGCTGCTCTAAGCTGGTTCTAATGGATGTATAAGATCAATCAGCTTCCCTCTTGGCCCACTTTCAAGTGTTTGGTTTTTGCAATAGGTGGGTTGAGGTTTGGTTTTTCCAACTTGAATGGATTGCAATAGGTGGGTTGAGGTTTGGTTTTTCCAACCTATCGATACCTGACCCAAACCACCTATTATATATATAATTTTTTTTAACTTTATAATTAATAATAATTTTCTTGATTTTTCCAACTTGTTTCTAATGGATGTATAAGATAAACCTCAACCCACCTGATGACGATCATCTTAGGGTCACTTCTTTCTACATGGAATGCGCTACTCTGAGCTGGTTCTAATGGATGTATAAGAACAATCAGATTCCCTCTTGGCCCACTTTCCCCTATCCCAATATGAACAATCAGCTCAGAGCAACGCATTCAAGTGTTTGGTTTTTCCAACTTCTTCAACAAGGTCAATTGGTGCTCAAAGCTTTCAAGTGTGCTTTTGCTCATACCAAAATTGATTACCGCTGACACATCGTCTCTACCATCGATGTGGAAGCCGATTCTTCCAAGATCTAGGCTATGCTGAATTGGATGTATATCAAAGTAATATATCAAATACATGTTTTTCTATGTACGAGTATAATTTGTATGAATTATACTAATTATTTTAAGAAGATAAAAATCAAGAAAATTATTATTAATTATAAAGTTAAAAAAAATTATATATATAATAGGTGGTTTGGGTCGGGTATCGATAGGTTGCAAAAACCAAACCTCAACCCACCTATTGCAATCCATTCAAGTGTTTCTAATAGATGTATAAGAACAATCAGCTTCCCTCTTGACCTTGTTAGAAAGAAGTTGGCCCACTGTTTCTAATGGATGTATAAGATAAACCTCAACCCACCTGATGATGATCATCTTAGGGTCGCTTCTTTCTACATGTAATGCGCTGCCTCAACCCACCTATTGCAATCCATTCAAGTGTTTCTAATGGATGTATAAGAACAATCAACTCAGAGCAGCGCATTCAAGTGTTTGGTTTTTCCAACTTCTTCAACAAGGTCAATTAGTGCTCAAAGCTTTCAAGTGTGCTTTTGCTCATACCAAAATTGATTACCGCTGACACATCGTCTCTACCATCGATGTGGAAGCTGATTCTTCCAAGATCTAGGCTATTCTGAATTGGCCTATTCTTGCTTCTTTGAGGTCCCTGCGTGGCTTTTTGGGTTTGACTGGTTTTTATCGCAAGTTTATTAAGGATTACTCATAGATATCCTTTGATCAAACCTTTCACCATCCTGGACACCAAAATGGACATGACAGTTCAACCATTGCATCATATGGTTTTGGTTTAGTGGGATAGTCTTCCTCCTGAAGACAATACCTAGGAGGATTGGATTGAGTTACAGTCCAGTTATCACCTTGAGAACCAGGTGATGTTTCCAGAAAGGGAAGATGATAGAGCAACAACCTTTGCCTAGCTATAGAAGGCCCAACCAGACCCAAAAGGATTCACAATCATCCAACAGATTGGGATGACTACTTCCATTGATACGTTTGTTTGTCTATTAGATTTCTAAATATTCTATTATGATATCATTGTTGAGTTGTTTTGTAGTGATTGGTTCTATTAGAATCATTCTATTAGAGTTGGACTATATAATGCCTTAGTGCTATGTTAATAAAATAAGAAAAGTCATATTTATCTTCCTCAATTAGAATCTCTTTTCTCTCTATTTCTGGATTTATCTCTTCCTTGCCTTAGTGCTATGTTAATAAAATAAGGAAAGTCATATTTATCTTCCTCAATTAGAATCTCTTTTCTCTCTATTTCTGGATTTATCTCTTCCTTGCCTCAAATGCAGGAAATTCTCTTCTAATATCTCTAACAATTTCTCTGACTAATGAGTTTCTCTCTATCTACCCCTCTACTAAAGCACCTTCTGCCTTTAGGTTAAAAAGACATCAAATGGGCTTCTCATTTTTGGGCATTTTCTCCATATAGGAAGGGAGCCCAATGCCCAACAAATCTCCCCCTTACAACTATGTGGAGGGAATCGCAAACCGGATATCTCACAACAGACATCAAACTTTCCTCTAGGCAATGCTTTAGTCATCATATCAGCACCATTATCACCAATATGAACTTTAACCAACTCCAAAAACTTGCATCCAAAACATCACGTATCCAATGATTGACAAAACCCTAATCCGCTAGTTTTGCAAAAAATACAAAAGTTCCCCCTAATGTAACATAGGGCTAACCTAAGATCGAATCACAAGGAAACATATATCAAACAAAGATTGCTTCCATCTCTATGCTAGTTCTCATATCTTTTCTTTACGAATTAGCAAGAGGGGTTATATTTAGAAAATTTTGCAAGAAAGAAAACTGGAAATTTGAAGCAAACATGAACAAAAGTGCAGGAAATTAAAATTCGCAGGGAAACTAAAATTTGAAAAATAAGGAAATTGTAGAAAATGAGAGAAAGGAATTGCAGAAACTAAAAATAAGGAAAACAAAGACTGCAGAATTTAAACAACAAAAAATGGCAGAATTGAATAAGAATCAGAATTTAGAATTTTCTTCTACACGTAGCCCTTCATGCAACCAATCGATTACAAGAACATGCTAATTCTTGATCAAGAATCATGGATAAGGAAATAAAGATGCAAGGGAAGAATACAAACTCAGAGCCAATTGAGAACCGGAATTGAAAGTTGGAATTGGAGACTAAAAAATGAAACTGCAATAGAACTCCAAGAGAGAAAATCTTATCTCTTAAAAAATTCTCTAAAACTTTACAAAATTTGAAAACTAATAAGAGTGTATGGTCCCTCAACCCCCTGCAAACTTAATTAAATGACCTGATGTAGACCTTCTGGAATCAATGTCTCCAACTATATCTGAGTTTGAATAGCCCACCAAAATAGGTTTATCACCTCCCAAGCAAAACTTCTTATCAATAGTACCATGAAGATAACTCAAAATCCATTTCACAGCTCTCCAGTGCTCTTTACCTGAGTTTGACAAAAATCTATTAACTGTACCAACAACATGAGTAATATCAGGTCTCGTACACACCATTGCATACATCAAACTTGCCCCCTTCCCCCCCACAAATGAATAAGGAAGTCTCTCCATGCCTAATTTTTCAGCTTCATTTGAAGGAATCTATTTAAAACTCAGTTTAAAATGAGTCGCAAGAGGAGTGATCACAACCTTAGCTTTTTTCCATCTGAAATCTTTGCAACACCTTTTTAAATAGTGTCCCTATGACAGCCACAATTTCTTTTTCTCTCTGTCACAGATGATTCTTATACCAAGAATCTGCTTAGCAACTCCCCAGTCTTTCATAGCAAATGACTCGCCCAATTGCTTCTTCAACTTGTCAATCTTGGAAACATTTTTTCCAAAAATAACCATGTCATCAATATACAATAACAAGATAATAAATTAATCATTAAAAAACTTTATAACAAAGACACAATGATAAAAAGTATTCTTCTTATAGCCTTGCTCACACATGAAAGACTCAAACTTCTTATATGACTGCCTTGAAGCATTCTTTAAACCATATAGGCTCTTTCTCAACCTACACACATAGCATTCATTGCCTTTAACCTAAAAACCATCAGGTTGCTTCATATAGATCTCTTCCTCCAAATCACCATGAAGGAAAGTAGTTTTCACATCCATTTTTTCTACCTCTAAATCAAGAGTAATAGCCAAACTCAAAACCACTGTAATGGATGACATCTTCACCACAGGTGAGAAAATCTCATTGACATCAACACCCTTTCTTTGTATGAAGCCCTTCACCGCTAATTTGGCTTTATACCTTGGAGACACAAAATTATTCTCATGTTTCACCTTGAATATCTACCTGTTTTCTAATGCCCCTCTTGCCCTTAGGAAATCTCACCAAGTTATAAATGTGATTATCATGTAAGGATTTCATCTCATTTTGCATTTATCCAGCCACTGTTGCTTTTCTTCACTGTCAAAAGCCTCTTTAAAACACCCAGGTTCTCCACCATCATTCAAAATCACATATTCATCAAAAGAATACTTGGTAGATGGTTGTCTCTATCTGTTAGACCTCCTGAGTTGGACTTGAGAAGATTCAGGTGCATCATCAAGATTCTTATCAGGTGACCTCTCATGCTCCTTCTGGTCATCATCAACAGAAACATCTAATCCACCTCCAAGCTTCTGATCAACACCAATATCTTGTTGTTCACCATGTTCAACACTACCTTCAACATTATCCAGATCGTGAATAAGTGATTACATAGATCAATATCTGTCAGATTTCTATATTTTTCGGGTGTAGTCTTCTCCACCTTATCAATGTCCTCAATGGTTTGGTCTTGCAGGAACTGTATATCACGACTTCTAACAAGCTTTTTCTCAATAAGATCATAAAACTTAAAGCAAATTTATCCTCACCATAACCAATGAAGATGCATTGCTTTGTCTTCACATCCAACTTGGATCTTTCATCCCTTGGAATATGAACAAATGCCTTGCAATCGAAGACACACAAATGATCATAGCTCACATTCTTCTTAAACCAAATTTTATTTGCCACTTCACTGTTCAGAATAACAATAGAAGTGAAATTAATAACATGCAACATTGTTGCCTTATCCCAAAAATGCTTAGATAATTTACTGTCTGAGAGTATATATCTCACTCTCTCAAGCAGTGTCCTGCTCATCCTCTCTGTTAAACCATTCTGTTGAGGAGTTTTAGGAGTCTTCTCATCTGCAATGCCATGCTTCTTGTAATAAACACCCAAGGGTCCACAATACTTACACCATTGTCAATACGAATGTGTTTCAACTTCTTGCTTGACTCTATTTCAACCAAAGCATTAAATTATTTAAATTTCTCTATTACCTGGTCTTTTCTCTACAAGGTATAAACTCATAGCTTCCTGGAACAATCATCAATAAACATAACAAAATAAAGTGCATCATTAAAGGATTTTACCTTGAATGGACCACAAACATCAAAATGCACCAATTGCAACAACTCTGAATTCCTTGAGGGAGGATGCTTGTTGAAGGATACTCTAGTTTTCTTACTAGCCATGCAATGAGAAAATCTCTCAATTCTGCATTTTTTAGGCCTTGAAGAACATCCTTTTTAGCTAAGCAATTCAACCTTTTTTCACTTATATGGCTGAGCCTTCGGTGCCACAAATATGGCTCCATATCTACGACATTCACACTGTCTTTAGCAACCAAAAGCTTTTGTCCACTACTATTTAGAAATCTTCTCCCCTCTAACAACAACCAAGTTACCATTGGTGAGTTTCCACTTTCCAGAACCAAAGTGATTATCATAACCACCATTATAAAGCATTTGCACAAAGATTAAATTAAAATGAACATCAGAGGCATGTTTACCCATGTTGGTTTGTAGGCAAACGTCACCAACACCAATCACCTTAGACTCATCATGATGAAGACTCATCTTCTCCCTAAAATCTACTTCCATGAAGAGGCTAGATTAATGTTAAATGGAGTTTGGATAAGTGAGGAAATGGAATGATCACGCCACTCTTAAGGATGATAGATAAGTGAAGATACTTGCCACGAGGAGGGATCCTTAATAAAAGCTAAAACAACTCTCTCCTAAGGGAAAGAAGTTCATGGCTAAGGAGGAAGAGAACTCTCTCTCACACTCACTCAAGGCTCACACTCAAGCTAAAATGCTCAAATTATATTCAATGATCCAAAGATGATTACATGTAGGTGAGAGGTCTTATTTATAGGCTAGAAGAAGGGGTGGGTTAGGCTAACTAGACCATGAGTTAATCTAACCAAGATTATGCTAATTCTAGTTGAGTCATATCTAACCATGATTAGATAACTATGATCATGTATAACCAAGTAATGAATCTACCCCTAATCTAGTCTAGATACAAAAGGTGTAAATAGTAGAAACGGGTGGTAAAGAGTAGTCATGCCTGTAGTCATGCTTAGGGCATGACTAGGGAGTGTGGAACCTAGCAACTAGGAGGTAGGAATAGTAGTCATGCCTTAAGCATACTTAGAGGGGTACGCCCATCATGAGAGGGGTGAGCATAACACATGTTCATCTTCTCTAAAAGCTAGCCCATCTTAGCAAACTCTAGCATGATGGCTATAGTACCTTTTAGGAAAATAAAAGATGACCTAAAAATTAAGGGGATCACCTAAACACAATGGTTAAAAGGGAAGGTTGACTTTAGGAGCAACCTACTAAAAAGTCAAAGTCAACAAAATTAAAAAAAGTCTTAAATTCTAATTTATACAATGGGATAAAGCTTATTCATGTATCTTTCAAGGGTCTTGGGTCGGAATGTATCATATCATCATTACCCATCTTTAACACTCCAAAATCACCAAAAGAAGTGTAAGATATGAAGAACTCCTTCCTTGGTGTAACATGTGTAGTGTAGCACCACTATCAACAATCCATATGCTCTCATCTAATACAAGATTAACTAACTCATTGTCATTGAGATTGACAAGATCACCATAAATAGCGGTAGCAACACAATTATCATCATCATGATCCTTTTCTTTCTGATTACCTTTCTTGTCTCTATTCTCCTTTTTCCACAGAAAATAATATTTTTGTATGTGTCATGTCTTATGACAATAATGACACTCTAATTCTTGTATTTGGACTTGGACTTACTCCTGGTTTTCTCTCTACCACCCTTCAGTTCCTGTCTATGAGTTCTCCCCCTATTTTCAGTGACAAGTACTCTAGGTTGAGATGAAGAATCTTGTGCCTTCATTCTCATCTCTTCATTAAGAAACTCTTTGCCGCTTGCAAAGAAACAACACCATTAGAGGTCGAGTTTGTAATAAAAACCCAAAATGTCTCACAAGACTCAAGTAAATTATTCAGTAGCCATAGTCCCAAAACTTCATCATCAAATTTGATACCCATTTCGGATAACTGATCTAGGAGCCCTTGAAATTCATTCAATTGATCTAAAATAGAAGAGTTGTCCCTGTACTTCAAATTTATCAAACAGTTCAACAAATACAATTTATTATTCCCTGATTTAGAGGCATACAAGGACTCAATCTTCTCCCGCAACGCTCTCGCATGTGTCTTATTAGCAATGTGATTATAAACATTGTCTTCTACAAACTGCCAAATAAAACCACATACATGTTAGTGTTCAACATCCCAATCTTCTTCAGACATAGAATTTAACTTCCAAGTAGCGAAAATACGAATATGCATTTTCTTCACAAATAGAAATTCTTTCATATTGTGCTTCCACAAGTGATAATTGGTGTCATTCAAAGCAACCAATTTTATATTTGCCTCTACTATTCAAGCAAGTCAAATAATCTCAAAACCAAAGAGCTCTGATACCACTCTGATAGGGAAAAACACAGGATACAAACAGAGATGTGAACAAAGCAGAAAAAATAGATCCATCTAACTTGTAAGAATCTATGAGGAGAAATAACAAAAGTATAATACTAACAAATCACCACTCTCACAAAATAAGACACCAAGATTTTAACATGGAAAATCCCTCAAAGCAAGGGTAAAAACCATGGGTCGTGCAGACCAAAGAAATAACTCCACTATTATCAATAAAGAGTATAAAAGAGTCTCAATCAAGTGTTATGATCAATGTCAACACCAACATCAAACAATAAAGCTTACAAATAGATAACAAGGAAGATGAAAAACTCCAAAAACACTGCAGTTGTGCAAACTGAATATCTCCCAACTTACATATCATTTCAACGATCCGAACGATTAGAATGAAGAATCAATTTCCCGAACCATTTGTTCAAAAACCAGCTCGATTCAACGGTAAATGAATCTGCAGTAGCAAATTTAAGGTTGCAGCTCTGTGTAAAAACGGAAATAACTTTCTCTTATTTTCTCTCAAAGAATTGGTGTATTTCTCTGACTAGTGAACTTCTCTCTATCCACCCATCTACCGAAGCACCTTCTCTACTTAGGTTAAATAAAACATTAAGTGAGTTTCTCAATTTTTGGGCCTTTTCTACACATAAGAAAGGAGCCCAATACCCAACAGCAGTATAGGTTCTGAGGATTGTAGATGACCTTACGTTAAAAGGGGAATGAAATAAAGTGAGTGTGTGTGTTAAGAGTGAAATTTGATTGCACTTTATTGAACGTTAGTTACATGTGTTTTCTTTGTTTTTCATGTTAAGTTCCAAATTTATATGAAAGCTACAATGTATAATTTTCAGCTCAACATGGAAAAAGAATGTATAATCACATTATCGAGAAGTTTCCAAACACAGCACTTAAAATCTATATTATAAAAACCGGACCGGACCGTTCAGTTCAACTGGAAAACCAGTGAACCGCTCTAGTAACCAGTTTGATCTACCTGAAAATCGATGGAACAAAAAACTAATATTCAAACCGAAAACCAATCAAGAACTAATAAATCCGGTGAAAACTAATGGTTCAACCAGTTTGTAATTTTTTTTTTGAATTTTTTTTTATTTTGCTATATCCATCCCTCATTTTCATAAATCAACCAATTTTTAATTAAAAAATTAAGAAAACTTAGTAATATGAAAGTGTATTTAGTAAAATTATTTTTATCCTTTCATAATTACAACCTTTATACATTTTTTCTTTCATAATCTTAATTGTTATAGTACGTACATTAATAAAAAAAATATTATTTTATTAAAATCAGTTAACCGCTGATTCAATAATGGTTAAACCAATGAACCGTTAACCAATGTCTTCACTATTCGATCACTGATCCAATTTTAAAAATATAGCTTAAAATCTTGATTTTCAGAACCGAATCAGACCAGTCGATTGAACCGAAAACTGAAGCAGTGTCAAGTCCAAAGTTTTCAAATAATTGAGGGAGTAACAAATCGGCATGGAACCAGGAGAACTGGCCGGTTCAGGGGTTTTTAAGTAAGAAAAAAAACACAAAAATTGAAAGATAGGAGTTTTTAAATTTTAGGTGCATCATGAAGTCTAAGTTCAAGTACGTGTAACTTTTCACACTAACTAGTCTCTTTACCAAGCTTTTATCATAAGTTAGAATATAAATATCTCTTAAACAGTCATTTAGTTAATGTGGGACTTTGTCTCTTTATAATATTATAAAGACAACAACACTTAAACTTGATAAGATATATTATATTTGTATACTATAAATCATATGTAGCTTATTTAGTAAAAAAAATAATATTTTATTAAATCTAGTTCAACCCTGGTTCAACCTCGGTTCCACCTTTAAATCCTAAACACATGTCTTTACCTATCAATGACCAATACAATTTTGAAAACCGTGCTTAAAATATTCCAATGAGATTTTCAATTCGGAGTGTTTTCAAAAACAAGATTTCTATGTAACAGGTTGATACTAGAGTACTTCTAAAAACCAAGGGTTTGATTTTGTCTTTTAATTTTTTATAAGAATTTAAAAAATAGTTTTCAAAACTTGTTTTCTAAAAAAAGAAAACTTATTTATATAAATCTTTTTTTATACTTGTTTGGTAAAATATAAAAATAAAAAAAAAACTTCATATTTATAATATTGTTATTAATAAAAAGCAAAAAATAATATATTCTCTTGTATTGAGTTTTTAAAATAAAAATGCAAAACTGAAACAGAACTACTTACAAGTATTCTCTTTTTTTAGTTTTTAAAAATTAAAAAACCTCAACTTGTTTTGAAAACTATTTTAAAGAAAACACTAATCAAACAAATTTTTTAGTTTTTAAATACTAAAAAATAAAAACAATTTTATAAAATTGTTGTTAAACATACACTAAATATTAAAAAATAGGATTTTTGCAAAATATATTACTATTACCATTCTTGACATAGCAATAGTTCCAACAGCCTGCTGCTTGCTTCATAACATTTTGATATTCAAACAGCCTTTTTGAGCTTTAAATAGGACAAATACTGGCCAGTTTGTTTTTTCAACCAATTTTCCAGGTCACTATTAAAAATGAGCCAAAAACAAACAAGTACAGAAGAGATATGATATGAAGTTGTATTCAATGCATAACAAAAGCTAGCCCAAAAGACGTCCAGATGGAAGTTATAACTTAAAATCCAACCCTGGGAAGACTGTACAATTTAACAAAGAAATGTACAAACTGAGCCCTGCAAAGGCTAGATGATAGTACATTATTATTCAGTGTCTTCATCATCCTCGTCATCTTCAATGTTTCCAACGTCATCTCCAATGCCTTCAAGAAGTTTGTCAACATCCTCACCTAACTCCAGCAATCTAGCAGTAAGTCTATCCACCTTGCTCTGTTCTTGCCCTAGGCACACAAGCAGGTCATTCAGTTCACCTTCACTCTCCTTCAGAGCTTCTTCCCTTGCTTCAGCTTTTATTGCCTCCACATCTGGGAATGTCGAGGCTCCTCCACTCTTCAGTGCTTTCACCTGCTTCTCCAAATCTATGTTAGATTGCTCAAGACTATTGTAGGCATCAGAGAGACTCCGTAGATCAGCTTCCATCTTTTCAGCTAAATTCCTGTTCTTAGTTGCCTCAGATTCAAATTCTGCCTTTTCTGCCTTTAGCATCTCCAATCTTTTAGATGCTTCTTGGAGATCTCTACTGAGTACGTTTATTTGAACTTTATCTGAGCTCCCACCCACTCTTGGCTCAGATTGCAAATTACTACCTCCACTAGTCCTAGCCAGGTCTTCAGCCAAAGTAGCATTCCGTGAAAGGAGGTCCTGAAAAGATGAATGGAAAGAATAAAATGCACGCTAACATTTGCCAAACCTAGGATTCCACAGTGATGTTTGAACAGTTCAGACTCCATAACATATTCCTATTCTTGTGCCAGGTTCTTTGTCATATTCATGCCATTGACATGCCCTAAGGAGGCAAACAAAAATCGAACAAAATATACTAAAAGGACATGTATAATATACAAATAATGACAGCTTTGGCCTTTTTAGTATTAACAAATAATGGTAAACTAATGAAAAACCTAACATGCAGAATAAAAAATTTGTTGTGCATGTGACAGTTTAATGATATATTTTGAGACAGCTTTGGCCTCTTCTCCTACTTGGAACAGGTTTAAAAGCTTGAAGCAAGCCTTTAATGGAAGATTTTTCAGTTGCACAAAACCACGATTGGGCAAGTAATAAAGTGGTGGTAGCTCTTTTGAATAAATTTTAGCACAAAGAATGATAATAAACAGGTTCCAAATATTTATAGAACAACAACTTCAGTTCATGTAAAAGTTGTCCTGAGTCCTGACTCCATTAGTACTGAGGGAAACATAAAAGCTAGAAAGGGCAATACACTAAAACCAGAATAATACAGCGTATACAAAGCTTTCATTAAAGCTGAAGGAAACATAGATGAAAGACAACAATAGAGGATACACCTAAGACCAGTTAAAATCTTCATATTCATTTTTATATAGTTGGAACTCCTAACTGCCATATATGACGACAGACAGCACACAACAACAAACAGCACTCTTACTCAACACCTCCTTCTCTCTTTTTCGCGTATCTCTGGAGAACACAGGATTAGATTTGCAATTGGGAAGTCTGGGTTAAATGATTAGGATTATTTTGTCTTTTCAAATTAAAATAACAGAACGGAGCACGTTAAGAGAGTGCAAATGAAATGCAAAACCAGTTAGGGGGTACAAGTATAATAAGTAATAAACTGAGGGTGTCACAATGTAATTTGCTCAATTTATATTAACAATATAGTATAAATATTACTTGTCACTTACATACCAACATGGTTCATTGGTATAGTAGTATTATACACAACTAGAAAGACCTGGGTTTCGCTCAGGTTGGTGTAAAATTTTGCACTATTCATTTTTCGAAAATTTCCAGGGCATGTCATTGTAACCTCAAGCAGCATGCAAGACAGAAATGGGGCATTGTGCAACGCTCAGAAGCGGACGTGGGGCAGTATGCATAACATACACAGGACATCAGGTAGAACTTAATGTAAAAATAAAAGATGTTTCCAAGTTCCAACTGGACAAGTTGGAGCCCAGGTCGCCAGTTTTATCCTTGCTCAGAACCGAGTAGATGATGTCATTCCAGGTTATATGCATACCTGATCCAATAAAGTTTCCAGACTGGCTACAGATCCAGTCTCCAGTTCCACAAGTCAAACAGGTTGGTCAGGTTCCAGTTTAATAACACTGGAGTTTTGTGGCAGGTTACTTTCAACAGTGGTATAATATTTAAGCCAAAATAAATCAGTCATATAATCATGTACTATTAGTAAATAATGGGTTAAAGATTTATCATAATGGATTAAGGAACCATGGAAAATAAGCCTCATTTCTATAACAACCTGACAAGTATTAACAAATGACGTATCCCAGCAAACACTAAAAATATTGTTCTTTTTTTTTATCATGCATATACCATTTAAAACCCAACACCAGAATTTCACTCCAAGCAAATGATAATGCTAATGAAACACAATCATATTAATTACAGTAAAGACAGGTTTCTTAAAAGGAACAAATAAGTAAATATAATAATACCTGTATTTCAGAGCATTGCTTCTCAAGAAAAGCTTTCAGTCGCTTGATGTATTCACCATCACTTTCACCAAGCTTCTGCTCTAATTCTGCAGGAACCACTGCCACCTTGATTTTTGGACGACTAAAGACCTCCACAATTTGTTCCCTGATATCTGCCTCCAGTCTTTTGACAAGATTCACAAAATAAGAATCCAATATTGAAGAAAGAATAGGATGATCCATATTTTTCTGTTCAGACACGTCTTTGTTATCTGAATCTGCAATATCCTCCATGCTAGCTGCTGAAGATCTAGTGAATGATTTATGGTTGAGAGATGAGTCCACATTGACAAAGGCCAAACTTTTCTGCATCTCATCAAACTTCAAAAAGTACATACTAAGCCCAATTTTCTTACTCATCATATCAACAATGGCAAATGCATCATTTGCACTATCTGTGGATTTATTATAGATCACACATTCACCCAAGAGAACTGCTGCCAGACCCCTTGCGCATACTGTTTCTGACAAATTTGACAGCAGCTCAAGAAGATAAGTAAGGTGGGGACGAGCATCTAGGAAACAATGCACTGCACCTGGGCAATCAGCTAGCCAGGTAACCAGTAATTTTAAGATAATTTCATGAATACATGAGTTTTCTGGTGATCTAGATTTTCCATCTTTGCTTTTCATGGAAGAGGCAAGGGCTAAATATTTCACCATCCGATGCATTAGTGGCTCCGGAGCTCCTAATGATGGGAGAGGTGCCTCAATTTCAATTCGTAAAACCTGCAAACTTTTCTCATAAGATTTGTCTAAACACAACCAAATTTCTTACTTATTCTTTCGTTGATATCTATGTTGAAGGACTGTATACAAATGTGTACAAATGAAGAGTAAAATTGTCAGAGTATTGTCGAACAAAAAGTTGGCTTATAAAAGGAAACCTATGAATAATTAGGCTTGTCAATACGGTTAAATTTGATTTTAGTCTTCCAATTTTATTTTATTTTTTATTTTGGCTCTCAATTTTTTAAATTTATGGAAATTGTCTCTATCGCTACTTAATTATATGACATGCAGTGATCTACAGATATTGGTGACTACTCTCAGATGGTATGTAACATGACATACTTAGCTGTATGCCTAATCATTAGTAAGTGATGATAGAGATCATTTTAAAAAAAAATTAAAAGTAATGAGGACCAAAACCAACAAAAAAAGTGGATTAAACATATTTCACCAGAATTTATGTTAGAAACCATGGAAAAATATCATCTGTTCTGTTTGGGCTAACTTCTAAGGTCTAAAAAATGAAAACAAATACAAAATATATATATATATATATATATATATGATGTAAAAGAAAAATATGATAGAAAACATGCAATAATAAGATATGCCTTATAAAAGTTTTATACACCCAATGTTATAACTTCTGGGCACTGACATAGATGACATCACTGTGCAAATTGCCTATGATGGTTGACAAAAAATCTGCCACACCTTTCTGCAATGATCAGAGACCACGGTGCCACTATTTAACAACCTTGCATAATTTGAATGCGTCTCAAGCAAATCAGTACAAGATCATCATGTAACACCAGTACCCAATGGTACTTACATGCTCCACTTTGGGAAATTTCCATAATAAATTTTTAACTACATCAAATAAAATCTTCTTACATATCATGTATGTTCCAACTTATTTTTCTATTTAACCTTCACTTAACCTTTTTAATTTAATAACTATATTAATCTACAGTTATCCTGTAGACACAAGTTTTAGAGATAGATTTTTTGAAAGGAGTGTATACTAAAAGTAGTTATAGTATTCCTAGGGGGAACTGCAATTAGCAGCAAAAACAAAAACCTAACATATGATAAACAGATGCAACTACACATACAAGAAAAGGACCTTTGGCTCTGCATTGAAAAAAGTCTCCCTACAATGGCTGATTTGAAACTCGTCCCTTAGGCCCTAATGACTTTCTGAATGCGGTGAGTCCCTACCAGTTTGATGGCCAAAATTACTTGCAACGGGCCTAGTATATTCAGAGGGTTATCAAGGGACGGTTGCGATTGGACCACATCAAGGGGGTATGGGAGGACTCCAATCAAATGACCCTACATTTGCAATCTAGGACAACAAAGATTCCCTAATTATGACCTAGATGTGGCATTTTAGGGTTTCTAAAGTTAGAACTATATGTGTTATCCCTTTACCAAAGAAATATGGGATGACCTGAATAACACCTTTTCATTGAAAACGGATTTTGCTTCCTGCTATGATATTGAGAGTCGGGTGTTTAATTTAAAACAAGGCTCTCTTTGGGTATAAATTATCATGGGATCCTAAATTGATTATGAATAGAACTTGATTAGTATCAAGAATTGTCGATGTGTAAAGCAAATATTGTTGCGATGCCGAAGCTGTAAAAAGAGGAAGAATCTTTAAATTCCTACATGACCTGAATCATAACTATGATCCAATTAGGGTACAATTCTTGGGAAAAGAAAAATTGCCCCCATTATCAGAAATATTTTTCATTGGGCGGGGAGAAGAAACCCGGAGAGTTGTCATGGTTGATGGAGGAATCTCCAACTCAGGTTCTGCCATGGCAACAGGGAAGGGACCCACAAGGGATCAAACATCAGAGGAGGAACATCCACAGGAGGGAAATTCCATGCAAAGGGCAACCATGGAGACTATTGTACATACTACAAAAGGTCAAGGCACACTAAGGATATATGCTTGAAACTCCACGGGAAAGACAAGGTCCTTCAACACCAAGGTAACAATGAATAAACCTCACAAAGATGGGCACACCATACTACCTCAAAACAAGAAGAGACACACCCATCAACTGCTCCACCTTCACCTACTCCAGATATGAAAGCCTACAAAGATCAGCTTGATCACCTTAGAACAATGATTAAATTCATGAGTAAGCCCTCTGGCTCATGTACCTGTCCATGAAAGGTAAGATTTCTTTTAATACCATAAATCTTGTGTCTCAAGGGACTTGGATTCTTGATTCAGGAGCAACAAATCACATGACCCTTTTCCAGTATGCTTCAACTCATACCAAAACTATCAGATTTTTTGTATACAAACTTACTAAAGATTTGAACTGCTAAGTAACATTTTTCTCTTCTCACTGTGTCTTTCAGGACCTGAGGAAGACAATTATTGCTTGCTAAAGAGCAGAGTGAGTTGTACCTGTTGGATTAAAGGATCAGAATAATTCAATGCTCATAAGCCAACAAGCTACATCAACAACATGGGCATGCTCCCTAAGATGGCTTCATCATAAAAGACTTGGACATCCCCCTTCAGCCTATTAAAATCCTTGTTTCCTTGTTTGTTTACCAAAGAGTTTGCTGAGTCATTCAAATGTGGTGTTTGTCAATTGTCAAAGCACCACCGTGCATCCTATTCCATTAGCATAATAAAACTAACTCTCTATTTTCACTCTTATGTTTGGGGTCCTGTCTTAGAATCTATATCTAGAGCAAAATGGTTTGTTAATTTTATAATGATTGCACCCCGTGTCACATGGACATACATTATGAAAAGTAAATCTAAGGTCTATCAATTCTTTATTAATTTTTTCCATCTTGTGCAAAACCAATTTGGGAAATGTATTAAAAGGAATAGGTCAGATAATGAAAGTGAATATGTGAATCATGAGTTTTCCAATTTTTTATCTCATAATGGTATTTTTGTTTCCCAACGTAGTTCAAGTGTATATACTTTTAAAAATTGTCCTAAATTATTCAATAATTCATTTGAATTATGTTACTATTTTAGACCACAATGGTTATGAGTAGGTTAAGTGAAATTTTAGAATAACAAGTCTTGTCCCCCTTGGTGATGAGTAAAAATTTTAGAATATTATAAATATCTTGATTATATCAGAGTCAAAGTAATTAAGAAAATCATAGACTAAGATTGGTTTCCATATATCCATATACTTCATGATTATATCGAAGTCAAAGTAATTAAGAAATTAAGAAAATCATATACTTCATGATTTGTTTATTAATTAAGAAATTAAGAAAATAAATATCTTGATTATATCAGAGTCAAAGTAATTAAGAAAATCATATACTTCATGATTTGTTTCCATTTTTAATTAGGTTTAGGGGAATCATCTACTACTATAAACAGAACTTCCTTGTCTTATCCTGCTAGGAAAGGAGTAATAAAATAAATATCCTGAATTCTTGATTGTATAAGAGTAATTAAGAGAATCTTAGCTTATCGCTTATGATTGGTTCCATATATCCATATACTTCATGATTTATCTCCATTTTTAACTAGGTTTAGGAGAGTCATCTACTAGTATAAACACTACTTCCTTGTCTTTAGTAACACATCATTACATTGTCTTTCTAACTAATATATCTATTTTTATTGAGTTTTCCTTTTCCTTCATCTATGCCTATATCTTATAATTTTAACACAGTAAATTTTATTTCATTATAATATGATAGAGTGATAACTTTCTCTTCTTTAAATATTTAAAACTGAATGCAAACCACTTCATCAAAAAAAGAAAGTTCTTGAAAAAAGCCCCAAGTAGAAGCCAGTTGTAGGCCTGAGCCCTGAGGTAGACCCAAAAGGATAAATTTCTCTGTTCAGATATGGTAGAAACAGAATTAGGATTTATAGGAAAAAGTAAACTGATAGAAGACTAGAATTCTTTTCATGTTATAAAATTTAATATGCCATGATCATAATTCTTTTATAACTAACAGAAGTCTTGGGCATCAAACTAAAATGTCTAAAATGACTCAAGCTTCCCCACTGGACTCCAGTAGCACAGTAATTAAAGTTAAGAATACAATGAGGTGGGAATTGTTTGCATACCCTTTCCTTGCAGTGAAGATTGTCTTTCAATACATGAGATAGAACACTAGCAGCCCTGCCACAAACCTACATTTCAAACAAAATGTTAGCTAGATAGTTCACACAGTCACACACAATGATTAACCAATCTGAAAATATTGACTTCCATTGTACCAGTACAAAGATCAAAGGTCAAAGTTCATTAGTTATGTTGCCATCATTTCAGCTGGAATTAGCATGCCAAAATCAAAACAAATGTGGAATGAATATAAAACAAGCATTACAAACCTCAAGATCACCATCATTTTCTCCCAAAGTAAGACCATGTAGTAACATGCTGAAAGAGAAACAATTACAATTTTAAAGTTGATTGAAGAAAGCATCAACAAAAAAAAGCTGTCATAATTTAGGGCATGTGCATGTACAAGAAATTGTTATATAAAATCTAACATTAGCCACATTAAAAATATGTACAGTCATTAAAGAATCAACAGCAAAATAAACCTCCCAAAAGACATATTGACATCCTCTTCAAGGGGTGCATGGTTCATGGAATATGGCTGTGGAATTAGTGTAGATGCCAGCATTGATTGTCCATCAGCATTTTTCTGAAATAAATTATATAATAAATATAGTGACAAAGAATGTTTATGAAGACCAAAAGGAAAAAGAAAAGGCATGCATTTACCAACCTCACAAAAACTTTTAAAAACAAAATCAGCTGCAATGAACTCTTGCATGCTAGAAGTCCTCAAAATAATTCTAAGAATAGAGTTCAGAGCAGGTTCAACTTGTGGCTCTTCTCCAAGTAATTTGCTAGAAAGAACATCACAATTCTTCGATTCCCCAGCAATGAGATCACCAATACACCTCAATGCCTAACAAAGGATTAAGTTTAGCAGCATAACTAAAGCGCATCTTCACACTTGATGAATAGAAAAGGGTCTTACACAGGCTAACTAGTAATGCTAGAACCAATTAAAAAGAGGTTAGAACAAACAATCAAAAAGACAGTAATGCTATACAAATAATGGTGTTTTTAAAAATGTGTGCACATCAAAGTAAGTTGAACAATTGATAGCTTCACAAATCAATTACACTCCCGTGTTTAACTAATTTATGAAAAAAAATCTGGGGCAAAATGCTACACAGATCTGTAAGAGCATCTAATGTCATCCAAGAGCAAGGATTGTCCTTTCCATGTACTAGATGTCAGACTTAGTGTACACTGTACAGAACGAAAAATAAAAAGCTATTGCTTTTGTTATAGAGGCAAATTAAAAATATGTGCTGATTTTTAAAAGTTCAAGAAAAAAAGTTCACAATGCTACAGCAATGAAAATGTTATGACAGATTAGTAGACATGACAAGAGATGGCATTAGCATATGGATGCAATAGAGAGATAGTTGAGTCAAGCACCCACTGTGAAAAAGATGGTACAATCTCATGTGAGAGGGTTCGGGCATTTGTAGAGTTCAGAGAACAATAAACATATTAGATCGGATGGTGAGCAGCCAATAGTTTGAGGGAGAGAAAAACTGTAGGTAAAACCATTAATAAAGATTTAGATATAAATGGTTTGTCTACAAACATGTGTTTGGACATTAAGGCATCATTTGAATTGATGTATTTGACTCCACCTAGCCAGAAAAGGCTTTTGATGGTGACATGGTGATGGCATACAGGCAAAAAATTAATGCCTTATAATTTGTGATAATTTTGAAGAAATGGAACTTGAAGGGTAAACAAGGCAACCTAAACTATATAGCCACGTTAATGTTGATGAACGTGAAAAGAGAGAGAGGGAAAGGGGCGAAAGAATTCAGAGAAGAGAGAATTCCATGTATTTAGCCAAAGAACAAAGTAGATACAAATGCACTATATATAGAAGTGCATGGCTGAAAGATTGTAAAGCTAACTAACTATAACTGCACCCATAACAGAGAGGAGACAGAGAAAAAACTAATTCATAACAGAATCAGACAGCTATCAACTAACTTCTAACAAAATAAAGCAGTTAAACAACTAACCCAAGGCTGCTGCAGTTGTTAAACCGCAGCAAGCTATACAATACTCTAACACCCCCCTCCCCCTCAAACTCAAGGTGGTTGAGGCTTAATAGAAGGCTCAAAAACATTCAGTTTGCGCCTTAGGTAGCCGAATCTGGTAGGAGAGAGAGATTTCATAAGAACATCTGCCCACTAATCAACTGTTGGAATGTGGAGAACCCAGAGTTGTTTAGTAAGAACTTTATCCCTTACAAAAAGAAGACAGGGATCGCTTAATGCGAGCATGTAAAACCAGATTATGAGAAAGTACACAGCACTTTCATTGTCACAATATATAATAGGAGTAGGGACACAAACCCCTAACTCTATAAGAAGAGTTTGAATTCTTGAGATTTCAAGTGTAGTTTCAACTAGGCTCCTATATTCAGCTTCCGTACTAGATCGTGCAACTACTTGTTGCTTTCTGGACCACCAAGAAATTAGATTAGGACCAAAATAAATGGCTACCACGGAGGTGGATCTTCTGTCATCAATATTGAAGGCCCAGTCAGCATCACAGAGAGCTCTTATACAAAATTGTTGATCAGAAGAGGCAGCTTGCAGGTGCAGTCCATACAGGACAGTGCCTTTTAGGTATCTTAGGATTCTCTTTACAACAGCCCAATGAGTTTAAAGGGGATTAGACATGAACTGGCAGACTTTATTAACAGCAAAGCTAATCTCAGGTCTAGTAACTGTTAAGTATTGAAGGGTTCCAACTATAGATCTATAAAGTGTGGGGTCAGAGAACAAGTCAGATCCTAACTTAGTAAGTTTACAGTTGGAAGGCATGGGTGAAGAAATGGATCGTGCTTCAGCCACTTTTGTTTTCTGTAGGAGATCTCTGACATATTTACTTTGCATCAGAAGTAAGAATTGATCAGGGAGATGCTTGACTTAAATGCCAAGGAAGTAGTCTAGGTGACTAAGTTGTTTGAGAGAGAAACTAGCACATAATTTTGAGGTTAGTTTCTGGACTAAGGTCACAGAGCTGCCAATGATGGTGATGTCATCAACATAAACCAAAAGTACACAATCTTAGAGTTAGACTTATAAATGAACAAGGAGGGGTCACACTTGCTAGCAACAAACCCAAAGTTAAGAAGAGTAAATTGCAGCCTGAAATTTCAAACCATGTCTTGGGGCCTGTTAGAGACCATAGAGGGCATTGTTTAGTTTACAAACCAAAGAATGATTTGCAGCTTCAAAACCAGGAGGTTGAGACATGTAAACAGTTTCAGTTAACAACCCATTGAGGAAGACATTATTTGCATCACGCTGAAAGAGAGACCACTTGTAAGTAAGAGCCAGAGTAAGAATGAGTCTGATTGTCACAGGTTTGATGATAGGAGAGAAGGTTTCATTGAAGTCAAAACCAGCTATTTGATTAGCAACCAACCTAGCTTTATACGTGTTGATCGAACCATCAGCATTTTCCTTGATTCTGAAAACCCATTTGCAGCCAATAGATTTCCTATCTGATGGAAGAGAAACTAAGTCCCAAGTGTTATTTTTCAAAAGAGCCTCATATTCTAACTTCATGGCAGAAAGCCAAGTGGGATCTGTTTGACATTTTTTGGTTCACAATGAGTCGTCAGCAAAAGAGATGGGTGAACTTTGTACTGAAAAATTCCAGATTTGGATCTTGTTTGCATGGGATGAGTGTTTGGAGGTCTGGTGAGGACAGCTGGGATAGGTGCTGGTTTATATTCAGGTCCAGGAGTGAGAGTGTTGGTTCAGATTTAGAAGTAGGTTCAAGTGTTGTTTCAGGTTCAGGTGTAGGCTTAGATGCTTGTTCAGGTGTAGGTGCAGGCTCAGGTAGGTTAGATGGTAAATGATCAGCTTTAGGAGTTTCAGGTTGAGGGAGTGTTGTGACAATAGGAATGCCAGTAAGATGAAAATTATTTGGGCAGTCAAAGGACATTTTATCAGACAGCTGCTGAGATGGGAACAATTCAGTATAAGGAAACCTAGACTCATTGAAAATAACATTCTTGGAAATCAAAATTTTTCCAATGGAAGATAGACATTTGTACCCTTTATGAGAGTTAGAGTACCCTAGAAACACACATTCATGAGACCTGAAATGTAGTTTGCGACTGTTATAGGGTCTTAAAAAAGGAAAACATGCACAACCAAAGTTTCTTAGGAAAAAATAATCAGGTGTTTGTTTGAAAAGAACCTTAAAGGGTGACTCAAATTGAAGAACAGTAGAGGGCAATCTGTTTATAAGGTAAACAGCAATACTGAAGGCAAAATCCCAAAATTTCAAAGGCAACGAGGCATGTTTTTTTAGGAGGGTTATGCCAATTTCAGTGATGTATATGTGTTTTCTTTCAATAACCCCGTTTTGGTGATGCGTGTGTGGATATATATGAGGTGATGGTGAATACCACAACTGTTTAGAATGAGGTTAGAAGTCTGAATTCTCCTCCCCAATCTGTTTGTAGACACTTTATTTTGGAATCAAATTGGAGTTCAAGCATAGTTTTGAATTGCTTAAAAACAGAAAAGGTGTCAGCTTTGCTTTTAAGCAGATACAACAAAGTATATTTTGAAAAAGCATCAACAAATGTAACATAATAAAGAAAATCATATGCAGAAGGAATATGAGATGGACCCCACAAGTCGCTGTAAATTAATTCTACAGGAAAGGAATAAACTGCAGTAGAAATATTGGAAGGAAGAAGTCTATGAGATTTTCCAATAGCACAAGCATTACAAAAATTTGTGACAATTTTATTAGAAGTGGGAATATTAAAATGTTGTAGAACAAACTTTAAAACTGAAAAATTCGAATGTCCAATGCGAGCATGCCATAGATAACTTCCTTTTTGAACATTGTTTCCAGGATTACAACACAAGACAGAATTAGTAATGTTGGATTTTACATCAATAGTAAAACAAGTTGTAGAATTATTTGAAGAATTTAACAACTGCAGATTGGGGAAGGTGTAGAGACCATCAGGACCAGCTTTTCCTTGAAGTAGAACTTCATTGGAAACCTGAGATTTAACAAGACAGACATTAGGATGAAATTCAAAGAACACATGATTATCCCTGACAAACTTATTCACATTAATAAGATTTTTGGTGATGTGAGGGACATGAAGAAGTTTGTTTAGTGAGAGGGAACTGTGTGAGTCAATAGGGGATTTAAAATGAGAGGAACCAGCAGAGTTGATGAGCAAACCTTGACCATTGCCACTGAACATTTGATCCGGTCCTTCAAAAGATTCAAGTTGCTTAATATTTTGGGACTCTCCTATGACATGAAAAAAGGTGCCAGAACCTGGAATCCATGCAGTATTGGGCTGACACTGATCAGAAGAAGTTTTGGCTATCATAGCACTTGCAGTGAAGGCAGTATTGTTAATCTGAGAATTCGGATTGAGCCAGACATTGGAACGCTAAGGTGCAGTGTTATTAGGGTTAACCTGCGACGCTAGACTGGAATTGTTCATATTCTGAGAGAAGCAAGAATAGTCTGCACTGCCAGGGTCATGAAGAACCAGGGAGGAAGAGGGTTGATACTCTTGATCATATCGATAGTAACACCTTGCAGCAATGTGTCCAAACTTGAGGCACTTGACATTGAAAATTAGCAAAACCTACCTCCTCTACCACAAGTATTGTCACGGCGGCCACCATTAACACCACCACCACGATTGTTTTGGAAGCCACGATTGTAGCCCCCATGCAAACCACCGATAGAACCTTTCATATGCACGACATTAATGGACGGTAAATAAGAGACAACAGGTTTGTCATACTTTACCAAGCATGATTCATGGGCCAGCAAGAGAGCTTCAACTTCTTCAAGGGGTCGTGGCTTGAATTTGCTCTCAATAACTGTGATAACATCATCATATTCGAGAGGAAGACCTTCAAGAATTGCATCAACATGATCTTGAAGGGAGACGGGAGATCCAGCACTTGCGAGCTCATCACAAATCAACTTGATTCTCTGAAGGTAGGTTTGGAGATTTCGATCACCAAAGGTTTGCGATCGCAATTCAGACTTAAGTTGACGAACCCTAGCGCAAGTTTGGTTGTTGAAGTACTCTTGAATCTTGTCCCATACTTGATAAGAATGAACACACCCTAGCATTCGAGAGAGAATCGGCTTGGACAGTGTTGATTGAAGCCATGTGAGGAGGACTTGATCTTGTTGTTCCCAAACAGCAAATGCAGGATTTTCATTACCAGAATCGAGGTCTTCTACAGCCAGAAATCGAGATGGAATTGACAATGAACCTGTGAAGGCTATGCGACTTAATGATAGGTTCAATTTGTTGACGCCATAGCTAGAAATTGGTATCATCCAATTTTTCAGAAATTGAATTGGGAAATGTGGAAGCAGCAATGAATGAATTGCTTGAATTGGCCATTGAAAAAAAAAATCTAGGTTTGGGAAGAGAAAAGGCTTAGACCGTAGCGGCTCTGGATACCATGTTAATGTTGATGAACGTGAAAAGGGAGAGAGGGAAACAAAGAAGAGAGAATTCCATGTATTTAGCCAAAGAACAAAGTAGATACAAATGCACTATATATAGAAGTGCAGGGCTGAAAGATTGAAAAGCTAAGTAACTATAACTGTGTCCATAACAGAGAGGGAACAGAGAAAAAACTAATTCCTAACAGAATCAGACAGCTATCAACTAACTTCTAACAAAATAAAGCAATTATACAACTAACCCAGGGCTGCTGCAGTTTAACAACTGCAGCAAGCTATACAATACTCTAACAGCTGCAGCAAGCTATACAACTAACAAACTTGTACACACAGTTATGCACATCAAACAGATTCATCCACAATATGGAAAGTAAATCAGGAAAGATGACAACAAGAACAATCAATTAACACAATAGTTGAGTTTAAGCAGAAATGTTCTAGTTCAACTTGTTCTATAAGATTTGAGTTTAGTGGCAAAACAATTTATTTTAAGTCATGCTATCTTTTACTTGAGTTGAGTTTGCATACAATTAGTGGGTGAGAAATAAGGAAGCAATCTTACCGCACAGCGAACAGCAACAGGTGCCCATTGGCTTTCAACACTTAACATTAATAAATGATCCAACACCTTTTTCTACAACCAATTCCAAATAATCAGCAGAATAACATAAATAGATTGATGTTTTATGCAATCATCATGAAAGACATAACTCTTGACAAACCTGAATCAAGGTTCTCTTATTTGTCTGTTTATTCAGATCTTTCCCAGGATCAGCATCAGCACCTCCTTTTATTAACAAATTAATGGTTTCTAAAGCACTGAGTAGATTGACTGTCTACTGGCATGGTGTTTAGAACAATGACAAAAAAAGTTAGGTATAAAGGTTTAATGATAGCATAATAGAAAATAATAAAAAAGAAATAATCTAACCTTTTGTTGAGTAAAAGTATAACCACTTCCTCTCAGCTTCAAAATTGATATCAAGGTATCAAGTCCTATTGTCTCTCTTAGCAGTACCTAAATAGTACACAGTTGAAATCAATACCAGGATGAGAGCTTAGCAAACACAACAGAGACACATACCTGATTGGACGCATTACTACGAAGCAAATTATTCAATAATTCAAGACAGTCCTGCACAGTAACATGAATTAGTATCTAGACCAAATAATATTTAAAGTTCTATGCCGCTCATTAAAAATATGTTTGAGATATGAAAGCATTTGTCAACAATAATAAAAAGGAAATTTTAAATATCTAGTGTAAAATGAAGCAAAAATACAAATAAATCAGGGTAAATGGCTAAATAGAAGAATGAAATGACTACAAGCATTCTAGAGTGCATGTTGATTCATAACATAATAAATGGGGGGAAAAAACTAGATTCTAGAAGCCATGAACTCTCTATTTACATATATATATGTGTATATATATATATATATATATATATGTAAAGGTTCATAAATTCATACAGCTTAAAATTCGCATGGCCCAACCAGATCAAAACGGCTTAATGGATTTAATATCTTACACCATGCAGTTCACACACAAACTTATGAAGTTAAATAAACTACTGAAATCATGTATCACCTGTACAACCACACCGCCATCTGAACCTCCCTCCTCTTTAATGATACTGAAAATCTTCTCAAATGCACCTTCAAAGACAACGATTTTTTGAATCTCCTGCACTCATAAGCATTAATAGATTATAAATAACTCTATCACCAAATAAAAAGAATCTAAAATAGAAATTGAAGGGAGTGACCATTAGATCAAATAGGTTACCTCAGCTTCACGGGTCAGGTGAGTAAGAAGTAACAATGCTTCATTTCTTATTACCTGTAAGATAAACCTTAATCATTTTCTATGTCAATAACAGCAAGCAACAGCATTCTCAAACACAACTGGAAGATTCCAAGCTCTTGTCCGAAAAGGAAACAAATAGGCAAAACATTAATATTTCCCATGAAAAGCATGCAAGATTCTAAACAGATTGTCCCCAAATAATTATTAAAGTTTGATCGTCAAACACGAGTGCCCAAGTTTAAACAGGTATGTTTTGTTTATACATAAGATACACAACAATTTTAAAGTTACTATCAGTCCAAGATAATTTGTATTAAACATGTTACCAAAAATGAGAAAAGAAAAGATAAATTGTACCTCACGATCCATTAGCATGTCCATTAGCCGAGTTATACCACGGGGGATGGTTAATATAGCTTCCTGTAACCTGAAGAGGAATTTAGCAAGTGTGCTTTCCAAGCTAGATGATTTAATAGTTACATGATTCAAATAAAAATGGAAGCCATAAAACTAATACCGCTGAGGAGAATTACTGAGAAGAGCAGTCAATAGTTGCAGAGTGTAATATCGTACATAGAAATCATCCTCTGTCTGCGAAAGTACCACAAGGAAAAATTACTAAAAAATATTACCAGATATATGCATTACTCCACAAGCTAACGAAACCCCCAGCGACATAATTGAGTAAATTTCTTACCAGCAAACTTAGAAGAAGAGAGATACTTTCTGCTTCTCTAGAAAGCAAATCAGTGTTCATCAAAGCTGGCTGAACTTCATTGCTTGACTCTTTTGCATGACCGATAGGAGTCAATGCACTTACAAGAGTTTCTAGGGCACCACGAACCTGAATCGTTACAATTGATGTTTAATTCATAGTTAATAAATTTATTAAAAACAAAAGGCATGCTTCTCAGGGGAGGAATCCATATAAAAAACTCCATGGTAGCTACAAGGAAAAAATAGGTAACTGCACCATGGACATACTAACAAACAGGTTCCATTCATAAACGTAAACCAAAATCCTCACAATCTAACAGAACCTTATCCATTAAATAAATGGAATTAATAAAACCAACATGTGATACTCCAACATAGTAAGTCAATGGTTGTTGTTCTACATTGGAGATTTAGCATTTGTTTTAAAACAAAACTCCATGAAAGTAAATTAAAAGGTCTGTGCAGAAGAACATACTTTAAAATTAATGCAAGGCTGAATAAGATAAATAACTACCAGTCTATCACAATAAATTCCAATTTTTTAACAAGTTGCTTTGAAGTGTGAAACCCCAAGTTAAACATAGGAATTTCTGATATTAACTGTGTCAAGAAATTTCTATGCATATGAAAGATGAATGTAAAATGTGGGATAATATCAGTTCAGCACATGACAAGGTAAATGGGATTTAGCATGGTGAATTGGGTTATGAACCTAATAACTGAACCATTCATCAACACTCTGTTCACTAGCATAGTTTTTAAATTATTAATTTTCAATAACTAACTAGATTATCTGAATTCTGAAACCTTGATTAATGCATACAAAAGTACAAAAAGGCTAAATGAAAAGAAGATAGTTCTGTCACCATCTCAATATCATCACGTTCTTCCCTTAAGACGCTTAGCAATACAGGAAAGCCTGCAAAGGTGTATTAAACATGTTACAAAAAACGAGAAAAGAAAAGAAAAGATAACTTGTTAAGGATTAGATCTATATACCCATTGCCCCAAATGCTAATTGGGCAGCTTGACTTTCTGATACAATAGCCAGAAGCTCAGTAATAGCATTTCTTCTGTCCTCTGCTAGTTTGCCATTGCTTATCCGGTCAAGTAAGCCCTCAACATAGCTATCGAGCCAACCCAAATACCAGAATTATCAAATATGTCATAAGTAGAAGATAATCTATAATATTTGGGGTAAAGCCACAGTATGAAATTAGCAAGTTAGACTAAATCCCACATCAGAATGATCGAAAAATATAAAATAAACTTAAAAAAATTGGTTTCAACTATAATACTTAGCAACAATAAACTACACCATATCGAATGAACAATTAATAAATAGTAGATAATGACACTAAATAATCTTCAACAGTTCAACTATAGCTCTAGGTGAAATAGCAGGGTTCCAAAGAATAAGGCAGAGTGTTCAAGTACAACATAGGAAACAATTAGAATGAACCTCAAGAACATTAAAACCATTTTACCTATCTTCATTTGAAGAATTCTCATTCCCAAAAACAAGCCCAAAAACGCCCTGCACCAGAATTAAAAAATTAATTTACTTTTGACCACAAACTCAGATAAAATTAAATTAACAGGATATAATATCAAGCTACTTATTAATCCCTACCAAATGCAAGCACCAAGATTAATTTCAAAAATTAATTCCATCACTCAACACCAAATAACTGCGTAAAACTAAAATCATCACAAAACATTCTTCATTTCTCAACACGCCCAGCATTGAAACCTTCCAAAAACTTTACATCGAACCAGTTCAGAAACTAGTGCGGCTAGACCAATAATTGTTTAATTACGCAAATTCCTAGAATCAGTTATCACTAAACTACACATCCACGCAAAAAACAGACAAAACAAAGAACACACAAAATTACCTTGTACCCAGACACCAAATCCATTTTCATTGATCAGAGCGGTCCAGAATCCTTGAAAAAAGAGAGAGAGAAATAAGGAAAATCAAAGAATCATATTAATGTCGTGATTATGATTACAATTACGGAATTGAAAATTACGATGGAAGCATGAAAGTAAAGGATTGAGGGATTTTAAGTGGAGAGAGAACCCTAGCACTAGATTGTTAGAGCGGAACAAAAGCGATCCAATGAAAACGAAGATGAGAGAGCTTTGTTGACGAAACGAAGCGCTGAACAAAGAGTTACGAAAAAGCCACGAGAGAGAGAGAGAGAGAGAGAGTGTGTTTGGAGTTTTGACTGATTAGGAAGCTGACTAAGCATTGCCTTGCAAATTGCAATCATAGAGATATATAGAAGAGTGTTAGGATTAGGATTATAGCCATCACTGCGTTCAACTGCCAAAATGTTCATTAGTTTTGTGTTTTTTTATGAAAAACACTTATATATTAAGAAGTTTTAAGTCATTAATTACAACGTGATAATTTTGTTAATTTTATTATTAGTATTTTAAGAGTCACGTAACCAACTGATTGTAATTAATTTTTTAAATTATTTTGAAAAATTGGTTTTATTTTAAAGATTATTACATAATCAGAAGTAAATTTTTGTTATGTTACACTTATAAAAAATCACTTTTTTTAATTTTTCAGAAACATATGTTTTCTGTCTCTTCTGTCGCTAATTGGTTCTAATGTAAACGTTTTAGACTTTGATGGTTTTAAGTTTTTATGAAGGAAAGATTTTAGAAGAGTTAAGATTCGACAATAGTACTTTTATACATTTCAAAATTATAAACCAAAAAGCACTCCAAAAATAATGTTTAGCTAATTTAAAAAACAATAAAATTTTATTTTAAAAATTTTATTTCTATTTTTATTCAAGTTCATTGTTTGACATTACTAACTACCATCTGTCATCGATCATTCATCGTAACCTTCAATTGTCCATCAGAGGTCACCACCTTCAAATGTTGATTTTGAGGTGTAATTAGGAAACGGAAGTGTGAATATGTTTCGCATTTAACAATTAACATACAAGATTACATTTAATTGATTGACCAAATTGGGTCTTTCTTAAAAAATATTCACCTAAATGGACATGTTTTCAAAATATATTATCAAAGTGGTCTGATTTGAGGATTGACTAGGTCAAACCACAGTTTCCAGTTGTAGTTTGACTGTTACATAAGATTTTAGACATCGTAGATATGAAAGAGGTAAGTATTACTCCACATAAAACCATAATTACGTCATGCAGTTTAATGCCTGTTTTTTCTTTTTTTATCCCCTTAGACCGTAATTGAGTTATGCGTTTTTGTAGATGGATTCTTTTTTTCATTTCTTGAATAGCTAAAGAAGTTGTATTTGATAGTTCCTTATACATGATTCTTGGGAAGTTACTAATGAGCTGAAATGTAGTTGCATTTTTGCTTGTATTAGTCCTTTAAGAGTTGATGATTATTTTAAGACGCTTGCTTCCAATTACACAACAAATTATTGACAAAAATATTGATATGAAGATGACCAAAAGAAATATATCAACAACAAACACATGTGAAACCATTTTTTCCTTTAAGAGCACAAGGGTATGCCTACAACTATCCCACAAATTTGTGGATTTCCTAAGAATGACAAGTTTGAAACTGAATATTAAAGATACCACCACATGGAATTTTTCTTTGCAAATTGTTAAATGATAAATTGAGAAAAGTGAGTGTGTCAATTTTACCAAGTGTTTATGGTATCAGTCCAACTAATTGGTTTCTTGAAACATCCAAAGGTTCAAGGTTTTCATATCACCTAGGGACTGTGGGAGCTCACCTTGAAAGAAACTGTTTGAAAAATTAATTATTGAAACAACAATGCATCCTGCCATCTAAGGGAAGATCTTCCAATCAAGTGATTGGATGGAAAATTTTTTTGTTTTCCTGAATCAACTCAAGAAGTTGCATCTGACAATTCGTTATATATGATTCTTGGAAAGTTACTGATCAACTCAGGGAAAGAAAAAAAAAATTCTCCCCAAAAAAACTAAAAACCCAATTGCCATTTAAGGGGAGAAAAAAAAAGGCATTAAATCATAGGATGTAATTGCGGTTTTATGTAGAAGTAATAGTTGTCTTTTTGGCAGTTATGTGTCATTCATTCATGGTGTCTAAAATCTTACGTGAGAATCAAATCTCAGTTGGTAATTACAGTTTGACACACCTCAAAATAAACTTACTTTTGATAAATATTTTTGAAAACATAACCATTTCTTTAAATATTTTAAAAAAAAAAACCCAATTTTATCAACCACACATAGATTTGACAAAATCCTCATCAATTGTTTTATTAAAATTGTGTTTGTTCTTAAAACCTATTTTCTTTAAGAATGTTTTTCAACACGATTTTAAAGCATACTGCAAAAGTTTTGAAAACATAATTAAACCTCTCTTCTCTTCTTGTGTTTATTGTGCTTTTTAAACAACTAAGAATCATAGTTCCAAACATTAGATTTTTGGAATAGGTTTATGTTATTCCGAATAATACAGTTTAGGAATAACATGTACCTATTAGAAGGATTTTGTATCTTAGTTTCAAAAAATATATTTTTGGAATATGTATGTGTTATTTTGAAAAGACATTTTTGGAAAAGGAAAACTGGTTTTAAGGAGTGTATCTTTTTAAGTAGAAGTGGTATGAAATTAAAACATAAATTGAAGTTATGAGGTGTACTTAGAAAAATGGAAGTGTAAATAGTATTTTCTATTTAAGAATTAGCATAAAAGAATACCTTAAGTTTTAATTTTGGTCCATTATATTTTAGTATTTTTTTTTGGTACATTTAGTTTTAAAAGTTTTATTTTGATCATTTAAAAAATTATTCATGCAAGTTCGTCCACTTTCAATGTGAGATTTTACCTTTACAAACATTCTGTGCAACATCTACGATGTATAATAATATATATTTGTGTGTATAAATACGCACGTGTATACACATACACACACACACACATATATATATATATAACCACGGATCTACAAACTAAAAGGAGAGAATAGGAGAGATGCTATGCATGCAACAGTTGAACCGGATTTACGCGGCGGTAGTCCACACAATACCGGGTATCAAGAGCTCGGGGCGGTAGAACCTGCCAGTTAGAGCTCAGGTTTTCACAAATATGAATGAAGATGCAGCAGATAATAATACAAAATAGTTGTATTGATTGAGAGAATTACAAAGGTAGAGACACAGAGAGAGAGACTCGGTCTAAAATTCTAATCTCTCATCTTTCAGATTGATACAATTTATAGAATTTGAAAAGTTACTATTACAACAGTAAATTGTACTATTTCAACAGTAACTTAAA
Source organism: Psophocarpus tetragonolobus (assembly GCA_037954015.1). Taxonomy (NCBI): domain Eukaryota; kingdom Viridiplantae; phylum Streptophyta; class Magnoliopsida; order Fabales; family Fabaceae; genus Psophocarpus; species Psophocarpus tetragonolobus. Next base: position 27,195,906 of record CM075691.1, read on the forward strand.
ATTTCCGCTACAGTGTACAGTGTACAGTGACTGTCGGCTCCGCTACAGTGCTCGGAGATGAATAGTGACTTTCCACAAAATGCATGCGGGATTGGAGTTAGTCTTCGTCAGATTCCTCTATCTGGTAAAATGAACCGGAGGAAGAGGATAGAGACGGACTGTCTTCTTTCTTTATCTTGCCTTTGGACGAACTAGCTTCTGAGTCTGTCGAAAGGAGATTCAAGATTTGATGAAGATTTCTGGCCAAGGCTTCATCATCTGTGGATGCTGCAAGGCAGCTACAATCTTGGCCTTACGATTGAGGAACTGACAGGTCTCTGGGTCTACCGATTTGAGGCTTTTTGGGTTCTTCTGGAACCATAAAGTCACTCCATGAGTATTGGCGTGGGAGGCATTGAACTGATCCCACCACTTGACTGAAGCTTGCTTTCCTAATACCGGCAGCAGCTTGGGATTTGTGTTTTTCTGGTACTGATGGTGCCAGGCAAAAATCCAAGCGAGGGAAAATGTTGAGAAGAACCGAAGAGAGGGATGAAATGGGTTGTTTCCTTCTTTAATTCTTGCCTTGTATTGATTGAATCCTGCCTGGACATCTTCAGGAACGATAGATTGAATGGGTCCGAAGAAATCCCACCACTCAGCAAACCACTGAGGGAAGAAATATCGAACATTTTTCTTAAAATATATCAGCCAAGAATGCCGATGATTTTTATTTTGAAACCAAAATACATTGGTCCAAGCATGAACATAATCCTAGTATGTATAACCGATTGGGTCAAAAGGCTGGGAAAATTTTCTTACTTGGTTTGGTTTATTTTCAAAATCTTTAAAAGTTAAAACTTTTAAAATTTGCAATGTAGAATGAGTGATAACTTGGTTATCATTTTTGTCAAAATTGTGTTTTATTGAAACAGATTTAGAATCCACCAGAATAAATTCGTAAAATTTCCTAGTCTTATTGAGACTAAGAGGTTTAAACAAAAACGTTGGTGGAAAGATTTTTTCGCAAACTTTATTTGGGTTGGAATCCCAGAATTCGGGTTCCATTTGAATAGTCTGATAAAATCTTCCTTCTTTTGGCAGATAGGAAGAAGGTTGTTTTTAGGAAATTGGTTGAGGCTGCTCCACCAATTCTTTTGTATGCAAGGTTAGCTTTGATTGGGCTATTTCTGAAATAATTGATTTCAGGTTCTGATTCCAGAAGAGGTCATCAGATTCTTCTGAAAAGATTTGTTTCTAAGTTTTGGATGGAAGATTAGTAAGCCCATAATCTTGAAGGGCTTGAAGGACCGGAAGGGCCATCACATAGTCGGATGGTTTGGTTACTAGGGTAGAAGACCCCTTAGCTATTTGTGGGGTAGACGACCCCGTTTTGGTGATAGCCTGCTGAGTTGATGACTCAGTCTTAATGATAGCCTGCTGGGTTGATGACCCAGTCTGGGTAGATGACCCTTGATTTCCAGTCTGTGACAAGACTTGGATAGATGGAACATCCTCTATTGAGGAAGTGGATTGTTCCGCACAGGATGATCTCCGGGTTGATTTGCCACAGCCTCTGGAAGAGGCAACTTTCATCTCAATTTTGGGGGCATCTCACATTTGTCCGACCCTGAAGAAATTCACGAGTCAGATAGTCAGGAAGGGTGTTTGATGTACCTTTGATATATTCACTTTCGAAATAAAAAATACTTAGAATTGCTTGCCAATGGGCAAAAATTTGTTTTGATGCAAGATTTGTTACATCTTTTTGTAAAATTTCTTTGGCTGACTTACAATCAACCCGAACTAGAAAATTTTTATTTAGTAAATCAGATTGGAATTTTGATATGCAAAGAACAATAGCCAAAACCTCCTTTTTAATAGTGGAATAATTTTGTTGGGCTTTGTTCCAATGTTTTGAAGTGAATGCAATGCAATGCTCAGTATGATGCATGCGTTGTTTGAGGACACCACCATAACCTAGGTCAGAGGCATCGGTTTCAACAATCTTAAGGAGATTGGGATTAGGTAGATACAGACAGGGTAACACTTTTACCTGCTATTTGATTTGTTTTACAAGATTGGTGTGGATATCAGTCCATGGAGGGGGAGACTTTTTGAGTCTGTCATGAAGAGGTTTTGAAATGATACTGAGCTGAGGAAAGAAATCAGCGACATAATTTAGACAACCAGAAAATCTTTGAAGTTGTGATTTTTCTAAAATTTGATTGGGAAATTTGTCAGCAAACTCGATGATACGACAAATTGGTTTAATGGTTCCCTGAAAGATATAATGGCCAAGGAACTTGATTTTTGTCTGAAAAAGACAGATCTTAGTTTTGGAGACGGCCAGACCATTTCGTTTGATAACTTTGAAAAAGATTTCAAGATGTTTGAAATGTTGGTCGACAGATTTGGAGAATATAAGAACATCATCTATATAGACAATGCAGAAATTGGAGTAGGGATTGAAGATATCATTCATGATATTTTGAAACTCCGAAGGAGCATTTTTTAGACCAAAGGGCATTACGTTCCATTCGTACTGCCCAAAGGGAACAGTGAAGGCCGTCTTATAGCGATCACTGGGATTGATTTGGATTTGTCAGAATCCAGATTTCATATCGAATTTAGAAAAGATTTTAGCCGAATGTAATCGGGAAAGTAGATCTTTCTTGTTTGGAATTGGATACCTAATCCATTGAAGAGTTTGATTGAGAGGTTTGTAATTGATAACCAGTCTTAGGGCGTCTCGCTCACTTTCAGAGGCTTTGTTAACATAGAAAGCTACGCAAGACCAAGGGCTTTTGCTCTTTCTCATTAATCCTTTGGACAAAAGGTCCTTGATTTCATTTTGACAATGAGTGACAAGATCATGACTCATTTGGATTGGCCGAGCCTTAGTCGGGATTTGTCTATCCGTAAAATCCTTTTCGTAAGGAAGATTAACCATATGTTTTTTCCTATCCCAGAAAGCATTAGGAAGGTCAGAACAGATGGTAGATTGAAAATGATCAGAAAGATTCTTGATACGTTGTTTGATATGAGGAAGAGAGAGTTGACTCTCAATTTGTTTGAAGAAAATTTCTTCTTTTAGAAAATTGATTTGATTAAGTTTAAGATCAACTTGGTTGATGTTCCTATAGACAGGTTTTTCAAAGAATTTAAATACGATTGTCTTCCCTAAGTGTTGGGTGGATATTCCTACACTGGAAATATTGATTGGAAGATAGATTTGATGGATGGTGTTCCTAAGCTTACATCATTCTTAAGATTTTTAATCAGAAAGAAACGAAGTTTCTACCTGGATATTATCTTTTTGTATGATTGCCGAAGGAAGCTTATACTGGATTTCTAATTTAGATCCACTAGCAGTCCTAAGCCGTTCGGAAGTTTTATGGAAGTATTTGGTTGGAATAAGTCCTTCCAAAATACAGTTTGAATCTGCTCCGGTATCAAATAGAGCGATAGTTTTGAGAACGAAGTCATCGATAAGAATAGTAACATCAATATAGAATTTTTGGATGCTACACTGATTGATTAGGTTGTTGAAGAGAGTATCTTCACTTGATGAATTATGATCAGACTCATAATCCTGATTACAGTTTTCATGGTCATTTGGAACCATGTTATCAGATAGAGCTGCAGTTATTTGAGATATGATAGTCTCGTGCAACTGTGATTGAGTTTTGAGTTCTCGGACCTCAGATTTGAGAGAACGAATTTCAGCCTGGAGGTCCTGAATAGTGACTGGCTTGGCTGAAGATTTTTCCAATCGTTTGAGAGTTTGAGTAAGATCAAACTTGTTATTGACAAACCTATTATCTGAACGCGTAGTTTTGGGTTTAGAAAGGATTGCCTTTAATCTCTTAAGATACTCTTTCGTATCCTGAGGGTCTTGGATGGATTCTAAAGCATCAAGCAATAGATTTTGCTCATCATTGTAAATGACATTGATGAGGGGAGATTCAGAACCTTCGCTACTAGAGGAGGAAATATCATCGTCAGCTTGGATGTCGTCAGAAGATATCTTGACATTTTCATCTTCTTCTTCTGAGGAACTATCAGAAGAATTTATCAAAAGATTATTAAGTTGATCCTGGACAACAGGATCAAGATTGAGTTCACGAATCTTAGAGGAGACTCGACAAAATCTAGCTAAATGACCTTTTCGACCACATTTATAGCAGGTTCTAGTTTCTCTAGAAAGATTGGTATCCTTTTGAGGAGGATTAGTACTCCGTCGAGGAAGATTATGATCAGGAGGCCTACTGGGCTTGGAATTAAGATGACGAGTCTTGAACCTAGAGACTCTGCGATGAGGTTTACTCAGCTGGTGCTGAGAAGGTTTTCTATGTGTAGTCTTTCCCGGATTCTTAGAACAAGGAAGACCAAATTGTTGACAGAAATTTCCCAAATCTCTGCGATTCTGAGCCTTTTCTCTGGCTAATTGTTTTTGGATGTTGTCGTCCTGACAGATTTTAAGACCGACTTTTTGAACGTAAGCTATGATATTACCATAACTTAACTGATCATAAGGAATTTCTCCGTTAAACTAGGAACAGATTTTTTCCCTAAGTTTGTCTCCTAAGGATTTTGGGAGTCCATCTAGGAAGGTTTCTTTCCAAAAAGGTTGGTGACAGTCATCTCTAGTGTAGACTCGAGAAAGGAAGGTATCCCTATAATACCTAAAATTTCCTAAGGTTTTACACTTAAGAGTAGAGAGGAGATCTCCGGAACGATCTTTGTAGATAGAAGGATCTCCGATGAAATGTTTGACAATGGCCATGATTAAGGTATTAACGGCATCGGGAATAGGCTTCCCTTTGTCAGTAAGGATGTTTCCTTCAGCGTCCGTTTTGACTGCCGTAAAGATTTCATGTTTCTCATTATCGAAAACATAATTATCCCACCAGCCTTTGAGTTGGCCAGAAAAGCCAGCGGTCATGATTTCTACTATAGTCTCATCATTACTATCTAAAGCAGTCTGATATGCAGTGGAGACCATAGTCATATGTTGAAGAGTATTAAGAATGTTATACTCAATTTGACCATCTATGTTCCATTCATATATTTGATTAGCTTCCACTTGAGAGCCTTGCTAATGACAGGATCGATTTGAGGAACAAACTTACTGCTAGATGCAGCATTCTCAGACTCGGAACCTATGGAAAAAGCTCCTAACTTGTTAATCCTAAGAGATTGGTTCTTTTGGGAGACACTCCTAGTAATTGGTCCTAGCTTAACAGATCCCACTTGCGAAGAACTAGGGGTATCAAGGATAACAACAGAATTATCCTTAACTTTATTGGATTTTTCTAAGGCTTTGGTCCAATTTTGATGAATAAGCCTAAATTTATTTCTAGTCTCATTTGTCAGACTAAAAGGTTTGAACAAAGGTTTGGAAATGGAGGAGGTCTCATCGTCTTTAGTTCCTAAGGATGAGGCTTTTCCTACAAGGTTTTCTCCTAAAACTTGGAGGTATTTGTCGGTGTAATTGTTTTGTTCCATAAGGGCTTTAATATCTTGGGCTCCTACGGTTTCATCAGATTTGTGCTTAAAGGGTGAAGCTAAGTACTCATCCTCTAAACCTGGGATAAAATAACTGCTAGACGGAGGTAAGTCGAACTTAATGAGTTTACCATTCGTATAATGCCAGACAGTTATGGTATTAACAGAAACATCTTCTGTGATTGTAATAACCCAAGGAGGATAGATTTGGTTCCTATGAAGGTAGACATTTAACCAATCAAAGAAACAGACATGAGTTTGGACTTGATTAAGAAATTGATAAAAGGAATCAATAATTTTTTACCTACGGTCACCCTTAAAATTTCAAAGAAACCATTTCCTTTGAGAGGTCCAAGTCTCAGAGTAGAATTCCTTACGAAGGGTTGGTTTGTCTATGGTGTAACTATTCATAGTTGACCATACTGCATTTCAGATTGAGTAGAATGAATTTCTAAAGAAATTTCTTCCTCACTCCTACTATAGATATTTCGAGGGATAGAAGATGACTTATCTAACCCTTGAATATTAATTTCTGGAGTAATAATTCTGGGAATAGAACTCCAACTTGATTGGGAAGCTACTGAAAAGGATCTTCTGGCACTAGTATAGGTCGATCTTGAAGCTTCGGATCTTGAAGAGAAAGAATTTCTCCAATCAAAGATAATTTCTACCTTACCAGCCTCGGATTGTCTAATCTCCTGAAATTCAGGGGTTTGACGAGGAAGGGTTGGTATAGCTTTTTCGAGTTGCCAAGAGGTTGGTAACTCTACCTCATCCCATTTGATGAGTTTGGGAACGGCAACATTTGCTTTGGTCATTTTTGTGACAAACAAAGTTGTTTCCCGATCATTGGTTTTAAGGAGAACCCTTGAGTTACAAGTGTTCATGACCTTATATTGGATTCGATAGAGGAGAGCTGCAGGGATAGAACCTTCTTTCATGTTTAACCCATGCAGTCGAATGTTTAGAAACAATGAATCTAAGACATTTCGATATAAAAGACTCACCGTTTTGTTTGGAAAACAATTGAAATAAACAGGACCATGTCCTAGACTGGTTTCTACGGTTCCTATGAGGGAATCGTGAAAGTCATTGTGCCTAATATCGTGAAGGCACATGAGGATTGAGGCGTTAAGACCTTCCCTAACAAGGGGTTTGACAGCCACTTGAACACATCCTATATGGAGGTATTTGTACTTCCTACAATGTTCAGCTATGGATTGTTTGGTAAGAAGATGGAATTCCTCAACGGCTTGGGGATCCAAAGTGATATTGCTTTCAGCAGTCCTAATGATGTAGTGAGAACTACGGACATGTTTGGATTCAACAGGAATATAAAGTTCATCCTGAGGGATTTTAGGGATTTCCCAATTGTCGATTGCTTGATTGATATCCTCAAAGCAAACTTCTTCTTCGAAGATATTATTTTTAGGAGGTATTTCCTCCACAGATTGGACATGCTCAGTGAGTGGATTGCTAGAGGAATGACAAGAGGATTTGAGAGAGAAGCGTCGGGAGAGGGAGCGAAGAAACTGACTCATATTTTAATATCTTCTAGCATCATCGCCTTCATGTGGTTCCATAAGAAATTATTAATCTGGATCTAAATCTAAGTTAAACACAAAATTATCATCCAAAGGTATTCCGGATTCCAGGTTACAGACAAAACATTTTTTTTTTACCACAAAATATGAACAGAATCACAAGATTTACAAAACATCATCTCTTTCAAAATTACTTCATCAATGAAATAATTATTCATGGTAGAGACAGCCGGTAAAGGCACATAGGCAACATGGACTTACCGCCTCCCCTTGGGCCTTACTGCCAATCCAGCCCCAGGCCACATACCAGATACACACCATGAATCATTACTCAAAGAAGCCATAATAAGAAAAGAGATAGACAAAAGCTTACAACGAAAATATAAACATTAACAGAGAAGAAAAACAGAAAAGAGTTGGATTTATAAGGCGGTAATCCACGCAGTACTAGTTATCTGCGTCACACCTCATGAGTTTTTCAACCCGACAAGGCTTACAAAACCACAGTTTTCGAAAATCAAGGGCAAAAACCCAGGTTTTCAGAAGAAGATGAGAAATATTAACAGATAAATAGTCTGCATCCCCAGAACAGAATAGCATCAAATAATAATTTGAATGATAAAATTAAACTTAGATCCAGCATAATAAACTCCTATTTCACCATCAGGCTCTGATACCAGAAACCCACGGATCTACAAAATAAAAGGAGAGAATAGGAGAGATGCTATGCATGCAACAGTCTAACCGGATTTACGCGGTGGTAGTCCGCACAGTACCAGTTATCTGCGTCACACCTCATGAGTTTTTCAACACGACAAGGCTTAAAAAACCGCAGTTTTCGAAAATCAAGGGCAAGTACCTAGGTTTTCAGAAGAAATATCAACAGATAAAGAGTCTGCATCCCGAGAACAAAATAGCATTAAATCATAATTTGAATGATAAATATAAACTTAGATCTAGAACAATAAACTCCTATATTTTCTCCGAGTAGCTGTTAGATCCGTGGGTTTCTGGTATCAGAGCCTGATGGGGAAATAAGAGTTTATTGTTCTGGATCTAAGTTTAATTTATCATTCAAATTATGATTTAATGTTATTCTGTTCTGGGGATGCAGACTGTTTATCTGTTGTTATTTTTATTTTTTTCTGAAAACCTGGGTTTTTGCCCTTGATTTTCAAAAACTGCGGTTTTGTAAGCCTTGTCGGGTTGAAAAACTCATAAGGTGTGACGCAGATAACTGGTACTGTGCGGATTACCGCCTTGCAAATCCAGCTCTTTTCTAATTTTCTTCTGTTCTATTATTATTTCTATTTTGTTGTCCATCTCTTTTGTTATTATGGCTTCTTTGAGTAATGATTCATGGTGTGTATCTGGTATGTGGCCTGGGGCTGGATTGGCAGTAAGGCCCAAGGGGAGGCAGTAAGTCCATGTTGCCTATGTGTATTTACCAGCTGTCTCTACCATGAATAATTATTTCATTGATGAAGTAATTTTGAAAGAGATGATGTTTTGTAAATTTTGTGATTCTGTTCGTATTTTGTGGTAAAAAAAAAAGGTTTTGTGTGTAACCTGGAATCCGGAATACCTTTGGATGATAATTTTGTGTTTAACTTAGATTTAGATCCAGATTAATAATTTCTTATGGAACCACATGAAGGCGATAATGCTAGAAGATATTAAAATATGAGTCAGTTTCTTCGCTTCCTCTCCCGACGCTTCTCTCTCAAATCCTCTTCATCCTCTTCTCCTTCCTCTAGCAATCCGCTCACTGAGCATGTCCAATCTGTGGAGGAAATACCTCCTAAAAATAATATCTTCGAAGAAGTTTGCTTTGAGGATATCAATCAAGCAATCGACAATTAGGAAATCCCTAAAATCCCTCAGGATGAACTTTATATTCCTGATGAATCCAAACATGTCCGTAGTTCTCACTACATCATTAGGACTGCTGAAAACAATATCCCTTTGGATCCCCAAGCCGGTGAGGAATTCCATCTTCTTACCAAACAATCCATAGTTGAACATTCTAGGAAGTAAAAATACCTCCATATAGGATGTGTTCAAGTGGCTGTCAAACCCCTTGTTAGGGAAGGTCTTAACGCCTCAATCCTCATGTGTCTTTGCGATATTAGGCACAATGACTTTCACGATTCCCTCATAGGAACCGTAGAAACCAGTCTAGGACATGGTCCTGTTTATTTCAATTGTTTTCCAAACAAAACGGTGAGTCTTTTAGATCGAAATGTCTTAGATTCATTGTTTCTAAACATTCGACTGCATGGGTTAAACATGAAAGAAGGTTCTATCCCTGCAGCTCTCCTCTATCGAATCCAATATAAGGTCATGAACACTTGTAACTCAAGGGTTCTCCTTAAAACCAATGATCGGGAAACAACTTTGTTTGTCACGGATATGACGAAAGCAACTATTGCCGTTCCCAAACTCATCAAATGGGATGAGGTAGAGTTACCAACCTCTTGGCAACTCGAAAAAGCTACACCAACCCTTCCTCGTCAAACCCCTGAATTTCAGGACATTAGACAATCCAAGGCTGGTAAGGTAGAAATTATTTTTGATCGGAGAAATTCTTTCTCTTCACGATCCGAAGCTTCTAGATTGGCCTATACTAGTGCCAGAAGATCTTTTTCTATAGCTTCCCAATCAAATCGGAGTTCTATTCCCAGAATTATTACTCCAGAAATCAATCTTCAAGGGTTACATAACGCATCTTCTATCCCTAGAAATATCTACGGTAGGGCTGAGGAAGAAATCTCTTCAGAATTTCATTCTCCTACTCAATCTGAAATGCAGTATGGTCAACTATGAATAGTTACACCATAGACAAACCAACCCTTCGTAAGGAATTCTACTCTGAGACTTGGACCTCTCAGAGGAAATGGTTTCTTAGCAACTTTAAGGGTGACCATAGGTAAAAAATTATCGATTCTTTTTATGAATTTCTTAACAAAGTCCAAACTCATGTCTGTTTCTTTGATTGGTTAAATGTCTACCTTCATAGGAACCAAATCTATCATCCTTGGATTATTAGAATCACAGAAGACCTTTATGTTAATACCATAACTGTCTGGCACCGTAAGAATGGTAAACTCATTAAGTCTGACTTACCACCGTCTAGCAGTTATTTTATTCCAGACTTAGGGGATGAGTACTTAGCTTCACCCTTTAAGCACAAATCTGTTGAAATCATAGGAGCCCAAGATATTAAAATCCTGACGGAACAAAACAATTACACTAACAAATACCTCCAAGTTTTAGGAGAAAACCTTGTAGGAAAAGCCTCATCCTCAGGAACTAAAGATGATGAGACCTCCTCCATTTCCAAACCTTTGTTCAAACCTTTTAGTCTGACGAATGAGACTAGAAATAAATTTAGGCTTATTCATCAAAATTGGACCAAAGCCTTAGAAAAATCCAATCAAGTTAAGGATAATTCTGTAGTTATCCCTGATACCCCTAGTTCTTCACAGGTAGGATCTGTTAAGCTAGGACCAATTACTAGGAGTGTCTCCCAAAAGGACCAATCTCTTAGGATTAACAAGTTAAGAGCTTCTTCCATAGGTTCCGAGTCTGAGGATACTGTATCTAGCAGTAAGTCCGTTCCTCAAATCAATCCTGTCATTAGCAAGGCTCTTAACTGGAAGCAGCCTTCTAAACTCTACTACAATCGACCTACTGCTCCTGATCTTCTCCTTGAGGAAAAGAATGATCAAAGTCTGCGATCTTTCAACGCTAATCAAATCTATGAATGGAACATAGATGGTCAAACTGAGTATAACATTCCTAATACTCTTCAACATATGACTATGGTCTCCACTGCATATCAGACTGCTTTAGATAGCACTGATGAGACTATAGTAGAAATTCTGACCGCTGGCTTTTCCGGCCAACTCAAAGGCTGGTGGGATAAATATGTTTCCGATAATGAGAAACATGAAATCTTTACGGAAGTCAAAACGGATGCTGAAGGAAACGTCCTTACTGACAAAGGGAAGCCTATTCCCGACGCTGTTAATACCTTAATCATGGTCATTGTCAAACATTTTATTGGAGATCCTTCTATCTACAAAGATCGTTCCGGAGATCTCCTCTCTACTCTTAAGTGTAAAACCTTAGGAAATTTTAGGTATTATAGGGATACCTTCCTTTCTCGAGTCTACACTAGAGATGACTGTCACCAACCTTTTTGGAAAGAAACCTTCTTAGCTGGACTCCCAAAATCCTTAGGAGACAAAGTTAGGGAAAAAATTTGTTCCCAGTTTAACGGAGAAATCCCTTATGATTAGTTAAGTTATGGTAATATCATAGCTTACATTCAAAAGGTCGCTCTTAAAATCTGTCAGGATGACAACATCCAAAAACAATTAGTCAGAGAAAAGGCTCAGAATCGCAGAGATTTGGGAAATTTTTGCCAACAATTCGGTCTTCCTTGTTCTAAGAATCCGGGAAAGACTACACATAGAAAACCTTCTCAGCACCAGCTGAGTAAACCTCATCGCAAAGTCTCTAGGTTCAAGACTCATCATCTTAATTCCTAGCCCAGTAGGCCTCCGGATCATAATCTTCCTCGACGGAGTACTAATCCTCCTCAAAAGGATACCAATCTTTCTAGATAAACTAGAACTTGCTATAAGTGTGGTCGCAAAGGTCACTTAGCTAGATTTTTTCGAGTCTCCTCTAAGATTCGTGAACTCAATCTTGATCCTATTGTCCAGGATCAACTTAATAATCTTTTGATAAATTCTTCTGATAATTCCTCAGAAGAAGAAGATGAAAATGTCAAGATATCTTCTGACGACATCCAAGCCGACGATGATCTTTCCTCCTCTAGTAGCGAAAGTTTTGAATCTCCACTCGTCAATGTCATTCACAATTATGAGCAAAATCTATTGCTTGACACTCTAGAATCCATCCAAGACCCTTAGGATAGGAAAGAGTATCTTGAGAGATTAAAGGCAATCCTTTCTAAACCCAAACCTACGCATTCAGATAATAGGTTTGTCAATAACAAGTTTGATCTTACTCAAACTCTCAAACGACTAGAAAAATCTTCAGCCAAGCTAGTCACTATTCAGGACCTCCAGGCTGAAATTCGTTCTCTCAAATCTGAGGTCCGAGAAATCAAAACCCAATCACAGTTGCACGAGACTATCATATCTCAAATAACTGCAGCTCTATCTGATAACATGGTTCCAAATGACCATGAAAACTGTAATCAGGATTATGAGTCTGATCATAATTCATCAAGTGAAGATACTCTCTTCAACAACCTAATCAATCAGTGTAGCATCCAAAAATTCTATATTGATGTTGCTATTCTTATCGACAACTTCGTTCTCAAAACTATCGCTCTATTTGATACCAGAGCCGATTCAAACTGTATTTTGGAAGGACTTATTCCAACCAAATACTTCCATAAAACTTCCGAACGGCTTAGGACTGCTAGTGGATCTAAACTAGAAATCCAGTATAAGCTTCCTTCGACAATCATACAAAAAGACAATCTCCAGGTAGAAACTTCGTTTCTTCTGATTAAAAATCTTAAGAATGATGTAATCTTAGGAACACCATTCATCAAATCTATCTTCCCAATCAATATTTCCAGTGTAGGAATATCCACCCAACACTTAGGGAAGACAATTGTATTTAAATTTCTTGACAAACCTGTCTATAGGAACATCAACCAAGTTGATCTTAAACTTAATCAAATCAAATTTTAGAAAAATCACAACTTCAAAGATTTTTGGGTTGTCTAAATTATGTCGCTGATTTCTTTCCTCAGCTCAGTATCATTTTAAAACCTGTTCATGACAGACTAAAAAAGTCTCCCCCTCCATGGACTGATATCCACACCAATCTTGTAAAACAAATCAAACAGCAGGTCAAAGTGTTACCCTGTCTGTATCTACCTAATCCCAATCTCCTTAAGATTGTTGAAACCGATGCCTCTGACCTAGGTTATGGTGGTGTCCTCAAACAACGCATGCATCATACTGAGCATTGCATTGCATTCACTTCAAAACATTGGAACAAAGCCCAACAAAATTATTCCACTATTAAAAAGGAAGTTTTGGCTATTGTTCTTTGCATATCAAAATTCCAATCTGATTTACTAAATAAAAAATTTCTAGTTCGGGTTGATTGTAAGTCAGCCAAAAAAATTTTACAAAAAGATGTAAAAAATCTTGCATCAAAACAAATTTTTGCCCATTGGCAAACAATTCTAAGTATTTTTTATTTCGAAATTGAATATATCAAAGGTACATCAAACACCCTTCTTGACTATCTGACTCGTGAATTTCTTCAGGGTCGAACAAATGTGAGATGCCTCCAAAACTGAAAGCAAAGGTCGCCTCCTCCAGAGGCCGAGGAAAAGCAGTTCGGGGATCATCCCGGACAGAAAAGTCATCTTCCTCAATAGAGGATGCCTAAACTATCCAAGTCGCCTTACAGACTGCAAATCAAGGGTCATCTACCCAGGCTGGGTCATCAACTCAGCAAGCCATTAAGACTGAGTCATCAAATCAGCAAGCTATCACCAAATCAGGGTCATCTATCCCGCAAATGACCAAAGGACCTACTACACTAGTAACCAAACCATCCGATTATGCGATGGCCCTTCCAACCCTTCAAGCCCTTCAAGACTATGGGCTGACCAACCTTCCATCCAAATCCTGGAAACAAATCTTTTCAAAAGAATCAGATGACCTCTTCTGGAATCAGAACCTGAAATCAATTATTTCAGAAATAGCCCAATCAAAGCTAACCTTGCATACAAAAGAATTGGTGGAGCAATCTCAACCAATTTCCCAAAAACAACCTTCTTCCTATCTGCCAAAAGAAGGAAGATTTTATCAAACTATTCAAATGGAACCCGAATTCTGGGATTCCAACCCAAATAAAGTTTGCGAAAAAATCTTTCCACCAACGTTTTTGTTTAAACCTCTTAGTCTCAATAAGACTAGGAAATTTTACGAATCTGTTTCAATAAAACACAATTTTGAAAAAAATGATAACCAAGTTATCACTCATTCTACATTGCAAATTTTAAAAGTTTTAACTTTTAAAGATTTTGAAAATAAACCAAACCAAGTAAGAAAATTTTCCCAACCTTTTGACCCAATCGGTTCTACATACTAGGATTATGTTCATGCTTGGACCAATATATTTTGGTTTCAAAATAAAAATCATCGGCATTCGTAGCTGATATATTTTAAGAAAAAAAATGTTCGATATTTCTTCCCTCAGTGGTTTGCTAAGTGGTGGGATTTCTTTGGACCCATTCAATCTATCCTTCCTGAAGATGTCCAGGCAGGATTCAATCAATACAAGGCAAGAATTGAAGAAGGAAACAACCCGTTTCATCCCTCTCTTCGGTTCTTCTCAACATTTTCCCTCGCTTGGATTTTTGCCTGACACTATCAGTACCAGAAAAACACAAATCCCAAGCTGCTGCTAGTATTAGGAAAGCAAACTTCAGTCAAGTGGTGGGATCAGTTCAATGCCTCCCACGCCAATACTCATGGAGTGGCTTTATGGTTCCAGAAGAACCCAAAAAGCCTCAAATCGGCAGACCCAGAGACCTGCCAGTTCCTCAATCGTAAGGCCAAGATTGCAGCTGCCCTTGCAGCATCCACAGATGATGAAGCCTTGGCCAGAAATCTTCATCAAATCTTGAATCTCCTTTCGATAGACTTAGAAGCTAGTTCGTCCAAAGGAAAGATGAAGAAAGAAAACAGTCCGTCTCCATCCTCTTCCTCCAGTTCATTTTACCAGATAGAGCAATCTGACGAAGACTGACTCCAATCCCCATGCATTTTGCAGAAAGTCACTATTCATCTCCAAGCACTGTAGCGGAGCCCAGTCACTGTACACTGTTCACTGTAGCGAAAATTTTAAGTTACTATTGAAATAGTACAATTTACTGTTGTAATAGTAACTTTTCAAATTCTATAAATTGTATCAATCTGAAAGATGAAGGAGCATAATTTTTAGACCGAGTCTCTCTCTCTGTGTCTCTCCCTCTCTACCTTTGTAATTCTCTCAATCAATACAACTATTTTGTATTATTATCTGCTACATCTTCACTCATATTTGTGAAAACCTGAGCTCTAACTGGCAGGTTCTACCGCCCCGAGCTCCTGATACCCGGTATTGTGCGGACTACCACCGCGTAAATCCGGTTAGACTGTTGCATGCATAGCATCTCTCCTATTTTCTCTGAGTAGTTGTTAGATCCATGGGTTTCTGGTATGAGAGCCTGGTTTCGATCCAGGGACCTGTGGGTTATGGGCCCACCACGCTTCCGTGGGTTTCTGGTATCAGAGCCTGATGGGGAAATAAGAGTTTATTGTTCTGGATCTAAGTTTATATTTATCATTCAAATTATGATTTAATGTTATTTTGTTCTAGGGATGCAGACTCTTTATCTGTTGATATTTCTTCTGAAAACCTGGGTACTTGCCCTTGATTTTCGAAAACTGCGGTTTTGTAAGCCTTGTCGGGTTTTGTGACGCAGATAACTGGTACTGCGCGGATTATCGCCTTATAAATCCAGCTCTTTTCTGTTTTTCTTCTCTGTTAATGTTTATATTTTCGTTGTAAGCTTTTGTCTATCTCTTTTCTTATTATGGCTTCTTTGAGTAATGATTCATAGTGTGTATCTGGTATGTGGCCTGGGGCTGGATTGGCAGTAAGGCCCAAGGGGAGGCGGTAAGTCCATGTTGCCTATGTGCCTTTACCGGCTGTCTCTACCATGAATAATTATTTCATTTATGAAGTAATTTTGAAAGAGATGATGTTTTGTAAATCTTGTGATTCTGTTTATATTTTGTGGTAAAAAAAAATGTTTTGTCTGTAACCTGGAATACGGAATACCTTTGGATGATAATTTCGTGTTTAACTTAGATTTAGATCTAGATTAATAATTTCTTATGGAACCACATGAAGGCGATGATGCTAGAAGATATTAAAATATGAGTCAGTTTCTTCGCTTCCTCTCCCGACGCTTCTCTCTCAAATCCTCTTCATCCTCTTCTCCTTCCTCTAGCAATCCGCTCGCTGAGCATGTCCAATCTGTGGAAGAAATACCTCCTAAAAATAATATCTTTGAAGAAGAAGTTTGCTTTGAGGATATCAATCAAGCAATCGACAATTGGGAAATCCCTAAAATCCCTCAGGATGAAGTTTATATTCCTGATGAATCCAAACATGTCCGTAGTTCTCACTACATCATTAGGACTGCTGAAAACAATATCCCTTTGGATCCCCAAGCCGGTGAGGAATTCCATCTTCTTACCAAACAATCCATAGCTGAACATTCTAGGAAGTACAAATACCTCCATATAGGATGTGTTCAAGTAGCTGTCAAACCCCTTATTAGGAAAGGTCTTAACGCCTCAATCCTTATGTGCCTTCGCGATATTAGGCACAATGACTTTCACGATTCCCTCATAGGAATCGTAGAAACCAGTCTAGGACATGGTGCTATTTATTTCAATTGTTTTCCAAACAAAACGGTGAGTCTTTTAGATCGAAATGTCTTAGATTCATTGTTTCTAAACATTCGACTGCATGGGTTAAACATGAAAGAAGGTTCTATCCCTGCAGCTCTCCTCTATCGAATCCAATATAAGGTTATGAACACTTGTAACTCAAGGGTTCTCCTTAAAACCAATGATCGGGAAACAATGTTGTTTGTCACAGATATGACCAAAGCAAATGTTGTCGTTCCCAAACTCATCAAATGGGATGAGGTAGAGTTACCAACCTCTTGGCAACTCGAAAAAGATATACCAAACCTTCCTCGTCAAACCCCTGAATTTCAGGAGATTAAACAATCTGAGGCTGGTAAGGTAGAAATTATCTTTGATCGGAGAAATTCTTTCTCTTCAAGATCGAAAGCTTCTAGATCGGCCTATACTAGTGCCAGAAGATCTTTTTCTATAGCTTCCCAATCAAATCGGAGTTCTATTCCCAGAATTATTACTCCAAAACTCAATCTTCAAGGGTTAGATAACTCATCTTCTATCCCTAGAAATATCTACAGTAGGACTGAGGAAGAAATCTCTTCAGAAATTCATTCTCCTACTCAATCTGAAATGCAGTATGGTCAACTATGAATAGTTATACCATAGACAAACCAACCCTTCGTAAGGAATTCTACTCTGAGACTTGGACCTCTCAGAAGAAATGGTTTCTTAGCAACTTTAAGGGTGACCATAGGTAAAAAATTATCGATTCTTTTTATGAATTTCTTAACAAAGTCTAAACCCATGTATGTTTCTTTGATTGGTTAAATGTCTACCTTCATAGGAACCAAATCTATCCTCCTTGGATTATTACAATCACAGAAGACCTTTCTGTTAATACCATAACTGTCTGGCACCGTAAGAATGGTAAACTCATTAAGTCTGATTTACCCCCGTCTAGCAGTTATTTTATTCCAGACTTAAGGGATGATTACTTAGCTTCACCCTTTAAGCACAAATCTGATGAAAGCATAGGAGCCCAAGATATTAAAGCCCTTATGGAACAATACAATTATACCAATAAATATCTCCAAGTTTTAGGAGAAAACCTAGTAGGAAAAGCCTTATCTTCAGGAACCAAAGACTATGAGACACCCTCCATTTCCAAACCTTTGTTCAAACCTTTTAGTCTGACAAATGAGACTAGAAATAAATTTAGGCTTATTCATCAAAATTGGACCAAAGCCTTAGAAAAATCCAATCAAGTTAAGGATAATTCTATTGTTATCCCTGATACCCCTAGTTCTTCGCAGGTAAGATCTGTTAGGCTAGGACCAATCACAAGGAGTGTCTCCCAAAAAGACCAAGCTCTTAGGATTAACAAGTTAGGAGCTTCTTCCATAGGTTCCGAGTCTGAGGATACTGTATCTAGCAGTAAGTCCGCTCCTCAAATCAATCCTATCATTAGCAAGGCTCTCAACTGGAAGCAGCCTTCTAAACTCTACTACAATCGGTCTACTGCTCCTGATCTTCTCCTTGAGGAAAAGAATGATCAAAGTCGGCGATCTTTCAACGCTAATCAAATCTATGAATGGAACATAGATGGTCAAACTGAGTATAACATTCTTAATACTCTTCAACATATGACTATGGTCTCCACTGCATATCAGACTGCTTTAGATAGCACTGATGAGACTATAGTAGAAATTCTGACCGCTGGCTTTTCTGGCCAACTCAAAGGCTGGTGGGATAATTATGTTTCCGATAATGAGAAACATGAAATCTTTACGGAAGTCAAAACGGACACTGAAGGAAACGTCCTTACTGACAAAAGGAAGCCTATTCCCGACGCTGTTAATACCTTAATCATGGCCATTGTCAAACATTTCATCGGAGATCCTTCTATCTACAAAGATCGTTCCAAAGATCTCCTCTCTACTCTTAAGTGTAAGTAAGATCTTAGGAAATTTTAGGTATTATAAGGATACCTTCCTTTCTCGAGTCTACACTAGAGATGACTGTCACCAACCTTTTTTGAAAGAAACCTTCCTAGCTGGACTCCCAAAATCCTTAGGAGACAAAGTTAGGGAAAAAATTCATTTCCAGTTTAACGGAGAAATCCCTTATGATCAGTTAAGTTATGGTAATATCATAGCTTACATTCAAAAGGTCACTCTTAAAATCTGTCAGGACGACAACATCCAAAAACAATTAGCCAGAGAAAAGGCTCAGAATCGCAGAGATTTGGGAAATTTCTGCCAACAATTCGGTCTTCCTTGTTCTAAGAATCCGGGAAAGACTACACATAGAAAACCTTCTCAGCACCAGCTGAGTAAACCTCATCGCAGAGTCAACCTCATCGCAGAGTCTCTAGGTTCAAGACTCGTCATCTTAATTCCTAGCCCAGTAGGCCTCCGGATCATAATCTTCCTCGACGGAGTACTAATCCTCCTCAAAAGGATACCAATCTTTCTAGATAAACTAGAACTTGCTATAAGTGTGGTCGCAAATGTCACTTAGCTAGATTTTGTCGAGTCTCCTCTAAGATTCGTGAACTCAATCTTGATCCTATTGTCCAGGATCAACTTAACAATCTTTTGATAAATTCTTTTGATAATTCCTCAGAAGAAGAAGATGAAAATGTCAAGATATCTTCTGACGACATCCAAGCCGACGATGATCTTTCCTCCTCTAGTAGCGAATGTTCTGAATCTCCCCTCATCAATGTCATTTACAATGAAGAGCAAAATCTATTGCTTGACGCTCTAGAATCCATCCAAGACCCTCAGGATAGGAAAAAGTATCTTGAGAGATGAAAGATTAAATCTCAGCTATTAAGAGAAGAGAGAAGAATATCTTGAAAAATCTAAGTCATTAAAGGAGAAGAGAGAAAAAAACAGTGACAGATAATAAATATCGTAAGACAGAGAATGAATGATTGATCTCAACCATTAATTTTTATTTCAATTGTTAAGATTTGTTCCTCTCACTCTTATATAAATTACTAAATATTGTAATATATATATATATATATATATATATATATATATATATATATATATTATTCTATGTGTGACATTGATTAATTTGTTCTAAATCATATAATGTATTAATATATAATATAATATGTATAGATATAAATGTATATATATATATATATATATAAATAAATAAATAAATGTGAGTAATTATTTTATCTTGATCAATAATTGTACGTTTATTATCAGATATAAAATATTTATCCATGAAGTATGAAAGTAACCTTAAAGTGAAGCTTAGAGTATCTCAAATTTATTATAACTCATTTAAATGATCAATCTTCTTTATATTAATTCTAACCTACTTTTTAATTAAAAGAAGATAAATTATTTACTTAATTTGTTTTATTTTATTTCAATTAATGTATAATTATTTTTCTTCAGTTATTTATTTGACTTAAATTTTAAAAAAAATCATAAATAAAGTTTCACACTCATATTCATATATATATATATATATATATATATATATATATATATATATATATATATATATATACCAACATTTATAATATTACATATCCATTCTACTACATAGAAGGATAGTGAAGAATTTATTTATGTACAAACCTTTCTTTTTATCCTACTATTATATTCACATAACGGTGGAAACATGATCATTAGTGGATTTGCACAACTAGTAGATGAAATGTAGAAAGTGACGGTTAATGATCCTTCTATCACCAACGATTTTCCTTGATCATCGAAAAATACAAGAGTGAAGATTTCAGTACTTCTGAATGTAACTGAATTTGCAATTATATTCATATTCTAACTAGTACCAGAAAAAGCTACTGGGATGATTGTGGAAAAATTGGATTCATATTCAAACACCTTTATTCAAGCATTAAAACTTTTATTTTAATATTTCTCATTATTTATATAATAACTAATTAATTAATATATATATATATATATATTAGAATAAAACTACATTTATAACGATAAATATTATATATATATATATATATATATATATATATATATATATATATTTCCTTAACTATAACATTATTCTTAGTGTATCGTTATTTTCAGTGTATGGATAAATAGTTCTTAATATCGTTAAATAAGTGCTTTAAAAATTTTTGAATTAAAAAAATATTACAAATAAAATAAAATAATTAATAAATAGTTCAAAGATAAATAATTTAATAAACTTAATAAGATTATGAACATTAAATCAAATAATAATACTTAAAAGTGACATAAAAAAATAAAGTGAGATTAGAAACACCTCACTAAATAATTATAACTAAAAATAACATAAAATAATAAATAAAGCAAGGTTGGGACACATAACTAAAAATAACATAAAATAATAAATGAAGCAAGGTTGGAATACCTCACTGAATAATTATAACTAAAAGTAACATAAAATACTAAATAAAATGAGATTAGAGACACCTCACTGAATACTTATAACTAAAAATAACATAAAATAATCAAGTAAGTAAGTATAATATTTTAAAAGTGATAAATATTTCTTTCC
Organism: Psophocarpus tetragonolobus; assembly: GCA_037954015.1. Classification (NCBI taxonomy): domain Eukaryota; kingdom Viridiplantae; phylum Streptophyta; class Magnoliopsida; order Fabales; family Fabaceae; genus Psophocarpus; species Psophocarpus tetragonolobus. The sequence continues at coordinate 27,216,958 of CM075691.1, forward strand.
TTTTATCTTAATAATAAGAACAATACAGAAGTTAAAATTGTTTTTCTTGAATACGCACTCACTGTCAGCTTCTTGTTACTAACAACTTCTTAGGGCTTGATTGGTTTAGTTCTGGTTTTTAGTTTTTGAAAAGAGTTTTCAAGAATAGTTTTCAAAAATTATTTTCGGGAAGAAAAGAACAAAAAAACTTGTTTGACAAGTTTTATTAGAAAATTGTTTTGAAGATGTAAAAATGGAAAAATTTGTTTATATTTATTAAAAATTTTGTTAATGAAAAGCAAAAAACAACATATTATGATTGTATTTTGAGTTTTCAAAACAAAAATAGAAAATTGAAAAGCAAAACTACTTTTAGTTGTTGCTATTTTTTAGTTTTTAAAAACTAAAAAACCAGAATTGTTTTCAGAAACTATTTTCAGAGAACACTACCCAAATAAGTTTTTTAGTTTTTAAAAACTAAAATAATGAAAACAATTTTATAAAACTGTTAGCACTAACTATTTTTTTTCCTCTCAGTTTCAGCTTTTACAACCATCTATTTATAGTCTGATTGTAATAATTATTTTTTTAATCCTATTACTAGTTACCATACTTCCATTAGTTGTAGATAAATTTAGTTAATTATTGATAAGTTTCCCATGAGTTCTGGCTTGATTAAATTTTTTTTATTATCTGTGACTTTGTTATTAGATTTTTTCCCCCTTATCTTCTTACGGACTTGCATTGCAATGATAATTATACTTACCATATATTCAAATTAAATATTCTTATTAGAATTTATGTTGCTGATAAATTTTAGCTTACGTAATTATTTTTTTTAATATTTACTTATATAAGTTAAAAATTTCAAAATAAGTTATAAATTTATTTTTCTTATTTCACTTATACCATATATTCTAAAAATATTTCAAATTAAATATTTACATCCAATAATAATATAATATTGTATTAAAAGTTTAATGTTTGTTTATTATTATATTTATTTTAAATATTGCAGCTAAAAATTTAAAAAGCATAATTATTTTATAATTTGATATTATTTAAATTTTATTCAATTTACTAAATATATATTAAATATTTTATTATAAATTTGAAATATTACAATAGGAGATACTTGTAAGGTAATTTTTCACCAAGCAGCTTTTATTTATAATTAAAAAAGGTAATTTTTTACCAAATCCGTGTAAATTAATAACAATATACAACTGAAAAAATTAAGAAATTATAAAATTGAGATTTTCTTGGACCTGCTTATAATTTCTTCCATTGGAATAAAATTGAGTATGAGTTGCTTACCAATTACGTGATATTATTTTAATACAATAAACAACTCATGGAAGTTGTTCTTATTAGAGATGTCATTATTCATCGATGATGGAACGTACTACCACGCCAAAATCATCCACGTTGCAACCACCATCTTCTATTGCTAAATTGTGTTTTATTTCTTGTCCCCACCAATCAGGAAATACTATATTATTTAATGATTTTTTATTATAATATTCTTATTTTTTTATATAGTTCATCAAATGGCATGACGTTTCTTGATGAGTGAGACAGGGAACGAGATACGATTTACAAAGGATATTCATGCCACTTGTAGATGGATGGATATCCTCTGACCTAAATCGTATTTCGCTTCATGTCCCATTAATCAAGAGACTTCATATCATTTAATAAACTATATAAAAGATAAATATAATAAAAAACTATTAAATAACATGCTGCTTCCTAATTGGTGGAGACAGAGGATTCTGATTCCTACAAGTGAGCTAGGCTGGTTACATGTTTTACAATTGTCATAACCTCAACAGTCACCAGAATGTGCACAGACATCATGCTACTTTTTGAAGGTAACATGAGCGATTGTCCGTATCGACGTCTTGTTATTGATGATCAATCCATGGTGAAGGTGATCATTCTTCAAGGATGATTTCTTTAAAGTAGCAATTAATTAACTTGCTAGGTGGATTTGAACATTTGTTATTGATGATCAATCCATGGTAAAGGTGATCATTCTTCAAGGATGATTTCTTTAAAGTAGCAATTAATTAACTTGCTAGTTGGATTTGAACATGTTCAACCTTCCATGGGTTCCATAGTTGACTTTTTCAAGTATAGTTTCAAGTTGTTAGTATTTATTTTAAGAGTATGGTGTTTAGGGTTAGATGTTAAGAATGTGTATAAGAACAGTATATTATCTTAGTTATTTTGAGTATCACTTAGTTGTTTTAGAAGTGTAGGTAAGTGGTTCTAAATTCGGGAGTGCTGTTTAATTACAACCTATTTTACCTTTTCTCTCTGCGTTTTCCTGTTCTTCAGTAAGACAGTATAGTGTGTTTATTGTTGTTATCAAGAATGTACTGTTTAAGAATGATTAATGATCTGAGTTATTTTATGTTTTTTTATCTTACTTTTTATTTACAAATTTATATTTGATGGATTTGTTGTTTATTTTTTAATTTTTATAGTTGTTTAATATCAAAATGTATATGTAATTTAAAATTTCGTTATAAAAAATTATTGTTTAAATTAATTAATACTACGGTGCAAAATAGTACTCATCTCTTAAAAAGATGGGTCTTCTCTATTTATTTGGAGTAATGCATGAATTTAGGAGTTTTATTAAAGGTTCAGGTCTTTAAATTTTGATATGTATTAGATGAAAGTGATTTATATGATGTTCTAGGAACCAATGTACGCACTAACAAACACATTAAAGAAGAATTTTGTTTCATATTTCTTTTTAAATTTCTAAGTGTATAGGGGTATATATTTTATGGACTAAAGTGATGGTTTATTTGTTAATAAAGAAAATTTTCCTGTTCATACCATTGTCATGGAATTTACATTAACGATGGAATTAGGGTTCAAGCACAGGTCACATATGTCATTTATGCATTGAAATATAGTCTACAGTGCATTATGATTTTAAATGGCTCCAACTGCTTTCATATAATTTGTATGTTGTTCATGTGATATTGGATCGTTCATTTAATTGGCTCCTAGAGCAACTAAAAAAAATTACTATGTTCTTAACGAGAATAAATTTGTTGTCCCATATTCCTATACTATACTCCTGTTTCACCAATCTAATTATGTCATCTCAGTAAATTACCACATCAACAAAAACGATGATTAACGATGTTTCGACTCTATTATGGTGTTTATTCTCTGTCTTTTTTTCCTGGCGACAGTTTCGTTTGTTAAAACTTAGCACCTTCTGTTTCACGATTCTTGCTCTATTCTTAGTGGCAATTTTGTTTGTTAAGACTCGACACTTTTTGTTTCAAAATTTTTGCTCTATTCCGGTGGCCCTTGCCTTTGTAAAGCTCGACAATTTCTATGTTCTAGCGACACTCGACATCTCTCCCTTTCTCGTTTGTTTGCTGTGTTTCTCAATAAAAGTTTGTTAACGACTTTGAGCTCTTACGAAACTTCCTCTCGAAATTTCTCGTTCCTTCCTTTAATCCTATGCCACTAGGTATCAATTCCTGATTCACTAGATCAATCCTTTGCCACTGAGATGAAGGTTTGCTAATGGAGGTTTTAGCTTTGTTATGATCTTCTCTTCTACCTTTCTCATTTATTTGCTCATTTTCCTGCCTCTAGGTATTGACTTAGTTGTGTTACCGTACCAGATATATCACCACCCCTGTTTGTGAGAAGGACAATCATATTGGCCCTCCTTGGCAAAGAGATTGAAGCTTTGGATGAAAAGAAATAAGAGTTATAACAAAGAACTCTTGATCATTTTCAATTTTGCCATTCATCTCTGATTTTAATATCATCAAAGATTAAGGTGATTTCTTAACTATTCTTGTTTTTTATAGCTGTGCCGTCATTGTAGTTTTTATCTATTCTTTTTATAGCAGATTTATGATAATGCCAATTTAGTATATAGTTTTATAAATAATTATCAAAACAATATTTACTTTTGTATTGAGTTTATTAAATATATTTATGTGATCTTTATTTAATTTGAAGGCGGACAACGATAAAAACCTATATGGCAGAAGAAGAACACCAAACATTTGACATGAACAATGGAGATAGGCTTGAGAAGAAAAATATTGATAAGGTGCATGCAACAATTCCTGTTGAATTCATACCAAGGTAAGGATGCAGTTTGACATAGAAGAGGCATCATATACCTTTTACAATTCTTATGCCTATAAAGTGGGGTTTAGTATAAGGAATAGTAAAGGACATAAAGATGATGGTGGTGGTGGTGGTGGTGGTAAGGTAGTTGATAGTGTGTTCTATTGTTCATGTGAAGGTTATCGTGGGAAAGATAAACGGGAAGCTAATACTAAGAACCCTCGTGCACAAACAAGATTTGGTTGCTTGGCTAAGATGAAAGTTAATAGTATCATTTTACTGAATTTGTTGTTGAACATACACATGAGACTACAACTCCAAGCAAGAGTCATTTGCTTAGATCTCAAAGGAAAATAACTACTTCTCAAGCAGCTGAGGTTGATTTAGCTTATAGTTTTGGAATTACTCCAAAAGCAAGTTGTGAGTTAATGGCTAGGCAAGTTGGTGTTTGTGAGAATTTAGCATTCATTCCAGAAGATTATAGAAATTATTTACGTTCTAAGAGAACAATTCAAATGAGGTTAGGGGATACAGGTGGTGTGTTAGAACATTTATAACAAATGCAATTAGAAGATCCTAACTTTTTCTATGCAATACAAGTTTATGAGGATGATTTAATTGCTAACATCTTTTGGGCAGATGCAAATATGATGGTTGACTATTCATATTTTGGTGATGTAGTCTATTTTGACACTACTTATAGAAAAAATAAAGAAGGTTGTCCATTTGCAATGTTTGTTGGAGTGAATCATCACAAGCTTAGCATAATATTTGGTGTTGCATTGCTATATGATGAAACTGCAGAACGCTTTGTGTGGTTATTTATTACTTTTGCTAAAGCTATGTCAGGAAAGAAACCCCGAACTATTCTTACTAACCAAGATGCAGCAATGGAAAAAGCGTTAGCTTTGGTATGGCCAGAAACATGTCATCATCTATGTATTTGGCATTTGTATCAAAATGCTTTAAAGAAACTTAGTGTTGTATTTGGGAAGTTTCAAGACTTCAGTAAGGATTTTAATAATTGCATTTATGAATATGAGGAAGAAGAAGAGTTTCTCCCGCTTTTTTGGCATGCGTAAAGACCAAGCTACGGATGAGCGACTAGCGCGAAAGCGCATCCCTTTTCTTGCTTTAGCTTATATTTTTGCATGCTAATAAACTGACCTAGAAGCTTCTTTTAACACGCCCTTTGACTAAGGAAAAAAACGGGCATACTAACGAACTATCTCCATATAGGCCTACCACTTGTCTTTGCCCTAGTCGATGGGAGGCTAGCGTGCCAGTTGTTGGCCGACCCCTATCTTTTCTTCTCGTTTGTTTGGGCCATTGTAGCCTGGAATAATTATGCTTCAGAAGTATGATCTTCAAGATAATAGTTGGTTGAAGAAAACATTTGCTTTAAAAGAGAAATGGGCATTAGTTTATGGTCGAGCAAACTTTTGTGCTGATATGACAACTACACAACGTAGTGAGAGTTTGAATAATGTAATTAAAAAGTACGTGAGTTACCAACATGATTTACTAATATTTTTTCAACATTTTCAAAGATTGGTTGAGGATCATCGATATGAGGAGTCAAAGGCAGATTTTAAAGTAACCCAAAGGAGTTTGACTTTGTCATTTGATGTAGAAATCTTAAGACATGCAGCAACAATTTATACTCCTGCAATATTCAAGATGATTCAATATGAGATATCAATTTCTTATGATAGTAAAGCAGATATTTCCTCTAAAAATGGGGTAGTCACAGAATATAAAGTTACCCTTTACAATAAACATTTTCCACAAACTGTCCAGTATAACTCATATACCAATACAGTGAAGTGTAGTTGTAAGAAGTTTGATTTTTCAGGAATTTTATGCTCACATGCTCTCAAAGTTATTTCTTTAAGAGATATTATGAGAATTCCTTCATTGTAAATATTAAAGAGATGGACAAAATATGCAAAAAGTGGTAATGACATTGCAACTAGTCAATCTACAGTTCATGAAGATCCCAAGGCAAGAAGAGCAGAATGTTACTAAGACTTGTGTAGGAGGAAAGTTGAGCTAGCAACTAAAGGTTCATTAATTGAAGAGGTATATAATATAACTGTTAATGATTTTTATGGAGTCATGAATGATATTGATGCTTGTCTTCAAGGTAGAGGTAAGGAAGTTGATGCCCAAGGTGCTTCACCTATTAATATGAAAATGCTTTTACTAGTGGAAATAATAAAAGTGTGAAGGGAATAAAGACAAAAGAAAGATTTTGTGGAACATCTATTAGGCCTAAAGGTGTTCTTGAAAGAAGAAGGAAAAAAAAAAAGAGTTGTAGATTCCAATCTAGTTAGGTAGTCTTTTTTTTTTTTTACTTGATTTTTGTTTTACATATTATTTTATAATGTATAATGTATGTTATATTTAAATACCATTTTTGTTTTTTCATTAGTTTCCCACAAATGTTACATGCAATACCTCTGAAGGGCCAATTAGCAACATAAGCATGATGGAATTGCTACAGGTTATAATTTATAATGATATCTTTTTTTTATTTTGCATTAGTCGAAATAATTTTCAATATTACTAGTAACAGCTAAATATTTTCTTTATACGTAGACACATTTATCTAGCTTTGAACATGGACATCAAGTAATTTGTGGTAGCAATTCTCGAAGCCAAGATCAATAAGGCAGTATCTTGACAGCTCAATACGCCAATATCTAGATAGCAGTAACTCAATAAAGCAACATTTAGATAGCAATAACTCAACAAGGCAATTCTGAAAGCCAAGATCAATAAGCCAACAACAAATTTTAGTTTTACTTTAGTCATTCTAGCTATAATTGTACAACATTAACTTCAATTTTTTTGTCCTAGAGTTAAAGAGATTTAGTAGTTTTTTTGTCAATTTTGCTGCAATTGTAGAATGATTTTATATGTTTCTTTTTATTAAAAATTAATAAATACATATTTTGAAGAATAATATATATTCAATTTTGATATTGTTAATGAGTTATATATACATCAACAGGAATAAAATTTGATAGTCTATAACTTTAACAGCAAAAAAAAAAAAAGAGATAAAATTAGAAGTTGTATTTTCCAAGGCAAGTTTCCAATTGACTTCCATAAGGATTACATTTGCTAGATACATCAACGGGGATTACATTTTCTAAATTATAGAATACATATTCTGGTTTGTGCAGGTTGACTGGTTGCAGTTGAGAAACCTTGTTGGGTAAATTGACCCGTTTGTTCAGAATTAGCCATGATGCATGCTAGGTGGGATTGCATCATCCCCTCCCCCTTGGAGAGGATTTGACCTCAAATCCTAAGGAATTTCTTCCTCTTGTTCAAAGTCTGTAAGAAAATAAGGAAAGCAGTAACTATATGTAGACAAGTGATTTTGGGGGGAGTTAGAAGTCTATAAGGAGGCCTTTTAGGAATGGGGTAGTGGATTTCGGCAGCTCCCCATCCTCCTCCTATTGCACTAGATACTAGCCTCAAAGGTTTTGAAATAGTAGGCGAGACTAGTCTAAGTGGAATGGAGCACTCATTAAGTTGGAGTTGAGGGTGTGGATCAAGGTGCTCAAAAGATATAGGCACATCCTCAAATTCAACTTGTTCCTTTAGTAAGGGTTGGCAGGAAAATTTTTCTATCTAAAGAATCTTCTTTGAAGGCAAAGGTGGATCTTCCTTAGACTCGGTCTTCCTACCAACAACCTTATTTTCATTTTTATCTCTCTCTCTTAAGCTTCATGATCCTTCTATCCTCCATAACCTCGGTAGGGGTAAGAGGAAGCAAGGTAATCTTTTTTCCTTTTATGATAGAGAGTGATTTTATTAGTGAGGCCATTGTGCAAAGTTTTCTTATCATGTTGCCATGGCCTTGCCGAAAACATATGAAAAAAAGCTTCCATAGGGACTCCATCACATAACACTTTGTCGCGATACTTCCCTATGGAGAAGCTGATCTTCACTTGCTCTCTTACTACTACACCATCTTCATAATTAAGTCCATGCAAAGAATAAGGTGAAGGATGAGGAGTAGTAGCAAGTGATAGCTTTTCCACCACCCTCGTGCTACAACAATTACAACATGATCCACCATCCACAATGAGAGAACAAGTTTTGCCCAAAATTTTGAATCTTGTTTGAAAAACATCTCTCTTTGTGTTTGGGTTTCCTTACAAGGATGGCTTCCAAGAAGTTGTTTCACTTTGAAGAGATCATCACATGAATGAGTACCTTTTTCATTTGATGTTCCCCTTAAAGTCATTTTTCTTTTAGGGCAAAATAAAGCAATGTGCCCTTTTTCTAAACACTTAAAACATTTAGAACTTAAAGAACGAGTGCTCGAACTAGTGGTAGGGGTGTCACTCATACTCAAGGGTTTTCTCTCAATATAATTTCTTTTGGATGACTCTCTTTTGGGTTTAATTATAGAAGGGTTTGTCTTTTTCTTAGGATGCCTCTTAGGGTTTTCCTTCTTACTAAAAGAAGCATGAATGTCATGGGTTATTCTAGGCTCTTCTAAGTCTCTATAATATGTGTAAATGTTACCACAAAATCTCTTATAGGCGTCTCTCTCTTTTTGTATCTTCTTTTCTTCCCTTCTTTCTAACACCTTTTGTTTTTTTTCTCTCTTTTCCAATTTTTTCATTTCTTTTTCTCTCCTTTCTCTTCTCTTTAACTCTTTTCTTTTGTTTTCTTCTCTTTCTCTCTTTTCTATTTTTCTCTTCTCTCTTCTCTTTCTTTTTCTCTTGCTTCTCTTTCTCTCTTTTCATTTTCCCTACTCTCTTGTCTCTCTTTTTCTCTTTCTTCTATTTCTCTTTGGTCATTCTCTTCTCTTTCTCTTTTTTCATTTTCCCTACTCTTTTGTCTCTCTTTTTCTCTTTCTTCTCTTTCTCTTTGGTCCCTCTCTTCTCGTTCTCTTTTCTCTTGCTCTTTTCTCTCTTATCTTATTCGTTCCCTCTCTTCTCTTTGTCTCTCTTTTTCTCTTCTTTCTTTTTTGTCTTGTCTTTCCTTTTCTTTTTATTCTTTATCTCTTCTCTCCTCTCTATCTAGTTCCTCTTGTTCTCTTTTCCTCCTCTCTTTTTGTTTTCTCTCATTTTTCCAAAATTCCCTACGTTGTTTTCTACTATTTCTCAATCAATAGAGTATGGATATGTGGGCAAGGTTGGTTTATCACTTGTCTCATACTTTTCTTTTATTCTATTCTCACATTCTTCTCCTTTATTTTTCCTAGTTTTATTACTACTCCTAACACTCCTAGATGTGTGTGAAAACATGTCAAAGTGTAAGGCCTAGGGAACTAATATGCAAAACACTCTTCTCTTTCTTTTTTTTTCTCCTAAAGTGTTTAAGAGTCTTTGGAACTCTAACACTTGCTAAAACGTTAAACGCAAATAAAGAAATTTAAAGCAAAGTTAAAGGATTCTAACGTGCTCCTAAGTATGAATAAGGGGTATCAATTCCTTATCCACACTAAAATGAGAAACTAAGGTTTATTACACACAAAAGAGGTGACCCTTATGGGAATCCAACACCTCTAATTAAAATGTCCCTTAAAAATACACCCAAATTAAACAAAGAAAATTAAAAGTAGTTGAATGTAGCTCCTTTCTTCAAGTGCTCCTCACCAAGTATATCACTCTAGTCTTGGTCTCCTTTTCAAGTCTCCTCTTCCTTGGTTTTAAATCAACACTTCCTAAAGATGCTACCCTTGTGGAAATTTCAACAATTTGGCTACCTACCAAGAGAAAACAAGCACCCAAGCAAGAGACCAAGGGAGGTAGAATTTGAAAGCAAAAAGCAATAAAAAGCACTTAACAAGAATAGGAACACATCCAAGTGGAAAGAATTTATTTGACAAACACAAAGAAAGCCAATAAGGACAAGCAAGAAATAAAAGGTATAGAAAGAAAGTTGACACACAAAAGAAATTCCTAGAATGAACCTAAAATAGAATTGGACTTAAAACAAAAAAGACTCAACAAATTCAATTATTTGCACAATTGTAAAGCAAGGTGGCTGAATCATATACAAATAAATTCAAGCAAATTTCAATAAAATTTAACACTCCTTTGAATTGTTTAATAATTTTGAGGTGCACTAAATTTTTTTTTGTACTCTTTTTACTTGTTTTTAGCATTTTTTACTAATTCTTTTTTGACTTATTTTACTCTTTTGATTTCTTTTCTTCTTCTTTTTTTTTTTTTTTGAAAAAATTTTGCTACACCTCTTAACATATTTTGTAGAAAATATAGTAAGGAGTTTAAGAATTATAAATACTTGAACAAGAATAATAAATTAGCCACAAAAATTTGATGTAAAAGTGCAAACCAAATAACACAAAGCAACTTAAAATGAGCTAGTAATTTTAGGTGATTATAACATGACACCAAGTGAGAATTTTTTTGGGTTTAGGTAAGCTTGATTGCTGAAGTTTTCAGCCCAAATATGTGCCCAAAATGCTCAACTAGCCAGCACAAAGAAAATCATCATAATAAACTAGCACAAAAATAAGCTACTCATACAAAATGAAGAAATGGACTCTAAGAAAGAATTAAGCAATTTATTTTTTTTGAAAAATTTTTTAAACATGATATGATCTAAAGCATGTGGGACTCTAGGAATAGATACAAGAGCATATGCTTAATTCCAAGAGAGAAACACATTTTTTTATGGTAAAAATAAAAAGGCAAAACTATGTAGAATTAAGAGACAATAAAAGGGCTACAACATGACCAACTAAGACACAACTTGGAAGATTAAAAACTGAAATTAAATGACTCAAAATAACTAGAAATATATGCCCAAAACAGAGAACAAGGGGCTGGAAAAACAGAAAAATAAGTGCAGGAAAATAGAATTAAAAACTCAAATAAGGAGAACAACGTGCATCCAAAGATCAAGACCACAATGTGTGGCTTCCTTCACAAATTTTGTGAAGTCATTACAATGACCTTCTTAGGATTTGCACAAGAATAAGGAAAAAAATAAAAAGTTGGGCAGAAAATTAAAGAAACAATCCTAAAGGAAACATATAAAGATTCAATGGAAAAGAACAAGATAAATTGAATCTAGAAAACAATAAAAACTAGGAAATAAATTGCATAAAATGAAAACTACAAAAACATAAACTAACAAGACATAAAAGGAATTAAATGATAAGAATCAAAGGCTGGAAAAACTAGAGAAAACAGCAAGAACACTAAGAAGAAAAGCTGGAAAAAATTAAAGAAAATTTAGACTAGAAAAGGACCTCATGGAGTTGGCTCTTGATACCAAATGATGCAAAAAAAAAATTTCACTCCCTTGATCTTCTCCTTGAGGTTCCAAGTACCATGAAATGGATGATGGAGGGGAAAGAAAATGGAGGTGGGGCGCCACTCTCAAAGAGACATAAGCCAAAGTGTTTAGGTTTGGCACAAGGGAAGTAACCTTTGATAAAAACCAACTAGGAAGAGGTTCCTCAAGAGAGAGGATCCTCAAGACCTTTTACTAAGAATGTGCTCACAAATAGACTATTTTCATTCAACTTCAAAGGTGAAATTTACAATGAGGGGGAATGAGTATATATAGCCCCAAGGGAGAGCTTGGGCACTCTTTTCTAGGCAATGTGAGACTTAAGTGAGACACCTAAGTTCACCCCCATGGGTGCAATTAGCATCTCCTAAATTGAATAGGCTAGCACAAAAACATGTCTTGACTTATGCACCCATTCTAAGCTTACTCCTCATTTTTAACTAAAGACACCTATGCCTTCTAAACTAAAAAGAATATTGCCGAATATACATGGCCTTAAAGGAATTAAAAATATGCTCCTATTTAGCTAATTAAAATTAAATATTTACAAGCTAAAAATAAAGACTATGGCTTCCAATCTTCAATGAGTTTTCATCCATGTCATGCCTTCCTTGAATCCTCTTAGCCATGATACATGCTAGGTGGGATTGCATCACCTCAAGAGAGTGAACAATAATGCATATATTATAGATCTCCCTAAGGACTATGACATTAGTACTACTTTTAATGTGTGTGACTTAATTCCTTTTGTAGGTACTGATGAAGAAGATGAGGACCTATCAAATTTGAGGGAAAATCCTTCCCAAGGGGGAGGGGATGATGCATGCCCCCCAAGTAAGGGTCTTATCACAAGGGTCATGGCTAGAAGAATAGAAGAGGACATGACTAGAGTAGATAGAGGAAGACCTCACCTCTATATGACCATCAAGATGTGCAAACCATGACTCACTATTAGATTGGGCGGATTTTTTTATGCTTTTATTATTTGTAATTTTTCATTTATTTTACTTAGAGGAGCCTAGGATTTTATTTTGGACATGTATTAATCCATTTAATTTTTTAGGAGGTGTTCTAGTAATAAAAAGGGGTAAGGATAGCTTTTGGGCCTTTATTTAGGTTATAAGAGGATAGTTTGATAACTACACCCCTCTTTTTCTAAATAAAACCCCTAAGCTAATAAGAAGGGATCTTGGCCCTTAGATCTACTTGCTTGGGCGCCAATTAAGAAGCTAAGGGAGAGGATTGATTGGACTTTGGGCTTCAATCCTCCTCCCTTGGATTCTCCCTTTTAATCTTAGCCCTTCCTTTCTTTTATGTCTTGTTCAAGAGGCTAGCTACCTCTATAAATAAGTGATCCTCACCACTCTTGTATTTTTTACACTTTGATCAATAGAAATTTTGCTTTGGCTGAATTCTTTCTTAGTGTCCCCTACCTTTTCTTTTGAGAGTTCCCTTAGCTTTTATCAAGGGTTCCATCCCTTGTGGCAAACCAACATTCCTTAGGCTTATCTCCCTTGAGTGGCGCCTAAACACTTCATCCCTTACCTCTCCAAACACCATTTCACTAAATACTTTAAACCTCCAGAAAAGATCCGTATGCATCATGTTCATTGCTTGTGTATAATGATTTTGTGAATGAATATTTGACTAATCTCAAAAAATGTCCTCACTATGAAATGAGCTATAAATTTGTTGATTTGTTTCTTGATCTTACAAAGGTAATATCAAATTGTATCTATAGTTATGTTAATTAATAGGCTATATATTTAGTTTATATTTTTACCATAGTAGGATACCTTTGTTAAAAAGATAACGAATTTTTATGATTTGCAAGAAATTCATACACTTAAGAATTTTTTAAGTGGTTTGTATAGGGATATTTGCATATTTGATTTGAATCATAATGAATCAAATTTCCATAGTAATAATACTAATCACACTTAATATGTTTTATTTTTACTATTTCGTAATTTTTATTATCATTCTTAAAATTTTGATAATTTTCTAGTTTACTTCTCATGTTTCTTCCTCTTTAAAGAGTCAATTATAACAATTTATTTAAATAATCTGTGTTTTATTTTGAATAAAGAAAGTGTATAATTTCAGAGCAAAAAATAACAATACATGTATATTGCATTTTGGTTCATTTTGAGTTAATTTTCAAAACTTAAATTACAAATCAAACTAAACTACCTAGTTTAGAAATTGAATTATCCAAATAGATCCAATCAATTTTAATGTTTTTTTTTATCAATTTTAGGTTTTTTGTGTCGATTTTCTATTTTTAATTTGAATTTATTTGGTTATGAACACCTCTATGTATTGTAGTTTCAAAAAATACATTTCTAGAATAAGTATATCTTATCCTAAAAGACATTTTCACTAGAGAGAAAGAGGTTCCAAGGAGGTGTACTTTCTAAGGAAATGAGCAATTAAAACATAAATAGAAGTTATGGAGTGTAAATAATATGTATCATTTAAATATTGCAACCATAAATCATAGTTAGGGCAATCAAAATATTTTAGAGCTTTTGCATTTATAATAATGTTATATTGCTTATACATTTGACAAAATCGTTGTGAACTAATTATTAAAATTACATTTGTTCAATAAATCTATTTTCTTCGAGAAGGTTTTTGAATAAACAAACCTATTTCTTGTATTTATTGTGCTTTTACAAGAAATATGTATTATAGTTCCAAAAAATACATCTAAAATAGGTATACGTTATTGTAACATCACAAATAAAGACTAATATTATTTATGTTATTTTCCATCAACATAATCATTTACAATATAATTAATATCTTTCTATGAGTTAATACATCTATTTACATATAAAACTATATTTAGAATACAAAAATTTACAAAACATGTTGCCTAGCGGCATATGTCCCCCAACAAAAGGTCTTAGACATGAACTTCTGTTTAAGGGACCTCACCTACTGAGAGTTGTCACTGAGTGAAAAATCCCAGGAAAAACCTGGTAGAAAGTGTTTTGTGTTGAACGAGACATGTCACTAGGTGCAAAACCAAGATATCCCTCAATAGAAACAACTTTTCGTTGGGCAAGACTTGCTGCCCAATGAGACTCTACAGAATTGTAGAACATCTATTGCATAAGTCTTTGCCATTCCAAACCCAAAAACCAACATTCTAACTATTAATAACATTTAAACACTAACCATCTACATCTACATCTTGCATACTCATGTATATTATAATTTTAATGAGTTATGTTACTTTATAAAATGAAAACCATATTTTACATATTCTAAGCTATTCCAAAAGAAATCCAATGCTAGAGCTGACTATAATCCTCAGTCCTACTGACCTTGATCTTTGATTCCATCACTGGTATCTACTCCCATGCAAGGCACAATCATTACAATCATAAGAAAACACATGCATGTAATGGTAAGCTCATAATAACATACAACACTTTAAGTATGAAAAATAAGTTAAATTAACATCAACATTCATTCGACAAACAATCAAATTACGTTCCCTCTAAACTAAGTTTTCATAATTACAATATTACATAACAAGATGCTTTCCGAAAAGACTAATTACATTGAATTTGGATATAAAGGTAGCGACCCATCTGACTTCCCCCATACTAGTATTTGGTATCTATTATGATCCATCTAATCACCAATTGAAGTTTGAGCATACTTATTTGATACCTAACTGATGTTTAGTTTGCTGATCCAAATGTTTCATCCAATTGTTATATCCTGTAAATGCTAAGATGTTACAGTTTGGATGATGCCAAAAGTGATAAAGAATGTTGATACAAAAGCAAGAAAGCAAAAAAAACAAAACAACATTGACAGAGATTCAAGTTTAATATTAAGCTAGAAAAATAAATTAACTCAGCTATTGTATAAAAGAATCTCTACAAATTTGCATAAACTTAGTTTGGCAAGATATGTTTTTTTATCAGTTCAAAATTATGAACTAGTAATCGATTACCAGGCTATGTAATCGATTACCAGAGAGCTTGTTATTCAAATTCTAAATTCAAAAGTGATAACGGCACAATTTTTAAATCATGTAATCGATTACCATTTTTATGTAATTGATTACCAGAAAAGTTGTTATCACAAAAATTTGAAAAGTCACAACCTTTCATCAAATAACACATCACTTTGGTTTTAACACTATAAATATTCTCTCAATATTTTCTCAATATTTTCTAAACCTTAAATATGTGTGTGTGTCCCCTTGCACAGAACTAAATTTACTAACTTTTCACAATACATTAAATTTCAAAACAACACATAATATCAATATAATTAACACAATTAATTACTCTTTAATTAATTTATTAATCATAGCCCAATGTAAATTTAGTTTCTCTTTCTATTTATTTCACACACTTATAATATAGAATTTTAAAACAAGAACTTACATTATTCCAAAAAAAAATCTTTTTTTTAAAAAAAAGGAGGTTGCAAGGGGTGTGTACACCTCTAAGGAGAATGGGTAAAATGGAAATTAAAATGTAAATAGAAATTTTGGAGTGTAATTAGAAAAAATGGAGTTTACGTTGTATGTATCAGTTAACAATTGGTATCAAGATCAAAGTTAGGCCCATCAAAATATTTTGGAGCTCCTACGTTTATACTAACATTATATTGTTTATAAATTTGAGAAAATCCCTCTGAACTATTTTATTGAAATTGTGTCTATTCATAAACATGTTTTCTTTAAGAACGTTTTTCAACATGCAAATCTTCTTTTTAAAAGTATTTACGAAATTTTTTTAAAACACAATTAAACTTTCCTTCTTGTGACTACTGTTCTTATACAACAAATATGTATGATAGTTTCAGAAGATATATGTTATAAAAAAAAAATATTTAGCTGGAGAGAAAATGAGATTCCAAGTGATGTACCCCTTTAAAGAAAAATGATAAGATGAGCAATTCAAACATAAATAGAAGTATTAGGTGTAATTAGAAAAAATATGAGTGTAAATAATATGTGTCATTTAAATTTTCCTATCAAAGATGTTAGGCCCATTAATATATTTTGGAGCTCCTTTCATGCATACTATTCAAATAACCTTATTCAAAGTTGATTGATAATCATTTATTTAGTTTTATTTTTTAGTTTTTTAAAAGAGTTTTTAAAAATTGTTTTATAAATAAAGATGAAAAAAAACTTATTTAATAAGTATTGTTTAAAAACTATTTTAAAAATATGAAAATAAAAAATTGTTCATATATAAGATGTATCATTAATAAAAAGAAAAAAAAATCTAAATGTGTTTTGAGTTTTCTAAACAAATATAAAACTAAAAAGTAAAACTATTCATTTTGTTCTCATATTTTAGTTATTAAAAAATAAAAATAAAAATAAAAATAAAACTATTTTTAGAAATTATTTTTAAAAACAACACTAATCAAATGAATTTTTAATTTTTAAATATCATAATATTACAAGACTCCAATAAAAAAAGTTCTTACTTTCTGCTCAACGCAATTTCTCTTCCTCTTCAATGGGTTGCAATTATTTCTATTGAACTCTCTTTAACTTCTGCTAGTTCATTTTATTATGCTTAATGTGATAGGGCACATAATAAATCCATGCTTCATTAATTCTAGAATTGCATCTTATATTATTATTATTATTATCATTAAATAATTTTTATTTGATCAAAGTATATTTATATTAAATATATTTTTATGTGCATATTTTTTAATATTTTTTGCAAACTTATTTCTTTAATTTATATTATTAGGACCATATATTTTTATAAATAATAATAATAATAATAAATTAAAGGTTACATTGTCATTGTAAAATAGTTTTATATTGTCATTCTATCAAAACACATTTTTTTTAAGATATTTATAGATAAAACCAACAAATTTATCATATACAAAATATTGTAATTAAATTATGAAAAAGATTGTGATTAATTGTAATTTTATTAGTGTAAAAAATTTTACACTAACATTCCATCACAATCTTTTATATATGATATAAGTTTGTTTATTTTACTAATTAATATTTTAAAAATCATATAAATGAAGGATTGTGATTAAACGCTAATGTAAAACTCTTTTAAACTGTCTAGCTATTAAATTCTTAAATTATTGTATCAAACTTTTTACATTATCAATAGATTTTTTCTCTAATTATACTACTAATAATAATATATCAATTCAAATATTAATAAGACACATTATAAATTATATATTTGAAAGTTGTTTTGACAAATATCATCGAACCTAAAAGTATCTAAACATAAATTAAGTTTGACTTAACTTTCTAAATTGTAATCCAAACGTAAACATAAACATAATCATTATCTTTTTCTCTTAGACTTGTTCAACAACTTCCATTTGATTTTTCATCAAATTTCTCTATACAACTTGCTAAATCAATATCTTCAATAGCACTCGTCAAAATTACCGATTATTCTTTTAGCTTTTAGGGTCCATTAATTAGCTAATCAATTTCATGCACATTAATAAAGCTTCGTGTATGGACCAAATCAAAAAATTGGTCAATCAATCACAAAGTAAACCAAATTTTAGTGGTTAATTAATGCTTTTAACATAAGAAGGTAAGAACAATTCAAAAGTGTAAGTAGTGATTCTAATCAGCCAAATTTTAGTGGTTAATTGAAATTTTTTTTAAGTCAAAAGAAATTTATTACTTAAAAAAATGTTAAGCTACGACCACAAGTGATGTCTGTTTAATATATACAACTCTTTTTACAAGTTGTTAATTAAATTAATTTTGTATATTTTAAAAATAATATTTTAAATGAATTTTATAAATCATATTTAGATTGTTATTACATTTTTGCCAGGATATATTACAGTGGGTTAAATAGGATGCATAAGTACCAAACATATTATCATTAAATTTTAAGAATATCATATAAATTTAAATTTGAATACTTTTTTTTGTGAAAGTTTAACTTTGAATAATATTTACAAATAAACGGTTAAATAAATATAATTTTATTACTCATAAGTATGTTATTTATCATAAAAAATAAAGTGATAAGACTTTAAAAATATGAAAAAATTGCATAAACTAACTATTTGAAGCAAGATACGATATTTTATTCATATGATGTATTAAAATTTAAATTTTAAATTATATAAAATGTATCTTTACTTTTATATAATATATAATAATTCAAAAATTAAAAATTAAAACAATTTATAATAAAAATAAAATTCAAACTAAACTTCATCTATACTTACTATTAATAAAGGGAATATCTCTTTTGATGTTAACTTTTCAAAATATTTATTCTACCCTTCCCTTATACCTATTTTAAAAATAAAAAATAAATTATTTTGTGAGGGACTCGAACCTACAATCTCTCACTCTCCAAATGTAAACTTTATCACTAAATCAACCTCATAACTTTAAACAAAAAATTACTTTAAAATATTGATATCCAACATACATAATTATCCAACTATATCTATAATCTATAATATATGATATTATATTATATATTATATCTATACTATTAATAAAGGAAATACTCTCTATACATAAACTTCATCACTAGACCAACCTTATAAATTTAAGCAAAAAATTACTTTAAAATATTGATATCCAACATACATAATTTTCCAATTTTATCTATAATATATGATATTGTATTATATACTATATATTATATAATGGGAATATGACATTTTGGTGTCCACATTTTATAACTATTTTACCTTTAAACATTTTATGATTATTCCGACATTTGCAAATATAACTTCTTTATATTAATATATGTAAATTTTCACAATTTCTATGTCATTACAAATCAATCTTTCTTTAAACAGGATTAATATATATGTATACATTTCATGGTAAATATTTTTAATAAACATGAAAATACACATGTGCGGAAATATTTTGAGTTGTATTCAAACTCTATCCTTTTTTCCATTTTTTCATATTCATTGCATATTTGACATATCCATTGATAATCTGACATATTTTTATCATATTATCATAAAAAAATATAAAATTAACAAAATATATTTCAAAACATGTCACATTATAATTTATATTTTAAAATATAAAAATTTATAAAAATATTAAATTAAAACACTAAAATTGTTATAACATATCAAAATAGAAATGTGAATACATCCTGCACATGGGTTTTCGCTAGTTTCAAGTAATATTATTTAAATGGAATGATAAATAATATAAAATTAAATACTTATTATTGCCTTATTTACTATTCCAAAAATATAAAAATTAAATAAAAATTATATTAAAAAGAAAAAGTAAATATGTTAAATATTCTGTAGTAAAGTGATCCGTATTTTAAGGTCTAAATTTTTAAATAATATTTGTTAGTGAAAGTTAGTTAATATAATTAATAATTTTTCAAAAAATAATAATTAGGGTGATTTTTTGTAAGATTTTAAAATTTAAATACAAATATTTTAAAGTTATTAATGTAATAATTGTAACTGTATTTTAATTTGAAAAATGAAAGAGAGAAAACTATTGTATTATATGACAACATACGTAAAACAATGCATAATATATAAAATAATTTTTACTTAACACGTGACGATAAGTGAATAATATTTTTATAATATTATTGATAAAAGATTATTACTATGCCGTGAATTAATTATTACAGCTTTAAAGATTTTACATATGCAATTGAGTTAGATTTTGCTGTGAATTCTGAACATGTAATTGGGATTTTGTTGATAGTCTCTTATAAAGAATTTCTCTTGTATATAAGAAAACATAAAAATAAAAAATTTCTTCTTTCAAATCATTAATTTAATTCTTTTCATCAAAACCAAAGAAACCTCCCATAATAAAATGAAAACTCTGCCACACTGTATTTTACTGATGCTAACCAATCAATTCAATTCCCTCTGCAGAATTTTAGAAAAGAAAACAAAAAGTGAAATATTTTTAAATTCTTTGTAACGTTCTGATTAAAGTTTCATTGACGAAAAAAGTAAGATACTAATTTGTCTTCTCCATGCTTTAAAAAACTTGCACTTTCTGGTTGGTATAGTTGTTGCTTTCGAGCTCTATTTAAATATACACACTTTGTTGCTAATTAATTAAATTGTAATAGTTCTTTCTGTGAAGAAAGATTAATTAAAATATATATATAAAAATTATAAAAATTGTTCTTCTTGTCCACTGGTTTAGAGCCATAATTAAGTCATGCTTCTATGTTTGAACTAAGCTAATATAGCCTCAATATCAAAACCATAGAACTCATTATTAAAAAACTTGTTTCAACTTCCAACGAAGCATAATATAATAATAAGTACACAACACAACTAAGGGAATACTTTTATGTAAGTATATAATATTCAATTCAACCAACAAGTATTAATAATACAATAAATTCATGCTAATGAAATTATGAATGTTATCATACACTTTCTTTCTTGCTATCATTCATTGGATAGAATTTATTGCAAATAAATTAATTTTGGTCAGTTTTCACTTTTAAATCATGAGAGTGGTTTAGTGAAAAATGAAACCAGTCAAAATTGACAATTCTAATAAATTTTACCCAATTAAAAAGAATTAGGAAAAAAATTGTCTCAGATAGTGACTTTTTTATATATTATATTTACTTTTCTCAATTAAATCATCTCTTCTAATGTTTTTCTTTTTGTTATATAGTTTTGCTTAAACAATTTGTTTCCTAGTTTTAGTCCTTTATAATATTTTTTTCTTTAGTTTTTACTTCTTACTTTATTGAAAAACGATAACAAAAATATAAAAGTAATTTAATAATAATATATATCATATTATTAGAGAGTTTGGCGGAATAACCCAAACTTTGGTGTGAGTTTTTTGAATAAACTATGTTTTTAATCACTCATAAATTTATTATTAAATATTTGATATTATTTTATATATAAGATTAAAAAAATAATTTATCCTAAAAAATTATAGAAGATTATTCCTATCAAATCCATATAAAGCATTATACTATAGTATACTATTAAATTCGCTTATTTAACAATTTTTTTTCAAAATACAAACTAAAATCAAGACTGTTGTTGAACAAAACTAAAAGTAAAAAAAAAAAATCTTAGAATGACCAAATTAAAATAAAAATCCTTAAAAAAATCAAAACAAAAAATACATTATTTTTTAGAAACAAATAAATTATTCAATTAACCCTATAGTTTTTATTAAAAAATCTAGGCATAAATACAATTTCTTATTAAATTTGTCCTTGAGTCATGGCTGTCCTATCAACCTTGTTTAAAACGTCCCAATATATTTAAAAATTAATCAAGACATGTGTAGTCCCTATTTTGTGATTTGTTTATTACATGGCCGAATGAAAAAGCTTAGGAAACTATGAACAGAAGAAAACCACAAAGATGGGGACATGAAAGTTTCCAAGTGTCTTCTCCGGCCTCACACAAAGTTGCTTATCAATTAAGAAAATACTAAAAAAATTTTCACACACTCTCAATCAAACTTCCTTTTATCGATTAAAATTTATTGATTTAAAACTTATAATTTTTAATCAATTATAGATTTTTTATAAAAAATATGGGAGAAAGTTTTTTTTTAGCATTTTTCGTTAATATTAAGTTGGAAGACAACCTTTTACCTTTTTTTTTTTTTGGATTTTTTTGTCTTAATTTCTTGTTTGACTTAATTCGATTATCAACAGCTTGTCCATGCGAATGTGCTACCATATAAGGGAATGATACCTGCCTTGAAAGAGATGTTTTTGGGCACAAAAGATAATAAATTTATATGTGTATTTTTAAGAAAATAAAAATAATTTATATATGCCTTTAGGTTTACTTGTGTTGTAAAAACCGGATCGGATTGGCCGGTTCGACCGGTGAAAATCAGTCTGGTAACCGGTTAGGTCAACCCTCAAAAACGGGTAGAACTAAAACCGTATTAAAACCGGTCAAGAACCGGTGCAAACCGATGGTTCACTAATTCAACTGGTTTGTACTTTTTTTTTTTTTGAAAATTTTTTCATTTTGCTAAATACATCTCTCATTTTTCTAAATCAGCCAATTTTTAATTAAAAATTAATAAAATAGGGTTTAACTTACCAATATGAAGGTGCATTTAGTAAAATTACTTTTATCATTTTATAATTACAACCTTAATACATTTTTTTTTTATAATTTTAATTATAATAGTACATTAATAATAAAAAATATTATTTTATTAAGACCGGTTCAACCGCTGGTTCAATAACGGTTGAAACAATGAACCGTGAACTTGTGTCTTTACCGGTTCGATCACCGGTCCGGTTTTAAAAACATAAGGTTTACCACCAAACAACTCAATTAATATTGCTTCAATTTAATTAAAGATATCGAATTTAAGTTTTAAATATGTAATTATGTAAATTATCAGATAATATATATATATGATTAAACACAATGACAATATCTATGATTGAGTGTTGTAGATCTATTTAAATTTCAAGTATTCAATTATCTTAATTTTCGAAGAGGAGGTTTTATCATTCATAATAAGTAAATAATAATTTTAAAATATAATTTTTAAAAATATATTTAATTTGATGCAACATGTTAATATTTAAAAATTATATAAATAGTAAGTTTTTTTTCTAATGCGTATAATATTTAGCACGTGTTTCAACTATCACTTAGTTGTTCGATTTACTTGATAATCTCAAGCTTAAATTCTCATATGTAATGGTATTAAATACTCAATAGAATAATTTGTGGTACATAGTGATTTCACAAGTTTCGAACAAAATTGTCGAAAAGATATTTGTAATTTAACTAAAAAAACATTAATTTGTTAGGTTCACAAACCATATACTCTACCGAACCAACTAAAATAGATCTCTTTATAGCAATTTTTTAATTGTAAATAATTACAAAATTTAAACTCTAGATCCAATAGAAATAATTGAATGGTCTCATTTATGATACGCTCCTTCTCTTATACACACACATGCATTGACAGAAAATAACCTTATCCATCAATTTATCTTCATTCTTCACCGAAACAAAGTTCGTTTTCTTTCTACTTCTTAATAATGACAGAGATATAAAAGATGCTAATAACTTCATCTTCAAAAATATCGAAGTTGTTCATATCTTCAAAGTTGTTTTACTGAAAGTGAAATGAACAAATAAGCCAATCCAAAATGGTGGGTGTAGAGGCAATAATAGTCGCTATACAAAATCCAAGACCCATCTTCAAAACTAATTACTACTCAGCCGCAATTGTGTTTTCAATTAGATCAACAAACATTTCTAATTTGTTGACCCATTATTACTCTTAGCTTGTTCTACTAATTTGTTGCTAATGGTTAGCAACGTGTTCTCTCTCATTCAATCTTTTATTAGTTAAAGTTTATTAAAAAACATAATTTTTTATAAAATTTAGATATTATTTGATGTTTTTTTATGAGCTAATTGTTAGTTGTGTTAATATGTTAATTTTAATTAGTGGAAAGATTCGAACACACAACTCTTCAACACATGGAGACTTTACCACTAAACTAACCTTATACTCCTATTATTATTTGATGATTATCTTCCTTAATTTTATTGCTTCAAACGAATTTCAACTCCAAGTGGTGACCAGTAGAAATTATTACATGTTTCACACCACCACATATATCTTTTATGATCCTATCCAATGAGCATATACATATGATTAATTAATCATTTTAATCAAATTTGAAAAAGAAAACTAATTATTTTATGAGTTTAATTAATATATATCGGCAGTGTTAGGGAGTTTTACATTGACGTTCAATCACAATTTTTCATTTATATGACTTAAAATATTAATTGGTAAAGTCAACAAACTTAACATAAATGAATGGGTATGATATAATGACAGTGTAAAACTTATTACCTTGTTAATGTATACTAATTAAACTCTTATTTTATCTCGTAAATTATGTTAATATGCATGTCTAATCAAATCACAAACAACGTTATTATTGGTGGAAAATGTGAATTAGGTGGTAGTTCAAGATTATGTAATATTTTCTCCCATTAAAATAAGTGTTTTAGAAAGTAGGTTGGTTCTTCTTTTTAGGGTCCACCCAAACATAAGGTTGACATGTTTTTTTATCATTGGTTAAATTTATAAAAAAAAAAATCTTTTTTAGTCTTGAATCTTATTTAATACATCTGTTTCCTAATTTTGTCAAATTGTATAAATTTCAACCAAATATTTATTAGAAAGAGTTATTTGCTAATCAATATCCTGAGAACACCTAGCTTTATGAGGGATCTTAGGATGCGCAAGATTTATTATTCTCAAGATCTCCAACTATAGTTTCGACAAATCTAAAACATGGAAAACCAATTCTTCACCAAGAATGAAGTTAAGGTCACTTTTTAAGTAAAACAAGTAGGGCGAATTTGAATTTATAATAATTTCACCATTAAACTAAAAAATGGCTCAAATCTTTAAAAGTGGTGTGAAAATTTCAAAATTCTTAAATGAGTTTGGCATTGTAAACAAGAAAGAAATATTTAATAAAAATCATACGTTAGTACAACTTAAAATCATAAATAAATACAATTTTATATGTTCAAATAAAATATTTTTTATTGTAATTTTTTAGAGTTTAATATTTATGTACTAATAGTGTAAAAAAGGTTTACACTAACATTCAATTACAACCGTGTACAAACTTACATACATGTGAGGGTGCACAAATGCACCATCTCAATTTAATAAAGTCACATGTAAAAATTTATATTTTGCACATCTAATTTTATATATTTGGACCTCCTCCTATATCTTCATCTAAAGATAAATAATTGTATCTCCTATTTTAATGTTTATACTTTTTAGTTGTTATGTGTTTGAACCATTATTTTTTATTACTTTTTATATATTTATTATTTTGTATATATGATTTGAATGTCATTTTTTGTCTTTTTAATATATATATATATATATATATATAAAATAAAAATTAAAGTTGAGATCAAATCGTACACATCCACTCATTCTCTTTTTTCTAACATTTATTATGTGTCACTCTTTTTTCTCACTCCTTTCTCAATGGTAAGATTTTTCCTATATTTTTCTCTCTCTTATCTTAATATTAGAGATTTGTTCCTCTTACTCTCATATAAATTTGACTTTCTCACTATATATATATATATATATATATATATATATACATATATATTTTTTATTAATTTTTTATATATTTTTTATTTATATATGATTTGAATGTCTATTTTTGTCTTTTTTTAATATTATATATATGTCTTTATATATGAGGGTGTATCATACGAGAGTAAGGTATCTTATATGAAAATGAGAAGAACAAGTTTCAGTCATTAAAATAAAAATTAATAGTTGAGATAAAATCATACACATCCACTCATTCTCTCTTCTCTAGTCTGCCACTCTTTCTTCTCACTCCTCTCTCAATGGTAAGATTTTTTAGATATTTTTCTCTTTTATCTCTTAATAGTAGATATTTGTTCATCTTGCTTTCATATAAATTTGGTTTTCCCACTAAATATTTCATATATATGTATACACACACACACACACACACATATATATATATATATATATATATATATATATATATATAATAATAATAATAATAGTTATTATTAGATTTATTTTTTTAAAATAAATTATCCCTACTAGTCTTAGATTCTAGATCCACCACGATTACAACTATTCATGTATGAAAAGTTTATTAACTTTATGAATCAATATTTTAAATATTAAAGTTTAATTAGTATGCACTGATAATGTAAAAGAGTTTTATATTGATGTTTAATCATAATTTTTTCGTTTATTTGCCTTTTAAAGTATTAATTATTAAAATCAACAAACTTATCATAAATAAAAGATTGTGATTAGGGATGACAAATAAACATGTACCCGTGGGTAATCCCCAAACCTGCCTCGAAGTTGATGGGAAATCCTCGGTTTGACCAGGTATGGGTATGGAAAATACTCGATTTATTAAGTCGGAGATGAGGATATACATACTCACCCTATACCGTACCCTTCCTCTTACCCGCCTCACTCCGCTCTTCTTTTAATGACTAAAATATTTATTTATATTAAAAAAAAAGAAAGGTTTGATATTTAATTAATAAACTATAAATTTTACATTTATTAGATAACTTTTGAATTAATATAATTATTTTTTACTAAAATATTATTATAATTTCTTTTGCGGGTATAGAACGGGTATAAGTATACCCGATACCCGACGAGGATGAAGATGAGGACATAAATCTCATATCAACTGGGTATGGGGACGGGGATAGAAATGAATTTCAAAAGCTGATATAGAGATGAAAATGTTATACTTGTCCCTACCCCGCCGCGTTGCTATGTCTAATATGATTGTTAATATAAAATTTTTACACGTTCCGTATATACTAGTTAAACCAAAATTTATATGCTCAAATGACAATAATGACCTGATGAGCGTGTAAAACTCAGAACTTTGTTCTCAACTTTTTAAACAATGTTATGACGCATGCTTTGTTAACATGCGTGAGTTAATAGCGCAATTAGTTGGGAAGAATGGATGCGCTGGCGACACATAAACATTCTTTTAAAGTACAACAAGCAAACACAGCACAACGCATGTGCGCTGTCTTTCTTACTTCACTGTTTGGACCGTTTTCAAAGTTTCATTTCTTCTTATAATATGAATAATATAAAATATTATTTTCTTGTACCAAACTCATTGTATTTTGGAAAACAACAAATATCATTGGTAGAACAAGAATTTGACTGTAAAGCAAAAAAAAAAAAAAAAACAATTTGCCTTGTATTTATGTGTATATAAAGAATAATAAAAAAAACTGCCTTGTGTTTGGAAAACAACAAGTACCATTAGATCTTAATTTGTAACCTTCGGGATAAAGGGGAAAGCAAAATATAAGAAATAATACTGGTGGTAATATTATTATCATTTTGAATATTGAAATTAAAATCACTATAATAATTTTTGCTTGTTATGAATTTTTTGTTTAATAATCATGTTAACATTTTTAATTGTATTATATTAATATTGTACGTATAATAAATGTATATATATATATATATATATATATATTCATCAAAATATATATAATATAAAGTCAATGATTGAAAGTTATAAATTATGTAAAATTAATTTTAAAATTATTATAGTAGTATTTTAATAGTAATTATACATAAGGATAAATTTTAGTATAATATTTATAACTTAAAAAATATATATTGTGCATAATACTGCTATTTAATTTTAGTATTAAGTTAAATAGTTCAATTATTAATCTTGTCTATTTAACAATACAATTTTAAATTAAATAAACTAAATACGTGCATCACTTGACATATGATTTAAAATTAAATAAATTTGTTGTCTACAGTGGTCCTATAATAAAAAAATTAAAATAAACATTACTTAATTAATAACATATATTATATATTTAAAATACAATTCACATTTAAAAATATAAGCATCATTGATATATTTATGTAATAAATTTATCTTAATTTTTTTTTACAGTTTTAATATATATATATATATATATATATATATATATATATGTATATTAAAATTGAGAAAACACAAGGAATCGAAAATCCATTAAGATCTAAGATCTAATTATATTCTAACTGTGGAATCCAAAACAGGAAACCAGCTGGTTGCATAAAAGAATATACGAAGCCAATGTAACAGTGAAGTTTCCTATGCTCTAATTAATCCATCGGTTTTGTAAAAAATAAAGGAGAAGGTTATTAGAGCCGGTTAAGGAGCTAAAAAATATTTTATTGAGACGATCAAATTGCCATTTTGAATTGTTTCACATTTTTTTTTTAATATGGTCTATGAGCATCGGTTTCATTGCGATGGTTTCTGATTCGTCCTCTATGATTAATTTGTTGAAAGATTTGTAAATTTAAATCAAAATCGATATGTGAATATGTAAATTTAAACCTATTAAATTAGATTTGTAAATGGATACAAACATAATTAGATCAAATTTGATCTATTTTAATTAAATTTGACCATAAATAAATCGAATAACAGATTTGAATGTTGAAAATATGTAGATCTATCGATCTATTCAATTTAAAGTTGTTATATATATAAATAAATAGAAATTGACAATACAATTTAAAGTTTAAATATTATTTTTAAATTGAAGATTTAAAGTTAAAAAATGAATACATTAAGTAATACAATAAAGGAGATTGTGAGTTATTAAATTTTATTTTTTTAGTTTTTTTAAAATTTATATTTTATCATTTATAAATTACTTTTATAATGTAATTTTACTAATAATATTTTGTTTATAAATTTTTATGTTTCCTATTTTATTTCCTATATTTTATAGAAAACAAAATAAATTTTAAAAAAATTATAATCATGGATTCATTCCTATCCAATCCATTCTTTTTTGGATTAGATTGGATTGATAATTTTTTTTTAAAAACTGATCTAATTAAATTTGATAGGATTGAATTTCATTTTACCCCAAATACAATACAATCTGATCTGTGATCACCCCACCCCTAATGAGGGTTGTGTCATAGATCATGCGTAATTTGACCATAAGTGCAATTTTGCTTATGCTCCCTAGGAGGTGAAATTAGTTGAAGATGGTTTGGCAAAACTAGAATTGTCTAATCTTTCAAGATATTAGTCTTTTTAAGTTTGTTCCTCAGTTCATTGTTACTACTTGTACAAATGATTTGAACTCTATTTTGAACTTTGATAATTAAAGTTTTGTTTCTTTGGGTCTAACCCCTACCTTTCACATAAAAAAAATATTTTTTAGATTTATATATAAACAAAATAATTAAATTTTCTTTTATTAAGAAATTAGTTAAAATTGTTTAATTTTAATAATTTAAAAAAAATATTTCTAAAATTTGTTTAAAATTAATTGAAACTTGATATTACAAATAAAAAGTTAAAGTTTTCATTGAAAATAAAGTTTCAATTCTTTTACAGAAAAATTCTTTTAGACTTAAATATAAATAAAGTTTTGGAATAGTATTATTTAAATACTATTAATTAAAGTCTCAATTAATTACATAGCTAAAATTTATTTATATTCAAGTCTAAAAGAATTTTTCTGCTACGTCTTTTGAATATTTATTAACAAGATCAATAAATAAACTTAGAGTAAATTACACTAATATTTTTTAAAATTTGATAAAAATGTTAGTGTGATGTTTTCAAACATACAAGATACACCTATAATTATTACATAAAAATAAGGGATCATATATAATTTAAATAAAAAAAGAAAATGCACTTATAATTTGACTAAATATAAAAAAATACATTCGTAATTTGCTCTTATGCTCAGAAAAAAATAATATTAAATGGCCTCCATCAAAATTTGTGTTTTTTTAATAAAAAACACAATTTAAGACTAATAGTCTGTCACCATCTTATAGATATCATTTTAGCGAGTTAAGAAGTTAATGACAATATTTGATGTTTATAACAACCTATTAATAAATAAAATTAATTAACTTATTATATTATATATATTAAGTGTTTTTCTTTTTTAAATATATCGAAACATATAGATTAAATATTAATCAATAATAATAAAAAAGTGTTGGTTTAGAAAACAGATAGAAAATGAAAGTGGGGACCCATCCTAATGTCCACAAAACAAACAAAAATAGCTTCGATATTCCCTAAGGATATGCTTTAAATTGAGTTTCGTCTTCACCGAAAACACCACAAGCATTGGAATATGGCTTTGCTGAACTTTCTGGGAAATTACGCACAAACCCCACTGGTCATGGTGCCACTTAATATTTTTGGAATCACATGCCTAAACTCTACTCTCAATTGTAATATTTCATTTTATTTCCCCACTTTCTTTGTTGATAAAAATTAAAAAGTTTAGGTAAGTTGGGTTTTCAGAAACTCATCAAAATAGTTCCAAAATTCACCTTTCATTTGGTTGGATTAATTTATTTTAGTTAATAAATCAGTTAAAAGTTCCAAAACACACTAGTAATAAACTTATCCTATCGTATTGATCCAGTAAATACTTGATATAAGATAGGATCGGAAAAATATATCATATCATATTCCTTATCTGGTCTACCGAACAGACCCTAAATATAATAGAACAAGTTTCATGTCTAAAAATAGTGAAAAAATGGTTAAAACTATATCCCAAAATAAAAAATAATCATTGTTTTAAAATAAAAGATTTGATTCACTTAAAAAATATAAACGATTAAATTAAACTTTGTAAAAGATAAAGGACCGAACTGGATAATTAAAAACATAGATAACTAAAATGTATTTTAGCCTAAAAAAATGACTAAATATTTAATTTAACTATAAACTAATAAATGCTTCATTGTCATTCATAAAAAAAAGAAAAAACAAAGGCTTCATTGCACTTTTAGTTCCTGGGTATCTCAATTGTCCAATTTTAGTTTTCAAGCCGTTCGAAATAGTTTTGAGTTTCTAGTTTTTGGTTTTGAAATGTATTTTGAAAACATTAAGCCCCATTCGAGGTGTTTTTTGCTTTTTAGTTTTGAAATATATAAAAAAAAAAACTAGTTTTGATTTTAAGTTTTCAAATTTTTAAAAACAACATTGTTTTCGTTTTCAGATTTAAAATGTTGTTTTCAAATCTTAACCAAAACATAGGTTGGAGGTGGCAGTTGAGACAATGGTTGGAGGTGGCGATCGGAGGTGGCAATCAAAGGTGGTGTCGGTTGTGGTCAGTGACCGATAGTTGGAGATGGTGGTCACTGACCAATAGTCTAAGGTGGTGGTCGATATCAATCGGAGGTGACGATCGATGCCTGCGGGTCAGAGATGGCGATCAATGATTGCTGGTTGGAGGTGACAATCGGTGACTACTAGCCATAAATGGCAATGGTGACCATCGGTTGAAGGTAACGACTAGTGACCATTAGTTGAAAGTGGCGATCGGTGACCGTCAGTTAGAGGTGGCAACCGATGATCGTTAGTCGGAGGTGGGGGCTGGTGACCGTCATTCGAAGGTGGCGGTCGGTAGGGATGGCAATCATACGTTCCCCTGTCGGTACCGCCTCATCCTTGCCTTGATTTTGATGCAGAAAACCTACTTGTTGGTTCCTGCCCCTGTCCCGCTTTTATGTTTTACATATAATTATATGTTAAACAAAATGTCACAGGTCTGTGTACAAATCTACCCCCCTGTGAACCATTAAAACTAAGATATAATTAATAACTTGACATATAATTTATTTAACAATTAATAAATTAACATATAATTTATTTAATAAATTATAAGTAAATTTAAATATAAATTATAAAAAATAATATAACTGGGTGTGAAAATACCCAAACCTAAAAATACTCGACAAGGATCGGGACGAGGATTAAAATTTCATATCTGCTTTCTTTATGCCCGCCCTCTCTCCCACCCTGCACTTTCCGGGGATGGGGATGAAGAGGGAAAACCACGCTCTCCTCGCTCCGTTGCCATCCCTACGATCAGGCGAAGATGGCAGTCGATGACCATCAGTGTCGGAGGTGACAGACGGTGACTTCTGGTTGGAGGTGGTGACCAATGACCACTAGTCAGAAATGATGGTCAATGGTGTCAAATGATATCAAGTGATGAACTTAAATAAAAATAAAAACAGAAATCTAAAAACCAAATTTTATCGCTTTTGAAATTGAATAGAAACTATTTTAAAAATAAATAAAAAAGCAAAATTTAACTATTTTTGCCAAAAACAATAGAAATGTGCTACTTTAGTCTCCCATATTTCTAGTAATCAATTGATACGATAAAATCTAGTAATCAAAATTTCAAAAATTTGTCATATTTGAAGGAGACATTTGACATAAGTAAAACTGCAAGGGAGAAAATTGTATAATTACAATACCTACAATTTAAGTCTTAAATTTATTATGTTACAAAGATCTAGCATAAGTATCGCACAAGGTCAAGGAATACTATTCTTCCTCGCTCAAAATATCCTTGCTCTTTTTTCTCTAGTTTGTTTTTAAAAAATTTGCTGACCTGGAGTATATTTTTATATTCATGAATCACTCTTTTCTTCAATCTTAATCCTTTAAATATTCAATTTCACATATGATATAATCAAATACACTAGAACTTATAAACGGACAACATTAATAAAAAAAAAATTAATTTCAAGAACTAAAAAAAATTTGAATTTCAAGGACAAAAAATGATTTTTTGTTAAACTTTAAAGACAAAAAAACTTATTTAAAGCCTAGAAAATATTAAATATTTTTTTGCGATTTCTATAATCTCATCTCAACTTTAAGATACTCATCATACATAATATTTCTCTAATAGCTGAAAAAGTTGAGAAACTCGCATTTTTATATTTTGTATTTAAAATTATTGAGTTTTAAACAAATTATTAATATAATTAATTGATTGTTGCTGAAAAAGAAAATTTTAATCTTAAGAAACCATATTTTGCAAAAAATACTCATCTTATTTTTAAGAAACTCATATTGCCACATAGATAGGTTTTCAATGGACAACTTGTTTGAAGATATCATACCTTGAACTTTAGCAACCCAAAAAACTCTTATCGGATAAGATCTAAGTTATTTTACAGCACATGCCAAGAAAAATTAATTAATAGATAAAAGAGAGTGATAGTTTTACAAACTAAACTTATTATTAATATTTCATTAAAAAGTTAAATTTATATTTATTAAAAATATTAATAAAAAATAATAAATATTATATTAAAAATTAAATATAACACTTATTAAAAGATTTCTTTTTTCAAATACGTAGAACACTTATATATTTTAGAATAAACAAAGTATGTTTTAGTGGCTAATGATGAATGAGATAATGTCTAATCATTTTGTATATGTATATGTATGATATAGTTGTCCTTGGGCTCTTGCTAGTCTTTTAATTGTGGACATGACTAGTTACTTATGTTCCAAGAGTTCATAGTAAATAGGAAGCAATATTTGTGGGAAACTTTAAATGGTATTATTTATCATATCCATTTTTGTCTCACTTTCATACTAGTTTATAATTTGATTATATTTATTTTCTGCTTTTACAAAAACTCAAAAGAATGTCGTGTGAAATTAGTTTATCTTATTCAGCCTTTTCTTATGTTATATCCACCAAACAAGGCTAATATAATGTTACTTATAATAGTATGTAAATACCTATAAAATTTCTATGAATGAAGAAATATTTTTCAATCTAAATTTATTTGTTCTTAATTATCAAATATTTGTCATAAGAATTTTTTCCAACTACAAATATTAATTATTAATTTATTTTAATAAAAGCAATTCAAATATCTAATTTTTTTTCTTTTATTATGTAAGACCAACTTTATAATTCTCTAACATAATAATATTCAAATTGAAATATTGTATAAGCACATGTATGGTCAATTGTTAAAAGATTCTTCAAACTAAATTTTAACCACTCTTACTAAACCTAAAACTAATTAAAGTTTATAACAAATGGACTAATAACTAATTTTGCATCAATCACTGGCTATATTACGGGAAAAAAACACAAAAAAAAAACACAAATAAATAAAAAGGTTTTAAGAGACGTGGGGAGTCGAACAACTTGTGGAGAAAGAACAACCAATGGTATGTAACTTGTTTTAGCAAATAAACTTCGTTGGAGACAAGTCGCATGAAGAACGTAGTTACCAAAATCATTTCATAATGTATACATGCATTAACATTACGTATACCCTTTCCATCAAATCACATTTCTCACTTATAAACATTTATCTAAACATGCAGATAAAGGAGAGAAAAAAAAAAAAAAGAAAGAAAAGGAACAAATTTGTTGATATAATAAAAAAGTTCCACAATTTTTCAAACAAGAGAACCTACTTGAATTTATATATATTAAAACACTTTCAAGAGACTGTTTAGGTCAACAACAAAATCCTAAGAATTTTGACCTAAAAAGACCAAAATATGAACTTTTTGCGTAGAACAAAGTCGTGGTTAATATACTTCACAATAAATTAGATAATGTATACAGTTTGGATAAATTAATTATATGCGTAAATTAATTATATATTAGATAAAAAATAAAAATATAAACAAGAAAAAACTAATTAGTTAACGCGTATTATTTTAAACTTTAAAAATGACAAAAGTTATTAAAAATAAAATCTTTCATACTTTCCAAATAAAAAAAATAATAAAGAATATTAAGTCACAAAAAGGTCGACATAAACAGTGAGGGACTATATAACTTGGTTGTCGATTTTAAACTTTGAAAATGACAAAAGTTAGCAAAAATAAAAATCTTTCAGACTTTCCACAAACAAAGAATATTCAGTCACAAAGGTCGACATAAACAGTGACTATATAGCGTGGTTGCTGATTTTGATTTATTTAATATTGAAACTGTGAAAGTAACGTTTTAACAATTTTTTAATAAGTGTATTGATACAAATAATCATCGTCGGAGGAAATAATTAAACTCTACGGAACCTTAAATTCAAAACAATGGATATTCTCCTCTTAATTGAGAGGGTTTACTTTTATCTAAGATGACACATTATCATGACCAAAATTCTCAATCGTTTAATTAAGAAACGCAAACTATTATTATTTGTTTGAATTAATATTGGCACGTAACGTTTTACATATTGGCTAGTAGAACATTTATCAATAATTAAATTCTATAAAAAAATCTAGAATGCAAAAGAAAAAAGTATTATTTAGCAACATAATTTATTTTATACTCAAAATTATCCTAAATATTAGAGGACATGCTTTTATCAAGATGAGCAGACCATGTGATCTCTCAAGTCTTAGGCATTAGGGGTTTTGTGGTGACAAGTGAGTACCTATAAAAGATATTCTAACGTCCAAGTTAATGTCAGAATAAAAGAAAATGATTAAGAGTTGATAAAATAAGATACTTGGGGATGAGCCTTAGCTATCCCTTTACTTGCCTTTATACGAGTTTTGTCCATAGTAGGAGTGATAACGGGTACAGGTAATGCCTATTTGCTACCCGCCCCGCCAAAAATACATGTACCCCCTACAGGCTTAAAATTTGTTGAGTATTCGTTATAAAAATACCCATGGGTTTTTTCAATACCATGAGTTTTTTAATACCTACGAATATCCACAAGTACCCACAGATATTTTTTAAAAATATTTTTTTTTACATGAAGTTTTATTAAAAAATAATTTATTTGCTGAAAAATATAAAAATAAAATTATACTACTAAGTTTCTACAAGATTAATTGGATCTAAAAATAGATTAATATAATATATACAAAATATTAAATACAAATAGAATATTCGTTTAACATTACTGAAATTTTTATGAAAAATAATTCTAAGAATTATTCATTTTTTATAAAAAAAATAACATTGATGACAATAAAATTTGACAATTAATATTTTAAGTTGATTTATTTAACAATAATATTATCTTATTTAAATTAAATATGTATAGTATTTTAATGTAGCAGGTACCCACAGATACAGGTACTATGATACTCGTATCCATGTCCGTTAAGGAGTTGGTTGAAAAAAACCATACCCACAGGTGGTGGTTACCCATTTAAATTACCCATGCGGGTATTTTCACAGGTTTAATCCACGGACGCAAATTTTTTTGTCATCCTTACTCCCTAGTTACCTTTTTTAAGAGGATGAGCATCTAGGTGTTGGGATTGTGTCGAGATGGTCGAGGCGCCGAGGTGGGCATTTGGGTGCCGAGTACAACAAGCGTCAAGGTGAGTGTGGGGTAGGAAGTACACATGCCCCCCTAGCATCAAGGTCGACTAGTTCAAGGAGGACTGAAGAGGCTAAGACAATGTGTGCAAGTTAGGTGGGAATAGGTAGTGGACTGTCATATGTCATTACAGTATTGGTCGAAGGGGTTTTATGAAGTGACAGTTGAGTCGGGCTTTTGGTTTTAGGCAGGAATATATAGGGTCTTTTAGTTTTGATCACAACTGATATGAATCCGCTGTCAGTTTAGGATTCTGAAAGGACCCTAGGAATTTAGCTTGCCGCATTAACAAAATTAATCAACATGGAATGCAAACAATTGCAAAAAAATAAACTG
This sequence comes from Psophocarpus tetragonolobus, assembly GCA_037954015.1. NCBI lineage: Eukaryota > Viridiplantae > Streptophyta > Magnoliopsida > Fabales > Fabaceae > Psophocarpus > Psophocarpus tetragonolobus. The sequence goes on from CM075691.1 coordinate 27,253,418, forward strand.
AATAGAATTACTATCAAACTTTTAGACACAGAATGGAAATTAAAAGTTTTTGAAATTCAACAATTAAACGAGTTTTTGAATAGTGTAGCACTTTCGTGTTATAGAGTTTGCTGGCCAGAATTGAGTATGAATGGAAAAGACAGAAAATGGAATTGGAATTGATAGACTCCACACTTCCAAGGATGGAAGATATGTCTACGAGATTACACACACAAAGGGGTGAATTATCTTTGATAAATCTCAAAAGATTTTGGATTGTCAAGAACCCAAAGGAGAGAAAACTCAACTAGTTTTTTTATTTCCAAAATATTCTGCCTTAATCTCAGTCTTGCCCAAATTTATATGCCTAATAAACTCAGCTTGTGTAGGTTTAGTGGCCTTCTAAATTCAGCTGAAGTTACAAAATAATAAAAACTAATAATGGGCAGCTTAATAACAAAGTGTAACTGCCAAAATAAATTAAACACGTATACTAATTATAATTGATAACCTAGGTGGCTGCAACTTTAATTAGACAATTCTGGTTGCCCACCATTAACTAAGTAAACTCCAAGAAAATGAGTTTAATTTATTTCAAACTTCTCTTCCATTAAGGTCAAGTATTGCTCTCTTCAGTCCTGAGACAATTAACAATTTTAAACTTTATCTCTTCAATGTTTGGCTCTTTTTGCAAAAGGGCTGCCAATACTTGTTGAATAGCTTCCTTAGCTCTTCTTGTCCTTGCCCTTGTCATAGGTCCTCCAAGTCCTTCAAGCTTGATGTCCTCATCACTCCCCCCCTCTTGAAGAGGATTTGTCCCCAAATCAATAGCATCTTCATCTGGGAATTGGATGTCTATATTTGATGGTGATGTTGTTTATGGTTCTACAATCAGAACACATCCTCCATGAGCCATCCTTCTTGGGTACTAGAATCACAGGTACAGCACATGGACTCATGCTGTCTCTTACCCACCCTTTGCTCATGAGCTCAGTAACTTGCCTTTCGATCTCTTTGGTCTCATGTGGGTTGCTCCTATAAGCTGGACGATTGGGCAAAGAAGCTCCTGGAATGAGATCAATGTGATGCTCAATTCCCCTCACAGGTGGCAAGCCATCAGGTACATTTGCTGGAAACACATCCTCAAAATCCTGCAAAAGAGACTCAATACAAGAAGGCAATTCAAACTTGTCAAACTGGTTAGCATACAAAATTTGATTTTGACAAAGCAATAAGTAGAGGGGCTGTCTTGCGCAAAGCACCCTCCTTACCTCCCTTTCTCTTGCTAAACACAGTTGCTTGCCCTCAAGTGTTTCACTCTTATTCTTTTCTCTCTTTTTTCTTTCAAGTGTTTCACTTTTTTCCCTCTCAGGTGTTTCACTCTTTCTCTCATTTGCTAACTTTTCTTTCATTTTTAATTGATCCTCACATACCTCTTTAGGAGACAAAGGCTTGAGAACCACCTTTTTATCCTGATACATAAAGGAAATTTTATTAGTGAAACCATCATGAATGGCTTTGGTATCATACTGCCACGGCCTCCCTAAAAGGATATGGCTGGCCTCCATGGGAACCACATCACATAAAACCTTATCTTGATACTTCCCAATGGAGAAAGGAACCTCTGCTTGCTGTTTCACTTTAATTTCTTCTCCTTCACTAAGCCATTGGAGTTTATATGGTCTAGGATGCGGTGTAGTGTCCATGTTCATCTTTGACACTAATCTTGAACTCACCACATTGGTACAACTCCCTCCATCAATAATTACCAAACAAACATTACCATTGACTGAACATCTTGTGTGAAAGATGTTCTCCCTTTGAGATGCATCTTCGGCCTTGACTTGACTTCCCAACAGTCTCCTAATCATGTACAACTCTCCTTCATTAGCCGCCAATTCTCCATCACTCTCCTCTTCTTCTCCACCACTAGCTTTTGATTGGCTTGTGTATTCCCCATTATCTTTGAGAAGAACAATCTTCTTTGTGGGACACTCATAGGCATAATGACCCATGCCCAAGCACTTGAAACACTTCACTTCTCTAGTCTTTTTAGGTGGATTATCATCTTTCTTTTGAGGGGCTTTTCCATGGCTAGAAGGTGTTGTATTACTAGATGAGGCAGCTCCTTCTTTCCTCCTATCCTTCCAATTGGAATTATTAAAATTGGTAGAACTCCTTCTTGTTGCACTTTTTCTTTTTAACTGTTGTTCTACCTGAATGGCCTTATGCAACAGATCCTCCATTTCTACAAATTCCTGCAACTCAACAACATCTCTAATATCATGATTTAAGCCACTAAGGAAGCGAGCCATAGTTACCTCAGGATCTTCTTCAATTTTTGCTTGGATGATAATCATCTCCATCTCCTTATAGTACTCCTCCACTCCCTTGCTTCCTTGAGACAATTTTTGAAGTTTCAATTTTAAGTCTCTATGGAAGCTAGAAGGTACATACCGCTTCCTCATGAGCCTCTTCATTTTAGTCCAAGTGTCCACCATAGGCTCTTCATCTCTAATCCTCTCCCTTTGCAACTTGTTCCACCAAATCAAAGCATAATCTGAAAATTCAGCAGCTGCAAGTCTCACCTTTTGCTCCTCACTATAATTGTTGCAAGAGAACATATGCTCAATTTTTAACTCCCACTCCAAGTATGCCTCAGGATCACTCCTACCCTTGAAAGGAGGCACATTCAACTTCACTCCTTCTATTCTTCCTTCATTTCTATTTGGCCTTCCTCCTCCTCCTCCTCCTGCTGGTGGGGTTCTATTCTCCAACTGATCCAACCTCTCATGGAACTCATCTTGTTGTTGCTTCATCAATCTCTCTAAATGCTGGGATAGTGTAACAATTTGAAGCTGAAGATCATTGTTATTATTTCTTTCCGTCATGATAAACAAACAGGTCAAATGTCACAAGAAAAAGTATGTATGTGGTGTTTGAAAATGTTCTCACCCACTCAAGTGTTTGCGCTAAACAATATTGGCTTTTACTATAATGAAACTCTCTTGCCTTTTTCCTCTCTATTCCTCCTTAAGTTCTTAACAGACCAAAAAGAGAATAAATTCAAAGACAACACCAACCTGTGTGCAGCCCAAATAACTCAAGAAAAGCTAACAAAAAATGACTCAAATGAAACACAAAGAAGACCACAAACAAATAGGACAACAACCAGAACTTTGACACCAACAAAGGGTTGAAATTTTGGCTTAAAATGAAGCCAATAGGTGCAGCAAAATTCAGGGAATGATGCGCAACACAGGTGCAGCAAAACAGAATGGAAATTGAACAATTTGCAACCAAGAAGTGCAGCCAAAATTCAGAATTGTATACTAACAAGGTGCAATATTTTCTTCCTCAATTCAAACACAATATTACCTTAAGAATGAGCTTAAAATTTTTCTAATAACATGAACCATTCAGCCAATTTTATATATATATATATTTTTTAAACACATTTGCATTCTTTGTTTTGCTTCTTTTTTTTTCTCTATATTTTTTTTTCTTCAGATTTTCAAAATTCCTCTTCCTTTTTTTCTTTTTTTAGAATCTCAGATTTTTTTAAGGGCTTAACTTTTGCAATGGTTCAACCTAACTGATTGACAATTAAGGTAATATTATTGATGATAAGAATCAAGGAAAGAAATTACCCGAAATGCAGCCTTGCAATTCCTAGAAACCAAAGCTCTGATACCAAATGATATGAATCCGCTGTCAGTTTAGGATTCTGAAAGGACCCTAGGAATTTAGCTTGCCGCGTTAACAAAATTAATCAACATGGAATGCAAACAATTGCAAAAAAATAAACTGAATAGAATTACTATCAAACTTTTAGACACAGAATGGAAATTAAAAGTTTTTGAAATTCAACAATTAAACGAGTTTTTGAATAGTGTAGCACTTTCCTGTTATAGAGTTTGCTGGCCAGAATTGAGTATGAATGGAAAAGACAGAAAATGGAATTGGAATTGATAGACTCCACACTTCCAAGGATGGAAGATATGTCTACGAGATTACACACACAAAGGGGTGAATTACCTTTGATAAATCTCAAAAGATTTTGGATTGTCAAGAACCCAAAGGAGAGAAAGCTCAACTAGTTTTTTTATTTCCAAAATATTCTGCCTTAATCTCAGTCTTGCCCAAATTTATATGCCTAATAAACTCAGCTTGTGTAGGTTTAGTGGCCTTCTAAATTCAGCTGAAGTTACAAAATAATAAAAACTAATAATGGGCAGCTTAATAACAAAGTGTAACTGCCAAAATAAATTAAACACGTATACTAATTATAATTGATAACCTAGGTGGCTGCAACTTTAATTAGACAATTCTGGTTGCCCACCATTAACTAAGTAAACTCCAAGAAAATGAGTTTAATTTATTTCAAACTTCTCTTCCATTAAGGTCAAGTATTGCTCTCTTCAGTCCTGAGACAATTAACAATTTTAAACTTTATCTCTTCAATGTTTGGCTCTTTTTGCAAAAGGGCTGCCAATACTTGTTGAATAGCTTCCTTAGCTCTTCTTGTCCTTGCCCTTGTCATAGGTCCTCCAAGTCCTTCAAGCTTGATGTCCTCATCAACAACATCTTAGTTTCTTGCATAAGTTTCCTCATTCTTGTGATCTTTGAGTTGTTCTGCTTTGGTTTGTGGTGTTTTAGCATTCATGCTGGTGAGGGCTTGTTTGATTGTCATGTAGGTGCCACATTATCACTCGTAGTACGCTCTTTCTTTGCCTTTTTTGTTGGATTTTGAAATACCTAGGATGTTTGGTTCGAATACAGGTTTCATTGGTTTAGATAATGAGAGTGAGGGTTCTTCTAGGCATTTCCACGGGACGATGGTGGAGCGGGAAATGCCAGGTTTAAGCAACAAAATATCCAATGCAGAATCGCTAGACTCATTGGGCCTATCGGACGATGAGAAATTTGTGCAACTAACAAATGAGCCCTTTCGTGTGGCTAAGGGGTTATGAACATTGGTGGAGTAAGGTCTACAGAGCTGGAATCACGATTGCCAACGATGGTGGATTTGTGCCTCCTATGGAGAGTTTAGAGGACGCATCTGTTCGTGCTGGGGGCGAGTTGTTGAGGGTTGTCGCATCTTGTGGTGGTCAAAAGCGTCACCAGGTGATGGTGGTTTCTAAGGATAGTGAGGAGGAAGGTGGGCTTGAAGGGGCCATCAAGGTGCGTCAAGGGGTCATGGAGTCAGCACTAGAAGGCAGGACCAGTAAGGTGAGCAAGGTGGGTAAGGTTGGAAAGAAAAAGATTAGGAAGAGGAAGGAGAAGTGGATGTTTCCGCCTATTATGAGGCCCAGGTATGAGTGAGTGGCTAATGAGGTAGGTTTATCCCTTACTTCGTTTACATCAGAGGCTGAGCTTCGCAAGTTGGAGAGTTAAGTAAACATATGTAGTGATCTTGGTCACCGCAACTAGTTGTTTGTGGAGTTGTGCGATGCTGGAGAACGTGTCTATTTTGGTGCCATCGAGGAGTAGGCATCCTTCACCTATGTTTGTGTCGAGCTATTCCTTCATGCTAAGGTCAGTCTTTTGTTATCGGATTTTCAATGCGAGGTGTTGTCGAAGCTCAACATGGCGCCTTCGCAGCTTCACCCTAACAGTTGGAGCTCCATTCGAGGATTTGAGATTTTGTATGGGTTGCTGGGCATTGTTCTTACAACTAACAAGTTTCTATACTTCTATTCGCTTAAAGGGACCAATGAGTCCAAGGTTAGGTGGATCTCGATGACCAGGTGCTAGTATGAAACACTTTTTATATTGTTGAATACCTCATGAAAGAGTTTCAAGTTCAACTTCTTTAATGTCGTGTCAACACTTCATATGATGATCATCAACGCTTGTTCTTCAAGAAGGATGGTCTACTACTCGGTTTCCTCTATACTGGCAAGAACGACCATGCCACTTCAAGTTATTGGTTGACCACGTGTTATTGGGGGAAGATCAGCATGATATAGCCATCACATCTAAATTTCCTCGCCAGATGGATATAAAGGTTGTGCTGGACCTCAAATACCCCGTCAATGTAAATAAATCCTTAAGTAGTGAATGACTTTGTTCGTCCTTTCATACTACGTGTTCGTCAAAGCTATCATGTTATGCTTTTTTTTAACTATGTTAATGTGTGCTTGCAGGTATCATGAAAGGATTTGATTTCAAGGCGATGAGGACGAACGTCTCTGCCACTAAGAAGGAGAGGTTCGCAAAGGCCTTTGCCGAGATAATGTGAGAAGAGGGGGGCAAGAGGAAGGAGGTTCCTGCTCCTCCAACTAGGCCAAAGAAGACTTAAGCAGATCAGAAGAAGACAAGGCCCGAGGTCCTCAACCCAAGGTGTAAACTGAGCTATCCAACGAGGGTCCCCTGGCAGGTGTTACTGCTATTATTGTCCCTAAAGAGATAATGATTATTGATGTTGTGAAAGACCTGTTTTTAGGACAAACCTGTGATGGAGCCATCAAGTTCCAAAGCAGACAATACCTAGGGTGCAGTGACCCTAACGATATCCTGGGACGGCAATAGGAACATTGGCGCCCATAGTGGGGTTAGAACCTACACTATCACACCCATTAGCCACGACTAGGGGGCTTGTTCTGGTACACTCGAAGTCCCACATTGCTTAGAAGTCGAGGCCAAAGGTCATTTATAAACACTTTTCTCCCTTAACCCACTGAGACGCCTTTTCAAGGCAAAACCGTGATAGAGCCATTGACCTCAAAAACGGATAATACCTTGAGTGTAGTGACCAGAACGATGTCCCGAGATTGGCGGTAGGAACATTGACACTATCTGTGGGGACCATCCCACACCCCTTATCCATGATTGAAGGCCTTGTTCTGGTACACACTCGAAGTCTTACATTGCTCAGGAATCAAGACCAATGGTCATTTATAAACACCTAAGACCTTTAATTCATTTAGGTGTCTTTTCAAGACAAAATCGTGATGTAGCCAACGAGCTCTAAAGTGGACAATATTCGGATTCGTTGATCCACCCTAACAATGTCTTGGGACTGGTAGTAAGAATAAGACACAAATAGTTTTTGGCGTATTAGTTGGTAGAATTTTCGTACATAATAATTAGATTACAACTCCAAATTCATATTTTTTAATTATGAAAAAGGAACAAAGTAGATTGACTATATTTTTTATTTGAGAACTGATTCTATTTTTGAAAATTAAGAGTTAATTTTGTAATTATTGGAAAGGAAAAACAAGTCCAACATCAACTACGTATATAACCAAACAATAATATATAAGTGAGTTGCAAATCTCACCTTACACGCCGATTTTGTAAGGTTGAGTTAAGCATAATTAATTTCAATATGATATCGATTATTCTGAATTTATTAAAAGAACCATTTACCATATTATCCATGCACAAGCTCAATAAGTATTGTCCTAAGAGAATATATTGGGAAAGAAATTTAAATTCTACCGAGTTTTGTGAGATTGAGATGTTGAGTTGGATTTAATTTCACTGATAGTAATTGTTCCCAAATACATATAACATTATCACATACCACTAAACGCCCAAATACTATATGTGTTTTAATTATAAGAACTTATCATCAGAGCTACCGCTTATCAAACACTCCTTAATTAAGCAACAGTCAGTTATAATATGTTGCTTCAGTTTATTTTTAATTGTCAAATTTAAAAAAGAAAATATTTATGTATTATTTTTAAATTTTAAAATAATATTAATTATTCTTTTGTTAATTAGATGTTCACTTTTCAGCTAATCTTTAATGAATTCACATAAAATGCATTTATTGTGAAATATAAATAAAAAAAGATAAAATAAAAAATGTGAGTATCTTATTTAGATTAGATATTTTATTGTACTTGGTGATTTTTACATAGAACAGAGATAATATCACTATTAATCATTAAAAATTTCGTGGGTTCTCTTGCTCTTGCATTCATTTTTATGAAAAAGAAAACACTTAAAATCACTTAAAACCTACCAAAAATCTCAAAATCACAAAAAACCTAAGAAATTGGGATTTTAAAGAGAATCCCCTTCCAAAAAGAATGATTGAACCGAAAACAACCGAAAAAAGTTTCAAAGAAATAGCATCAGACATACCTATAATTATCAACGCTCAAAATCAAGAGTAATGGAAGAGATTTCTTCAAATTCTACCAGCCCAAAGGCTTGCATGCAAAAGAGAGAATTTTGATTATATAGAGATATAAGAGAAGGGGACATGAGAGAAAGAAGAAGAAGAAAAGAAATTAAGAGAGAAAGGAAGAAAGAGAAGAAGAAAAGGAAAAGGAAAATGAACCGCGATTGTGTTTAATGATTCTGATTTACTAACAGCCACCCCTCACAGATAGATTTGTGTAAAATCATCTTGAATAACTCAACTAAAAAAAAATATAAATACTTCTCATCTCTCACTTAACTAACCCCAACCACTTATATATATCTCACCACTTAATTAACTAAAATCCAACCATATATAATTAAATAACCATATTTTCATCCAAATATATATATATATATATATATATATATATACCGTAATTAATTTATTAACTATGTTTAAATTAAATTTAGCTTCTCTTTTTATTTAACTCAACTACTCATATCATATTATTAAAAACAAGACCATATAGTTTGAGCTAATGTTATGACTTCTTTTTTTTTTTGTAAATTATAATATTTTAGAATTTTAATATTTTTGAAAATATTTAGTATTTTTTTAGATTATTATAAATAAAAATATAATTTTTAGTATGATATATTATAACCTAGTTAGTTTAAAAAATATTATAATTTTTTAATTATTATTTTTTAAAAAAGTATGTATATAAGCTTGCAGACCCATCTATTAAATCTGCGAGTTTTACTTCTAGATATGAACTCTTATAAAAAGTTCATTTATTTTAATGAACCAACCCATTTTAAATGTGAGCTTTACAAGTCAACTATAAACACACTAAATCAATTTATTTACTAATTTCTAGGTGCACCTTACACAATAACCACATAAAAGCCATTAGTGTAGATTTCAAATATATCCTTATGTTTTTTCACGTGTTACACAAGCACTCCTTTTATTTTCTTTATGTATTACACAACATACCAATTTAATTTGGAAGTTTTGTGATGCCTCAAAATAAGAGAAAGATGTATATATAATTGGGGAAATATGATATATGTTGATGTAATTTTTTCTATGTATTATTTTTCACTTATTTTCTAAATGGATATATTATTGTCCACTTATAATCATGATCTGTCACGAACCAAATACCTAATTGGGTGTAGATTTGCGTATGATTTTCTATGCACAGTTATACCTTTTGGTGATTGAAAATTCCTCAAGTCTTGAATTACAATATTAGGAAGATCAGAAAAGGACATGCACGGTAGCTTTTTATAAAAATAATGGAATTACGTACAAATAGACAATACTTTGAGGAATCAAAAGTATACACAAATTTGACTAGTAAGATATTCTTCTCGTCACTTCAATCGAAAAGATACCACACTTTTCCTTCCCAAACATTTTCTACGGGTTTCTTTTTGAGTTTGAATGCAAAATTATATATGAATTTTGAAAAATAGCAATATCTTTTTTCTTTTTACAAGCGAATGAGATTTTATTACGATAAACAAGTTAAGCAGAAAGTATAAAATGTGTATGCTTAAGAAAGAAACAAAAACAAAAGATGCGAATATAAAAATTAACAAGAAGAAAACTAAACACAAAAGGAAAAATTTATAACTTATTCGGCAAAATAATGTCTTGTCTAATATAAATGATAGATAACTTAGTTTTTTTTTAATTATACTGTACTAGACACAAATTATAGTATGTCAATCATTCTATTGAATTAATAGAATGAAAATGAGTGTGTACCTGAATTGGCATTCATATCCATGAGCACTATTGAACAGAACTCTAGAGGTTCTTCTGGCTACCTTCTGAGGGGTTATTGTAGAGAACAATTCTGATGTGTAAATTTGCTTAATGGGATGACAAATTTATAACCCCCCAGGGTAGTCAGGGACCTCTCTTAATTGGGCTTTTTATCTGATTGACCTAACCCATCACAGAGTCAATCTCACTGTAATCCCAGTTAAATAACCATATTGATATTTTAAGATATTGTCGATTAAAGATAAATAACCATATTGATATTATGATCATATCTAATATTGTCGGTTAATGATAATTAGATATTGAGTGATACTAATCCACAATTAATTTCAACATTCTCCCACTTGGATAGTGTCAATCAATAATCAACATACAAATCATTAAGCTAAAACGACAATTGCCGATATATCATATACTAATTAACAATATGAAAAATATGAGCAACAAAATAAATATCCGATAGGGATATTAATCAATTGCATGTAACTAATATTTTTCATAGATGTATGGCATAATGCAGTCCCATAAATTACACTACAATGGTCCAAGCATAAATAAAATGTTAATAAGAAACATGAACAAAATGACGTCAACTAGAGCATGTCTCTTAAAGAAAATAGAGAATCAGACTCCCACTAACTTAATACATCAAAAGCCTTGACTAAACCCATGTGAGTTACATGAATAAGAAAAATTCCAACAGTTAAGGCCTTAGTCAGTGGATCTGCTAACATCTCCTCAGAATCAATGTTTTCAATCCGAGTGTGAAAACTTTGAATTTTCTCTCTAACAAATTGATACTTGATATCAAAATGCTTTGAACGAGTAGAGCTTTTGTTGTTTCGAGAGAAACTCACAGCAGCAGTATTGTCACAGTAAATCACAAGTGGCCTGGAAATGCTTTCAACTATGTGAAAGTCAGATATCAATTTCTTAAGCCACATGGCCTGGCGAGTGGCCTCAAAACAAGCAACATACTCTGCTTCCATGGTAGAGGTAGCTGTAAGAGACTGTTTAACGCTCTTCCAAGAGATAGCTCCTCCTGCCATCATAAAAATAAAGCCAGAAGTAGATCTACGATCATCAGGGCAACCTGCAAAATCAGAATCAGAATAGCCAGTGGCTTGAAGTTGATCAGACTTCATAAAAGTCAACATATGATCCTTGGTTCCCTGTAAATATCACATGACCCTTTTAACGGCTTTCCAATGACCCAAACCTGGGTCGCTCAAGTATCTGCCTAAGGCATTGACGATGAAAGCAATGTCAGGACGAGTACAGACTTGAGCATACATCAAACTGCCAACAGCGGAAGCGTATGGAATTTTCTTCATAGCATCCACTTCTTCATCATTATGAGAACATTGTTTGTTAGATAATTTGTCACCACGTTGCACATGTGCAGCACATGGGGAGCAAGCATTCATGTTGAACTTCTTGAGAATCTTCTCGATATATCCCTTTTGAGACAATCCAACTATGCTATGTGACCTATCACGAAGAATTTGGATGCCTAGAACAACAGAAGCTTCACCAAGGTCTTTCATATCAAAATGTCTGCACAACATTGATTTTGTCTTAACCAATAGGTTCATACAACTACTAGCAAGGAGAATGTCATCGACATATAATACGAGAATGATGAAATTACTCCCACTAGTCTTAAAGTAAATGCACTGGTCTGCAACATTTTCCTTGAAATTGTAAGTAGTGACAACCTGATCGAATTTTAAATACCATTGCCTAGATGCTTGTTTCAGTCCATAAATGGACCTTTTAAGTTTACACACCAAATGCTCATTGCCTGCTTGAACAAAACCATCAGGTTGAACCATGTAGACATCTTCAGCAAGATTTCCATTTAGAAAAGCTGTCTTTACATCCATCTGGTGTAGCTCTAGCTCAAAATGAGCAACTAAAGCCATGACAACTCGGAGTGCGTCCTTCGTTGAAACTGGTGAAAAGGTTTCTTTGTAGTCAACGCCTTCCCGTTGACTATAACCTTTAGCCACCAATCGAGCCTTATACATATCAACCTTTCCATCTGGAGTACGTTTTGTCTTAAAGACCCATTTAGATCCAACAGGCTTACAACCTGCTGGTAAGTCCACAAGATCCCAAACATTATTATGAGACATGGAAGAAAATTCATCATGCATAGCTTTTAGCTAGTCAGAAGCATGAGAACTAGAAAGTGCTTCCTGATATGTAATGGGATCGTCATCATCATGTGGATCATATTCGTGCTCCTGAAGGTATACAACATAGTCATTTGGTATAGAAGGTCGGCGTATTCTCTGAGATCGTCTTAATGGAGCCACATCAACATCATCAAGTTGTTGATCATTGAGTTGTGGTTCATCAACTTGTGGCTCTGTCATTTGTTCATCTTGCCTCTCAACAATTTGTTCATCTGTGTGAACCATTGGGATTGAGATGTCTGTAGGAAGAGAATAAGATGGTAATGGAAGCATGGTTCGATCTTCTCTGAAGGTCATCATTCGAGGTGTGTAACTCCCACTGTCCAAATCGTCCTCAAAGAAAACTGCTCGGTCAGATTCAATAACTCGTGTAGAGTGAGAAGGACAATAAAATCTACATCCTCTAGAACCGATACAATAGCCAATGAAATAACCGCTAATAGTTTTGAGATCAAGTTTCTTTTGTTTAGGATTATAAGGTCTTACTTCTACCTTACAACCCCATACATGGAAATGTCTCAAACTCAGCTTTCTACCAGTCATTAGCTCAAAAGGAGTTTTGGGCACAGATTTGCTAGGTACCTGATTAAGAATGTACATAGCAGTTCGCAAGGCATCTCCCCAAAGAAATCCTGGCAGAGATGAGTGTGATAACATACATCTTACCATGTCCATGAGTGTTCGATTTCGTCTCTCAGCAACACCATTTTGTTCAGGAGTTCCAGGCATGGTGTATTGAGTTTCAATTCCGTATTCATCAAGGAATCGAGCAAATGGACCTAGATTTCTTCCTGTCTCGTCATAACGACCATAATATTCTCCTCCTCTATCAGACCTTACACACTTAACTTTCTTCTCTGTTTTCAGCTCAACAAAGGCTTTAAAGGTTTTGAAGGCTTCAAGGGAGCTTGCTTTATCCTGAAGAAGATATACCCATCCATGTCTGGAGAAGTCATCTATGAAGGTAATAAAATACCTATATCCACCCATAGCAGTAGGTGTAATAGGTCCACATATGTCTGTGTGAATTAATTGTAGCACATCGTCACATCTGTTTGAACTTTTATTCCTGGTTTTGGCAGTGAACTTCCCCTTGATGCAATCGACACAAGTGTCATAATCTGAGAAGTCAAGATCATGCAAAATCTCTTCTTTTATGAGTCTTTCAATTCGAGGCCTAGAAATATGCCCCAAACGTCTATGCCATAGCATAGAGGAAGATTCATCAATCCTGTTACGTTTACTCCCACTAATGGAGTTAACTGACATATCAGTTATGTTTAACATGTAAAGTCTGTCATGCAAAACTCCTGAACCAACAACAGTTGAATTATAATAAATCACCAATTTTCCATCACCAAAATGAAAGTTGTATCCACATTTGTCTAAAACAGAAATTGATATCAAATTCCTTCTCATGGAAGGGACATAAACAGCATCATGTAATAATAAAGTATGTCCAGAGGATAAACATAAAGAGATGAATCCAATGTCAGCAACGGGTACTCCAGCTCCATCTCCCATAACAATCTTCGTCTCAACATCACTTGGTTTCCTCAGGCTTGTGAACCCCTGTAAAGAATTCACAACATGAATAGTAGCCCCTGAGTCTAACCACCAGGAATTTGGAGGAACATCAACCATATTAGATTCAAAGCAAGTTAGTGCTAGCAGATTACCTCGCTTCTCCTCTTTCTTTTTCAGGATAAAGCAATCTTCCACCTTGTGACCATGTTTCTTACAATACTTGCAAGAACCTTTAAAGTATTTCTTCTTGGGTTCTAAATGTCGTTCTGCTTTCTCTGTACCCTTTTTCTTCTTTCCTTTATACATGTTAGCACCTTTAGCACCTAAACTAGAAGCAACGAACTGAATGCTATTAGGCTTATTTTTCTTCATTGACTCCTCCTCTTGGGTGATTATTGCAATCAATTCATCCACTCCATAGTCATGCTTTTGAATGTTATATGAAGTCTTCATGATGTCAAACTGAGAAGGCAGAGATTCCAAGATGCGATAGATTAAAGTGTCTTCACCAACCTCAACCTTGAGAGACTTCAGCTTATTATAGAAATGTATTAACTTCATAATGTGTTCACGTACACCGCTAAACCATCATATTTGGTCTTTTCAAATAAGGAAAGATATTGGCTTTTCTGTGCCTTATCAAAAGTTGTGAATTTTTCACCGACTGCTTTGAGAAAAGCACTGGCATCATCAAGATCTGGAATGCTCTGTCTAATAGATTTCTCCATGGTGAATTTAATCACCTTCAGGCACACTCTGTTAGAGTGTTCCCATTTCTCATGAGAAATTCGCTGAGCTTCAGAAGACTCATCTGTAAGAGGCGCAGGCCTCGTCGTCCTCAATGCTAAATCTAGATTGCCAATGGTCAGATAGAGATCTAATGATTCTTTCCAGTCCTCATAATTTGTTCCGTTTAGAGTTTTGACGGAATTAGGGAAGAAAACTGAACATCACAATAAGGGAAAAAATGATTTAAAAGTTCAGCTTAAAATAAATCCCTAAGCAAATTACAATACATTATAACTTAAATTAATAAATTCTAGCACCGATAGGGTACCAAAAAACATTAACATAAGTAAAGAGAAATGTATTGTACAACAACAAATTATACTAATAACAACACACCGATAGGATATAATTATTACTAATATAATGAATTAATATTTATTCATAAATTTACACAAATGCATCCACGATAGGTGAAATTACAATTATGTAAATTAATAGCATAAATCATGCTTTATTTCATATGATTTTAATTATCTTAAAATATGACAAACAAAAATCACATCATCATGCCCACGATAGATAGGTCATCACAATGCAAATTAACAGAAAAATCATATTGTAAGTAATAATTTAATATTCAAAAAATTTGAGAGTAATATGCTAAAATTAATTCGAAATGACATCTCAAAAATTAAATAAATTTCAAAATTATGAAATTTTAAAAAAAATTATTTATTTAATAATTTTAAGAAAAAGAAAAAAAAATAAAAAAATAAAAAAGAGCATATCTCAAAAATAGAGAGAGAGACGGTTTTGGCGGAGAGAGAGAGAGACGGTTTAAGAAAACGGAAACGGTTCCTGCGCAGAACTAGCGCCGGCGGTGTTTCCGCCTTCTCTGCTGGAGCGCCGGCGAACCAGGGCCGACGGGATCTTGGCGAGGGGAAGCCCGCGTGGGACGGCGGTGGAGCAGGCAGCCCTGGAGGCGCCGAAACGCCAAGATCCGTCTGGATCTGGGATGAAAATGCGGTGGAGAACCGCTGGAACGGGCAGCGGAACCGCGATGAAGAGCCGCTGGAGCGGGCGGCCCGGTTAATCAGCGCTAAAGCCCCAAGATCCGACGGGATCTAGGCGATCGAAACTCGACGAAGAGCCGCTGGAGCGGGCGGCCAAAACACGATCTCCGCCGCGATGCGATCTGGGCGGTCGACCAAAACGCGATTTTCCGCCGCGATTTGGGCGCGCGAGGCGCGATCTCCGCCGCGATCTGGGCGCGCGAGACGCGATCTCCGCTGCGATTTGGGCGCGCGAGACGCGATCTCCGCCGCGATCTGGGCGTCCGTTCAAGACGCGATCTCCGATCGTGCGGCGCGGCAGGGTCGGGACCACCGGGAGGTTCGTCGGTCCTGGCAGGCGACGCGGCTGCCGGCGGACGACTCGACTGCCGCCGCGTAACCGCTCAGGTATCATTCGGTCTCTTTCCCTCTCTAAAAAACGCATGTATGTTAATGTTGAAAAATAGGGTTTGTTCAATTGACAACCATAAAATGTATCTAGTTTGCTCTGATACCAATTGATGAAAGTATAAATTAGTTTTTTTGAATTATACTGTACTAGACACAAATTATAGTATGTCAATCATTCTATTGAATTAATAGAATGAAAATGAGTGTGTACCTGAATTGGCATTCATATCCATGAACACTATTGAACAGAACTCTAGAGGTTCTTCTGGCTACCTTCTGAAGGGTTATTGTAGAGAACAATTCTGATGTGTAAATTTGCTTAATGGGATGGCAAATTTATAACCCCCCAGGGTAGTCAGGGACCTCTCTTAATTGGGCTTTGGGCTTTTTAGCTGATTGACCTAACCCATCACAGAGTCAATCTCACTGTAATCTCAGTTAAATAACCATATTGATATTTTAAGATATTGTCGGTTAAAGATAAATAACCATATTGATATTATGATCATATCTAATATTGTCGGTTAATGATAATTAGATATTGAGTGATACTAATCCACAATTAATTTCAACAGTCTTGTCTAATATAAATGATAGATAACTTAGTTATTTAAGAATGGGATGAGCACTCTCTAAGTAAATTCTTAATCCATATGTATGAAGAAACACTTGATATCAACCTTTTAAATTGATTTTTTCAGCAAGATATCTGAGAACTAAAATAATAATTAAAAAAAGACTTTTGAAAAATCCTATTTAGTGCAAATTGATTTTCATGTTTTACCACAGATTATTGATTTTCGATCGATTTATATATTTATAGTATTTTAATTAATAATTATAAATTTTTTTTTTTGTGAAATATTTTAAAAGAATATCCTTGATTCTATTTGAATTTCGTATTGTGATTCTTCCTACTTAGTAGCATTCCTCGTGGCTTTTGGGGTTTCGAAGCACAGTTTTATACATTTTTTAATCTCTTAATAAAAATTAAAAATTATAAAAAGAGAACTAAATTATAATTACTCCTATTGATTTCTTAGGGATTTCTATTGCATATTGTTATTTAAAGAGCTATTACTGTCGCTTTTTTGGATTATATTGCTAACTTTAATTTTTTATTCAAAATTGTAAGGGTAAATTAATTTAGTTAAAAATAATTCATAGCAATTTAATAAATACATATCTGAAAAGTTTATTTGTTTTAAATAAAGCTACAGACACTTGATCTATGTTCTAATTTATCAAACTCTATATGTAATGACTTTTAAGTTTCCAATATATTTCAAGACATTATTTTTCTTATCTCTAGACAGGAAGAAAATTCTCTTTGTTCAATTTGTGTCTTATTTCTATCTTCACCCATTAAGGAACCAATCTAATCATGGATCATTTAATGACTTATAATAAAAGAAAATTTATTAAAAAATATATTGTTTTATAAGTGATAAAAACAAGAGACACAAGGGAGAGGAATTCTATCTTTCTAAACAAAGTTTTGTTCTCAACTACTCAAAATTCCTAATCAATAATATTTTACCTACCAGACACATTTATAACCTCTTAAAAGCTCCTACAAATAAGAGGAAGAGAATGGAAAAGAATAAATACATATAGTTTCTAAGAATTTTTTTATTTTTTAATTATAGATATTTTTTATTGGAGAGATAACTGGTTTCAAAATTTATAGCATCATGAAAAACTTTTCTTTTAAATATATTTAATGTAGTTGCATATTTAAGATTGGAACTTGAGACTTATCTTTTATTAAGTTGGAGCAACTCATACCGATTGATCCATTTAGTAATAAATTTTTTTAATTTGATAGTAAAAAAATAATTAAAAAAATATATGATTAAATCCACTTAAATATTCTTTGATTTCTTTCCTTATCATTTGGAGATAAAGGAAAAAATATAAAATCAAAATGAATATAAAGATAAAATTATTTTGATAGTAGAAAGTTACTTTAGTCACTTTACCTTTCGGAATACTCTACGCAAATTCTTGATAAACAACAATTTCTATGTTTCCTTTAAAAATCAAACAAAATGTTTCTTTTAAAGAAAAATCAAACAGAATGTTAAGAGTTTTTTTTTTTAAGTAAAGAGAATGTTAGGGTTATTCTTTATAGAAATCCACATGGTCTATTCGAGTAATTAATTAAAGATGTATATAAAAACAAAAAATAAGAAGAAAATAAAACAAATAAAAAATAAATAAAGCAATATGTACTTAGAAAAAGACTTAAATAACATCTTGATATCTAATAAAAGATAGTATAGTTTTTTAAAAATATTATTTTGATCCTTTAAAAATATTTTGGTGGTATAATCCTACTATCATGTAGCTAAGTTAATTAATGATTTCATAGTGATATTAGAATATCTTTAATGGTGATTGTACCTGACTGGAGTGGGTTACTGCACTATCAAGTGAGTCCAAAAACATCTTCCCAGGTGGGGAAGGTCTCATTGTAGTTTCACCTCGAAAATAACCAAGCCGAAAATTCTTAAAAAAGGTAATTAGAGACAAATCTTAAAAAGAATAGTATGATGGTGACCACAATATGATGGTGTGGTGACGACATTAAGTGGCGATTATGGTGGTGACCAAAATGTCATGACGACACTGACGATGGGAGTAGGGTGATGTTAAGGGTGGGGATGTGGTAAGTAGAGACAAATCTTAAAAAGAACAATATGGTGGTGACCACAATATGATGACAACATTAAGTGTGGATTATGGGATGATGGTGATGGTGTGGTGGTGACATTAAGTGGCGATTATGGTGGTGACTACAATGTGTTCACGACACCGATGACGATGGGAGTAAGATGATGTTAAGGGTGGGAATGTGATAAGTATATGATATTTTTAAGTAAATTATTTTAATTTAAATCATTATTTAGATATGTTATATATATATATATATATATATTTGTTTTTGTTAAAATCTAACAGTTAAGATGTTATTAAAATTTTCAAGAAAATAAAAGAACAAGATGATTGGAATAAATAGATATCACTTATGTCTCTTTCCTCTTTCTATGTATATTGTTTTTGTATTTTTATTATCAGAATTGTTGTCAATAAATCTTTATATATTTCAACCAATAAAATAAACTACCATTTTACATGATAAAAATTTACTACTATAAGAACTTGAACTAATAAATTAATAAATATTGTTTTGGTATTATTATTATTATTGTAATTATAATTATAATTATAATAATAATAAAGAAAAGTCCTTAAGTCGAAAGAATTAAATGACATATTTGACTGGGTCAAATGGCACAATATAACACATGTATGTGTCATATAATTGAAGAAGTGCATATCCGCTGTCCGCATAGTGTGTTTGATTTACGGTTACAGATTTATAAATTAACATTTTTGCTTTCTATTTTTATATTTAAAAATTGAATTCGGATAAAGAAAAACAGTTCTATCTTTTATATTATTCAGAATATAAATTATCCTTTGTGTTATTGTAATTGGTTTTGCAAAGGCCTTAGCGTAAGAAAAGAATTTAAAATTATGATTCTAGGAATTCATGAATCCTGGAATTAGGATTTTCATGGTGTATAAATTTAGTTTGGTTGTTCATGAATATTGTTGCACAAATTGTATAAATATTTTGAAAATTTTAACTATTTATCATAAATTAAATTATTTCATAATAATAATAATATGATAATAAAGATGAAGAATATGGTATTTCCTTAAATTTTTAATTGTTTATCCCATTAAATAATCTTAAAAAGAGTAATTTGATATGTGAAATCTGCAACTCATGACACTTGATTCTAGGGTTCATTATATTTGAGTCTGCACCTATCCCACAAAGCCTGGGAGTCAACCTACATAAAACATAAAAAACTTTTAACAAAATATTTAATATATATATATATATATATATATATATATATATATATATATAAAGTCATCCATAATGGATTATAAAGCAATAATTAAGTAAAGTTAGCGTATTTATTATTTAATAGTTAAATATTAAATGTCATAACAATTAATTTTTTTGTGAATAAATATAATCACAAATAATTAAATATAATCTAATTCTCAATTCTAAAATATAAAATAAAGAGTCTAATTGACATACACTGTTAGTGTAAAATAATTTTACACTAACAGTCAATCACAATTTTTCATATGCGACTTTTAAAGTAGTAATAAGTAAAGTCAATAAATTTAGCATGAATAAAGGATAAAAGATTGTGATTGAATGTCAGTGTAAGAATCTTTACAATGACAATGTATACCAATTAAACTCTAAAATAAAATAGTTTAAATTTAAAATACACACAAATAAAATATAAATGCATTCAAATATAAAATGTCAAATTTCAATTCTTAAATGTCATCACAAAAGGTTTTTTTTTTTTTTACTTATGACACCCTAGTTTTATAAATAATATAATTTTTTATTAAATAATTAATTATGTGGAGGCTTGTAGAGGCCTGCAAGTTAACCTATTAAATCTGTGAGTTTTGCATGTTGAGCCTAAAAAGTCTACATATCTAAATGAGTCAAAAATTCTATGACTCATGTACTATGCGGGTTGCAGGTTTTCTAGTAGCTCAGGGACTAAACTCAAATGTTTATCTTTACGCACAATAGTGTAAGATAATATTATATTGTTGTTTAATCACAATTTGTAAGAATTTTTTTTAGTCACTTGAAAATCATAAATTGAGAATTAGTTTTTCATGAGTGTTCATAAATCCAAATTGAATTATTCAAATCAAACTAATCAAATTGATTTTTTTTATCTGATTAGGTCAAAATGAATCTGAACAAAAAAAATCAAGACTCGACATCAGTTGGTTCAGTTCATGAAATTGGGATTTTAACAACCAAATTGAACATGACCAACCAAATATAATTTATATTTTTTTATAGATATTAGTTATTAGTGTATTAATTTTATTAATGGAAATGTTCGAACCACAACTCTCTCGTCTTGTTCCCAAATGGAAATCTTCTCGTTCTAATTCGTGTCTTATTTTTTGTCTCATCAATAAATAAAAGTCATATCATTCAGTGAGATAGATATATAAAAAAAATCATTAAATGATATAATATTTTATGATTGTGAAGACAAAAAATGTGACACAAATTGAGCCACATGATTTCCACCCCTTCATTAAAATTAATATATTATTTATTATTTTAATTTTACTTAGTTGGTATGTGAATTGCAAATGTTTCATTTTGTATGAAGTTAATGAGTTATTAAATGTATTATTTTGTTTAGTTTAATATTTAAGTAATTATGCTTATGAGTTTTATTAATTTAGCGTATGTTAAACACTTTTATATTTTGTGATAAAATTGTTAATTTGGTTGATTTAGCTAATGTGGTGTGTACATTTAGTGTATGTTAAAGATTTTTGTATTTTGTGATAAAATTGTTAATTTGGTTGATTTAACTAATGTGGTGTGCGTACACTTGTGTGTTCTTTAATCTTTAATGCTTTTAATTCCCATATTATTGATTAATTTTGAGATATCATTTTTATTTTTATTATTTAAAAAAATATTTTATTATATTTTTATCAAATTTCTGACGAACTATTAACTAATTAAAATGAATTGGATTGAATTTTTTTTCACCTAAAAGCTAAACCAAACATACCGTGAACACCCGTAATTAATACGTATGCAATTTAAAAAATAACCTTCATAGAGAAGTATATTTCCCATGAATTTATTTTGTCAAAGTTTCCATGAAATGATTTCCATGGAGAAGGTGAGAGAATCTAAGTTTGGTGAGTTTAAAAATATTATGTAACAGAAAAAAATCAGGTTAACTAGAATATTATTTTTGTTTTAAAAGTATAGCAAACATAGAAAACTAAGTATTAAGGTATAATTTATATAGTTAGTTAAAATTAATTTATTTTATAATTTTAATTTAAATTAAAATTTTAAAATTCAAAATACATATAATTTTAATAAAATAATAATTTTATCATTTAAACATAATTTATATTATATCTTCTCTTATTTTATATTATATATCACTAAACATATGATAGGATTATATATTATTCTACCTACAACATCAATATTTACAAATAACATCAACATATTATTCTATATATTTTTTAAAGGAAGATTATCTTTTGCTTATACATAATATTCTCATCGTATTATACTCTCCAATATTTAAAAAGTATCGAAAACATATGTCAGTTGACAATATTGGATCAATTCAGTTGATTGAGCTGTGAATTAATGATTCGATTAAGTCAAGTTGATCATTAGACCAACTATGTCATTAATCTTGTGCAACTTGTTAAGATTGATGTAAATTAACTTTGTCACTCAATTTTTGTAATTTAATAAAAAATATTTTTTTATTAATTATGAATTTTTATTAATATACTATTTAGTATGTTTTTTTATTATCTATTTTCTCTCTTTTGGAAACTTTATTTTGTTTTTAATGATTGTTAAAATTGTAAATTTGTCAAAATTGTTTGTTATTAAAAAATTATGATTACAAATGTTATAAATTAGAATTTGTTTATTTCTTTACAATTTATGAAAGAACATGAATGAATTTAATTAACTGAAAAATGAGTTTTTTAAATTATATTTAATTTTAATATTAATTAATTTAAACTTCAAATTTTATGAAATTATATTGATTTGTGATGTTATATGTGATTTTTTTTATATACCATTAAAGTCATTGTATGAAATTTTATTTATTTTTTATTGAAGAACAGATCATGTATATCAATTACTAATCCTCAGTTCTTATAGTAGTGACCCCATAATTTCATGTATCAACCAGTCAACCTGCACACTGATATCATATAAAAAATAATACCAAACAATGGTTGTGGTTAGAATTTTGATTGTTATTTTGAAGATTTTAACACATATGTATCGATCATTTAAATGAGTTTTACAGTAATATTTAATTAGAATTATTTATTTATATTATTTTTAAATTATTAATTAATAAAATCAATCAATTTTAAATATTTTTTTATTTTGAATATGTAATAAAAAATTATATAAAAAATCCTTTTTTTCCCCTCTTAACCTAGGAGTTTATTAAGGAACGATTTCCTAACGTGTCTTTTGGAGCTGTAACTATCCAAAACTCCAAATTTGCTACCCCACACTCTCGTCCACCGTAACAAACATGTTCCTCACGATCATTAGTAGGATAAACACAGTACCACCCGTGTCAGGTTCCTTTAGTCAATCAACGGCCAACGTGAGCTACAACGAAAAACTGGATAATCTTCATTTGAAAGAAAAATCTATAAATAATTATCAATCATTTAGGTAATTTGTAGTTTGAGAAAATATTTTTTATTATTATTTTTTAAAAATTATCTTATTTTTAATCTTTTCAAAATTTAAAAAATATTATTAAATTTAATCAATTTTAACAAAAATAATGTAAATTATTTATATATAGTTTAAAATATATTTATATAATATTTTTTTATATAATTAAAATACTATTATTTAGTTTTTAAATCATTTTAATTTTTGAAAAGATGGAAAATAACTTTTTTCTGTTTTTTATTTTCTGTTTTTAATTATTTTTTGAAAATGTTTTTAGCGAAAATATTTTTTAAATTGTGACCAACATATTTTTACTATGTTTCCTGCTTTTGTTTTTTCTAGAATTGAAAACAGTAATTTTACAAAACAAATATCACCTTTATATAAATTTAATATTCTATTTTATTTTTTATACTTTATATACTAGTTTTATATTTATTTAAATAATATTTTTTAATTAGTGTAAATTACAAATATTTTTCCAATAGGCTTGAACTCTCGACGACCCTTTTATGTAAAACAAGAAAACATTGCTTTAGACTCAATACAAATAAAATTTTTAAATTACTATTTTTTTTAATTTTTTAGACATTATAATTTTTTCATATTTTTATTTAAAATTATTATTTATTAGTTTTAATTAATAAAATCTTAATTGGCCTTATCAAATTATTATTTTTTAATTATATTTTTTTTAAATTAATATAATAAATATCATAGTTTACTTTTAATATCGTTTTATATTTTCAAAAATATTATTTTAATATTTACTTTTAAGTTTAAGAATATGTTAGGTCCAATATACTCAAAACTCTATAAGGTTACTATATAACACAATTCAGTATTAAAAACTCAAACTCAACACTATTTTTAATTATTCAAAACTTTTATTTATTTTTCATATCTTTAATTTTTATTTTTAAAAGTGATCATTCATTTAAAATAATTTTACATTATCATATAATTTGTTTTAAAAAATTAAAAACTAAATATTGTATGTATTTGTTTAAGAGATTAAAAATTATATAGTATTTATGTAAAATGCTTTTTTTATATTGTTATTTAATTATAACTTATTATTTATATGACTTGTAAGATTTTTTTTTGAAAGATATAATAATTTATTAATAATATAATAAAATTTATTACACATAAAAGGTGTAGTGGTTGAATAAATGTGTAATTTTATTTATTTAATTAATTGATAATGCATGAACTTTTTTCTCTTTATTTAATTATACAAACTAGTATCATATTAAATTAAACAATATCTACATAACTTAGGCCAACTCAATAACCTTCAATTAGACACATGATTTTATTTCAAAAATCATTATGGAGTCAAAAATTACTTTCACATAACTCATCTACAGTATCTTATGAAAACTAAATACATTTCAAAAGTTTTTTCTGTAAGCAACATAGTTTAAAAAGTTAATAAAATAATCCTACACTAGTAATAAGAGCATTAATGTAATGTATGGGTACTCATCCATACTCTTATGCTCTTTCACAATAATTAAGGTTTGTTCTGATACACCCAAAATCATACATCGACCGATTGTTGTTTATTAACATTATTTTCTTTTAACCATGAGATGCCTTTTAGGAGAAGATCATGACTTTAAAATTAAATGCATATATTACAAATTTTAAAATTATTCATTGATTTTATTTTCAATTGATTATCAAAACTAAACTTTAAATTTAAAACATAAATTTCATTTCCAAAACATTTGTTGATTGTAGATTATATTTATATGTGTTTAGTTGGTAATCATTATTAATTTAAAGAATTTTTACACTAATATTCAATTATAACTTTTTTTCATTTATGTAACTTTTAAAATATTACCTACCATGAATGAATAAAAGATTGTAATGAAATGTAAATGTAAGTGTAAAAATCTTTATACCAATTAAACTTTATTTATATTATAATTTATAATAGCATCTCCGAATGTTAGTAAAATTGCTTAGCCATAAGTTCTTCAAAAGAACTCATCTTTAAAGCAATGTGATATTGGAATTTGCTTAAAATAATTTAGAGTTGTTTGTTACTTAAATAAAATGTTATTAAATATTATTAAATTGTCATTAAATATATTATATAACTGTTATGGTTTTTAAATTAAAATATTATTAAATATTATAAATATTAAATTTATTTATTTTTTGCAAAATTAACAAAAATATTTAGTTGATCTATGATATTAATATTTTAATAAATAATAAAACTAAAAAATAAATTTATAATTTTAAAGTATCATAATTTTAATAAAATAAAAAATTAAAAAAACAATAAAATTTTGACTTGTTTAAAACTTTTATTAAAATAAAAATAAAATAAAATTGTTTAATATTGACTTCACGCTATAAATCGAGACACAATTATTATTTATATGCTAAGCAACACAGGAAAGTTGCTTCAATTGGAGATGTTATATACTTTCTATATTGACAAATATCTATTGATTATATTTTAATTACATAAAAAAATACATTGACTAGTAAACAGCAATCTTAAAAGCATTATCTTATTATTAATCAATATTTTTAAATTTAGAGTAAAGAAAATAATTAATTTGGAGGTTACACACGATAATGCGTATCCCTACGAAGACGTGTACTTAAATGAAATGCCTCTTCTTCGTTCCATTAACAAAGTGAGTGAGGGAAGGGAGAGAGGTTTTCTCTGGTGAAAGAGCGAAAAACCACACCAAACGGCTATAATTGTCGTTGCTACTCTCAAAGATCGTGGCTTTACTGGGTTTTCTTCCCTTTGCTGCAATTTTGGTCCAAAGGGTCTGATCTAGTTTTTGATATTTTCTCAGTGCTGAAACAGACACAGTGGAGGTTTTAACATAAGCCCAAAACGCCAAAACAGAAACTTGGGTTTGTTTTTGGGGTTTTGGAGAAAACCATGTCTGAGGGGTATTATAATTCCAAGAAGACTGATGATATCTGCGATGATGTTTGTGGGCAGGTGCTTTTTTTTTTTCTTTTTTTTTTTTAATTTTAGCTTTTTTTGTTTGCTTTTTTTTTAACCCGATTGGGTGTCTGGTTGATTGTACTCTGCTCTAACCTTTTTCCTTTTTGGTGTTTTGGGGGTATGGTTTTGATGGGTTCTCTCTGATGGGTTTTGCTGGCAATGCAAAATGGGAACTTTGAGTTTAACGAGTTTGTTTTTTTTATTTATTTTTGGTTTTTTGTGTAGTTTGTTTCTGTGAAGTTTAATTCTTTTCATCATTCTATTTTATTTTGTTCATCCTTTTTCATACTGCTTTTCTGGGAGTTTTTGGTAATGGGATTTTGGTTGGAAGTAAATAATTTCCGCCCTTAATTTTTTGGTAGTGTTTTTGTGTTGTATATGATTAATTTGTGTATTTATTTTTTCGAATTTATTGTTTGTAGTGCTTTTCTGGGAGTTTTTGGTAATGGGATTTAGATGGAAGGAAATAACTTCCCTCCTTAAGTTTTTGGTAGTTTTTTGTGTTACATATGATTAATTTGTGTATTTGTTTTTTCGAATTTACTGTTTATGGGTTTATGCTTTGATTGGATGGACGATTGTCATTTTGAATTTCATAATTTCTCCTTTTTCTAACATGGTTTTGAACCACTGAAGGGCTTTCTGAATTCAATTTTGAATGTTTTCTGAATTTACTGTTTATGGGTTTATGCTTTGATTGGATGGACGATTGTCATTTTGAATTTCATAATTTCTCCTTTTTCTAACATGGTTTTGAACCACTGAAGGGCTTTCTGAATTCAATTTTGAATGTTTTCTGGTTAGTGGTTACCCTTTGTGTCCCTTTCGTAACCCTCTCTATCTATGTTTTGTATGGCCTTTTTGAACGATGTTAGTTTTAGATTTTACCTTTATCTACCATTGTGAGTCCCGTTTTCTGTTTGAGGATTTGAGTAGAGAACAGCACCAAAACACTTATAGAATTGTAAGTCTTGTTCTTTGAAAATAATGATAGAGTGTTTTTAATGCCTTTTTTTTTTTCTCTTCAAATTATCTGATTTACATGTTCTGTGAGTTATACTTTTATGTTGTTATGTGCAATCAATCATATGATACAAGATTTATGATCCATAAGTTTTTCATGTTATTTAGATATGTTATTGTCTACTATGCAGCATGGAACTCCTGCAGCACTGAGCATGTCAAGACTGAAGTGTGTTCTAAGGGGATTGGACTTCAAAACTTACATATTTCTGTTTGTGGTTGTCCCTGTTGGCATATTTGGTCTCTATCTGCATGGGCAGAAAATCTCCTACTTTCTAAGACCACTGTGGGAGTTTCCTCCAAAACCATTCCATGAAATCCCTCACTATTATCACGAGCATGTGTCGATGGAGTCTCTCTGCAAGCTTCATGGATGGGGGATTCGTGAGTCACCGAGACGAGTATTTGATGCTGTGTTGTTCAGCAATGAAGTTGACATGCTCACTATCCGATGGAAAGAGATGCAGCCTTATGTGACACAGTATGTACTCCTTGAATCAAACTCAACATTTACAGGATTTGTCAAACCGCTGCTGTTTGAGAGCAATAGGGACAAGTTCAAGTTTGTTGAGTCGCGACTGACATATGGGGTGATTGGAGGGAGATTCAAGACAAAAGAGAATCCTTTCATTGAGGAGGCTTATCAAAGAGTAGCGCTAGATCAACTTCTCAGAATAGCAGGCATTGAAGACGACGACCTTTTGATAATGTCTGATGTTGATGAGATTCCCAGCGCGCACACGATTAACCTCTTGCGGTGGTGTGATGAAATCCCTCCAGTTCTTCATCTTCAACTGAGAAACTACTTGTACTCTTTCGAGTTCTTTCTGGACAACAAAAGTTGGAGAGCATCAATCCATAGATATGAGGCCGGCAAGACTCGGTATGCACACTACAGGCAGGCTGATGTGCTGCTCTCAGATGCTGGCTGGCATTGCAGCTTCTGTTTCCGCCATATCAGCGAATTCATATTTAAGATGAAAGCTTACAGCCATTACGATCGTGTGCGGTTCCCTCACTACTTGAACCCTGACAGGATTCAGGATGTGATATGCCAGGGGGCTGACTTATTTGACATGCTTCCTGAAGAGTATACATTTCAGGAGATTATTGGGAAATTGGGACCTATTCCTCATTCTTACTCAGCAGTACATCTTCCAGCATATTTGCTGAACAATGCTGATAGATTCAGGTTTTTGTTACCTGGTAACTGCAGAAGAGAAAGTGGCTGATTTTGAATGTAGATGCTTACTTTAATGTTGGAAATTGAGTGTGTATTATTACACCAAAAAGGAGCTCTATTGAGTGATTTATAGCTATGAATGTAGTTCATTCTTTAGAGGGGGTATCCAGAGAAAGTTGATGGGATTTTGAAATTTGCCAGGAACCTCTGTATATCCAATTTCAAATTCTGAGGTTTTAAGCCTTATTGGTGGTGGGGGGGCATGTGAGATTCTCAAGTGAGGAGTGTGTGAGGGGAATAGTTTTCTGTGAATGCCTTTGGGGCAAAGCTTTTGTACCTTCACTTTGTGTATGCATAAAATAGTAGCATCACATGCCCAAATTTTTCTAGTGAGGAAATTGATGTTTTCTTGGACTGTTATACTTATTAGAGACTATAGTGACTTACCACTAACCACTGGTTGTTTACTAATTCATCTTTAATTTAATTGCTTTTTGGTATCTATTCTGCTCAGCCAATCTTAGTTCCTTTTCTCAAACTTCATGTAATTTTTTCTGTTGTTATTGCATTTCTTTTCTTTTTGGTTATCTACAAGTTCACTATAGTATCAAGTGATGCTGTAGTTATATAGGGTGTGTTTGGATATCTGATAAAGCTACATTTAGCATAAAAATCACACATTCCAATACACAAACCTAGTGCATGTTTGTTTTATTCTCATTCTGAATTTCAAAGTACTGTTCAGCCTAACTCCTCTCTCACATAGCATTTGCATCTGAACGGATATAAAAAGATACCTTGTTTCTTCAAATTTAAATTCAAACTATTAGTTCTAGGGTCAATAAATTATATATTTGATAAATGTCCTTTTCTGTTTAAATGATTTTATCGTGTTTTTCAACACTGCAAAAGGATTCAAATTTCGGTTCGAACCATTAGAGGAACCTTTTTCATCTTAGAAGTTAGAATTGGGCCATGATACTATTTATGATAGTGAAATACAATTTGCCTTTATAGATTTTTCGGAGACTAATGTCGTTGAGTATAGTTAGGGTTAAAGTCATAATTATTCCACTATTTTCTCCACATATACATGAGAAAGATCAAATCTAAGACCTTATACTTCTAGTATTCAAGCTCATGTGACTAGAGCTGGCACATGTTGGTTGGTGTTTTCTTTTGACCCTAAAGAATTTGTGAATGTCTCATCAAAAGTAAAATGAGTAATATCCGATGATGAACAAATTATTGATATTTATAGGAAAAAAATATGTTGGTATTTTAATGTATTTTTAATTGGTTATGTGGGTCTAGAGAAATACCAGTAATATATTCTTTAACATGTTTTTTTCAGCACATTTTACTATTGATAAAAATATATTGAAATCTATACAATTGTGAAACATTAAGAGGATGTGGGATCATCGAAATTTGTGAAATCTATACAAAAGAGATTTCTCAAACTATTAATACAGGAGTAAATCACCTTTTGCCTTTCAAATTTAGAGATGCTAACACTTTAAGCAAATTAATTCTCTAAAAATAATGTTATGTAAATGGGTCTATTTTAAATAGTGATCTTAAAAAATTTTTAGATGTGTTATCTACTGCGTTTTAGAGACCAATCTGCATATCATTAAAAAAAATTCAGGAAATAACATGCTTAAAGAAAATTTTTTAGGAACCTATCAACCATCATAATATATTTTAGGACCACTTTCGGGTTTCTTGTTAATAAGATAATAATTATATTTTTTGCACACATTAGTTTTTTTTTTTTAGTTTATTCTCTAGATATCCTTAAGCCTTAATCGAATATTAATTCCTCATACTATTGAGATCCATTTAAGAACTTAACATTTTCAAATACATGTTTCTTCAAACGTGTAGATCATGATCGAATTTCTGACCACATGTTTAAGAACAATATTATCTACTAATTATGATATACCATATTGATACACATCTATTATTTCTAATTTACAAATGAAAATCTTTTGTTTCGAATTCGTGTCATATTTTCTATTTTTACTAGAAAAAAATGTCATATCATTTAATGAGTTACACAATTTATAAAAGAAAATTCATGACCTAACATTTTTTTACGGGTGAGAATAGGAGATTGGACAAGACAAAGGATTTCCATCTCTAATTTACTTTTTAACCACTTTTAAAAAAAATTTAGAATTACAGTAAAAACAAATCATTTAGTTAAGGAACAAAATACCAAGTTGTCAATTTATTTATGCACAAAATCAATAATTTTTTTACCTTAACTTATTAGACCCAAGAACTAAAATATCAAGCAAATGGTTAAGTTTTACTTTTCCAATTCCATGTCACATAGTCTACAGGTTATGTATATGGACTCAGTGTTGACTTGGTTTATTTAAGTAACACTTGTTAGACATTTAACATTTCCACTTTTCTACTTGATGAGATTGAAATGTTCTTTTGGAAGACTTGGTGATATTAAAAGGTTTTTCAGTGACAAGAAATTGCCTAGAGAACCCTCTTTTCTTTGAGAATTAATGGTGGTCCCCACCACCCTAGTAGTAAAGAACGCGTCCTAAGATTATGAATGTTGTGTTCCCATATATGGCGGTTTCGTTCTTCAATGCTTTGTTCTTTCTCGGCTTGACCTTTTCATCATTTGGTATTGCAGAGTTTTCTTATGGCTGAAGTGAACCAGTCATTTTCTCAACACAGTTTCCATGAACTTGCATATTGCCTTTTGCTTCGCATTGGTTGCTATGCTAATAGATTCTTTTAAAAAATGAGGATTGCAATTTCTAATTTTGATTTTTTTCAATAATTGAGGTTATGAGTTAACAAATTTATCGAAAATCATTAATTTGTTTTACTGACACTGTATGTCATGCTGTTTAACTCAGTTAGATGAATAATGTATGTGAATGTGTTGCTTTAGTGACACTATCTTCAACTTTTGTTAAAAGGATTAATAAAAATTAATTTTAGTAGATTTTCTTTTTAATTAGAATTTAATTGATATACATTATCATCAGTATAAGATTTTTACATTTACATTGTCATTCAACTATAATCTTATTTATAATAAATTTGTTAACTTTATTTATTACTATTTTAAAAGTCACATAAATTAAAGGTCTTTAATGTCCATACAAAATTTTTTTAAATAAGAAAAATTTTAAGTGATGTCACCAACATTAGTAATTTTTTATAAATTTCAATCTTTTCTTGAATCTTTTAATATCAACCCCTTAAATTTATGTTGACGTTTGGTCAACTATATCCTAACAAAAAAAAGAGTAATATTTTATTTTTATTAAATTTTTAATTATTTATCACATTAAGTGATCTTAATAAGATGATAAACATTATATTTTCATTATAATATTTTTTTTTAATTTGAAAAAGTTAGATTTCCACTGCGGGAATGCATGTTTTGGTGGAAATTTTTTAAAAAAACATTCTTTTTTTCCAAAAATGTCATTTTTAAGACCACATATCAAACGGAAAACCTAAAATTCCCGATTTAAGATTATCATGAAAGTAAAAAACTTCCTTTCTACCAAACATTGCCTAGCTTAAAACTTTTCAGTGGCCCAAAATGATTTAATTAGTTTTGGGTTAAATTTGATTTTAATTCTCTAAAAATAATTTCATTACATATTTGATTGTTTGAATGCAAGATTGAGTGATAATGTTACAACTTACAACGGTAAACTTTTAACACAAATTAATGGAGTTAAATAAAGGACTTAAAAGGATAATTTAAAAGCTTTTACGGACCAAATACAAAGATATTATTTTTAAAAAACTAAAAATCAGTATGAGTGAATATGTATAACCTGGTGGTTATTTAACTTATCATTTATTTAAAGTTAAATAATTATTTATCATTTTTAAAAAATATATACATCTTAGTATAAAACATATTTTAATTTTTATGAATTATTTGTGTAAAATAATTTACACCATCAACTAATAAAATATCACCGTAATTTAGTATAATTTTTAGAATAGTTATTATAAAAATTAATAAAATTATTATACGACTAATAAAATTACTTTACGTTTTAATCGGATAGAACTTTTGAGAAAAAAATAAAAATAATTTTTTCATAAACTAAAATTAACTTATTGTAAACTAATATTTAAAGTTTTTTCATATAGTTTTTTAAAAGAGTTTAATTGGTACCACTCACGGTGTAAAAAATTTTACACTTGTATCCAATCATAACGATCCTTAATATATAGTAAATTTGTTGACTTTACTAATTAATACTTTAAAATTCGTATAAATTAAGGAATATGATTGAATGGTTGGTGATTCTAAAAGTCGTTTTACACTGTCCATATATACCAATTAAACTCTTTCTAAAAAATACAAAACTTTTTATAAATTAACTTGTGAAAAGGTTTACATTTAAAAAATATATAAATTCTTCTATTTTTTGTTTGGATTTTTTCTTTTATATATATATATATGAGTTTAATTAGTATCCACTGACATTCTAGCATCCAATTACAATTCTTAGTCTATGATAAATTTGTTAACTTTATCAATTAATTAATACATTAATAAGTTATATAAATAAAGAGATACGATTGAGTTTAATTGATATACACTATTAGTGTAAAAGATTTAAATATTTTTAAAATAATAATAAGTAAAGTGAACAAAATTACCATGAATGATAAAATGTTGTGATTGAATGTCTGTATAAAAATCATACCAATTCAACTCTTAAAATAAATAAATAAATATATATATATATATATATATATATATATATATATTATATTACAAAATTCACTAAACATAGTTTGTGTTGTCGCGTCAATTTCGTTTCGCTTTATGGCACTTGACGCGTCCATCAGTTATTCAAAAGAGTATGAATCAACTTATCTAGGTGGCATTGCAAAGACTTACCCTATTATTGACTTAAATTATACATTTATAAACTAAAATTGTTTAGCTGCAAATTAAAAAGATAATAATTCAAATCTCTTTCACTTGATCAAATTAGGAGAGATTTTTCTTTATAGTGAGAAGAGTGCCAATTATTCACATTTTTATTTTTGATATGTTATAATAATTTTAAGATTTAATTTAATAATTTAATATCTATACACAGTGTAATGGTTAATTATAACTCTTGGTTTACATGGCTTTTAAAATATTAATTAATAAAATTAATTAACTTACTATATATAAAGGGTTGTGATTAACTATCAATGTAAAACTTTTTACACTGATAATGTATAAATGTTTTTCGCTTAATTTAATATGTTTTGTACCAACATGAAAAATATAAATAATTCACTGTGTCATTTTGCGTATAATAATTTAAGTTTAATATGTTTTGAAATATATTTTGTTAATTTTTATATTTCTTTTTGAACGAGAAAAGAGATAGGAAAACGATATAGTTTGAGAAAGTGATCTTGATGAAAGTTGTAACCCTATATTTTATGCAACTGACGTTGGTTTCACACCAAAAACATACCTAAAGCTCAAGTTATGATCAAATTAGTGACTAAAGGTCAAACTGTTAGAATTAAGTGATAGATTCATGTTTCCTCTAATTTTTCCAAATAGTAGATGTTTCTTTTAGCCCTTGAGGTAAACATAAGAGTTGTAGATAAATGTTCTACCTTTTAAACTAGATAAGAAACAATATTATAAGATCAATAAACTAGATATCGCATTTATACTCGACAAAGATAATAGAGACTTATTAGAAAACAAGTGAGGAAATGTTCAAAACTTTGAAATGTTGTGAGGAGCTATGAATGTAATAGTTCTATGTGAATATGTGAGAAAATTAATATGTTCTATATTATAAATTATATTTTGTGCATGAGAATATGTGCTTTAGATAATTTTGTGCGAAGAGCTTATTTGTGTCAAGAGTTAAGTCTAACTTGTTACTTATTAGTGTGTGAACTCTGAATTGCTTGATCATTTGTGAAGTCTAAACTTCGTCTAGCGTGCTTAAGTCTTTTGTGTATAGCCATATGTTTAGATGTATGATGTATCTTATAATTCAGAGTGTTGTGGATGTTTGAATGTTTATAAGTTATTGAGGTGTTTTATAAGAATGAATAGTTTGTGAATTGTGATGATTTTAAATATGCTGGTAAGAAATATTGTGATACATCTTGTAAATTGTGTTGGTGGTGACTAAATGAATGATCATAAGTGAGGGGTGCATGAATTGGGGATTTACCCCATTATATGAAAGTAATGTGAATGATAATTAGATGCATGTTGTGTTGATGATGATGGTAAGGATATGTCTGACAAGGTGTCATCCTAGCTGCAGTTGGGGGTGGTTGGTTTGTGATGATATAATTAATTATTGATATTGTGAGTTGGGGATGACAAGGTGTCATCCCAGCTGCAGTTGGGGGTGGTTGGTTTGTGATGATATAATTAATTATTGATATTGTGAGTTGTGTTGCTACATGACATGATGCATGAATATGGAAATCTAGAAAGTTTGTAAGGATCATCCATTGTGTTGCGCTCTATAGCAAGTTTTCTTAGGTTGTGTTGCATTGCAGGTTGTACCTACGTGTTACTGGCGTAGAAGAGGATTCACTTCGGATGGATCTGTGCGAGATGGTTGTACCTATGTGTTACTGGCGTAGAAGAGGATCGCAACGGGCGTGTACCTGAAAGAGAGCACACATGAGTTGCATTGCATAAACATCATTGGTATGACTGACTTTAATATGGTTTGAGCGGTTTCATGTGATATACTGTGATGAATGTATTTATTATTGATGCTGCTTAAATATGTATGAGTAAATATCCTTACTCCTTGGTATGTGTGTTGCTTGGGGTTGAATCCCCATAAGTTAGAAAGGTGCTGAAGAGGTAGAGACTAGTAATGTTTGAGATTACTGTGGGATTTTGTGCTCTGATGGAACTGTCATTGGGACTTCATGACTATATTAGGATGTTGAATTATTTCCTTGTTTTAATTATGTCTCTAGTTTTCATCTTTCTTTTAAGTTGGACTTATTATTTTCTTCAATTGAGAATTTGTTAATTTTAATTTTTATTAGAGATTATGTTTTATTGGGAGGATTTTTGTAAAATTTTTCTCAATTAATGGACTTTTATTTACTCATGTTATATTTGTTTAGAGTGTTACAATATATAGAAAAATGCGATAATGAGAGGTCGTGGGTTTGAGTCCCTCATTTATAATAAAGTAGTTTTCTTTGTTTTTTAAAAAATGTAAAATAGGTAATTTGAAAAATGAACATTAAAAGTGAATTCCCTTTATTAATAGTATAGATTATATATATATATATATATATATATATATATATATATATATATATTATAGGTAGTAGAACAATTATGTATGTTGGATATAAATTTTTTAAAGTAATATTTTTCTTAAGCTTATAAGTTTGATCTAGTGACAAAGTGTTGATTTGAGGAATGAGAGGTTATTGGTTCAAATACCCCATTTGACAATAATAGTTTATTTTTTTTAATTTTTAAATAGATATAAAGGTAAAATAGAGGAATTCCCTTTATTAATAACTAGCTAAAATACTACATGTTCACATTTTTATTTTAATTTGGCATATTTAATTATTTATTTAAAATTAAATATCATATTTGTATAATTTTGCACACTATTTTAACTTGACTTGTAGT
This sequence comes from Psophocarpus tetragonolobus, assembly GCA_037954015.1. Lineage (NCBI taxonomy): Eukaryota > Viridiplantae > Streptophyta > Magnoliopsida > Fabales > Fabaceae > Psophocarpus > Psophocarpus tetragonolobus. Next base: position 27,289,430 of record CM075691.1, read on the forward strand.
AGTATATAAAAAACTTCCACCAAATATACAAAAACGATAATATAAGTTGAAAAATACTAAATTTTATATAATTTAATCAATCAAATTTGGTTACCAAGAAGAGGTCTGATAGTGTTTTTATAATTAAAATTGATTATAATTAAAAGAGATGCCTATAATCAATATAAGTATTCCCATTCGAATATAGGTAATGTTAATGATCTATAAATTGTGAAACCGCATTGAGACTATGTTCCTCAAATGGATAGTTTGAAAATGGCATTGAAATCTAATGAAAAAAAAAAAAATCTCAGTACATCGGACAAAATGACATCGAGATCTAATATTGAATTTATAATAAAAGATTGAATTTATAATTAAATGGAAAGTTTTTCTATTTAAAATCGAATATGCTGAACTTATGGTGTGTTTATTTAAAATGTACAGTTTTTATAATTTAAAGGGTATTGTTTTTATATATAGTTATAGAAGTTATAGATTTTATTTTTCTTATTTTATTTTATCATTTTAATATGAATAATAGTTTGTTATGTTCATTATAACTGAAATTTATTTAAAAAAACTTTAAAAATTATGAAAAATACCAAGTTCTTAATCTATACGATAAGTTTAGACTTTAAAAAACACTTTGTCGTTGTAGATTTTGTAATCAATAGAAGGTTAAAATTTAAGTGTTATTCACTCCATAATTTTTTGAAGGAAAAAATATATTAACAAACAATTTGTTTGTTAATTGCAACTACACACTTTATTAATAACAAATGTGTAAACAACCACCATCTAACATATCATAATAACAATAAACATCTAAAATTAAAATTGATTCATTCAAAATCAGAAACACAAAAATTGAAGAAAAAAAAATAATTGTCGACAGAGTTGAGTAGAAAAAAGAAAGAAGACGTTATAATGAAACTAAATAGTATATACAAAAACTTAAAAAAATTACAAAATATATTAAAGGCCTATGAAACTAAAGTTATTAAAAAAATTATAATAATAAATTATTATAAAGGAAACTAAAATTAGAAAATACATGGTTACAACATCTCGATAGTAGTTGAAAAAAAAAGCAAGATAAAATTCAAATATTTCCTAAAGTTTGGTACAAATATGTCTACCGTAAAACGAATACAAATATGTCTTTAGTATATACTTTATCTAAAAGGAACAAATGCGGTTGAGATATTCACATGTTGCAACTGAGGATTCAGCCAAAACTCTAGATCTTTTCAAAATTAGAGTGAATTTACTAATAAAAAAAAAATATGTGCAACCCAAAAAATGGAAAGATGAAAAATCGTTAATAAAAAAACACTATAAACCCCATCAACAACAAAAAATTGGATTGAAAAAAAAAATCAATGATCAGAAAAAAGTATGCACAAATCACTAATTAATAGAAAAAAATATTAATAAATAGAAATAATATAGACAATCTTAGCGCAATAATCAATAATTAATTAAAACCTTAAAAACAATCTCCCTCATCTTATCCAAACATGTCACTTTCATACATTGTAAAGCCAATGTAAGTGCAATAAACAAAAATGTAAGGTGAATAACCTATCTTTGAATTGCACTTGCTTTGTTAAAAAATCCGCTCCAATGATTGTCTTGTACTTGTTACCAAACTTCTTATTCACATATATTAAAATAATATGTTAAGGGAAATACATTGTTTCCATATATTAATTTAAATACACAATCCTCACATATTTAAACAATAGGAAATACATTGCATATTAATAACGTGTTTTACAAAGACGTCTTTCCCACCTTGCGAAGCATCAACAACAACATAGTATCATGTTTAACAAAAAAATAAATTATCAATAAACAGAAAAAAATGCACAAATCACAAATTAATAGAAAAAATTATCAATAAACAAAAAATAAAAATGAAGGCAATAATAAAGAATAGGAAACAAACCTCTTCAACTTTATCCAGAAACTGAGAGCATCGCAGGAATAAGAGAAAGAGATTGATCTAGAAGGAAATGAGAGAAAATAAAGTGAAAGTATAAAGTTAGAAAGAGAAGATTGGAGGAAGGGAGAAACCCAACTAAGGGAAAGAAGCCACACACACAATAGAGAAAAAAAATTGAAAGGATTTGTGATTGGGTAGTTATAATTCTCATAGTTTTTTATGTAGAGTTAGTAAGAAACATCAGTTTGTTTTTTTAATAATGAGCAATTTTTATAAGGTTATTATGAAAATGGGGTTTTTACCTTTATAAATAGATATAAATATAGATATCTCTGCTAGAAACATATAATCATGTTTGACGCTTCTGTTTATAAACTAGGTCATTTTGTTTTTTTAATAATTAACACAACTACATGTTCAAGACTGGAATTCAAGATCTTTGATTAAGTTGAAACAATTCATGTCCAATTGATCCATTGATCAACTTTTGTTCATAGTCTGTTTTTTTTTTCTAAAATTTTTATTTTTGTTAATCTTATATGATTTTTAAGTTTAAATGTGTTTTTAATATCTATAATGTAACTGTGTTTTAAAAGTTTTTTTAAACTTTAATCTAAAATATTCTTTTTATAAAAGAGGGAAGTGACAAAAAGTGATGAGTGAGTATTGAGTTTAATATTCACTATAACAAAAACTAATATTACTACTAATACTAACATTTAATTTTTTTAAAAAAAAAAAGTTGTTTTACGTTTCTTCTCCATGGTAATAATAAATTTTTGGGTGCATGGGAAATATCATGTGAACCATCCACATGCCATTTTACGTCAACAATTATACCATATCAGCAAATCAATATGCCATGTCAATTGATTAATAATATATATATAAATTTATTCAGTTTTTATCTTTTCACTTCTCTTCTTATTTATTTTATTACTTAACATTATTTTTAATTTTAATTTTTAATTACCATTTTAATAAATAATCCTTTCAGATAAAAAATAATTACTATCCATATTAAATTTATAATCGTTTTACTAAAATAAAAAATAATTATTATATTTTTCATATAATTTCAATATTAAATAAATCAAATGTAGTTTCAATTTATTTTTTATTACTATTTTAAAAGAAAAATTAGAGAAAATAATTATTTATTTTTCCTACTAATATATTGTCCTATTTGTTTCTTTATTATTGATTTCGCCTATCTTCTGTTTTACACTATTGTTATATTAATATATTTTTTAAAAAAATTCATTCGTGTTTACATATCACATAACCAATAGAGTTAATGTGATGAGATTAAATAGGAATGTAGAATGATCGTGGATTAAGAAGTTGCATACATGTAGAAGAGGATAGTAGTTACTATATTTTTATTTTGAGTGTTACATTTTATACCTATTAATTTACTTCATACGCCAAATTTATTTTTAAATATTCCAAATTATCTTTATGTTTTTGTTAAAATTATGTGTGTAAATGGAATGTTCATTCGATAATATAAAAAATATATTTTAAATTACATTTTAGAACACTTATTCTAAAATTTAAAAACATATTTCATAATGTATTTTAATAATACACCCACCTATTATTAGAATGGATCAAGCTTTCTAAATCTAATGGGAACAAGCAAACATTCCAATAGCTTCTCAAAGGTAAAAGTATCCTTAATGAAAACAGTAAAAATTTAATTATTACGTTTTTTTTTTCTCTTTTATATGCATCTCTCTTGTTTTGCATTTCAGATCTCTCTCGTTAGCTTATCTTGCATGACTTTGTTTTTCTTTTCACTGAATCAATAGTTTTCTCTTCTTCTTGGCGTGTTGTTATTCATCCCCTTTGTGATTGTTTTATTCCTTGTGGTTTAGTTTTGCATTTATCTTCTTTCGACACATTAGCTTTTTTTACAAGTCCAGACACCCTTATCTTGACTTGTAAAATATTTGGAATTTTATTTTACAAGTCTGGACACACCTGTCCGGACTTGTAAAAAAATTGCAAATTTGTTTTTACAAGTTCGGATACCCTTGTTCGGACTTGTAAAAAATTTTACAATTTTTTTTTTACAAGTTTGGATACCCCTATCCGGACATGTAAAAAAATTTGTAATTTTTTTTACAAGTCTGAACACCCCTATCCAGATGAAGTCCGGAAACCCCTGTCTAGACTTGTAAAATAATTTGTAAATTGTGTTTTACAAATCCGGACACTCCTATCTGGACTTGTAAAAAAATTGCAACTTTTTACAAGTTCGGACACCCTTGTCTGGACTGAGTTCAGAAACCCTTGTCCGAACTTGTAAAAAAAATTGCAATTTTTGTTTACAAGTCCAGACACCCCTGTCCGGACTTGTAAAAAAATTTGTAAATTTTTTACTAGGATTAAAGTTATTTTTTTACTAGGGTATTTGAGACTTTTCCTTCCTTTATAGAGGTGTATGAAGAAATTCTCGGGACTTTGTATAGTTTGTTCTATTCTATATTATAGGGACAAAAATATTTTTAATGGCTAGTTGGAGTGGTTGACTTGAGTACTTTCATGAACACATTTGGAATGATTAATCCAAAGGAGAGAAAAGTTGGTTGCATAGAAAGGGAGATGAGTTAGACATGTAAGAGTAAGTATTGTTGTGAAAGGAGGTAATAGTGTATGGTGATGGAGACGAGGAGGGAGAGGAGTGTTGGGAAAGATGAATTATGGGTGGATGAGGAGGGTGTGGGGGAGGGTTGGAGGTAGGGTAGTATAGATCTAGACTTAGTTTGGATTACATAATTTAGACTTAGTCCAAATTGACCAATTTAGACTTGTAATTGCAAATTTTTTCACAAGTCCTGGTTAGGTAATCCGGACTTGCAAAATCATTTTTTTTTGTGCAAGTCCAAATTGATTAATCTAGACTCGCTAAAAAATTTGCAAGAACAAACAAAGGTAGACGAGAGTGCAATGGAGGGCGCGCGGACAGAGGTGCATCGAAAATGAAGTTGTGTCAACAATGGAGGTGCTTCACGAATGGAAGGTGCATCAGAATTTGAGGGTGAGAAGATGATTGTTGAATGAAGAAGGAGAGGCGTGAGACAAACATAATTTTAAATTTTTTTACCTAAAATTATTTTTTAATTTTCATAAGACTGTGAAGGTGCAGGAAGAAAACATAGAAGTATCGAAAGAAAAAATACATAATTAATCCAAATTTGATTTTTCCAAATCCTAATTACTCATTCCATACTTACTCTAAAAAACTTATTTTAGAATCAGTCCGAAACATTAACTCTAGAAGCACTCCCATGCTAAAAAAGGTAAAAAAGCACGTAAATATTTATTACTAAAAGTATGTGAAAATTTTTTATTGGTAAACTAACTGTTAGTGACATTTTTTAGGCTGAAATGTGATTTTGAGCATTGTAATATGACATTTTATTAATTTTAAATCAAATTTATATATTATACTTAGGTCTTAACTAATTGGGCCTAAAAATGTCATTTTTTTTTTCATTTTAGTCCCTATATGTTCTTTGCTTTTTCATTTTAAATTTCTTTAAGTTTTTTTTCCCTTTATACTTTCTCTAAGTTCTTTTTTTGGTTTTCGCCCTTATATAGTTTTTTTTTTCCAATTTTGATCCCTTTCATGTCAGCATGACATTATATTGTATAATGATAGGAAACAAATGAAAAATTTTAAAAAAATAGGAACTAAAATAGAAAAATAACTTTTAGGGAACAAAATTAGAAAATCATCAACTTACAGTACCATTTTCATATTTAATTGTATATCTTTTTAAATTTACCATTGTCAATAATACTATTTTTCTCCTAATTGTTTGCTATTATAATTATTTTAATTTAAAATATTCAAGTCTAAAAATAATTAATGTATAAGACATTGTAGATTTGGGTTGGTAAAAAAAAAATAAAATACTACTTGTATTTTAAATCTTATAAATAACACAAGTCTTTTATGCTTTATGAGTTGGTCTTGGTCTTGTTTCACAATTTTGATCTTAATTGCATTTTTCAACATGATATTACACTACTTTTATATTGAATTAAGGCAATATGTTTAGTCTCTCAAATTTTAGATAAACTAATTTTATCCTTTAAATTTAAAATTGATATTTTTAATAATTGTATTTTGAATTATTAATTATTTTATTATCCGCCCAAATGTTATTAAATAAATATGTTAAAAGCAAAAAAAACACAATGTTCGATAATAAAAATATTAATTAATCAAAGTGAATTGGCATAATTTATTTGTAATCCATCACACGGATAAGCCAAGTTTATAACATTTGAATAAGGAACTAAGAAAATATATTTTATTCTTAATTCAATCATATCTTGAGTTCTCTTTGTCTAAAAGCTAAGAAAAAGATTACCTTAAACTAAGGGTAAAAATGGCTACGTCACTTGTTTAAGAACTATCTCAGTTCATCTTTTTTAATAAAAATGGTATATTGAAAGTTTTTTAAAAAAAAAAATTAGTTAAACAAGTCAGACCAAGATATTAAAAAAAAATTAAGCTTGACAAGTCATTATGTTTAGTAATACTATTATTTTTCATGAGAATATTATTATTTTCATAAAAATAAAATATTATTATTAATATGACGTATAATATAAGATAATAGTATAACTATCTTAACTCACAACTCATATTTTGCTATTCCATAATTCTCCAACACTATAATACTATAAGAAGATAGGTTATTTATCAATTACATATATTTTCTCATAAATAATATGTTCTGAATCTATTAATTCAAAACTGAATATTGATTATGTTTTTTGAAGCAGTTAATCCAAAAAACATAATAAATACTCAATTTTGGATCAATTGCTTCAAAATTTATTTTTTTTATGTGTTTTGGATTAATAGATTAACTACTCCAAAAAATAAGAATATTCGGCTTGCGAATAATAATTGTAATTTTTTTTAAAAATACCTAAATAACAAATATATACTTGAATTATAAAATAATTTGAGCCAAAATTAACTATGACTCGACTTAGAGTTACAAGGTTGGTCTAAAGTTTGATGAGATGGAAAGAAAACTTATAAATTCGAATCTTTCTATTAACACATTTGCCTATAAAAAAATTATAAATTGGCTTGGCCGAACCTCTTTCCAGAATACTTTAAAAATAATTTAAACAACTTAGTGCTTGTCACTGGCCTTGGAAAAACATACAATGTTTTAGAGCATCCAATAGGTTTGAACACAAATATGTGGGCATCGGAATTCTCTATAAAACATGCCAACATTGTTGTGGTTGATAGACATGGGGCTTTGGAGTTCTTGAGGGGCATTTCTTTTTTTAAGTTTGGCTGTGTTTTATGAATGGTTGTCTACAAAATTAATGTTGAATTGAATTGGTTTTACATACTGATTATGATTAAAAAAAAATTTTATACCATGTGATTTGTGCTTAGGTTTTTTTCATTATAAAAACAAATTTAAAGTAAAATGATAGGTGAAATCTAAAAGTTATGTTTCAATTCATTATCAATTTTAGATCTAGAACCAACACGTGTTTAGTTTTGTATTGAAAATTGATTATACACTCAAAATTAATTTTAGATAGATTTTAACATATTTGATTAGGCATTGGAAAAGAATTCAGAATTGATTATGAGTTGAAAACAACTTAGTGTATGTTTGGATTAGTATTTGTTGAATTGATTTGAGATTAACATGATTTTACAAAATTGATTTTAAGTAAAGATGATGGTAAAGTAACGTGATTTTTGTTCTAATACATTTGTTAGAAAATTGATTTTCATATTAAATGATGTTTGGAAAATGGTTATAAAAAATTATTTTAAATGTATAATTATTAAAATAGGTTTTAGCTAATTGTTGATGTCTTTTGTATTATAATAATGCATTATTTTGAATTATATATTGATATTAGATTATTAATTTAATAATATTTTAAAAATAATAATTAATATATTAAATTATTATTACTTATCATATAAAATGGATGTCCTTAATAAAAGTTAAAAACTAAAGTAAATTAACAACAAAATATAAAGCAGCAATAATAAAACATAGAGCGAATTATAATTCACTAAGCAGAACATGCAGAGAAAATTTGAAATATGTTAAAACTGCATAATTCGCTGAGCTGAATTGAATTTGCTCAGTGGATTCTCAATACAATAAAAAAAAGATTAGTTACTAGGGTTATTTTGCTTAGCGAAATTGAGTCTGTTCAGCGACCCTTGAAAATCATTAAGCAGAGATTTTCCACTAAGGTCATTTTGCAAATACTAAATCAAAGTATTGATGAGAGGAATCAAAATAGATGAGAGAAATCAGAAATTGTACTTGTACAAATGCGTTTGGGTACTCAGGTTTTCACTAAGGTTTTCAAGTCTTCTACAGGGTCCGAATTGGTGATCCTAGTCAACAAAGGTGGGTACCTGTAATGACAATCTCAAACTCAAGTCGGTGAGCTTAGTCTAAAAGTGTTGTGTGCTAGAGAAAATAATGATACAATAACGAGTGAGTCAAATCTGAATAAATGTTACTTTTTATACTGTTTAACCTTAGGCTTAAGCCTCTGAAAAAGGGTTTTGACCTACAGAGGCAATCTGGGTATTGTGTTTTTGGTTGATCTTGAGCCTCTTAGAGAGTCTTATTCGAAGGAGATTCTTAGATGGAAGTCTTTTTTGTTGACCTACCACTTACCTTAGTGTTAGTTCATGCCTATTTGTGATAGAAAAAAGTTTAGGTATTCTGTTTTAATGATATTTATACAATACGTTAAGATTGAAGTTCAAATTAGAACTAGATCGCCAACGAAAGGGATATCTTTATTGGAATTGACAGAGTTAGATACATTGACAAGAGTAAGATAAGATTAAAGATGGAAATTGGTGAGTTAACTTGAGAATTTTATTGTAGGTTTGTAATCTTAGAATCACTTTTCACTTAGCACATTTTTTAGGGCAAAAATTTCTTTTTGTTGGGAGTGTTAGGTTATTCGTGGAAGGAAAATAAATATTATGAAGATTAAATATTTAGTCATATTTAATTTAATATAGTGAAGAGAATTAAATTTAAGTTTTTTTTTAAATTATTAATTGAATTGAGGTGTGAGTTTATTATTGATGTTAATGCTTTATGGTTATATTTGCTTGATGGTAGAAGGATGGGGAGGTGAGAATAATTATTACTCTTTTGTTTCAGAAGGCTTTAGCTAAATTTCGGAAGGATTTCAGAAATTTATTTAATAAGGAAAAGGAGGGGTGCAAATAGTAAGTAAAACTTACTAAATACACCCTAACTTCCTTTTTATTCTTCTTCCTCCCTTTTATTTCTTCCTTTCCTCTTCTTTTGAAATTTCTTCTTCTTTACCACACCAATTCTCTCTCTTGGTTGTGATGGACTATGGCTTACATGGTCAATGTATGGTTAACAGAATCAGACGCGATCTATTCCATGCTTTTGATTCTGAGAGGTGATCAGTATAAGTATGTCTAATTGTAGTTTAATAAACCTTTTTCCATTCATTTTTTATATTTTCATTCTCATTAGAATGGAAATTCCTTTGAAAATTCTAATTTTCACAAATAGGTAAGGAAAACTAAATTTATGCTTTTAGATTGAACAATCATGATTTTGAAGTTGTGAGGTTGTTGGAATGTAATTGATTAAAGTTTTGAACTAAGCTTGATTTTTATTTAAAGTTGTTTATGCGGTGATAAATGAAAGTTATTGATGACTTTGGTGATATTGGGTGTTTATTGGTGATTTTGAGTGATTGTTGATAGATTATGTTGTGATTCATATTGTGGTGATATATATGACATGAGATGAGTTGTTGGATCTAATTATAGGTGTGAAAATGAAATATTTTGATATTAGATTAGAATGTGATTAATGGTATACTTTGATATACTTTGTTAATATTAATGATTTTAATATAAGTATGTGGTTGGAAACGAATAATTGTTGCTGTTGGAATTTAATTAAAGGTGTGGAATGGAAGGTAATGCCTTGACCATGATTGAAATGAATTATGATTCTTGTAAATTAATGATAATGGATTGAGATATATGATGAGTTGCGTAATTGATTATTGTTATCGAAGTGATATTTGATCTTGAATTGGATGATTTATTGGATAGTTTGGATGTGGCGGTTACAGTAGGGTAACTTAAATTTGGTTGAATTGATTCACTGTGATTGAAACTGAATTTGTTGGAATGATGATGATATATTTGGATTTGTGATATAATGCATATTGTTGAAATGCATGATGAAGAATATATTTATTGATGTTGTTGGTTACAGGCAATTACAATCAGGTAACTTAGCCTTGGATTATATATTTGGTGGGGTACTTAGAGCATCAAATATGTAAGGGGATATTTTTGTGATTTACGTTGTGGTTCTGGTACCAGATATGTAAAGAGGTGCCTAAAGGACATACTCAGACAACGATTGTGTGTCACAAGGTGTTAAGTAGACACTAGACATCAGTTGGTGGTTGTTAGGTGAGTATTTCTTTGACTTAAATTGGTGGTAACACAGTGCAGCTTGGACGCTCGTTGCCAATTAGAATGAGTCTTAAGTCGCCTCAATGTCCGAACTCAATGTAGATATTATGGAATATGTCACGTCTAAACATGTTGTTGTGTGAAAAACTTGTATTCAGGGGAATATAAGTATGTTTGATTGATTTGTTGTGAGTGCTTATGTTCAGGTGGAACATAAGAGTGACTGATTGGTAGTTTACTACAGTGAATGTGTGTTAATGGTACTTATGACATCCTTTTTTTTAGGAAAAACAAAATATTAATAAAAATATGTAATTTATATTAATAGACTGAAATTAATTTAATATTTGTATTTATTAGAATAAACTAAGAGTTGACTTTATAAAATAAATAAATAAAATAAATGTGGGTGTAAGTAGTAAAATAGTTTAAAGGTTAAGTTTGGGTTTAGTGTTAAAAAACCAAATTCAACTATTAACCTAGAGTAATTGAGAGGGGTTAGGTTATTGCGCTTCAGTTTCACAATTCTAACTCTGGATGTTAAAGGGAAGCTACAGAGAGAGCCTTGTTGAGGAAGATTAAGGAACACAACATTGGGGACCTTGAAGACACATCCTTTGTATCCAGGATCATCATTTGAGGTAACGGGTGAGAAATTATCTCTCATGAGGCATGTGTAGGGAAGATGAGTAGTGAGGTTATTCCTAAGCTTCAATAGGTTTTATGTATTCTATTGAACGGTTATGAATACCCGCAGCGAGCACTGATAACATGACTGTGTGGACATATGTAATTGGAGTTTTGTATTTTATGCAATGGGATGGTTTGGAAAATTATAATTTATGTGTGGCTAGTCTAATGTAATAATTTATTTTTTTAATTGGAGATGTGTTTAAATAGAACATAAGAGAAATGGACATTTAGATGCAGTTGATACTTATGAATAATTATTAAATGTGTATATTAATTTATTTTTTGAGATTTGGAAATACATGTGCACTATCGGAGTATTTGGATGGAAGGATTATGTTGGCATAGGTTTTCCCTTTTTATACCTTATAGATTAGTACCCTTGAACAAAGTAATGGAAAGTATTGATTAGTTTCACATCTTAAAGTTAGGTTTATATATAAGAAATAAGGTAGTGGAGGTGAACCCTAAGCCTCCGTAGGAATTAAGTTTTATGCAATTGGCTTATTTATTTGTTTCTATGAATGAATTTTATGGATGATTAAATGATGAATAACCCTAAATATGCTATTGATTCATGTGATGATTGAAGGACTCCTATGTTATTTGAATTGCTCTATAAACACATGATTATATGTGATTGTGAGTTTCTTTCCATTGAGAAGATTGATGGGAAAGTTGATGATTATCACTGCGATTGTAGGGTGTGATGATCATTAAGTATTATAGATAGAGAAGTAGAATGTTTGAGGTTTGAAGTTAGAATTATATTTTGAGAACCTTATATAAGTTGAATGCTTGCTATCTGAAAAATTTTCATATGAACATATCTTAGTGTTTCTGTCATACCCTTTTATGTAATTAACCAAATCGAGTTATGTTTATTTTTTTAGAAATTATACATTTAAGCCTACATTTTAGATGCTAAGAATAGACTAAGTTATGTGGGTTGGCAGTTGTGTCTCCCATCTAGTGAGTGAAATAGAATCTTGTGTTGTGAGCCCTTATAGGTAATCTATACGACCTTATTAGGGTTTTTTTTCTACATAAGAGTTGTAGCCCTCAATGGTATCTTTCCAATAGATTTGGAATCACTTAAAAAGGATGTATATAACTCAAGTTATGGATAAAATAGTGATTAAAGGTCAAGCTGTTAGATTTAGGGTTAATAGCTGCGGGTTTGTAATTTTTAAAAATACTATATGATCAAACTAACTATAGATATCATCATAAAAGTTTTAATGTAATTGTATTATCTTTCTACGAAAATTTATACCACCCTTATATCATTAGTACAACTATAGATATTGTACTTAGAATACATGATGCAATAAAAGAGTAAGATAAGACAGGATAATATAAGTTGTAATCGTGTTATTGTTGTGGTGTGAAATATTGATGTTGATTATAATTGAGTGTATAATGTGTTGATAATTGATGATAGTTTGGGTGTGCTTGATGATGTGTCATCCCAACTATGGTTGGGGGTGGATTATGATGACATTATTAAATTATTGTGATATATCTTATAATTGTCAGTGTGGTGAATGATTAAATGTTTGAAAGTTGATTGAGGTGTGTGAATTAGGGATTTGTTCCACTATGTGATATTGATTTTGATTTGAATTAGACGTATAATGTATTGAAGATGATGATTAGGGTGTGTCTGATAAGGTGTCATCTCAGTTGCGGTTGAGGGTGAATTATGATGACATTATTAGATTATTGTAATGTATAAGTAATTGTGAGTGTGGTGAATGATTGAATGTTTGAAACTTGATTGAGGTGTGTGAATTGGGGATTTGTTCCACTATGTGATATTGATGTTGATTTGAATTAGACTTATAGTGTGTTGATAGTGATGGTTAGGGTGTGTTTGATAAGTTATCATCCCAATTGCGGTTGGGGGTGGTGTGCAATGACTCGATTAGATATTGACGTCAGGGTATGCCTGACAAGGTGCCATCCCGGCTGCGGTTAGGGGTAGAGTATGATAAAATGATTAAATGTTGGCATTATGATTTATGTTGTAGATGACATGATGCATGAATATGACAGTTGAGAAGTTTTGTAAGATCGTCCATTGTGTGGTGCTCTGGACTAGTCTTATTGGGTTGTCTTGCATTGCACGGTTGTACCTACGTGATGCAAACCTCCCTTGGTTAGCTTGAACTCCCACGGATCCTTCTCGAAAAAATGCACAAGAAGAAGTGGTTTGATGGTGAGGTTAGGAGGTGAAGGGGATTTGGCGCCACTCTAGAGATAAGCCAAGAGGTGAAGGTGTTTGCCACAAGGGAAGGAACCTTTGATAAAAGCATAAGGATGCTCTCAATTATAGAAAGGAAGGACACTAAAAAAAATGTAGCAAAAGCTCTCAATTCTCATTCATTCAAGTGTAAAAGATACAAGAGAGTAGAGGATCTTATTTATAACAAAGAGAAGGGAAGGTAGTCGTGAGAAAGGGAGGTAGATTCAAAAGAGGGGCCAAATTCAAATAATTAGCACATGCTCCTAAAATCATGGATCTTAGATCTAACTAAGTGCCATGTAAGATGTCATGTGGTAAGTATTAGAAATTCGGCGCCTATAGGGGGAACAAGGGCCCCAGCTTATCTCCTCTATGCTTCATGTTCTAACTAATTAGGGTTTAATTAGAAAAGAGGGGTGTGGTTAATAAAACAACCCACCAACACCCCTAAATGACCGAATTTGTTAATACACTTCATAATAAGACTAAGCATACCTCCTAGCCCTTAATCCTATGAAATTACATGCCAAATACAAGGCCAAAGAGAAATGCTAGACCACTCCACTTAGGAAAAACATAAAGCTAAATACAAGGGTAAAAACAAGAGAACTAAGGCATAATATCTTTGCGCATGAGGAGGTGAGGTCTTCCTCCATCCACTCTAGCCATGTCCTCCTCTATCCTCCTAGCCATGACCCTAGTGATAGGCCTCTTGCTAGGGATCACTACATGTTACTGGCATAGAAAAGGATTCACTTCTGGTATACCTATGGTAAAATGTTTGTACCTATGTGTTACTAGCGTATGAGAGGATTCACTTTGGGTGGACCTATGGTGAAATGGTTGTACCTACGTGTTACTGACAAAGAAGAGGACCGTTTCAGGCGTGTACTTGAGAGAGCATGCATGAGCATCATTAGCATGAACAAATTTATGTGTGTGGATGTATAATCTCTATCATGAGTGTGAAATGAGCTTATCTGCTTATTTCTTGTACTTTAGTTGACTACACATTCCCTTTATATGTGCTGTAACATGTGTGAGATGTATTCTCACCATTTTGCTGTTTGTTGTTGCATTTTGTTTGGGTTGAACATCATTTTCAGGTGAGCAAGATCTTGATGATATTGTGGGTGATGAAGCTTCGAATTTTCTTTACCTCTTTATGTTGGGCTACTCTAATTAGGTGTGACATTGGGCTAGAGAGGATTAATAATAGTTTTTCCTCATGTATACAAATCATTTAAAGTTTCATTACGGGTTTCATTAATTGAGAATCTTGTAAAGACAATTTTTGAAGTCTAAGTGTATATTGAGTGATGTGAATCCTTTTACCAAAATGTCAAGTCTAGTATTTAAATGGACAAATTTCTATATTATTTTGTAATTAAAGAATAAAGTGTTTGGGATAGAAGGGTGTCACAGTACTGAATATAAATGTTGTGTAACTTTCATGCTTTATGACTGATGTAATGATATATTGCATATTATGTAAGCTTATACTTTCTATGTTTGGGTTTATGTATGAATGTGATGATCGTGCTTTGCACAGGAGCAGATAGTAGTGATGATGCAAAGGGACAGAATGCTCTGGAGTGAAGTATGTCAGATTGTGGCTGGAAGTCTCAGAAGATGTTATTTTATTATTAAATATGTATATAAGAGAGTTGTGTAGAAATACTATTATTTGAATTTAGAGGAATTATTGTTAAGTTTATGTGATCATTATGTTTTATATGAAAATTGTGTGAACATGGTGTAAAGAGATAGATGGATTATTATGATATGCATGCTATAAGAGTGTAGAGCTATATGTCAACAAGTTGGTTGGTTTTGGCAGTAGAGGTTCTGCTATCTACAGGGTCTCACTAGGTGCAGGTCTCCTCGACAAACTTTAGCCTCTGCCAACCTATTTTGCAGTTTTACGCCCAATGAGAGGTTTCACCTAACGCAAATTGCATACTGTTTAGAAATAAATAGGGTTTTCACCTAAGACATGTCTCATTAACTGAAATCCCTATTACTGGGACAGTTTGATATAGGGTCCTTGTTGGGCGATGACTATCACTGGGAGAGCTACCCTGGGTCTCTCCAGGTGACGAGGTTCGCTGGACGAGCTGAGATTGTGTGTACTATATTATATTTTATTTTGAACTTTGAATTTATTAAGTTGTATGTTGTAACATTGAGTGCAATGTAATGAAAAATTTTATATCTCTATTTTTTTATCCTCAATTGTATGAGAAACTAATTGGATTAGATAAATTATTGGTACGAATAATATTAGAATCTTAGGATGTTAAATTAATGGTAGCAGAGCAGTTCGTTCCTATACACGGACTTGTGGGAATAGGTTTGCTAGATGATTTTATGAAGTGATTGTGAATAAAGAATTATAGTGTTTTTGGAATGTATAATGTGATTGCTTGACTAAAATTAGAAAGTATTGCGTTTAATGTTTGTTTCAAAATTGGATTAGATGAATTATTGGTATGAATAATATTAGAATCTTAGGATGTTAAATTAATGGTAGCAGAGCAGTTCGTTCCTATAAACGAACTTGCGGGAATAGGTTTGCTAGGTGATTTTATGAAGTGATTGTGAATAAAGAATTATAGTGTTTTTGGAATGTATAATGTGAATTCTTGACTAAAATTAGAAAGTATTGTGTTTAATGTTTGTTTCAAAGAAAATGCTTTTTAGGAGAGTGTTTTTTATATGTTGTTATTTTGAAATGATCGCTTGTATCTAAAATTAGTGTTTTCTATTCTTTAAGTTTGGAAGTCAAGTTGATTTGGATTATAAGAGGTAGGTTTGATTAAGGTTTTTCCAAAATGATTCCAGAAGAAGTACTAGAATTGCATTACAAGGTTATGTAATTCATCATTGTTTGGCATTACTTGAGTTTATCAAGTTGAAGAAGTTAGTTGTAAACTCCCTTAAGATAAAACAAATGATAGAATCCAACAAATCGCTAGGAAGATCAATGATACTACTAGTAAAAGAAGATGGTAGAGTTGTGTGTGGGTTAAAAACCATGGACTGGTTTATCACTAAGGACAAATGTTTGTTGCTTAGGATGGTTAGTGTGATGGATCAATGATGTGGAGCCAAGATGTTTCCTAAGGCTGGTACCAGGTAGTGCAATTCTGCCTACCAAGGGTCCCATCACAAAGGTCATGGCTAGGAGCATTAAAGAGGACATGGCTAGGGAGGAGGAAAAAAGACATCACCTCCTACTTGAAGTGAAGATTAGGCCATAGTCTTCTTATTTTTACCTTGCATATTTTTGTCCTTCATTCTAGGATTTAGGAGGTGTGCTTAGTTTGATTTTTTGTCCTTGTATTTTGGCCCATACTTCTATTTTTGAGTTAGGAGGTGTAACTAGTTTTTTTTGTAGAGTGTGTTTATTAGTTGGGCTTTTTGGAGTCATTTGGTCATGTGGGTGTGGTTTTGTCAAACCATACCCCCTAAGTTTGTTCCACATCCCTCTAAGACACACATGAAGTATGAAAGACATGTGGGCCCCCTTAGTTCCCTCTTTTAGGCGCCACTTTCTCTCTCCTTCCCATGTGGCACCTACATGGCACCCAAATTCAAATTTGAATTTTGGAGGGAGTCTATATTATACACTCTTAAATTAAAATTTGAATTTCAAGGGGACCATGATCCACTTTTTTAGGGCCTTGTTTGGATCTAGCTTAGGATTAATTATGTGCTAATTGGCCTTAGCTTAATTAACATTTAATTAACCCACGTTTAGCCCTTAAAGTGGATGTTCGCTTTCATTCCCTCTCTTAACCCATTGATTTCTTATAAATAACTTCCTCCTCTCATTTGTACATTTTACACTTGGATGATAAAGATTTCCTTTGAGAGAATTCTCTTTGAGTGTCCTTCTTCTCTACTTGCAAACCAACCTTATGGCTTTTATCAAGGCTCTTCCCTTATGGCAAGCTTCCTTCTACTTGTGGCTTATCTCCTTTAGGGGTGCCACCTTTCACCACCATTTCTACCTTCTTTAACCTCCATTTCACCATTTGGAATTACTAGAAGAGGATCATGGGAGAGGCATACTTGGAGGATTGCACCAAGTGGTATCTAGAACCGCTTTTCTAGAGGTCCAATTCCTTATTATCTTCTTTAATTTTCTTTTAGTTTTTGCCATTCATCTTCTTCTACTCCATTCAATTCTTTTTTTTTCATTTTAGTGCTTCCGTGTTGTTATATTGATTTCCATAATGTCTTGATGTTATCTTGTTTAGTAGTATGGACAAAACATAAAACTCCTCATAATGAGAGTAGAAATCATTAAAGAGCCTAGGGCAACCATTGCTAGGTTTCTATGTTGTTTAAGTTCAGACATTAGAGACAAAGTTGAGCTTTTACCATGTAGGGACCTAGATGACTTGGTCCAGCTTTGTATAAAGGTTGAGAATCAATTGAAAAGAAAAGGTTTAAAGAAAGAGTATCCAACCTATACAAAGAGGGGTCAAGTCAAGGGATGTTCTTCCAAGAGCTTTCCTAAGAAGGAGCAACCCAAAGCATCCAAGGAACATAAACCATTGCATATTAGAGAAATACCCCCTACTACTAGCTCTACTTCTAAAACTGGTAGTATCAAAATGCTTTAAATGTCTTGGGAGAGGTCACATTGTTTCTCAATGCCCCACTAGAAAGACCATGATCATGAGGAGTCAAGACATATATAGCAGTGAGGATAACTTACCTTCCTCCTTTAGTGAGAGTGAAGAAGAATGGGGTTATGCATCAAATCATGACATGAATGAGTTCTATGCTTGTGAGGGAGACCTTTTCATGGTAAGAAGGCTTCTTGGAAGCCAACCTTTGGAGCTAGACTAGTCCCAAAGAGAGAACATATTCCACACAAGGTATAAAGTGCAAGATAAAATGTGTTTTCTCATTGTGGATAGTGGATTCTATTGTAATTGTTACAGCTTAAGGTTGGTTGACAAGCTAGCCTTGACCCCAACTTTTCATCCTAAACCTTACAAACTTCAATGACTCAATAAACAAGGAGAGATGGTGGTCAACCAACAGGTTAGGGTGCCAATTTCTATTGGAACATATGAAGATGAGATCATATGTGACATTGTTCCAATGGAAGCTGAACACGTCTTGTTAGGGAAACCATGGCCATCAAATAGATCTTATTCCTGGTGTTAGCTACCTAATAGACATGCATATAAGATAAACGACCTTGAGACTAAAGAAATTGAGTCTCAAGTTCAACATCTGTTGGAGAAGGGTTGAGTTCAAAAGAGCCTTAGCCATTGTGTTGTGTCAGTCTTGTTGGTGCCCAAGAAAGATGGCAAGTGGAGGATGTGTGTTGATTGTAAAGCAATCAATAACATCACCATCAAATACAGACACCCAATCCCTATACTTGATGACACGTTAGATGAACTACATGGAGCTATAATATTTTTAAAAATTGATCTTAGAAGTGGTTACCACCAAATTAGGATTAAAGAGGGTGATGAGTGGAAAACTACTTTTAAGACCATGATTGGGCTTTATGAGTGGTTAGTGATGCCTTTTGGGCTCACAAATGAATCATATTCTTAGGGATTACTTAGGAAAATTTGGTGGAGTTTATTTTGATGACATTCTTATTTATAGTAGGAGCCTAGATTATCACTTAGGACATCTAAGGTAAATTTTTTGCATTCTTAGCGAAAACCACCTTTTTGCAAATATTGAAAAATGAACTTTTTGTGTAGATATAATATGGTATTTTTAGGTTTTTTTTTTAAATGCACAAGGGGTCCATGCGGACCCCGAGAAAATCAAAGTCATCTAAGATTGGCCCACCCCAACAAGTGTGATAGAGATTAAGAGCTTTCATGGTCTTGCTAGTTTCTATAGGCACTTTATGCCTAATTTCTCCACACTTGTCTCGCCATTAAATGATTTGGTGAAGAAGGATGTTTCATTCCTTTGGGGTGAGAACCAAGAGAAAGTCTTTTCTCTTATCAAAGAGAAGCACACCAATGCACCATTAAATGATTTGATTTCTTTTTATGAGCATTTAATTTTAAATTTCCAATAACGGGTAGGACGTGAGTCTTGACTGGGTTTGTGTGATGTTGGGCATATGTGTTGTCATAGTGCACTTTGTCTTAGTGCACTCTTGTCATTTTTCACTCCGTTTCAATGTTGTATTAGTATGCATGTTGTTTGCGTTGTGTTGTTGTTATCTATTAAAGTGACATGTTGGTTGAGGACAAGCAAAGCTTTAAGTTTGGAGGAGTTTGATAACTGCCTAATTTACCTATTTTTACATAAGTAAAATAAAGTCGTTCTCATAATTCTTTCTTATTTAAGACATTTCTTTCTTTATTTTTTATTAGAATTAGATATAGTTAGAAATTTAGGTTTAGAATTTAGTTTATAACATATTTTATGTTTATTTCTCTGTTTTTAGTTGTTTTGAGTCAGATTTCAAGAAAGACCAAAGAAGAGAGACAAATTTGCAAAATTTGGTTGTACCAGTTGGCGCCCAACGCCCACCAAAACTTAGGCCCTAAGTTGTGTATGGTACCCAACGACCACCTTTTGACCACTCGGCACTGGTGTTTTGAAATGAAAAAATAAAGGGGCCAAGTTTCATTTCAGAAAGGGGTTCTGTCCAAGGGGTTCCACACATTCTTTACCCAGGGTTACACACCTTGCTGGCCTAGGGCACGCTCCAGACTCATCTTCGTCCACCTGATGATTAGCTAGGTTTTGTTATTTAGTTAGGATTTTATGTAGTTTTACCTAAACTCATTTGTATTTTTGTGCTTTTAATCTAAGTTTATTGTCCAATGTTAGTGCTCTTCTTTACCTTGCTCTTTATTTTCTTATATTTCGTGGGTTTTACTTGTTGAATGAGCTCGAGAGAGGATTTTGACTTCTAAAACATGAAAAGCTTCCAATGGGTTTTATTGCTCAAGAAAGAGTAAAACCAATTGGCCATCTGAAGCTCACTTTCTTAATACGAGTTATTTGACTTTTAGGGGAGCAATAGTATAATACTCAAATAACTCAGTTCCTTGCCACTGAGGGATCCAAGTTAGGGATATTTTTATGGTGATGGGAACATGGGTAATAAATAAAGGTTTCTAGTTCATTTAATAAGCACTTGAGGGATAGTTTAGTGATATCAAACCCAATTGAATATCATACGTGTAACCAACGTTTTTATTTATTTTCACTTTATTTACTTTATGTTTGGTAAGTTTATTTCTACCTTTATGTTGGTACAATTAGAAAACACTGATATTTCTGAGTATCAACAAGTCCCTGTGGGATTGATCCAATATTTATCGGTTACTACATACGACTGATGTACTTGCCGGTAGTAGTGTAGAAAACTTTGTACTCATCATGAATGCAATGCTAGCCTTATTTCTGTAAGGACAAGAACATTTTCTTAGAGGTGATATTTAGTTTAAATAACAAGAAAGTGTATTAGAAGGACTTGGCGGTAGATTGTGTTATACTAAAAAATTAGCCACTAATGTAAAAGAGGTTGAAAGTAAAAATAGAGATGAAACAAAATCTTTGAATCTATCTCATTCAAAGCATAAGTTGAAATAAAATTGAGATTGCTTTAGTGTCTAAAACGGATATCAAAGTAAAAACGTCTATGCTTTGGAAAGGATAAGTAAAGTTATAAAGTGGGAAAAGAAGGATTGTTTGCAAGATTGAAATTGGTAACGAATCTCAATATAAGGTGAACTTTAATATGTTTGGTTTTTATCGTCAGATTCAAGGCGGCATAAAGTATGCGATGGAAATGGATAAAGTAGGAATGTGAGGAAACATGTATGAAGAACCTGAAGATCATGAACTTGAGCCTTGTAATTCAATTTTGAAAATAGTATCGAGGAAAGGAGTCTTGTTATGGCGATTTGTGACTCTGAAACAGTGAATGAGAAGTGAAAAACATATGTTTATGATGGACTACACATAGTTGAGTTGTATTAGTAAGATGTGAAACTATATGGAAAAGTGATAGAGAAGGCAGAGAATAAAGTTATAGCCAAAAATGTTTAGATTTACCATACTAGATAAGCATGTAAGGGCAGAATTGGAAGTAGAGGTCAATATCTATAATTTGTTGCTAGAGTAGATGTTTTGAATACTGCACCATACGCAAATTGATGAGTATTAGCTATCCAAATTGAAACAATTCAATTAGAGCGAAAATTATGCATTTTAGGTACCTCAGTAATGACCTAAGTGAGAAAAAAGATCAATTTTGGCACTGCATAACTTTTTGTATAGGATGGTATTTGGAATAAAACTTCCTATAGTTTTGTATTACCAAAATATGCTTGCTAAATGTCGTAATCAGTGGACTTTTGTAACTCATTTTGGACTCTTAAGTTCATTTTGAGGCAAAATTGGTTCATTTTCTAAGTTGTGCATTTTACCTGAAAATTGAAATGGGCATAACTTTCAAATTGTCTGAATTTTTCAAGTAAAACAAAAGCCCATGGATTTATTTTAACACCCTCTAAATTTGTTTTGGGTTCTCTTAGGAGTTTGATTATTTTTACAGAAAAGTTAGTAGAAAACCTATTGTCTACAAAACTAGATCTTTTGCAAACTTGTAAAGGGCGTTATTTCCTAACTGCTTAGGGAATTGAGCAAAACCAAAGGTGCTAGGTCATATTTGAATCATACAAAATCTGGTTTTGATTTCCAAAGGATTTTGAGTTTTGTATCTAAATTAGTGCAAAAAACTGTTTTGGAGAATTCTCTAAAACTTCAAACTTATAGTGTGCATAATTTTCAAACCGTAACTCCAATTTAGATAAAATCAAAACCTATACTCTTTATTTTTTATATAATAAATCTATTTTTGACCTACCACTTACCTTAGTGTTAGTTCATGACCTATTTGCAAAATAAATGTATTCATTAATTATATGTTCACAATATTCACATAGTTAATTACATGCAGAATCAACCACACCATATTTAAAAAATGAGAACTAAATTAGTTAACCTTGTAGGTATTAAACTGAGTATGAATCCATTTTCTAAATACAGACATGAGAACAAGTGCCACCCTTTTTAACTAACCCAATTGCGGTCTACCTTTAAATAGAACTCTAAGTGCAAATAAATGTATTCATTAATTATATGTTCACAATATTCACATGGTATCATTCACATATCTTGATATCTAGTTCTAGTACATACAGAATCAACTACACCATATTGGATTTTACCCCCAAAAAGAGTATCACTTCCACGGTTGGCATAATGGGTGAAAAACATAAGTTTGAGCAAGTCATAGAAGAGACAAATACACCTGCAAAAAAAAATTCACGCAAACAACCCTCACGTGAAGAAAGGCCAAAACTCCAACATGGAGTTTAACTTCATGATGTGACAAAAACTTTGCATGAGTTTGAGGAACCACAACTGAAGCATGAGAGAAAAGGGTGCACTGCCCAAGCAATTGAATGGAACAACTCCGGGATTTGGTACCAAAAAGAACTTCATTCATAAAGCACCTCATAACCTGTCTATCCATTCAAGGATACTGTCTTGAGAGTCAAAATTCCAATTCTACATTCAAATTCAAAAACCAGAAAGTATGTTAGGAAGTTGGAGAAGTCTAAATAAAAAGTGGTCAGCAAGGGTAATCTGATGCTTACAGAAAGATCAAAATCAGGAGGAGTATCCAATTCCAATGTATCCAGGACAGAAATTCCATAAGATTCATTGTTGTTTCCAGCCATTTGGGTAGCATAGCATGCATTATCATCAGCATTTATGGAGTCCAATCCATAATCATTGAGTAGGGTAGAAGAATCTAGGATCTCCTTGCACAATAATATGTCGTCCAAGCCATTGTATTCAGCGTTTTCCTCAGCTTGTGATTCACCAGCTAACCATGCAGTGTTGCCAGCATTGTATTGGTCCTGCAAATCAGATTGTGGGGCATGTGATTCTCCAGGGATTGTCTTGGTATCCTAGTTCATAAAACGTGAATTTTAGTGAACCAAAGAAAGAAATTTTAGTAAAAAAAGAGACTAAAACTGTTATATCTCTTGCATACTCTTTAATGATTAGAAACAAGAACAAATTTCTGAGAAAATCAAGACAGAAAAAAACTTTTTTAAGCTAGCTTGTTTCAGATGTAGAATATTACATTTGGATTCTCTATTCCATTTTATTTTTCTACAAGATACTGGACCTTAAAGTGAAACTAATAATCATATGCATCATATACAGTTACACACTACTGACCTGGGCATCAGACAGAAGTGCAGTTTCATCAATGTTATCATCACAGTCAACAGATTTTCCTGCACGAGGAGGATTAGGGAGGTTTGGTTTCGGAGTCCTTGGACTTGTTCGCAATATTATACTGTCAGGATCTTCAACCATTGGATTCTCCCCATTTTTCTCAGTCTGCTTTTGCTGTTGATAAAAAACTTTTGAAACCACATAGTCACCATCTTTCTCATCTTCTTCAGTTCCTAGATGGTACTGATGCATTACCCAGTTGGACTTATAGGTCTTAGACCCATTCTTAGATCTTACATAAAGAACCATAATCTTCTTAAAGCCCTTGTGTACTCCATCTTTAATTATAGCTTTCGTCTTACCAGTCTTATGCCAGCGCACATGCTCTTCAGTCAAACCATGTTGATGATGAATCTTTCTACGCTTTCGTTGACCAGTAGCATATGCATTGATTGTTCTGTGAAAGAAATGGACATAACTCCCATCTTTCTTAGCACCTGAAAAACAAAATCGGCATAATTTTGTTACAGTTTCAGAAAGAGCCAATATGTCTATGAACAAATTCAATAGCCAGAACATTTGAAGAGTTAATTGTAACTTGTAAGATAGCAATGACTAATTATTTTTGGCAATTCCCTCAACCCCCATCAATGAAGCATTAAACATAACTATCAAATAACTTCTTTTGAATCTTGACTAGGATCAGTTATATATAAAGGGGGAAATTGAGATTTTATTAACTTAAACTTACAATATGATGGACTATGTTCTGGTTTTATTTTCTTTATTCAATAATCAATTAAAAAAAAAATGCATCGAATTCTAAGGAGCAGAAAACACAAAGCAGCAGTCTAATTCCATTAATAAATTCATGGTTCATTTCCATAACCTATTCCACAAGGGACACCTCTTGTCTGGTTTGACCAATCTTTCTTCCAGATATTTGTCTGGTTTGATAATTGACTTTATATGGCAGGTCCATTGATCGATTAAGTATTTTAAGTATAATAGAAAAGAGCAGCAAAAGTTTACATATTTGTATTAAAAGCAAAAGGTCAGAGAACTCTCACCTGGGAGATTTTCTGGATGTGTATAGCAAATGCCTTGGTCTCTTTCCAGTGTTGGGATGAACTCATTGATAAGCATGTGTGGCTGTGTGTTTCCAATGCCATGTTTTGCTTCTAAATGTTCTATGAGTTCTAAATCAGAAGGATCAAACTTTACACCAAGAGGAAAGCCAGGCCACTCAACAGAAACCTACATGCAAGAATCATTTCAAATGAAACATCAGCTATCACTGAAACTCATACTGAACGTTTCAAGAATTTATAATCTTGCTACAAAAGTAAAATATGCAAACTTTTCCACGAGCACACTAAACAATTGAATTATAAACATAGAATGAATGCAAGGCTGAATTCTAACATACATCACTGTTATCAATATGATAGGAACAGTTTGGACATTCACGATAAGCCCCACAATCCTTAATTTGATCAGCTGAAGATAGAGTAGTTCTTTTCACTTTCTTTGCAAATCCTCCAATGTCAATAAGCCAGCTCCTGTAGACAAAAATTAACATATGCACTGTATGTTCTTCCATAACCAACAAACAAAATAGATGAAGAAATTTTATTGCATATTTGCATACAATTAGAAAAATGGATAAGCTATTGCATCATCAGCGATGCATGAGTATGACTCGCCGAAATAGTGCACTGTTTGGTGAATGAAACTTATATTTGAAAGTTATTTTAACAAAGTGTATCAGCTTCTTTTCATGATTAAAAGATAAAAAACTTAATTATTTGAGAATGTCAATAACAAATTATGAGTTCCAAGGGCAAACACAAAGTGGCTCATTTGAGAAGCAAAAAGCCAAAAACAAAAAACAACAAAGCAAAAAAAAAAAATGTAACCTCTTATACTGTCATGCAAACTGAATTCACTCAAGGTCAATGCTCATCACCACTTTCATCACAGACCACGCTTATATTTTGGCTAGCATAAGTAACTATGAAACCCGAACAACTTCATTGACTCATTCACTAGCTCAAATGGGTGTATTTAAATATTCCAAAAGAACCCCCAATATACCTAAGTCAAAGTAAAGCATCAAAACTTTAATGAACATGCATGCTAAAAACTAAACAAGGAAAGTAGTCACAACAAATTCCCTAGCACCATTCACTCTATTTCCACTTGTGTTTCTCTTATTCCATTTTATCACACAAAAACAACAAACCCCCAAAATGGAAATGTCAGAATACCCCAAAAGTCACAAACATTCATTTCCAAGATTGAAAAAAACTTCCAAAACAAACTTTTCAAATCCATCATTGACCACCATCAACCCCAAAAGACCAAAAAAAAAATAAAAAAAAAATCAAACTTTGTGACACCCTCACCCTACGCTACACGAAACCCCTTTTCCTCAAAACTTAAGCACGTCGACGACTCCATGTTACAGCCCCAACCCACAAAAAGAAAAGTTGAAGGGTCTATTAAGAAAATAAAAAGGAAGAAGCTTTCGAAACAAACACTTCAAAGATGAAAACTTTATTTTCAGAATCAGTTATCTTAAGCTCACCTAGCCATTGTAGCGAAGAAGAACAAAGAAAACGCATTCGACAGACAAGTTCAGCGTATTCAACTTCGATAACGTTTCTGTTTTCTAATTTTCTTTCACAAAGGGAAAGTGACAGTGTAGTGAGCGGGAAACTCCACTAAAGGGTGCGTTGGAATGGGTATGGAAATGGCTGGGAGTCCGAACCTGTGGTTCGGTGAGGCCCACAGTTGACCCAACGGGACCCCTGACCTTTGGTTCGGATGCCGAAGCGAAGGTGAAGCTTCGGAAACCGAGTAAATGTGTCTCATTATGAACCTTGCTCATCAAGCTAAAGATGGTAACTTTGTTAAGTTTTCTTCTATTTTCCGTTTTATCTTGTCATTTTTCACACCTGAATATATCTGACACATGATCTATTTGGATTAAATATGGGTGTTGAAAGTTGATATAGTTTAATCAGTTTACGCGGTGATTTATTCATGTTAAATGTATTAATTTTTTTATTATTATTTTAAAAATTATATAATTGAATGTCAGTATAAAAATATTTTAAACTAATAATATATACTAATTAATTTTTTAATTTAATTATATTATTTGAATCACTTTTAAATAATTAAATTAGAATATTTAACCTTTATTTAATTACTAAAATTTATTATTATTTTAAAAGTCACATAAATAAAAAGTCATGATTGAATGTCAGTATAAAAATTTTTTATACTGACAATGTATAAACTCTTAATTTAATTATATTATTTGAATCACTTTTAAATAATTAAATTAGAATATTTAATGTTTATTTAATTACTAAAATTATCAATTATAATAATTTATTAATTGACAATCAACTTTAATTCATTAATAATTAAGTACAAATTTAATAATTTAAAAAGTTAATGGAAAGTGAAAAATCATATATTCAAATTTTCTACTTACAACTAACACATTAATAATTAATATCTATTCTCATGTAAACAATTGCTTATAAGATTTGTGAATAAATCTAGTTTAACAAATTAAAAATAATGTAATAATTTAAAAATTGAAGATGAAATGTTACAAATTAGTAAAACAGATAAACATTATTAAACTTTTTAATTAGAAAAATTATGTTTTAATACTACATCAGTCAATACAGTCAGATATATATGGAAAAAACACGACTTGACAAATTTATCTTCGTATCGAATCCATTATTAAATTTATTGGTTATGCTTACATTTTAAATTTATTATAAATTATACGAATTACTAACTTTGAAAGAATCAAACCAAATCATTAAATATGAAGATAAATTCTAATTTTATTCCCTATTATTTTTCTATGGACTTTAGCTCCCATTTTTAAATTTTATGATTTTAGTTGAGTTTAATGGCTTACTGTAAACAAAATTCATCCTTTATATTAATCGTAAGAGATTGTTTTTTTTTTTCCTTTTGGTTATGTTTTTTTTTATGTTGATTCATATTAATGATATTAAGATTAAATTGTAAATTAGCACTAATTTAATGGACTTAATTACTTTTTTGTCTTTAATTTTTGGCATTGTATTCCTAATTTTTAGATATAACATTATAGTTTTAATTTTTAAAATTGTTAAATTTATATCTAGCTTGTTAAACCGTTGTTGTCTACTATGTGATAAATATTAACTGCACATAACATTAATTTAAAATAACATTTCCTATGAATACTCCTTGTCACGATTGCATAGTTATTGTTCCAAGTGCTTAAGTTAATCATCCTTTCATATTTTTTAATAGATAAGACATTAGTTGTTCTTTTGGTGACGGTTTGAGATGGACATATGGGTAATTCAACTCGTAAAATCCTGCAATTCTTAATTGTGAAACTTTACCTTTTAAATTGACTAATTATATTTGAGGTTCATCCACTTTCAAAACTGTAGAGGTTCATGAATTAACCCAAAAAAAAACATAAAAAACTTTCTTTTTAAAATGAGTTTGTCTCAATTTAAATTATTATAAAAGCTTTAATACATATATAAAATAACTGTATAATGAATTACGGGATAATAATTAATAATTAAATATTGAATGTCATTAAAATGTTCTTGAAAGATAGATTACTTATCTTTGTACCTCCGATGACGCGTTGAATCTGTTGGATTACTCTCTTTTGATGGTGAGAATATTGCTCTAAATGTGTATGGTAGCTCCTTTGGAAATCTAAGAAGAGCAGGATTTGATGGGTGTTTCGTAATCAGAAAGGTAAGTAAGTGGCTTCATGGATATTGTAGTAGTATTGGTATTTCAAAAATATTACAAGTTGAGTTATTAGCTATTCTACATGGTATGCCTATAGCTTGGAGTCATGGTTATAGAACTTTTAAATGTTTTTCAGATACCAAATTGGCTCTATCTCTAATTGAGGAACCTGTGTCTCCTCTCCACAACTATGCTACAATCATTTCCAACATTAAGCTTTGGGTATGAAAGGATTGGATGATTACATTCCAACATCTCCATCTCAAAGGAAACCAATGTGTTGACTATTTAGCTAAACATGGTGCACTTGCTAATGTCCATCTTGCCGAGCTTTTAGTCCCTCTCAGGAGCTGCTCCACATTCTTTTTGCAGATGCTCAGGGAATAGATTTTCCTAGAGTTTAGTTGGGTTTTTGTTTTTCTGTTTATTTTTTTCTCCTCTAGAAGCTATACTTTTACCCAAAAAATAAATTTTTAATGTCATTACAAACATAACTTGAATCTCATATATAAAATTATATAGTTCAAATATAAATATACTTAAAAATGAAATCTCAATTCTTCAATGTTATTACAAAAGTATTAAGTTTTTTTTTCTTTTTACTTATGACACCATTTTTTTTGTAAATAATTTTTTTATGAAAAAGCTAACTATGAGGAAGCCTAGGTTAGTCCTCTAAATCTTCAAATTTTGTAAGTCAAACCTAAAATGTACCCGTATTTAAATGAGTTCAAAATTTTAGGACTAATATATATATAGGTTGTGGTTTCGCAGTTAGTCCACTCTCGATTAGTCCAGGTACTTAAGTTCAAATTTTCCTTTTTAGTAATAGTTTAGAAGGAAAGAAAATGTCATTGATAGTTTTATACAATGCATTTAGAAAAGATAAGTTAGAATGCATATTTTAGTGAAAAAAATTATCTAATAATTATTTAATTACAAATTATGAGTTAGATTATTGTTTAATAATAATTCCTTTTTTAAGATGTAAATGATTAATGGCATAAATTTTCAAGAAAAATAATTTAGTCTAATAATTATTTTATTAAAAATTATAATTTTTTAATATCCTTTATATAATTTACTAAAACAACACATGTTTTAAAATTTATTTTTTTTATTTTAAACGAAATTAATAATTATTATTTTTAATATCATATAACACTATTATATTTAAAGTTTGTATTTTTTTACTCATAAAAAAACAATTGTTTTCTTATGATACATTTTCGAAACGCGATGTAATATTTGTGTATTAAAAAGTAATGGAATGAAAATATTTTTTTATTAATTTTATTCATATATTCTGTTTCTGACTTTTGGGTATAGCAAGATAATACACTTTTAAACTTTACCGCTCTTGAAAGCTTATTGCATAAGTTTATGGGGTTAAATTTTAGCTTTTGAAACTTATAATAAAAAAAATAAATTATGTTTTTGGTACATTAACTTTTTAAATTTATTATATTGGTATATTTTTCTGTCGAACATTTTAGTCTTTCTATTAATTTTAACTGTTAAACGATGACGTTTCACCTATTTATTAATATTTTATTAATTAAAATTTTTATGATTTTTATTACATTTTCTAGTGAACTTTAGCCACCACAAATTACAGCTTCTCTTTCCCTCTTAACCCCATCACCCCCAACCTCCAGACCGTGCACCCACCCAAGTCTTTAGAGAGACTCAAACTATTGTCAAAGGCTATCATCAATGAGGAGGAACCAGTTGTGTTGAACTCACTGATGGCGACGATAAAACACTCTCAGGCGAACCAACAACGACACCCCGAGAGCTTCCATGCTTTTCAACAAAGCCAACTTGGAATGACAACGATGTTTTTTAAAGTGGAATTGAAGCACTCCATTTTTTCAATCCTAAATGATCCTATCGTGAGTCGCGCAGGCTGAGTGAGAAAGAAAGATAGGTGTGAATGGAATGTGTATACATTTTTAATTTGTGGCAGTTAAAAGCTACCACAAAAGTGACATATCACCACTTAACGACTAAAATTAACAAAACAACTAAAATGTTAGATGAAAAAAATATTGATATATCTTGACCATTCATTAAAATATTTATATATCAAAACCATAAATTTAAAAAAGTCAATATACCAAAAATATAGTTTACCCTAAATATATATATAGACACACACAGCATATGTGAAGTCTAAGTCTTAATTTTTATTTTTACATTTGAACTTATGTGCGAATAGTAAAAGGTTTATGTGTTTAAAACTTTGTACATGATAGCCATGTTGCATATTAATCGTACTTTTTAAAGCTATGCATTTTTTATTAGTTATAGTGGTGATTATTATATGATTAGAAATCAATCATCTACTCTAAACAAGTACTCAGCATACGTTAAAGGCTCGGATAAAATGAATTAATCTCAATGTCAACTACAAATTGTATTTTAAGGTTATCAGTCAAACAACTAAGGAAATAAACACATACCTTAATACAAATAAAAGTTACAAAATGATCGACAAATAATATTAGACTTTAGCCTTAACGCAAATAAGAATTACTTTTTTAGGTTAATAATCGATAACAATATATAAAATTTAGCTTCAATGCAAATCAAATTTTAACTTTTAGGTTAATGATTGTCAAAAATATATATATGTGTGTGCAATTTGTTTCTCTTTCTTTCTTGATCATCTCTACTTTCATTTGTTTCTATCTGTTTTCTAGTTTCTATTGTTCTTTGGTTCTTTACCTCTACAAGTTGGCATCAAGAGCTTAGGTTTTTACCCCAGGATTCTGGTCATTCATCCCAAGAAACAATTTACCTTATCAATATTGTTCCTGTGCCTCTTTTCACTGTAATTTGTGCAAAGGAACTTTCAAGAAACAATGTCAAACACCATCAGGATCGAGAAATTCAATGGGAAAAATAGCTTCAACTTGAGGAGGATAAAAATGTGTGCCCTATTGAAAGAAGAACATGTCTAGGGACTTTTTGCATTTGTTACTATGAAGAAAGAAGTTGTTACTGAACTAAAAGAATAAACAAGTTCCACCAAGATTGAAGATCTTGTAGAACATGCAGAAAAGACACACTCAATATTCCTGTTATCCCTCTCAGATAAAGTTCTTTATGAAGTTGTTGATGAGGAAACAACAAATAGACTGTGGCTAAAACTAGAGAAATTGTATATGACGAAGTCCATATGTAACAAACTCATCTTAAAACTTTGCTTGTTTGGTCTCCACATGAAAGAAGGTACATCTCTTGAAGAATACTTAGATGAATTAAACTCTATTTTGATGGAATTAAGAGATATTGATGCTAAGATAAAATATGAGGATGCGACCATGATTCTGTTGGCATCTCTACCACCGTCTTATGAGAGCTTTATAAGCTCCCTAAGTGTTGGTAAGAAATGCATTACCATGGAAAAAGTAAAATTCAGCTTGTACTCTACGGAACTTCACTTCAAGGCATTTGGAAATGCAGAAGAAACAAATGTTTAGGGCTTGTAGTCTCTAATCCTACCAAGAATGTCAAGAAGAAGAAGGACAATGGCAGGAAGAAGACCAATATTAATCCTAAAGAAATCTACAACTACTACAAGGAATCGAGAATTGGAAGAAAGATTGTCCTAAGAAGGGTAAGAAACCATCTATAGCAGTGGTCAAAGAAGAAACGTCATCCGATAACAAGCTTGTGTTCTCTATTATTTATCATCATCAACAATTTTCATACCAATGGATTCTTGACTTTGTTTGCTCTTTTCACATATGTCCTAAGAAAAAATCTGGTTTCATACATATGAAGAGAAGCATGGTGGCAATGTCTACATGAAAAATGATGTCCCATGCAAGACTGTAGGAATCAGTACTATTCAACCAAAACTGCATGATGGAGTGATTAGGACTTTGACTGAGGTTAAACATGTTTCAAGCATGAAGAAAAATTTGATCTCAGTTGGTGTCTTGGATGGAAAAGGTTTTAAATACATTTCTGAAAAGGGTGTGTCATAAAGATCAAGAAAGGATCAACTGTCATAACGAAGGGTGTTAAGAAGGGAAACCTCTACATGCTTCAAGGTTCTACCTGTGTTTGTTTCTGAATTAGCCTCAGTCGCTTCAAAACTAATAAAAAGTCCCCCATTCCTGACTTACCTTTGGCACATGAGTGAGACAAGCATGGTGATTCTAACCAAATAGAAGTTGCTTAGTGATCAAGATCTACAAGAACTAAGATTCTACGAGCATTGTGTTTATGGTAAACAACATAGGATCAAATTCCCTAAAGAAACCCACACTACCAAGGGAACACTGGATTATGTCAACTCAAATTGTTGGAGCCCCTTTACAGTGCTTTCCCTTGAAGGTGGAAGATAATTCCCCAAATGATCTTATTGAAGCTACTTCTTCCCTTAAAGAAGTGAAGATTAAGGTTGTGCCCACTTCCTTTTAGCACAAAGAACCATAACCTCGAGTTCTACTTCAAGATGAAGCACAATTGAGCATGAGATTAAGCAACCTCTTTTACGAAATCATAGCCAATCTCAAGTTCAACCTGAAGAGACCATGAAAGAATGGTCTACCCTTAGGCCCAGGTGAATAATAAGATGAGGCTTACCTAGCCTTCTTGGATGAGTGCTCCAATGCACTAAGCATAGTCTCACCACTAATTTCAAACCTATGAGACTCATACTTAGTGCATTAGGAGTGGAATGAGGAATTGTTGTGTTAAGGCACATCCAAACTTTTTCAAAACTAAGTGCTCGCCTTTACTAACTCATCCTTAAGAGGTTTTCTCATAGACCTCTTACTCCCTCCAAATTCACTTGTCTGTACATATTCATTGCTTTCCTTATTTTCTTGCAGACTTTGAAAAGAAGGAAGAAAGATCTCAAGATTTGAGGTCAAATCCTCTCTAAGGGGGAGGAGATTATGCAATTCCACCTAGCATGCATCATGGCTAGGTGGATGAGAGGAGGATTTGGCTTGGATGAGAGCTTGATTTAAGACTTGAAGTCATAGTCCTAGGATTTTCACTTGTAAATATTTTTAATTGTCTTAGGAATTTAGGGTGTGATGTTATCTTGAATTAAGGCCATATATTTCAGTCATCTTCATTTAGTTTATAAGGTATAAGTGTTTTTAGTTATTTTGGAGGAGTAGGCTTAATGCATGGGTTCTTAGGCTAAGCTTGTTTAGGCTTCTCCTTCACTTTTAGGTTTGATTTTTGCACCCATATGAGGTTAGATTAGGTGCCTAACATTAAGGCTTAAGACTTGAGTTAATTAGTCTTAATCCTAATTAAGCTCAAGTCCTTCATTTCCTTGGATTATGTGCCCCAACTATCCTATTAGGCTATTTATACTCCCCCCTCTTGTAATCCTTATACTTGAATGCATAAAATAAGACTATTTTTTTATCATTTTAACTAGTAAAGTGTCATTGAGAATCCTATCTCTTGAGGAGTCTCTTCCTAGTAAGCTTTTATCAAGGATAATTTCCCTTGTGGCAAGCAACACAAATTTTTTACTTATGTTTCTCCCTAAAGAGAAAGTGGCATCAATCTCACCCCTATTTCTAACCTCCTTCATCCTCTATTTCTAAGAAGAAGAACCTTGGTTGAAGAAAGATAACGGGAGTGCATCACTCTCCATTATCGATGATTACTTTAGAATGACATAATTTACATCATGAGTCATAAGAATCAAGCCTTCAAGTACTTCAAGGAATGAAAATGTTTTGATGGAAAATCAAGTTGGAAAGAAAGTGAAGAGACTAAGAACTAGCAATGGCTTAGAGTTTTGCTCTACTGAATTCAATAAATTCTGTAAAAAAGAAGGTATTGTTAGGAACACTCCTCAATAGAATGAGGTAGTTAAAAGAATGAATATGACCCTTCTAGAAAGAATAAGGTGTTTGTTGTCTAATGCTGGTCTGAGTAGAAGTTTTTGGAGTAGTCATTAACACATCATGCTTCATAATCAACAAATCCCCATCCACAACCATAGGATTCAAAAATCCTATAAAGGTACGGTCTAACAAGCCTGCAAACTACTCTATTCTTAAATGTTTTGGCTGTAATTCATACTATCATGTTAATGAAGGAAAATTATTTCCTAGATCTAAGAAAGGGTTGTTCATGGGATTTGGTGAGGAGGTGAAATGGTATAGGATATGGTCACCCATTGAAAGGAAAGTAATTCTAAGTAGAGATGTTATTTTTTATGAATTACACTTGTTTCACCTGAGATTGGAGGTTCCTATTTCAGGAAAACGAAGTAAAACATCTCAATAGGTGGAGAATGAAGCCACCTCAAGCAAATTTGAAGAAAAGGAAAAGCCAGACAAAGCACTTAAGACACATCAAAATGATGGTCAACCTAAAGTCATATATTATTATATTCCATGCTAGGATGATGTTACTAATCATACTAGATCAGAATAAGAAATTCATCAAAGAAATAGGAGACCTAAAAAATATGGCTTTGAAAAATTGGTTGTTTATGCTTTACATGCAGCTGAAGAAATTGAGTCAAAGGAACTTGCTAGCTATAAAGAAGCAATAAGTCACATAGATTTAAACAAATAGATTTTAGCCATGAAACAAAAAATGAAGTCACTGTAGAAAAATCAAACTTGAAGGCTCATCAAGCTAACAAAAGGAAGACATGTTGATGGCTACAAGTAGCTATTTAAGAAGAAGTTTGAAACTTCAGAAACTGAAAGAGTGAGGTACAAGGCACAGTTAGTTGCAAAGGGCTTTAACCAGAAATAAGGAGTAGACTATAATTAAATCTTCTCACCAGTTGTTAGGGATACTTTTCTTAAAGTCCTACTTGCTTTAGTAGTAACTCAGAATTTGGAACTTGAATAACTAGATTTCAAAATAATATTCCTACATGGAAGGTTAAAGGAAGACACTCTAATGAAATAACTTGAAGGCTTTGTTGTTCAAGGTAAAGAGGATTATGTTTGTCAACTTCAGAGGTCTCTGTATGGCTTGAAGCAATCCTCGAGACAGTGGTATAAAAGATTTGACAAGTTCATCATCAATCAAGGCTTCAAAAGAAGTCCTATTATTGTTGTGTTTACCATAACAGGGTGGAGGATGATTCCATGATATATCTTTTATTTTATGTAGATGATATGCTCATTGCAGCAAGGAACATGTAAGATATTTAGAACCTAAAATTGCTACTAAATGAAGAATTCGACATGAAGGATCTAGATGTTGCTAGAAAGATGCTTAGAATGGAAATCTATAAGGATAGATCTCAAAAGAAATTATTCCTATCTCAGAAAGACTACATCATGAAGATCATGTCTTAGTTTGGAATGATGAATGATAAACCTCTTAACACTCCCTTATCAGCTAAAAAAAACTTTATGTTGCTGTCAAAGATCAAAATCAAGATGAATTAGTCTATATGACTAAGGTACCATATGCTAGTTTTGGTTACAATCTTATGTATGCCATGGTATGCACCAGGCTAGACCTTGCATATACTGTCAATGTAGTTAGTAGGTACCTCAACCAATCTCAAAGGGAGCATTAACAATCTACAAAGAGGATCTTTAGTTACCTGAGAGGAACCACCTATATTGGCCTAATTTATGGTTCAAACTCAAGCTGCCTCCTGTCAAGATACTTTGACTCAGTTTTATGTTGCAGACCTGGATGGAAGGAGATCAATCACTGGTTATGCCTTTATTCTTAGAAATTGTTTGATTAGTTGGAAGGCAACATTGCAACCTTTTGTTGCCCTACTCACTGAAACTGCTAAGGAAGGAATCTAGTTAAAAGGGTCTCGTGAGTGATCTCAGAATCTATCAAGAATATGCTCTTATATTCTGTGACAATCTCAGTGCAATATGCTTGGCCAAAGATCAGGTTCATCATGATAACACCAAGCCTATTGATATTAGGTACCACTTCATCAGATTATAAAATATGATTAATGTCCAGAAGATGAATACCCTACACAATCTATCTGGCATGTTCACCTAACCAGTTCCTAGGAGTAAGTTCCTGCACTACTTGGACCTACTCAACATTGACTATTGGAAATAGTCACTTTGATTGGAGGATGCAAATTTATGTGTTTTTGGAATATATCTTCTAACTCAAAGTGAAGATATATTAGAATTCCTTAGAACCAAAGCACCTATAACCGAGGTATACCCAATAACCCCAGTCATAACCAAAGCATTTGCAAAAAAATATTGACTCCAAGTAAAATACCTAGATTGCCCTCCAAGGTCCAAACCCTATTTAGCAGGCCCAAACCTAAGGTAAAACAATATAAAAGGTAGCATTCACTTAGGTTTGACTCACTCATTATTATATAATTATTTTCTCCAACACAACACTTTAGACTATGCTCACACTGAATTGAGTATTGAGTGTTATTGCAGGTACTCACCTATGCTAATTAGGATCACCAATTCAGATCTTTGGAATATTTGAAGACCTTAATGAAAACCCTAATTCCTAGACACATATGTGCAAATATAGTTAGTGTGCTCCTTTATTAAGTTTGAATAACATGGTCATTAAATGCTTTGAGAAGATTAGGTGACATGTCAAAACAAAAAGCTATGAACATGTCATTCGTACCAAACATAGAAGGTAAAAAAATTTTAATTCATAAATCATAACTTATTTTACTTTATTTACCAATTTCCAAAAAAAAAAAAAAAAACCTTAATGTTGAAAACATTTTAATCCCAAGGCTCCCTAGAGAGGTTGAATGGTTTATAATATAAAAGGTTCTAGTCTAATATGTTCAACCTCTAAAATTTAGAAAAGGCTAAGGCACATAAAAGTGCTTAAAAGGGAAACATATGATTGACACTAAAGGTGTTTTTATAAGACACGGGAGAAAACCTTGAGATCTAAATTTGATAAAACACACAAACACATCATATTAGACTTATGTTAGCAGGAACAATTACTAACTAGAAAGATATATACATTAGAATTTATACTTGGTCATGAAACTAGATGCTACAAGAATTTTAAAATGAAACATGATGTTTATCAAAATACGTTAAACTTTAAAAGATGTTGAAAGTTTGAGAGTGACAAAAAAGGTGAACTTAAAAGAAGTTGTTGCAATATTCTTGCTCTTAGTGTGTCAAAACATAAGCAAAGGTTGAAAATTGTTATCAAAGCAATATACAAATTGGGAAAAAAATATTATTCCAACGAGAACTTAGATGACCATGCATCCTTATATTATAAGTAACCCAAAGTATTTTTCTTATTTCAAGGTAAAGTTTTTTACATTTTTTCCCATATAATTGATAGATAATTATAGTTTTGCGTTAAGTTATTATTTTCTTAATACATAGGACTACATTTGTGTCGTTGGCAATACATGATAATTTTTTTTATCACTTCTTATTTATTATTCACACCTCTTCGTGTTGACAATATTTAAAAAAAAATCACAACATACCCTTACTCTTATGTGATTTTTAAATCGTGAAATTTATCTTATTTTTTTACTATGTTGCTTTGTGCATAATCTTGCTCAATTACTTCTCTTATGTGTCAAACATCAACTGTTAAATTGTGTTCTACTGTATATCCCTAATAATTGTATGTTCTACAAAAATCTTTAGGGTATTGTTAGTTGATTTATGAGTTATTTAGAAAGAAAACACACACTTTTGTTTAGGTATTGCTTTCTAAGCATTTCTTGTTGATTAGGATTGTTTTACAATGTTCTTGGTGCGTCGTTTCTTGGTATTCAACATTGGTTTGCAGTGTTCTAGATCAACGATCCAGAACACAAAAAAATTAATGTTCTGGATCAGTTGATCCAAAATACAAATTATGCACATTCTGGGATGAACCAATCTGGAATACAAATTTGTTACAATTTTGGATAACTTGATATGGAATATACTAATGTATTCCAGATTAGCCTGTTCGAAATACAATTTCCAAGTCCACTGTTGCATTTTGGATAGGTTGATCTGGAATATAAATAATGTATTTTGGATAAGAGATTTAGAATTCATTATGCACATTCTGAATCAACATGTCCGAAATACAATTGTCAAGCCCACTTTTGCATTTCGAAAAATTTAATCCAGAATTATGATGTGAATTTAAGAAATTCATTTTTTTTTTCTATCTTGAAAGTGAAGAGAAATGGTAAAGGAAGTTCCTAAAATGGAGATAAAAAAATGTTCAAAGAGTGTGAAGTGCAAAATAGAGTAACCAAACATGCTCTTTCAAAGATGTGGTAAGAGGTATGCATATGACTATAAAGCTAGGTGAGGCTCTCTAAAAAACTTTAAGGTAAAAGTAGGTGAGAGCATTTTTATGGTTTTGCAAAAATTTAAAACACTGAAGCGAGTGAATA
Source organism: Psophocarpus tetragonolobus (assembly GCA_037954015.1). Lineage (NCBI taxonomy): Eukaryota > Viridiplantae > Streptophyta > Magnoliopsida > Fabales > Fabaceae > Psophocarpus > Psophocarpus tetragonolobus. The sequence continues at coordinate 27,328,254 of CM075691.1, forward strand.
ACAAATGAGGAGGTATTAAAAGAATCAGTCACGATACACATGTACCTGCTAGATCAATCTGTATTTAACCCACCCCAAATATTTACTATTTGACACTCAGATACACTCGGCCCAAAGCCCACTTCCATTTCACTCTCACACCCTCCCTCACTCACACCACACGTGCAAGTCTCCCTCTTGTCACACTTTCACAAAGTAACAACACTCGCATTACGAAGTGCGAAGTGCGATCTTCGCCGATTCCTCCGCCGCCCTCGACAACGGCCGCGCCGTCGTTCTCCTTTGCGCCGTCAAGGTCGCCGCCGCCTCCTTCCCCAAAGCCCTCACCAGCAAGAGGCTCACACTCGCACAAGAACGCAACGCTCTCAGTCTCCGTAAGGTCTTCTTCTTCTTCCACTCTCCTCTCCTCTTCTGTGAAACCTTTCTGTTGTTAGGCAAAACCGCAAAAGAACAATGTCTCGCTGTGCCACAACGTGTGCCGCAGGGGTTCTGAGCCTCACGCGCTCTCTCTCCACGGAGGCGCGTGGGCAGAAGCTCGAGCGCATTGCGACCGAGCTTCTTGACCTAAATATCCCAAACTAAACTGTTCCGATTATGCAGTAAATTAAAATTCTAACCACACCGTTGTTCAATTTATTTTTATTAATTCTGAATCATCGTGTTCATTCTTTTCGTTTGTTATTTCACCTTATTAGGGTATTGATTTGTTGTACTCTGTGAAACCTTGGTGCTGTGAAGGAAAAGAACAATGTCTCGCCGTGCCACAAGGTGTGCCGCGAGGGTTCTGAGCTCCACGCGCTCTCTCTCCACGGAGGCGCGTGGGCAGAAGCTCGAGCGCATTGCCACCGAGCTTCATGACCTCAACAGGTTTGAGAGGCATGACTTCACAGTCCTGTGGCGGCTCAAGATGGGTATCCACCGCTTCGGCGCTCCAATGGCCGGCGTCGTTTCGTCGTCTGTTGTGGCGGCTGCCGGGTCCCCCGGGGCGGAGGCTGCCGCTGCCACCGAGAAGACGACGTTTGATTTGAAGTTGGAGAAGTATGATGCTGCTGCCAAGATCAAGATCATCAAAGAAGTGAGGTCTTTTACTGACTTGGGGTTGAAGGAAGCTAAGGATTTGGTGGAGAAGGTTCCTTGTGTTTTGAAGAAGGGGCTCACTAAGGAGGAAGCTGGTCCCATTGTGGAGAAGCTTAAGGAGTTGGGTGCTGCTGTTGTGTTGGAGTGATTCTGGTTTCTTTTTTTCCATATAAAACTTATATACAATACCGTATGTATAGTTGATACTGTTCTCTAATAATTTGGAGTTTTACTCTGGTATATGCGAAATAAAGGAATCCATTAATTGTCTTTGCGCATTGCCGATGTAAAACTGATTAGAGAACAATGTTGATAGTACCTATGGTACTGTACCTAAGTTTTTTCCTTTCTTTTTGGGCTTTAGAGTTTTGCTTTAGAGTTGTCTTAGTTGTAGAATCATTGAAACTTTGTTTATGGGTAATGAAGGATAAATGAAAAGTTATATTTCTTACCCCTCTTCCCTCTTTTTTATATTTTGTTGGTAGGTTGATAGTTTATCCTATATGACATTCTTGATTTTGATTGAAGTTTGACATTGTTAACCACTTTTAATGGGTTAATCTTGGGGAGGTGCGGATTGTGTTAGGGTAGTTGAAAACTTGGAATTGAATAAGTGTATTGCTGGGCTTCTTTTCAAAGGCACATTTGGTTGTTGTTTTATTTCTATTGTCTTTTGCTTCGATGATTAATTATGGCTCTATATTTTTATGGAGGGCTTTGACATTTTGTGGGTGAAGTCAGAAGTGGTTTGGAAAGTCTTATGAGAAAATGACCAAATTTTGCATTTTGGAATGGTGTTTATCAGATATTTGAAGAAATTTAGCTGACATTCAGGATATTGACCATGTTACAGAAAGCATTTTGTTAATTTGATTAAGAAGAAAAAAAACAAAGTATATAAATGATCAAAACATGGAGTGAGTTTTAAAATAACTGTTTATACTAATTATAGAGCTCATCATAATGCCACTTAAATATAAATGAGATAATTTCTAATAATTTTTACTTTCACTCCCAACCCCTATCCATTTTTCCTTGGTTCTTAATGACTCTGTCTTTGATAAATAACCTCTAACTTTTTCAGGGTTAATTTTGTGTTTTATGCTGTTATTTGCTTTTTAGATGTCCTGAGAAGACAAGGAAACCCATGAAATTGATTCTGTTTGCACTTGTAGTTATACTCTTCTGTTTTAGATGGGTTTATGTAAATCTGGATTTTGTTATAATAAATTTGTTCTGTTACTTGGTCAATCATTTTTTTATTTCCTAGCCCCTGGGTTGATGAACAGTTTTGTTTTGTCAAGGATGAAGATAGATATTTTAATTGTTTGGTTCTTGCTAGCATATTAGCGGCTTTAGCAGGTGAAAAAGGCTATTCATTTGATGCTTTAGCACTAGCATTGCAAGAAAAGGTTACCATTTGCATCGATCAAAGTATATGTGCTTTTGATATATGATAATCTTGGTATCTGATGTTTACAATGCTGAGCTATATGTTTCAGGTTACTACACTATCACTTTTATTTTATCGAAGTAAGAGCAAAAAGTCCTACCGAAGAGAGATGTTAATTTCATCCTTCAAAGAAATCTTAAGAACATCTTAGGATCTTGTAGGTAATTGTGGAATAAGATGCTAGTAGTGTGGTGCTGGTAGGGTTTCGAAAATGCTTTATGATGGTAGCTACATATTGCTCTGAGAAGTTAGTTTCATTTTCTTTTTTCTATTAACTTTATGTGTACCTATGCAGACAATTTTTGTCATTGTACAGCTATTTTTTTTTGGGTTCAGTTGTTATATAGCTATCTCTGGTTTAGTTGGCGGTTGACTATGTGTATAGCAGTCTGAGTTAGTTAGTTAGCTATCTGATATATATATATAGCATATGACTTGTAACAGAATTTTCATATTTCATTTTGTTCTCTCTTAATAATATCAGAATGAGCACAATGCTCTCTTTGTTTCAGTTTTTTATTCTTCTCATCCCTGTTAACTACCATCTTTAAAAGAGATGACAAAGTGGGCCCGAAGTACCTACAGAAATACCCTAAAGTGGGGTGGGTAAATACCTATAGTTGAGGTATGGGTATGGGCCGGGTATACACCCACAAAATTTGTATGAGTATGGGTACCATGGTACCCACCCGCAGTATATATATATATATATATATATATATATATATATATATATATATATATATATATATATATATATATATAAATTCCCTGTATAGATAATATATTATACATTATAATGAATGGAAGTGTGCAATTTTTTTTTGAAAGGCAAACATAAAGTTGTATTACATAACAAAAAGGATGAAACCAAAAGTTTCATCACAACCCAACCTCTATAATCAGGGAATTTATATATAACAACAAAAAAGAAGAGTCATAGTTGGCCTTGCCAACCCAATTAATCACAATACCTCCTAATCACCCATATGAATCCAACCTACAAGTAACTGCATATTCAAAAGACAAAGACACGGGTGACTACACAATCCGAAAAAAAGCACCCCCAATTAAAATCAACTCTATACAATAACCATTTCCAAAAAATCACCTGGATAAGAGACAAGATATCTAGAGACTTCATTGTTCGACTATTAAAAAAAATAAAATTTCTAAATATCCAGATACACCCGGTAACCATATGCCAAAATAAGTAACTACACTTTTATATTTTCTAATTACCCATGAACTTAGATGAAATAAATGTGGTAATTCAGTAGGTAAAGGTGACTCAATCCCAATCTACCACAAAACCTTGTACCACACTACCTGAGAGACAGGACAAGAAAGGAAAAAAGGCCTACAATCCTCCGCATGTTCCCTACACAAGACACAGTTCTTCAAATTTGACAGTAAAACCATGTCCCTCTTCATCAAGTTATCCCTCGTAGGTAGCCTATTTAGAAGAATTTTCCAAGAGAAAGCTAAGACTTTAGAAAGAAGTTTATCCTTCTATAATCGCTTCAACAAAAAAGGATCACTAGATGCATTAGCATTGTGCTCCAAGCCACCCATCAGCATCCTGTATGCATTTGCAACTAAGAATTGACCATTAGCATTAGGAGTACATATCCAAGCATCTCGTTGTTGCTGTATTAGCATCATATTCTGCAACAACCCCTCTAACGATGTAAGCATGTTCTCCTCCCAAACAAATAGCCTTCTGCGTCATTCTCACTTCCACTTAGAGGATCCAGACACTAGGTCAATCATATCTTTAATTGTTGCGTTCTTTACTATTGCCAAATCACCCAATCTAGGAAACATCATTCTAAGAGAACCCTCGCCTAACCAATTGTACTCCCAAAATAACGTCTCTCTCCCATCACCTATCAATCTTCTTAAATAATATATATAATATATTATATTGAGAACTGAGAAGGGAGAAGGGAGAAGGGAGAAGGGAGATTGGAATTTGGGAGAAGGAAAACCTAGGGGAAGTGCGCATTGCGCAGCTGCCAATTAGTCCCACACATTGTCTCCGTTCAAAATCAAGTCCAGCGTCACGCATTTCATCTCGAACAGCCCACTTTTGTCTCCATTCAACCCACCTCGTGTGTCTTCTCCGTTCAAGAAAAGTGTGGGTCGTGGGTGCAGGTATGGGTGCATAGGTATCTGGCACATATGGGAATGTATATCAAACTTTATACTTGCTAGGATATAGGGGCAAGTACGGAAATGTGTATCAAATTTCATATCTACCCATATCCCACCATTGCCATTCCTAATCTTTAAGATGACATTAGAGCTCCTTTCCAAGGGGTTCTGATACCTTTCGCTGCCATGCTCTGATCGACATCATTACTTTGTTTCAATTGTGATCTGTTTTTGATTGTTTTGTTTGCTCTGGTTGTGAGTTTCCTTTATTCGGTTGTTTCATTTTCGCATTTTTTATGTCCAGTTCTTGGATCTCATTTTTCTTTTGAGGTTCTTCAATTGAAGTTTCTTTTAAAACAATATCTGGTTCACTGTTGATTTCTGTTCTAGTATGGTCTCTCTTTCAAAACCTTGAGTTCTTGATTAGTGTTATCACCAAGTATGACAGAAACAATAAGAATCCTTGTTACAGACATCAAAATAAGAATCTTGGTGCCGTTCTCGTTACTCCTTTGACATGTGGAAACTATCACTCATGGTCACGAGAGCTATGATAATGGCTGTAAAGAAAAAGAACTAGTTATGCTTTGTTGACGGAACTTTGCCTCAGCCCAAATCAGAATTCCAAAATGTACTATAAAAATGCTTCTCGCAAAGAGTTAAGTCAACTCTAAGCAAGCACTGGGGAATATGATGGGTACTAGCATTCGATCACATTGTAATTGGTTAGACCAACTCTATTTATGAGATGAATTTTTTTGTGAAAATCACAGCCAATTTAGATAATTTATTAAAAAGACAGGTGCAGCTATAAAAATGACAAGTATATCTTATCTCATTATAATAAATCTTCAAATAATTTAGAATATTGTTGAAATCATTGCTTACAATTACTTGTTTTACTATAAGATTTTATAATTTATTTCTTTTAGTTATTATTATTAATGTATACAAAAATAACTTTTAGATTCATCATCATAGTTGATATTATTGTAAATTTATCAAAACACAAGTAAAATTAAAACAATATAGATACCTTTAAATAGGTATAGAACTCAAGTGCAGAGAATATTTGCAATAACTCACATCCTACTTTACCAATCAAGACATAATTTATTTTAGTTTATAAATGTTTTCAAATGCTCAAATACTTTTAATATAAAAGTGCTGAGAATTATTTTAGTTACATATTTTCTAACATTAAATAGTTATTTCTTTATTTAGTTAATATTATTAATATAAACAAAAATCATTGTTTTATATTTTATTACCGCATTACATTTATTGCAAATCATCACAAGTAAACATCAGAAACAATATAGATACTTCTAAATAGAATTCCAAGTGCAAAATAAATGTTTGCATTAATCATATGTCCACAATATTCTCATAGAAACATTTGCTCTGTATTTCTTAATTAATTTTATTGTTTGTTCGACAAAAGATACAATAATTATACTGTAGTGGATATAGTTTAGTGGTAAAAGTGCAATTCGATTCACATATGTTAAAATCTGGATTAGGACATATAGTTCAGAATCAACTACACCATATCGGATTTTACCCCAAAAAGAGTATTACTTCCACGGTTGGGCATAATGAGTGAAAACATAAGTTTGAATTGGCCACAGAAGCGACAAATACTCCTCCAAAAAATTTCACAACCCTCACATAGGCCAAAACTCCAGCATGGAGCTTAACTTCATGAGTTCAGAAACCAAAGGTGTGTATTATTTTCGTTTGACTATGAAACATTACATGATGACAACCTAAGCTTCATGCCTTATACTTGCTGCATCAAGAGGATGAAATATGTCGTCCAATAATATGTTGTCCAAGCCATTGTATTCAGCGTTTTCCTCAGCTAACCATGCAGTGTTGCCAGTATTGCCTTGGTCCTTAATATCAGATTGCGGGACATGTGATTCTCCAGGGATTATCTTGGTGTCCTAGTTCATAACATGTAAATTTTAGTGAACCAAAAAAGGTAGATAAATGGTTAAAAAATTTGAGTAAAACTGGTATGACTTGATTAGTTTGATATTATTTTAGTTTTTTAAAACAGTTTTTAAAAATAGTTTTTAAAAACTGTTTTTTTAAAATACAAGAAAAAATACACTTGGTAAGATTTTTCGAAAACTATTTTGAAGATGTGAAAATGAAAAAAAAAAGAAGTATATTTATGAAAATTTCATTAATAAAAAAAAAACACAATATATTCTCATTATATTATGAGTTTTAAATAAATACAAAACTGAAAACCAAAACTATTTCCCGATTTTTCCTGTTTTCTAGTTTTTAAAAACTAAAAAACCAATCTGTTTTCAAAAAATTAAAAAAAAATCAAATGAATTTTTAGTTTTTAAATACTAAACTATTAAAAATAATTTTATAAAATTATTGTCAAACAAACACTTCAACTTGATTGGTTTGATTTTGTTTTTAGTTTTTAAAAAGAATTTTCAAAACTGTTTTCAGAAAGAGAATTTTGTTTTTGTTTGGTAAGTGTTATTTGAAAATTATTTTGAAAATAAAGAAACTTATTCATGTTTATGAAAATGTAATTAATGAAAAGCAAAAAACAAGATATTTTTATTGTATTTTGAATTTTCAAAATAAAAACAGAAAAGCAAAATTACTTTTAACGTTTCAAAAACTGTTTTAAGAAAACAGTAACTAAACAAATTTTTTAGTTTTAAATACTAAAACACTGAAAATAAAAACTGTTGTCACATAATCACTTATTAGAACAAGAACAAATTTCAGAGAAAATTAAGACCAACAAAACTTTGTTAAGCTGACTTGTTTCAGATGTAGAATATTACACTTGAGTTCTCTATTCCATCTGATTTTTCTACAAGATAATGGACCTTAAAGTGAAACTAATAATCATATACACACTACTGACCTGGGCATCAGACAGAAGTACAGTTTCATCAACGTTATCATCGCAGCCAACAGATTTTCCCTCATAAGGAGGATTGGAGGGGTTTGTTTCGGAGCCCTTGGACTTGTTCTCAATATTATACTGTCAGGATCTTCAATCATTGGATTCTCCCCATTTTTCTCAGTCTGCTTTTGCTGCTGATAAAAAAGCTTTTGAAACCACATGTTCACCTTGTTTCTCATCTTCAGTTCCTAGATGGTACTGATGCATTACCCAGTTGGACATATAGGTCTTGGACACATTCTTAGATCTTACTTACAACCATAATCTTCTTAAAGCCCTTGTGTACTCCATTCGATTATAGCTTTCGTCTTACCAGTCTTATGCCAGCACACATGCTCTTCAGTCAAACCATGATGATGAATCTTTCCACGCTTTCGTTGACCAGTAGCATATGCATTGATTGTTCTGTGAAAGAAATAGACATAACTCCTATCTTTCCTAGCACCTGAAAAACAAAATCGGTATAATTTGGTTACACAGTTTCCGAAAGAGCCAATATGTCCACGAACAAATTCAATAGCCAGAACACTTGGAGAGTTAATTGTAGGATAGAATTGATAATTATTTTTGGCAATTCCCTCAACCCCATCAGTGAAGCATTAAACATAACTATCAAATAACATGATTTGAATCTGGATTAAGATCAGGTATATAAAGGGGAAAATTGAGATTTCATGAACATAAACTTGCAATATGATGGACTATATTCTGTTTTTATTTTCTTTATTCAATCATCAAATTAAAAGAATGCATTGAATTCTAAGGTGCAGAAAGCACAAAGCAGTCTAATTCTATTAATGTGTCATTCATGTTCCATAACCTATTGCACAAGGGACATCTATTGTCTGGTTTGATAATTGACTTTATATTGCAGGTTCATTGATCGGTTAAGTATTAAGTATAACAGAAAAGAGCGGTAAAAGCAAAAGTTCAGAGAATCTCACCTGGGAGACTTTCTGGATGTCTATAGAAATACCTACTTTCAGTGTTGGGATGAATTCATTGATAAACATGTATGGCTGTGTGTTTCCACTTTCCAATGCCATGTTTTGCTGCTAAATGTTCTACCAGTTCTAAATCAGAAGGATCAAACTTTACACCAAGAGGAAAGCCAGGCCAGTCACTAGAAACCTCCATGCAAACAAATATTTCAAATTAAACATTAATTATCACTCAAACTCATGCTGAACTTTTTCAAGAATTTAATCTTGCTACAAAAGTAAAATATGCAAACTTTTCCCGAGGCACATTAAGCAATTGAATTAATTGTGTACTAGAAGAAAAAAAAAATGCAAAAAGCTATTATAAACATAGAATGGATATAAGGCTGAATTCTAACATACATCACTGTTATCAATATGATAGGAACAGTTTGGACATTCACGATAAGCCCCACAAACCTTAATTTGATCAGCTGAAGATATAGTAGTTCTTTTCACTTTCTTTGCAAATCCTCCAATGTCAATAAGCCAGCTCCTGTAAAAAAAATTAACAAATGCACTCTATGTTCTTCCATAACCAACAAACAGAGTAGATGAAGAAATTTTAATGCATATTTACATACAATTAGAAAAATGGCTCTTAGGAAACAAAAAATCAATGTAAGAAATTACAAGCAAGCCAAAATAATTCTTATGCATGGTTGATGAAGCTATTTGCATCGTCAACCATGCATAAGAATGACTCACAGATTTAGTGTACTGGTGGGTAAATGAAACTTAAATTTAGAAGTTATTTATTTTAACAAAAGAGAATCAGCTTCTTTCCATGATTATAAGATAAAAAATTGATTATTTAAGAATGTCAATAACATATCCCATTAAGGGAAAAGATAAAAAATCATGCAGAAGTGACAAAGTATGAGGGAATAGCAGGAACAGAACACAATGCATTGCTATAGATTACAGAACACAATAAAACCAACTGCCAGAGAAACTGAAAATATACATGCAAGGACAAGGACGAATGAGTAGCGTTATGTACTTATTTAGTACAATGAAATTATATAAAATCACAAATATAAGAAACATCAAAATTTTCCAACTCAATCAGCCCAGAATAAAAACCAAAGATTTGCTTATATCTTATAATATAATCAGGAAGAAATCCTGCTCCATTATGCATTTCAGAGTAATATTCGATAGAATGTGCATAGTCAGCTTCTCGTGCAAAATGTACATTTCACTGTTGATATTCCCTCTAGAAAAAATTATTTTACCAAGTGGCTCATTTGAGGAGCAAAAAGCCAAAAACAGAAACCAATAAAGCTAAAAAAAATGTAACATCTCATACGGATTATCAATATCATAGTGTCATGCAAACTGAATTCACTCAAGAACAATGTTCAAGACCACCCTTTATATATTGACTAGCATAAGTAACTGCGAAACCTCAACAACTTCACTCTAACTTCATTGATTCATTCAATCACTTGCCCAAATGGGTGTATTTAAATATTCCAAAAGAACCCCCAATATACCCAAGTCAAAGTAAAGCACCAAAACTGTAATGAACATGCATGCTAAAAAATAAAAACTAGAAAGGGAAAATAGTCACAACAAATTCCCCAGCACCATTCACTCTATTTCCACTTGTGTTTCTCTTATTTCCATTCTATTATCACACAAAAACCACAAGCCCCAAAAATGGAAATGTTAAAATACCCCAAAAGTCAGACAGTATTTCCAAGATTGAAAAAAACTTTCAAAACAAACTTTCTAAATCCATCATTGACCACCATCAACCCCAAAAGACCAAAAAACAAAAGGTTCAAACCTTGTGACACCCTCACACCCCACACTACACGAAACCCCTTTTCCTCAAAACACAACCATGTCGATGACTCCATGTTACACCTCCAACACACAAAAAAAAAGTTGAAGGGTCTATTCGGAAAATAAAAAGGAAGAAGCTTTCGAAACAAAAAACTTCAAAGATGGAAACTTTCTTCGCAGTATGAGTGATTCTAAGCTCACCTAGTCGTTGTAGCGGAGAAGAACGAAAAGACAAACGCATTCGAGAGACAATTGTAGACTATTCAACTTCGACAACATTTTTGTTTTCTAATTTTCTTTCAAAAAGCGAAAGCGACAGTGTAGTGAGTGGGAAACTCCACTAAAGGTTGTTGTATGGAAGAGGCTTGGAATCCGAACCTGTGGTTCGGAAGGTGCCACAGTTGACTAAACGGAACCTTGGACCTTTGGTTCGAATGCCGAACGGAAGGTGAAGCTTCGGAACCGAGTCAGTGTATCATTGTGAATTCTTCAATAAGTTAAGGAATAAAATTTGTGTTTAATTCACATACATTCCTTCGCATAAAAATTTTTATATTTACATTCAATTATGTATCAAATTAAACTCATAAAATTTTTAACATTAATACCATTTTCTCAAAATTAAGAGAGCATTTTCAAATCGTGATGACTATGATCCATATACACTTATAAGGGGAAAGCGAGACACGCAAAAACTCAAGGAATTTATCTTACACAATTGATAAAGTATGAGTCTAAATTCTGTAAAAAAAAAACTGATAACATCACCTCCAAGTCACTAAATTCTGATAAAGCAGGAGTCTAAATTCATTTACTTTATCAATCATAAATGTAAAAGTCATATAAAGTAAATGGATTTATCTTACACAAAATATTGTGATTAGATGATTCTATAAAAAGTAATTACAGTGAAGAATTGGTTTTATTAATTAATGATTGTAATTTTTCAAATTTTTAATAAAATATTTAATTATATTTTTAAATTTAATATATTAAAATAATCTAAATATAAAATAATTATGATATTCTAAGTATCTGCAAAAATATTTTAAAATAAATAAATATCTTAATTTTAAACTCTTAGTATAATATTATATTATTAAATGTAAATATTTAATTTAAAATATTGTTAAAATATATGATATAAGTAAAATAATAAAAATAAATTTATAATTTATTTTAAAATTTTAACATATATATATATATATAAATTATAATTTTTATGGTGCTCTACTATATGCATGTTAAAATTTACAGCAATGTAAAAAAGAAAAAAAAGTTACCCAAAATTCCAAATTTTATTTTAAGTTTCTAAATATAAATAAATAAATATATAAAAAAAGTTTATTAGATAAAAAAGAATGTAAACAACTAGAGAAAAAAAAAAAAAGAAGATAAGTCTGAACTTTTACCAACTACACTTATCTATATTTAAGAAAAAGAAACTAAATCAGGTAACCATAAGTATAAATTGGAATAGTAGTAATTATGGCAACTGAGCCTATAAATAGGCTCGAATTGTAAAAAGCTAAAAGGGAAGGTTAAAATGTGAGGAAGATTGAAAAGGGAAAGAAACTTGAAGTGAATAGAGTTGAGTATGTTACTATTTGAAAAAAAAAATCTAACTCTTGTATTGCTTCAATTGTTAAGGTAAGAGGGGAGATATTTATCACTTTCAGTTATTTATATTTGTTTATTTTATGTTACTTTTAATTATAATTATTTAGTGAGGTGTCCCTAACCTCGCTTTATTTATTATTTTATATTACTTTTAGTTATAATTATTCACCGAGGTATCCCTAACATAGTTTTATTTATTATTTTATGTTACTTCAATAATACTTATTTGGTAAGGTGTCTCTAATCTTGTCTTGGTTATTATTTTGTGTTACATTTAATTATAATTATTTAATTGTTGTTTGTAATCTTATTTTATTTATTAAATTAGTTATTTTAAACTATTAATTGACGATTTTATTTTAAATGTAATGGTTATTTTAATTTTGTATATAAATATATATAAAAAATTTATGATAAAAACTTTAATTCTTAAATAAATATTTGAATTAATTTGTAGTTGGAGGTTTGACCTTGGAGATTTAAATAAGTAAATATTTAATGTGAAATATATTTGTATGCTTTAAAAATCATGGTAAAGAAGCTCATTTATCTTGATTAGTCACTACAAAAATAATTTAAAATTCTCTAAGAAGAAAAAAAATATGATTATTATAAAAATACAAATTGTTCTCGCTCCTTTATTTTCTTGTTTTTTAAAATTGTTATTATAAAAATACAAATTGTTCTTACTCTTCTAAGAAGCTCATATATATATATATATATATATATATATATATATATATATATATATATATATATATATTTCTTTTATTATTTAGATTATTTATTTGATAATTGTTCTCACTTCTTTATTTTCTTTTTTTTAGATGAATGCGCCTAACTTTCCAAACTCTTTCTCAACAGTAATTTCGGTCACCTTCCTAGACACTAGTTGGATCACAAACGTAATTGAGAACTCACTTACATTTAGAGGGACTAACGTCTCTACTTTAGTGTTTTATAACGAATAAGAAGGACCGATAGTAATTAAGGGACCAATAGTTCTCACTTTTATCTTTCGCTTACTAACTATACAAATTCGCTATTGAACATATTTCCACCGATCATGTAAATATCGTAGTAGAAAAAAAAAAGTAAAAGGGAGATTTGTGCATAAATAAAATCTTGTCTATCTGTTTATATGAAATGGAAATATGTAATATTATAAATATGACTTATGTATATATATAAATATGGTTTTGCATGTGATTTTTTTTTAAATTGAATAAAAGAAATTATATATTGAAAAAAATATTTAAGAAAACAAATCATTTCTTTGTAGTTAATAACATGTTTAAAAAAATATTTTTCATAAAATAAGGATATATAGAATACCGTTACATTTTGATGGTATCAGAGAAACGTTCCAGAGACTTGGGAAATGAGCTAACCATGTCACTAAGTTTTAACTTGAATAATTTCAGATGGCAAGAAGAAGAAGAAATATTGAATTAACGTAGGCAGTACAAGCTATTGGAGACATGACTGCAACTTTAATAAGAAACCAAAGGCCAGAAGGAATTGTCGAGGCATAAGGATTAATGGAATTTAGAAGGAACAAACCTTCACAATTTCATAGAGGTTATTTATAATCCGGAAAAAGCTGAAATATGGATTATGGAAATAGAAAAAATATTTTGAGCAATGAATTTGTTCTGATAATCAAAAGGTAAATTATACTATGTTTATGCTAGTAGGAGAGGCTGAACGTTGGTGGATAGTACTAGAAGGTTATTAAAAGGAATAAATATTACATAGAAGGTTATTAAAAGAAGTATTTACTGCTAAATTTTTAGAAAAATATTTTCCTAATGATGTGAGAAAAGCAAAAGAAATAGAATTTATGAAATTAAAACAAGAGAACATGACAATAGGAGAATATGCTTTCTAAATTTGAAGAATTAGGTAAATACTCTACTTTTTTTTTTATCACCCATATGAGAGAAAGAAGTGTATTAAGTTTGAAGATGGACTTAGGCTTGAAATAAAGAAGGCAGTAGGGATACTAGAAATTTCTAATTTTCCTACATTTATTCACAAGTGTCGCTTTCTGGAAGGTTTTGAAAATAATCAAAATAATAGACCAAAGTATTTTGGCCCTCAATAAAAAGAGAAACCATGAAGGAAAGCCCTATACCCATTCTCAAGGGAAACCTCAAACTTCCCAATTTTTCTCAGGAAATTTCAATAGATCTATGACTAATCAGTTTAGGTGTCTTAAGTGTGGACATGGACATTGTGTTAATTAGCTAGCATATTCAACCACCATTTTTTACCATAGGTCTTTGGTTGACTCCTCTAACCCCTAATCATTAACTACCACCTCTGAACATCGATCATCATCATCATTCACCACCTTTGAGCACTGATTACGACTCCGGTCACTAGTTGTTGGTAATTGGTTACTAGGCACCAATTTTCATCTCTGGCTATTGATCACCAACCATCGATCGTCTACCTCTACCCGTCACCAATCGTCGACAAACTGTTGTTGGTCATTTACCTCCAACCACCACCTCAAACTACAGATCATCAATGCCATCTACAACTACTAGCCACCGACCATCGATCATCAATCACTGATCATCTTTCTTGATGAACAATTATTTGTCATTGATCATCAGTTGTCACCTCTATGTTGTCATCGACGCTGAAAATCAAGAGTTGGGCTTATCTCCACAAATGCTAAATTGCACCAATTGATGATCAAGAATAAAATTGTTTCATGAATGTTGGACACTGTCCTACAGTACTTACCTAAAGTCTCACAAGATACAATAGGAAACTCTTAGATATAACTGAGACTGCAAAACTAGCAATAAGAAAATAAAGAAGCTAAAGGGAAGAAGAGAGTGAGCGCGAAGGATTTGAAAGGTATCTAGCGATGGGAACTACAGACACTATATGTAGTGCTCTGGTTGCACACACCTAACCTCTAAAAACGCCAAGTGGTCGTTGGAGAATTAAATGACAATTAAAATAATAATAAATTAAATTAATAGTTGCAGTTACATATTAATTAGATTGAATTACACACATAAAAATTGACAAACAACTTTAACCATTTTAGATGTAATTAAAAATTGGTACTTTGTCTCTTTGTAATATTATAGTCTTTTTTACAACAATTTCCCACATATTACAAAAGGAAGAGAAACAATTTTCAAAGAAAAAAAATTTGGCTTCTCAAATTAGATGTAATAGATCTGGTGTAACAAGTTATATGAACTAGAACTAGACGGGTAAGACTTAACACACAATGTAGTTGGTCTAGCAAGCTATATGAACCAAAAATATTTGACGTATTATAGTGGCTTACCAATTACATTACACTCTTACTGTCCCATAATATGTTATCGTTTTGTTGTTGTGTTACACTTTTAAGTCATGCGTGTGCTTGGTATGCATAGGTTCTCTCGAAATTTACCAAGATTTCATGCAAACGGCCTCATTTAACACTCATGTAAGTGATTCCATCAAGTGTATGTTGCATTTTTTCAATACAAAAACATAACACAATTATATTAGTTCACTTAACTAGAGCTACATCCTTTTTTTCAATACTTAAGACTCCCTAGGTCTTGGATTGAAAATACCACTAGAATCAATAAAGTTTTACACCAAAACTCATGCACATGAGAACCACATATGTAGCACTTGAACACCTATCAAGAAATGATTCTAACACATGAAACATCTATGCATGAACTAAACTAACCTAGGAAACCTACCTAGATATGCCTTATACAATCCAATATGAAAAAATAAAATGAAAAAGATTGATATCATCTTGTTAATTCTATGCAGCATGGGTATATCAATAATAAACTTCAAAGAAACTAAAGTGTA
Organism: Psophocarpus tetragonolobus; assembly: GCA_037954015.1. Lineage (NCBI taxonomy): Eukaryota > Viridiplantae > Streptophyta > Magnoliopsida > Fabales > Fabaceae > Psophocarpus > Psophocarpus tetragonolobus. The sequence goes on from CM075691.1 coordinate 27,344,134, forward strand.
TCTTTTATTCTTGTTAGAACTTGGCTTGAGTTGTGTTGTGAAGGGTTTGAGAGTTTTTTCTATGCTCTGGAAACTCAAAAACTCTTCCTTAGATTTGACAAGAACCCAAAGGAGAGAAAACCTCAACTAGTTTTTTTATTTCCAAAATATTCTGTTCTTACATATGAGTCTTGCCCAAAATATGTATGCGTTATTGAAGTTTTGAGTTTTTTCCTTTTATATAAAATGTTCACAACTCTGTTTTAACATATTAAATCAAGTATTTAATTGATTAAAATGTTCTAAGCTCAAGTCCAGAAAAACCACGATCACTTTAATCGATTAACTTATGTGAACAATCGATTAAATCGTTCTTCACACAAGATCAAGTCAACAATGCATCTTTAAGCTATTAATTTCTTCATAATGCAATTCTAAATAACATATTGCAACATCAATGAGATATAACTTGATTTTCAAAACTTTTAAGAGTTATAATCTCATTCATGTATTCATGACTTAATCAATTTTAGAATGAATCAAGATTAAAGATATACTTAGTTAAATTAAATCATGATAATAGCTACCTATATGAATGCACACAATGTTTCATAAGCATTCCGGAAATAATGCTATTAACATTCATCTTAGGAATTTCTAATGGTTCATCATCAAAACTAAAACAATATTCAAATCTAAATTTGTTCTTGTTTGTACCATGAGTGAATCTTCAACACTATTACCGACAACTACGAGTTATTTCCAAAGTAGCTCAAGAAAAATGTGTTTTCGAGATCGAGATTGGACCGCTATATAAGAGGTTGATGAAGAGAATGAGGAGGAATAGGAAAACATTGAGGAAGAGATCACTCAAAGGGAAGATGTTATCGGCCCCTGACTTGGCTTTATTTGTTATCTCTTTTGCTTGTGTTTGCTTTGTTTCTTTTGTAGTGACACTTGTTAGTTCTTGACATTTGTAATCCTTTTTTGCTTAGTTAAACGTTGAATGTATTTATCTGGGATAAATGAAGATGAAGTACTTAAGCTGCGTTTTATATTTGATGCATTATTTTATGATACTTTTGCGAATCCTACATATCCCTTTATCCCAACCTTATTCTTTGCAATTTTTTCTTTAAGTGTTAGAACACCCCTTTGCCCCGACTAAGTGCTGGGGGAGTGCCTTGGTGCTTTTAATTTGTCTTTAACATTTGTGTCACTCCTTTACCTCAATTTAGTGCTGGGGGAGTGCCTTGTCATCTTTAACATAAAATAATGTTGAATATAGAGATGATAAACAACATCACATCAATATGGACCCCCTGCATGACTTCTTGAATCTCCCTCCATTGAGGCTAATGAATTATAGAGTGTAATTCTGCATCACTATACATCATGGACAAAGCATCTGCACCCCAGTTTTCTAATTCGGGCTTGTACTCCAAGTAAAATTGGTAACTCAAGAATTTAGCATTTGCATCACTATACATCACTCTCCTTGATGTGCTCTTGATGATATCCAAATTTGAGGTCAAGCTTGTTATAGTCAACACACATTCTCCACATCTCATCCTTTTTTACCAAAACAACAAAGCTAGAGAAGGCACTTTGACTAGCTTTAATCACTCCATATCCCAATAACTCGTGAACTTACTTTTTTATCTCATTTTTGTGGGGTGGGAATAACAATATGGTCTCACATTTATTGGCCCTTGACCCTCTAGTAGATTGATAACGTGCTCTCTACTTCTCTCAGGTGGCAATCTTCAAAGTTCTTGAAAAACCTCTCCAAAACCTTTCAACATCACTTTCAATTGCTATTCTTGGGACAGGAAGACTAAGCTTTGCTCCCTCTCGTATGGGTTGCTACAAGTTGTGATCCAAGCTAGTTTTTTGTTTTCTTCAAATTCACCCTATAGGAGCCTCCTCTACAAGCACTAAATCAAATGAGTCACCATATTTGGAATTCTGTAAAAAGATAAAAAAAAGATAAAGGAATGTAGGAGATAGAAGATTTGATAAGGCAAATTCTCTCTTTTAGAGATAAGTTTTTTTGCTTCCAAGATGACATCTTAGAACTCCATTTTTCTAGCACTAGTCTCCATACACACACACTTTCTCTCTCTCCTTACTTCAGTCCCCATAGGGATCCCCAGATAGGAAAATGACATATACATTATCCTACAATACAACATTCCTGCAAATAATTACAACTCTTATGCATTCAGCCCTACTCCTCCCACGTTACTCTTATGAAAATTAATCTTCAGACATGATACCATTTTATATAATTTTAGAACACTTTTTAGAATCATTACTACACATTGAGTATCATGTTTTACTATAATTAAAGTTTCATCTACATATTTTTGGATCACAACATGGAGCTCTTGCCTTCCTATTTTCATGCCGAATAAAAGATTTTTACAAAATGACATATTTCACTATGCCCCAAGGCCTTCGACAACAATTAGAGGAAATAAGCCATGGTATCACCCTATCTTAAATCTCTTTGCATATAGAATTCTTAGGTAGCACTCCCATTTACAAGAACCGAGACTAACAAAGATTGAAGGCACCTTTTTATCCACAAATCCATTTCTAACAGAACCTATATCTTTGAAGCATATAGAATAGAAATGGTCAGTTAATTGAGTCATATGTCTTTTCAAAGTCAGCCTTGAACATCAGAAGTGACTTCTTGGACTGCTTTTCCTCATGAATTATTTCATTCACAATAACAACATTATCCAGAAGTTGTCTACCTTTGATAAAGGCAGTTTGAATATCTATGCATCACCAATTGGAGTCTTTTTTCTAATAGTTTTGCAATATTTTGTACAACACATCTATAAGTGATATAGGTCAATAATCCACAAGACTTGTTGTAACATCTTTCTTGGGAATCAATGTTAGAAAAGATAGATTTGAACCCTTGGAAAGCTTCCCATTTTCGTGAAAATCTGCCATAACCTTTATCATATCTTCTTTTAACATATCTCAAACGTGCTTCACAAACCTCATACTATATCCATCTGACTAAGTGTTTTATAACCTTCACATTATCTTTGCCTTTGAAAACTCTTTTACTAACAATAAAAAATATATGAATAAAGAAAATATTTTAAGATACATTATATTTTTTTTCATTAAGTCAAAGAGTAAAATAGATAAAATACTTAATTGCATTGTTTTTCCTCCTATTATATCATATCCACAAATTTTATCCTCTTATTTAATGAATGAGCAATAAATTGCTAAATTTTAAAAATAGAAAGACAAAATGTTTTCATTTTAAAATAGACAACATGTGTGGAAAAGGAGAAAAAGACAAATTGTTAGTTCCAATCCTTTCACTAACAAAAACTAACAAATTAACAACTAACATTTAATATATAAATATATATATATATATATATATATATATATATAAAAGACATACAAAATTTATAGATTTGATAAAATAGAGACAGAAGTATTATTAAACCTAGATAAAAAAAATTAAATAATAGGATGTGCAAAGAGAGATTCAAGCAAAAACAATTAAAGTAAAAATATAATTAGCTATAATTTTTTTAAGAGGCTATAATTAATTATTCTAATTAAGAAAACAAAATGAAGAAATGATAATTATAATTTTGGAAGTATACAGGTATATATATAGTCAATATGACAACATTTTCTCGACGAAAAGGTTATTCTCGTGAAAAAAAGAGAGAATAGGAGATACATTTAACAATTGTCAAAATAATTTGAGTTAATCCATTAACCTCACTTAATCTTAACACCCCTATAAAAAAACATATTAGGTTTATATTGTACAAAAGTATTTTCTTGCTTGTTTTCAAAAGCTTGTATAAAAAAAATTAGTATAACATAATTTTACACTAATCAATAAATTTACTATAAATATAGATTGAATTAAATTTCCTGTCCACCTGAGCTTTTGGTCAATGCCATGAGAGCTAGCTTTGTTTTGTTTATTTTTCTCCTGATAAAAAAATTACACGTGTATCACCAATTTTCTTATTTTATTTTCACTATTTCTTGTGCATCACCTATTTTCTTATTTTATTTTCAATATTTCTTGTACAAATATTTGAAAAAAAAAAATGATTTTAAAATAGCATTTTCCTAATTATTTCTAAAAATGAAGAATGAAAAAAATCATACCTACACTTGATGGCTATGATGGAGTTTATAGGTATGCATCCAGAAAATAGAAGCATCAAAATTGGCAAAATCATAGATGCATGAAAAATTGTAAAGGTTACAAAGTTTCACAAGAGGATCACATTAATGCAGAGATAAACATCTTCCCCCATTTTCATTTATTATCCAAGTCATTTCCATACATTAAGCAGGAGGTGAAGGCCTTTGGATGAACCATATTATACAACAATACATCTCAGCAACCTCAACCCTAATCTGTTAGAAGTAAAGTCAATCCGATGTTAAAAGAACATGGCATGCTACTACTATTGCTGAGAACATAAAAACTAAACTGAATTATTTGGTAAAACCTTTCTTGTTAAGATTCTAGTTGTAACATTTTGTGAATGGGGTTTATTCAGGTTGCCATACTGTTATCTGGAACAGCCCCAATGAAAAAATTATGTGAGTGCATTGTGTCATCAGTAACAGCAGAAGAAAGACCCTTTAGAACTGCCTTCAATGTTGCCTTTTGGGGTTTCTCCAGAATCATCTCTTCCAGCCATTAAAGCACTTGTACCTGGAGATTCCGGTGGCAATACCGCATTCTTGGATGTGATTCGCATCGGAACAACTGGCTCAGCCGGTGAAATGGTGATTAGATATTGCAGCAGCATCTGTATTATTTGACTAAAATTTGGTCTATCATTTGGATCCTCTTTCCAACAAGAGGTCACAATTAGAGCCAAATCTTCAGGAAGGTCTTCAGCACTTGGCCTTGTATTCTGAAATAGTTTAGTAATATTTGTATCATGATTCATGAATTCTTAGTGATAATCTCCAAGAAAAGCAGCAGCATATTCAGTGGTAAACACATGTCAAATTATGATTACAGTCAGGTAAAGATCTTGGATGATAAGAATGTAAAAAGTTGAAGATTACAATGGTATATGATGTATCACATAATTTCTATACTGCAAAGTGCTCTTGTTTAAGCAGCATCAGAAACATGACGAGTTGATAATCAAATTATACCAATGGTAATAGAGTAAACATCATGGCCAGAAGGGTCTGCTTGATTAAAAAAAAATGTCTGCTTTCATTTCATGTTTTAACCAATTATCACATCTCATTTTTTACTTATATTTTTATTTTCAAAGATGCAAAAACAGCATCATACAGTCTCCAAATTTCACCATTTCTTATATAAACCTTTGAAAACAAAAAACAGTGAAAACAAACCATCAAATCAAGGGCTAAATACGTTTCAAAAATGTAGCATACGGAGGAAAAAGTTTGAAGATGCATCAAGAAATTGTCAATCAGCCTTTCTAAGAAAATGTAACTTTACAGTATTACTCTTCTACTCCTGATGTTTCTATTTCTGTGATGGAGAATGCTTGCAAGTGGCCATAAATTATACAAGAATTATCACCTTAAGCATAATTCACTATAGTTAGCACCAGATGAACATAATGTAACTACCTTAAATGCAGCTGCATATGCTGCCTGTAGATTAGACATGCCTTCAAACGGCAACCTATTATGGATGAGCTCCCACAACACTATTGCAAAGCTATAGGCATCCACCTTATGGTTGTAATGCTTCTTCTCCCCTTGTCTTAGAGTGACAGTGCTGTAAAGCTGCCACCAGTCATTAATGAAATTATAAGTTACTAATATGAACCACCCCCGACTGGAGAATTAGTAAATTGTTCAGTTTTCAAAGATAATAATAAGTACTTCTGGAGCCATCCAACGGTATGTCCCTGTCTCGGCTGTCATCATCTCTGTTAATGACTCTTCTCTGGCAAGACCAAAATCAGCAAGTTTAACTGTTTTATAATCTGCTGTCAAGATCAAGTTATCTGGGATGAAAACAGGACATGTGATCAGAATTACACTTGGTCATTGATGAATAGAATAAATAGATATTACTTGATACTATCAAGTTTATGCAAATTCAAAGCTGTTTCACACAATACATATTCATCATCTCAATGGTCTAAAATGTCTATCCCAGAAATGCTGCACCTTACAAGAGGATGAAGGGATTGTATATATTGTTTGATCATGGCATTTCTATCCAAAACATCTCGCACTGATATAATCTTAAACAAGTATAATTGTAACTGTAAGTGTATAGTTTGCCTGAGTTGCTATCCAAACTATACCCACTAATAGCTTAGAAACAATATATAAATACCAGTGACTTTATTTTCAGATATTTCTAGTTCTAGGGTTGAAACCAAGTAAAATACATAACCAGAAATTGAGAGCAATGTGTACTAATATAAAATATTTGCATCTCTTCATTTATGCAGAGGCACATATAGGCCAATAAAGAAAAGGCACCATCATTCACCTTTTAAAAAAGCTAAGCTTTAATCAAGATCAACAACCCTGAGCAAGTAACAAGCAAAACATTATCTGATGCAACATGTAAAATTTCACAATCAACAAAACTCTAGCGAAGTCCCCATCTTTTCCATTATGAGCTACCTACTATACTCTTAACTAAACTGGCAAGTTTGGCAATCTTATACAATACCAGGCTTAAGGTCACGGTGAATGATCCCATGAGAGTGTAAGCATTCCATTGCTCTTGCAATATCAAGAGCAAATCCAACTGCTACAGGCATATCCAAACACTTTGGTCGAATACTCCACAAATATTTGCGTAATGTTCCACCTAAGAGAAGTTCGGTTACTATAACCATAACTGGTTCTTTGCAGGCCCCAATAAACTGGCATAAAAAAATGTATAAGCTATCGTGAGACATATTTTTGCCCAGTTTATGAATATAAAAATAATTTGAGTACTAGTTAGTGCATGTTTGGATGATCGTTGAAACTATTTTAAATGTAGATTTCTAGCTTTTCAAAGGAAAATTTCAAAAGTAACTAAATATTATTTCTCAGGAAACGGAGGTTACATTCAACATAGCTTTTTTCTCAAACAAACTCTTAATGTTATGACTATTTATTGTCAATCCCAACTAGTGTATGTAGTATGTACCACCTATGTCTATATACAAACACATGCATATGAGCAAACACATGTTATAGAAAAGAAAATCTTTTGTTCTGGGATAACAACCTTAACTAGATTTTTGTGTTGAACTCTAGATAACATGGCAATCTCTCTGCCAAACCGAGCCTCTCTCCTAGAAATCTGTTCTGGGGTTTCACCCTTATTAATAATCTTAACAGCAACATTCTGATTTTTATATCTGCAAAATAAGAAAATCCAACAACAAGAAGGCACAAAGTCATCATGTAATCCACTATTCCAATCCAATAACGGATGCAAAATATGTGTTTTCCTAAACAAACATATCATATACAAAACTTTAATGCGAAATTATACATAAATCTAAACGGGTTTAATGGCAGATGCAAAAGGGAAACCAAGAAAAGAGAGCCAAGGTAGAGTTGACTTAGAAATTAAAACAAACTTTCTAACAAATCTTAACAAAAGGATTCCAAAACCAAAATTGAATCCAAGAACAGAACCAAGAAAACTGAAAAGATAAATAAAGAGTTGACTTACTTTCCTTCATACACTTTGGCATGAGCACCTTCCCCAATTTTAGGCCCAACAAATAGTTGCTTGGGATCTATCAGCCACTTGGCATCCAAATTAAACTCCACAACTGAATGAACCTCATTGCCAGATCCCATTCTACTTCCCCTCAAGATGTTAAACTAACTAATATAGCAACTAGCAGAATCACTCACACATAACAAAAAGAGCATACCCTTATCTGCCCCACAAGGAAAACTCATAAACCTTGGCTTAAAAAACCCAAAGGTGAGAGCTTTGACCTATGGATTTGAAAAACAAAAGCTCATGTTGGCACCCATCCCCAAACCCAAGTTCCAATATTTTCACAACTACTCACCAAGAAACCAACAACTCAGAATAAAAGGGTCTCAGAAAGCAATGAATGAGTAGCAGAGTAAACAGAATAAGAGAAACAAGAATAAAAGCAACCCTTTTTTTCCTCTTGGACTGAGGAGAGAGAGAAACAGAAACTAATGACCCAGATGGAGATTTGGGACAAGAAAGAAGTGGAAAACTGAGGAAGGTGGATGTTGAAGTGGGAAGAGAAGAAAAAGTGAGAAAAGATGTAAACTTTATTTTAATCTAATCTGAAAGAACGCGTCTTGAAGTTCAGAGAGAGAGAGAAAGAGAGAGAGGTTATGGTGGTAAAGTGAAGCCGCGGAAGGAATGGTGTCTGTGTCAGAAAACAGTGTCACAAGTGGTGGGTGATGGTTTTTCTTTGGAATAAATTATGCAGAGAGATGGTGTTGGAAGAAATCTAGATGCTATAGATATTTATTATAAATATGCAAAAATAAACAATACTCATAGTATCCATTATTTTTCACTATCATGTTTGTGGTTTCATCGCACATTTTACTATTTATGTTAAACCCTAAATCGGTATATAATAATAATAATTTAATTAGTGCTGTTTTTTATTTTTCACATTTTATACTCTTATTTTTAAAGGAGTTTAATTAATATACAGATAAGTGTAAAAAATTTTTATACTGACAATATATATCAATTAAACTCTTTTTAAAATATGACATACTATTTGAATTCAAAATTACATTATCCAACCTTATAAGTAGAGCTTTAACCAAGTAAGTTTAACATGTTACATAAAATGTTATAAATCTCATAACACTATTCTCAATTACTATCAAGAAGATACAAGAAAACTTATAACTCTAATTTTAAAATGGTTAAATTTGTAGGAGTTAATAATAATAAATTGATATAATTATTAAATAATAAATATTAACTAACACATAACAATCATTTAATGAAGTGATATACTCTGATATATGATTTAAAAACAAGTTAAATAATAAAATAATAATTATAATTAATTAATACCTTTAAATCACAAAGGTAAGATTTATAATATGAGTTTAATTAATATACACTATCAGTAAAAAAGATTTTTTATGTTGATATTTAATTATAACTTTCTATTTATGTAACTTATATTAATAAAGTCAATAAACTAAACTTTATAGTAATTCTGCATAACAATTAAATTCTAGAGTTTAATTAATATATACTGTTAGTATAAAAGATTTTTATGTGATAATTAATGTGTATCAGTCAATGCTTTTCAGGAATACAATAAAATAATATATAATTATTGTTATTATAATAGAAATTAAAGTTAATGTAAAAAAAATTATAATAATTTTGGAGAAAAAATTTATAACAACTCACTCACTAAATATTTATATATATATATATATATATTTATATATATATATATATATATAAATAATATGATATAGATAGATACAAGACAAAAAGCTTGCATTAAATAAATCTATTAGATGTGTGTGGTATTTGAATAATTATTGATGGTTGAAAAGAGTTACTGCAGAAATCCCCTTGAATTATGAGGGGACAGTGTGGTCAATGCAATTATTTTGTGAAGTTGGGCTTTTTCTGCTCAGACAAAACTGGTTTTCTAAATTGAGAAGATTTTATCATATGAATGTAGAGAGGAAAATTGTCAAGTTAGGTTAAGTTTAATGTTATTTGTCTCATTTCCGAATTTTAAATGTCTGTTTATTTTGTTTGATTTTATATAGGTGATATTTTAACAATTCTTTATCTTATACATTGAATATATAAGAAGATAAAAATATAACTTTTATCTAAAATTTATTTTATTTACAACAAAAATCATGTGATAAATCTTTTTAATTTTTGTTTTTGTTCTGGAAGTAGTTAAACTTCAGCAAACTGTTTATAATAAAATAATTTAAATATTAAAAATGGCATTTAATTTTATTTTTCTGGAAGTCTTTCCAATAAACTGATGGAATAGAAAAAAAAAATTAAAAGGACTCACAAATTTCCCCTTTTTAATATATATTTGGCTTTTTTTTCTATAAATTTATGTTTTATTAATTTTGGTTTATTGATGCTTATAAAAAAAATTAGTTTATTAGCTATGTAAGTTTTTTTTTTTTAAATTTCTGTTCCTCTAAAATTCTACATTTTTACTTTTTCTCTTTACATGCTCGTGTTTTTAGACACTAAAAATGAAAATTTATAGCGATTAAAAATAAAAAATGTACAACGATCAAAATAAAAAAAAACACAAAGTTTCATATAAAATCATAAAAACGTTTTTTAGACACTATAATTAAAAATGAAAATTAGAGATTAAAAATAAAAAAAATGTACAACTATAAAAATTAAAAAAACACAAAGTAACTTATAAAATCATAAGAACGTGTTCATAAAAATCTCTCTGTGTGTGTTTTTAGACACTAAAATTAAAAATGAAAATTTATAGAGATTAAAAAAAAAATGTACAACGATAAAAATTAAAAAACACAAAGTTTCATACAACATCATAAAAACGTGTGCCTGAACACGAGAAGAATATTTAAAAAACTCATGTCTTAATAGTTTTGTTTTATTTTTTAATTTTTTAAAGAGTTTTAAAGAATAATTTTTAAAAAATATTTTTGGAAAAAAAACTTTTGGTAAGTGTTATTTCTAAATTGTTTTAAAGATGTAAAAATGAAAAAATTTGTTTATATTTATTAAATTTCATTAATGAAAACATAAAATAACATTATTTGATTGAATTTTTAATTTTCAAAACAAAAATAAAAAACTAAAAAGCAAAACTATTTTTAGTTGTTCCTATTTTTTAGTTTTTAAAAACTAAAAAACTAGAACTATTTTTTAAAACTATTTTTAGAAAACACTATCAAAATGAGTTTTTTAGTTTTTAAATACTAAAATACTGAAAATAATTTTATAAAACTATTGTGAAACAAACACTTAGTTTTTAAAAACTAAAAAATAGGAACAAGTGAAAGTAGTTTTGTTTTTCAGTTTTCTATTTTTGTTTTGAAAACTCAAAATACAATCAGAATATATTGTCTTATGCTTTTTATTAATGAAATATTAATAAATATAAACAAGTTTTTCCATTTTTATATCTTCAAAACAATTTTTAAATAATACTTGCTAAACAAGTTTTTTTTCTTTTCTTCTGAAAAATAGTTTTTGAAAACTATTCTTGAAAACTCTTTTCAAATGCTAAAGAATAAAATCAAACCAATCAGACCCTTATGAGAGAGAAGTGAGAGATGAGAGAGAAAAAGATAGTGACAAATAATGAATGGTAGAAGAGAGAATGAATTGATGTGTGCAATTTAATCTCACTTATTCATTTTTATTTCAGCTACATTTGCTCCTCTTACTCTCTCATATATGATACTTTATTTTCATATATATACAAAAGAGGCAGTATATTAATCAGAATATAAGAGAATAATTTTTTAGCATTAATGAAGAAAAATAGTATACGAATCTTACCAACTTAAAAACAAGGACAATTAGAATTGATGAAGAACACATGTCTCCCACTCATGAAAAAAATAATTCAAGAATAAATGATATTAAAAAAATATCTATAAATGATAAGGAATATAAAAGACTAAAATGTATTTTAAATTACATATTTTTTTTCCTCTCATATGATGAATCAAGGTTTCAAAAACGTTCAAACCTTTCCAAATTTTTTACCTCTTTTTTTTAAGTTTTTAAACCTCTCCAAACAATGAGTTCAGATACCAAAATAATATATAAATGAAATAAATAGTAATTACTCTCAATTAAATATCTCATTATTGAAATAAAATGTATAAATAATGATTTTAAAAAAAAAAAATTAAATACATAATTCTAGTTTTAGTCTCTTTTTGGCAAGCAAAAGTTATATAAGACTCACCTAGATTTATATATGTATAAGGATAAGAAAAATACACCGAAAATACAAAAGTAACATGATAAACAAAAGAAAGAGAGATAATAACATTATGTTGTTAACGTGGTTTGTCCCGGATGTCTACATCTACACTAAGTTTCTTGAAATTATTGAAAAACCTTTAAACCTTTTCTATCTAGCAAGAAACATGTAGCTAGGGGACTTTGACCATCAAGTAAGTTATATAGGGAGGTGACCATTATTGTCTTAATAGTCCTTTAATGCTTTTAATTATATAATTAATACTCCATAATTATTGTATACTGGCTCTCAGGGCAATTATAGATATATTCATGATGGTCTTGGGCACATTAATGGAGAGCATAGGCGTGGGCTGATCACATGACTTGGCCAAGGTTATATCTCGCTAGGTCCAATGTTGGGATCCGATAAGGTTGCCTTAGTGGTTATCTGACCTCAGCCTGATCTAGGTAGTACACCTTCCCTATCTATTCCTGTAAACTCTCCCTACACGCCATAACTCTCTCTCACTTAAGTGGTGACTCCTAATCCCTATTTATAGATCTAATATCCTAATTATAATTGAAAAAATAATTTCCTAATTTAAAGATAATATATTTAAAATTTAAACAAATCCTAAAAATAAAACAATATTTTTTTCTAAACAATATTTAGAAATTTAGTTCTTGCTTGGCGGAAGTTTTATAAGTGTTTTTAATATTTAAAAACTGAAAAACTTGTTTGATTAATGTTTTATTAAAATAATTTTCAAAAACAATTTTAGGTTTAGTTTTTAAAAACTAAAAAGGGAAATAATTATAAGTAATTTTGTTTTTCAGTTTTGTTTTTTTATTTTGGAAACTCAAAATATCTGGAAAATAGATTGTTTTTTATTTTTTATTAATGACAGTGTCATATATAAACAATTTTTTTTTACATCTCCAAAATATTTTTAAAAAATAATTACCAAGTTTTTCTCTTCTTCTCAAAAATAATAATTCCTAAAAGCTATTTTCAAAAATCCATTAAAAAACTAAAAATCAAAACCAATTCCATCAAACCTTTGATCACACAAATTGGAAAGTGTGAGCTTTACTTTTTTCTACTTCTTCAGTTAGATATTTTGAGTATTTGTTTTCTTTTCTTTTGATATATATTTGACAAACAACTTTTGTAATTAACTATTTGTATTTGTATAATATTTGATATTTTCCAAAACAATCAACTATCACTTTTACGTTTTCCTTTCTAGCTCCATCTTTAAATTGGGTTTTAATATTATTTTAAAACATCGATAATTACAAATAATGCTCCATCTTTAAATTGGGTTTTAATATTTTTTTAAAACATTGATAATTACAAATAATTTTATAAAGTGATTTAAATTATTTATTTAATATAAAATATAATTTATATTTAAGACATTTTTTATTATGAAAATATAATTCACATTTTAAAAAAATATTTATATATTGTGAACTTTAATTATAAAATAATTATTTAATCATGTGTAATATAATACTAAAATACTAATAGCAGCAAAGATTTATTGTATGATATTTTTATCCAGAAAAAAAAATCAAGTATTAGAAGATGTATAATAATACATTGCTCATACTGATATTAGATATTTTGGTATTTAGTATAATAATATAAAAAATAACATTACTGATGACTTATATTTATTTATACAAGTTACTTTCTTTACTTTAATGTTTTTTGTTATTTAAAGTCTGACTTTTTTGTATTAAACATGTGATTTAGAAAACATTGACTTAGTTGGTTATAATAAATGAGTTAGATCAGAGTGGTATTAATTCCTAATATGAGCCAACTCACATGTGTTCAAGAAAAGATGGTTAAATGTGTTGTAGACTTTTTTTGAAACATAATTAATATCAAGATACACTGCACAAATCTTTGACAATTTCTCACAACTACAAAATTGCCCTTTTCGGATGGATGTAGAAAAATATTTTAGATATTTTTTTCCCATGGTTTAGATGGAAAACTATTATTAAATATAGATTTTGGATGGAATATAGTCGTCCAAAAAGTCTCCTTGTAAATTTGGAAAGTTTTTTCAAAATTCCGTTCGAAAGTCAAAGTGGATTTAAGACAAAAGTTAGACAAAATTATTTTTTATTGTGATGCATTCACTAATTTTCAAAAAAATTTGGATTAATATTAATTTTCAGGCAACTTTTTGGATGATGGATTTAATATTATTTTTAGATAAATTTCAAATTAGTGTGAATTTGTTTAAGTTGCAAAATAAGTGATGTATTTGTAAGTGATTTATAAACAATTTGTTTAGTGTATTAGCTTTTAATTTCTCATAAAACAACTTTTGAATAAACTTATTTTAAAAAAATACTCCAAATAACTTATCAAAATAAGTTATTTTTGTAACACCTCTATTTTTAATAACTATATTATTATATAATTATTTGAATTTCAATTTAGATATTAGAAGTAGATATTAAAAACTTAGTTTCAGCATGTGAAAAACTTATAAAAATAAATTAATTGTACCATATAAAACATTTTTACTAAATTTTTTGCAAATCTTCTTTTATGTTGAATTTCTCTCAACGAATTCAAATTTGCTTAGCATATTTGATTCAGAAACAAATACATCTTTTAATTGAAATTGGCTAAGCGAAACTTAAGTTGCTAAGCGAAAACACCTAGAACCAGAAATTCGCTTTCGAGAAGATGTTTCGCTCAGTGAAAACCATCATAATCTAGAAATTCGCTTAGTGAAGCTCCCATCACTAAGCAAAGTGAGACAAAAATAATTGAATTTCGCTAACCATCTCTAAGTGAGACCTTTGTCACTCAATGAAATTGTTTGCACCTATTTTTCGCTTAGCGAGCATATTTTCACTCAACGACTAGTTATGGCTCCACTTTCTCCATGGTGTCACCAACTCTTCTCCAAGATGAAATGGATCTCCTTCAAGGGCTTGAAATAGGTGTGAAAATGGAGCTTATGATGGGTGAAAATGGTTCATGAAAAATGGAGACAAAAGAATGGTGTTTTAGGTGGTGGTGGTTGGATGGTGTCTCTTTGGCTAGCTCACTTCACTTGGAGAGGGTGAAGGTCAATCCTAGGGAGACCCAAACTCCTTCTAAGGTAGAGAGGAGAGGAAGGGGACGAAGAGATCCCTAAATGACTAAGGAAGAGGAATGATGAGGAAAACTCTCTCAAATATCCAATATATCCAAAGTGATTACGTATAGTCTAACCTAGGGTATTTAAAGAAAGGGTAGGAGGCCTCTAGGCCATTTGCACGAAAATTTGAGAGCTAAATGCCTCTCAAATGAACCCTAAATGGACCTCAAATGAAATGTAGGTCCCTCTCCCCTAAATGACTAAAATACCCTTGTGTCTAGAAAATGAAAGAAATGGACTTTTGACCTCACAAGTCAAGATTTAAGTCCCAAAATATATCCTAAACTAATTTGCCCCATAATACAAAGGCTAAATAAAAATACTCAATGAAATCCTAAGTGATTAAGGTTCCCCAAAATACAAGGGGAAAATACGGAAAACAAGCAAAACACTAGGTAGATGCACCAAAGTCCGCACATATGATCATCAATGCTCTTGGTGTAGTATGACCTTTCTCTTCTTCTATTCTTCTTGCCATGGACCTTGTGATGGGTCCTATTTGATGCCCCAAGGATGGTCCTCCATCAACTGGGTTCAAATTTTAGCTATAAATAGGAGAAGTCATATGTGAAATAGAGGAAGAAAACTAAGTTGTTAAGTGCTTCGATTAAGATTCAAAGGTTTTTCACCACTATTTATCAAATTCTTACTAAGGTAAGGAGGTGAGGGGAGTGAGATTTATAAACCTTTGTGGTATTGATCTTAATATACTTATATGTTTTTACTACTTTTATGATTATTATTACCTCTGAAACTAAGTTTTGGTTGCCCATTAATATGCTAATTGTTTTAACCTCGAGTTTCAGATGCTTAGTTGATTGTTTACTAATATCTAACTATTCTAACTTTTATTTATCCAGATATTACTTTAGTCCTTTATTATTATTATTCTCTAAATATTACTTCTAGTCCTTTGTTTATTATTTTCAGATATTACTTGTAGTCATTTATTTATTATTTCTAGATATTATTTTCGGTCTTTTGTTTATTATTTCCAGATATTACTTTCGTTCCTTTATTTATTATTTTCAGATATTATTTCTGGTCCTTTATTTTTTAATTCTAAATATTACTTCTAGTCCTTTCTTTATTATTTCTAGATATTACTTTTGGTCCTTCGTTTGTTATTTTCAGATATTACTTTTGGTCATTTGTTTATTATTTCTAGATATTACTTCTGTTCATTTGTTTATTATTTCCAGATATTACTTCTGGTCCTTTGTTAATTACCTTCTAGTCCTTTATTATTTTATTCTCCAGATATTACTTATGGTCTTTTATTATTTTATTCTCCAGCTATTATAGTCTTATTCTCGCTACTATTTAAGTTATTCTACGAATATTATAGCCTGGTCCTCTATTATTATTTATTAAATCCATTATTTAACTTAATTTTCAGAAGTTATACTTTGATCCTCTTCTATAAATTTATTTTATCATATTCAGACAATACATTCTGTTTCTATGCTATTATTTATTTCAGTTTT
The DNA here is from genome assembly GCA_037954015.1 of Psophocarpus tetragonolobus. Lineage (NCBI taxonomy): Eukaryota > Viridiplantae > Streptophyta > Magnoliopsida > Fabales > Fabaceae > Psophocarpus > Psophocarpus tetragonolobus. Next base: position 27,360,726 of record CM075691.1, read on the forward strand.
TGCTTCAAATCATTTTTATTACTCTTCATCATGAGTTAAATTATGATAAATTTTGGTTTACGAAATCTTAATTTATTTCAGTTTTTGCTTCAAATCATTTTTATATGTATATATTATATTCAAAAGATTATTAATTATAGGTTTAAATACCTTTCCAATACCTGTCAAATTACTTGTTTACATTTTTAGTACCTAAACTTTCAATTTTTTATTTATTTTAGAATCTAATATTTTTTTTGAAGTTTCAAATTAGTACCTTTCGTTAAGTGTTGTCCGTTAACTAATAACGTGGCAAATGAAAATATCACATCATATTAAATTTTTGAGTCATCATCCATGTCATTTCCACAATAGGTAACTTTTTTAAAAATAATTTTTTAGCTATGAAATTCAGAATATAAATAAATTTTAGTTACCAAAAGCAAAACAATTTTATTTTATAGGTACCCAAAAACTATTTAAGCCTAGAAAATAAGTTAATTATTATTATCACTGTATCACACATTATTTTAAGACTTAAATATGTTTTCTATTCCTAATATATTAGTGAATTTACGTTTAGTTCTTATAAAATTGTTGTTTTTATTAGACCTTAATAATTTTTTTATTTTGTTTAGAATTCCTAAAGTGTTATCTAAAACACTTTAAAAGTATTTCAAAATAATTTAAAGTGTTACTAAAACACTTTAAGACCGAAAATAAAAAAAAATGGAAATGAAGCATAAAATAAAACTTTTATTTGAAACATATATATTTAAGCCTTTTTTAAATATAGGTTATATGTTGTATGTTAAAGAAAATAGAGGATATCATTTAATCAATTAATTATTTAAAAAATAATGATTTAGATAGAGTTACATTTTATGATTCAATTAAGTTTCTTTTATGACTTTATTATTGATGTTGTATTTAGTATTTACCGATAACAAATTGAAAGGTTTTCAAGATAAGGAGATCAATTAGGGTGTATATCATATGACCAAGAATGTGTGATATAAAAAAAATGATAATTAACTTCTTTCTAGTCATAAATAATATTTGGTACCTATAAAATAAAATTGTTTTGGTTTTTTATACCTAACGTTTATGTATATTTTAATTTTGGTACTTGAAAAAAATTTGAATAAAGTACATGCCATGAAAATTATGGGAATGCTGACTCAACAACTTTATATAACTTGAACTTGATGACATGATATTTTTGTTAGCCAGGTCACCTTTTAACAAAAGACATTTAATGGCAGATACCCACTTGAAACATTAAAAACATGTTAGGTACTAAAATAAAAAATTAAAACTTTAGATACTAAAATCATAATGGACAATTTAATAGGTACTAAAAATATATTTAAACCTTAATTATATGTTGAAAGTTGATAGTAAAATATAAAGATAGGAATAAATATTTACAAAATATTCAAGAATGGTATGTAAAGTTTAATCATGAAAATTTCATAATAAATATGATATTTCTCAAAGTCATATTTTAGATTACAGTCCAATATGATCTTCTACATAAAAAGATATCTTTTAGTATTAAAAATGAATCAATTTTATATCGATATTACTATTATCATTATTCATTATTATTCATGAAATAGAAATTTTGAGATGATAAATTAATTTGTATCCATTATGACCTTTTAATTATTTTGAGATTGATTTGTAAATGATGATTGAAATATGAAGTATTAAGTACCTTTGTGATTGTCAAGTCTAGTGATTTTTAGATATTATGCTGAGATGTCGTGAGATGAACTTAGCAAAGTCCTAGGTTCCCTTGTAACGGTACCATGCATATGCATAAGTGACTGTATTTTGGAAGTCACAACTTGGTACACTTCGAGATGAAAGGCAGAGACTAGGTTGAGTCCTAAGATGATTTTAAGCCAGGTAGATGAATATTCAAGGCTGACCATGTTGACACCTGGGCTAGGACAATAATCAAGATGAAAATTTTAGGGTTGACCATGTAGGTACTTGAGCTAGGACAATGGTCAGGGAGATGAAATGTTCAAGTCTAACCATATTGTCACTTGGTCTATGATAATCATCAAGGAGATGAAATGTTCAAGGTTGACCATATTGTCACTTGGGCTAGGATATTCATTGACCTAAAATCTTCTATAATTGCTCAACATCCTCAAGATTGGTAGTACATATCTTTCTTGAAGTGCCTATTTGTGTTTGGTGATGAGTAGAGTCCCAATTAGCAAATGGGCAGAATATTTTGATTGACAGATAGCCAGAATTTTATTACGGGCATATGACCCAATTTCTTGAGAAAATTATTGTACCAATTTAGGGAAAGATATACGACTATCAATCACTTCCCAAATAGATCCTTAACGATTGAGGTGAATCATCCTAGGTTGGTTATGGATCCATACATAAAGTCAAGTGGGATTGAGTTCAAACATTGAGATGAGTAAGATTGAGTCCATATATTGAGTCAAGTGAGATTGAGTCATAGGTCAAACCTTAGGCCCCCATTGTTTATTAAGTTTATTAAGATTAACATTGATGGTTTATAAAAATCTCACTCTTTTTGTGTGTTTTTCTTTTCATATATGTTCATGATACAAATAGAAGATGGACCCGATTAGTAGAATATGTTGAAGGATTCATAAGGTTTCCTTTGAATATGTTGAATTCATAAATGATTTACTCTTAATGTTTAAGTAATTTTAGGTTTGTGAGGAGTCTACTACTCTGAATTAAGACTCTTTAAAGGATAACTATAACAATTAATATATTTATGTTTTAAATGAAATTTGTAATAATTATGTTTTGGGTCATAATGTTTACAAGGAGATTATGGTTCTTTATGTAAGATCAAATTTTGAAAATGTCCCATATTTTTATAAATACTTTTAGTTAAGAATTAAGGTCGTTGCAATTTTCACCTTCTGTTTTATAAAATTTTTAGCAAAACATATAAAAAATTATATGTTCTTATTCTATTTAGATAAGTGCTTTTTTCTCATAAAAATTTAAACAAACTCACCATAACTTTTTAAGACGAATTATTGATGGATTTGTCATAAAACAATTGAGGTTGATGTTATTTCCCCTTTATATAGTAATTACAATATCTTTTTTTTTTCATTTTTGTTTTAGATATTTTCTAAAGTATCTTTATAATTATATTGGGTAAATTACGTTTTTAGTGTATGAACTTTTCAAATTTATGGTTTTAGTACATAAACTTTTTATTGAAGATCAAGGTATATAAACATTTTTTTTCCATCCAACATTTTACTCCTTTTGCTAATTTTAGCTGATAAGTGGTGATGTCACAAAAAAAATTAATTAATAAAATAAGGGTAAACTATGTTTTTGGTACATGATGTTTTTTTAAATTTATGATTTTGGTACACAAAATTTTTGTTGACTGTTCAAGGTATACAAATATTTTTTCTGTCCAATATTTTAATTTTTTGTTTATTTTAACTGTTAAGTGATGATGTGTCACTAGAGTGATCTTATAAGACTTAAACATGATTGCTTCCAATGGAGGATAACTTTAATTAAACCAAAAAACCTTAATTTTCTTTGTTTTTTAAACAATTTTATTCATAGTGAATAAGAGAAATCATGGATGCAATTTGTTATTTCTTTTCTATTACAATTAGTTGAGCTTCTAAATGGCTTTTGTTTCTTGTTATTTGTGGTTAAAATTGAGGGGTTGAGTATCATAATAGTGCCAATAAGATACTTTTTCCGAAAGTACTTTCTAGAAGTGTAAATGTATATTCCAAAAAGTACTTTTCAGGATATTTATTATCAAACTTGACTCCTTCAAAAAGTACTTTCTAGAAGTATAAATACACATTCTAAAAAGTATTTTCCAGAATCTTGTATTTTCCAATGAGGAGGTATATTGTGATATTTAAGGAGAATGTAAATAATGGAGTTTGAGAAGGTGTGAAAAAAATGAGGAGGGAGATATGTTAATTACTGTATTGTAGAGCATTTCAAATCCAAGGTATATCTGAAGGTATTTTAGGAAATATTTAAAATAAAGATAAGAAATGAAGTATCTTATTAATAACTGTATAGAGATAAAAATTACATGAACCAAAAATTGATTTCTTTGGTATAGTCTCACATGGAATTGAAATAATTTTCTATGAAAAATCAATAAACTTCTACAAATAAAGGTTTTTACTGTTGGGTTATATTCTTACCGTGGTAAAAATACTATTTATTTTACCTTTGGCCCATGTGCATTGGTACGATGCTTTTACTCTTCTGCATTTCCCATGAAGGTTGTACTATATCTATTCAATGTATTTAGTTCAATCTGTTTGATATATTCAATCTATTCACATTCAGTTTCTCACATTTTCTTCCCACTTATTCTGGTCCATCTTCTTTCCCTCTTCCTACTCTCACCCATTTTCTTTCCCTTACCGCCAAAATTCCAAATAACATCTCTCTCTCTTTCAGAACTAAGGTATTTATTTTATATTTTGGTTTCTATCTTCTTTGGGATGTCTGTTTTGGGTATGACGATGCTTCACGTTTGCATTAGTTGTATTTCCTCTGAGTTCTTTTGGGTTATGTGTCTATTGTGGATTCCTCTGCCTTAGTCTTTGAGCGTGTGTTCTATCAAGTATTGTGCTTCATCCATTACCTGCATATAACCCTTTCTCTTTTTTGGTGATTTATATTTTGGCCTGATGTTGTATCTTCTTTTTCTGCTATCGTGCTTTATCTATTACTTGCATGTTCCTCTGACTCTTTGGTATCGTGCTCTTTTAGGTATTGAGCTTTATCTAGTGTTCTATCTTCTCTTGGATATCTGATGTCACCTATTTTCTATTTTGGTTTGATGTTCTGTGTTTTCTTTTAGTATCATGTTTTATCCATTACCTGTGTGTTCGTCTAGCTTTTTACGACAACCCATGACAACTTCAATTTTAACTTTCCTTCCTTTTACTTGTTGTGTCTGTTACTTGCATCTTCTTCTCAATAGCCCATGACAACTTTCAGTATCTATTACTTGCATTTTCCTTTCCCTCTCTTTCTTTCTTTGTAGTTTGATGTTCTGTCTTGGGTTTGTCTTGATAATATGTATAAGTTAAAGACCGCGTGGACGAACATGTAGATTCAATTTTACGTTGTAATGTCTGTAGATTTCTTTGTTGGTTGAGTAGACATATTTAAGATATGACTTGCGAAATTTAATAATTTTTTTTTGCAAAATTTTGTTCATTGTTTATTTATGGGAATGGGAGATATGCGTCATCAATCCATAACAATTAATGCTTGCATGGAAAGTTTCATGCGAACCTTGAAAAAGTTCTTGTCGATACTCTTCCGAGGAGTGCTTCACAACTATTGGCTTTAATCGAATAAAACACGTAAACTTGTTTATTGTGCAGCGAATTGTCAAGAATCAACAATAATCAATAATCATAATTAACAATATTACAGTAACCAATAATGAATAAACTTCTGCAGACTCGATGTTGAAAGGGGGGGACTTGACTTTCCAGAGTGCGACTCAACATAATTATATTTAGATTTCGATTTAAGGTCACCTTCTGCCCATGTGAAGACTTCATGCGAACCTTGAAAAAATTGTTCTTCTACTCTTCCAAGAAGCATTGTTTATTGTAAATATGTGGCATACGGACGTCATCCCTACTTACTTTTATCCAATAAAAAGACATATACTTATTTAGAGTGTAACGATTTCTCAACAAGTATTTACCAGTTTCACTGTTTATGAGGGGAAATCGATACTCTAATCTTAAATAGCTTAGTCAAGTTCTTGCAAGGAATTAAGATGGGAACAAAGATATATAGTACTCCATTTTTAATAGAGCGAGTCTAGCCTTATTTAACATTGTTAACACTTTTATTGAATAAAAACACATAATCTTAGCTAACATTTGAACTGATTGTTAAAGTTATACGTGAATAGCGGATCCTCACTGTCGCACATGCGATATTTTTAAATAGAATTGTAATAACCCAATTTTCGTAAATGAGGTATTTTAGTTATTTTAAATTAATTAAATTAGTTAATAGAAATTTATTTATTTATTATAATTAATTATTTCAAAAAGACTAAAGTATATATATATATTTTTTTTATTAGAGAAAAGAATAAGATAAATGTTTTTGAAAACAATAATAATAAAGAGATGATATATTTATATTGTTAGTGGATTTGCATATTATATGTTAACGGGTTAAGTGCGAAGGTAAAAAAGAGTTGGATGGGTAAGTCCATTCAAGTTGTTGTTTGAGAAGGTGGAGGAAAGAGGCATGACTACTCTTGTCTCTTTTTAATCTAAAGTTTCTTGAAACTAGGTGAAAAAAAAGAGAATTCATAGAGAGAAAAAATAGGAGAGAAAGTTATTGCCACACAAACCCTATGTAGTTTTCGTAATCTAATCAATGTGAATTTATTAATCATTGGATCGGGGTGGAAATTGGATAGTAGGTGGTGCAATCCTTAAAAGGCATGATGCTCCTTGAGAACTGCTCTCCCTTGATCTTGCTTATAGAGGTTCCAAGAGGTAGAAATGAAGGTGAAAGACTAGAAAATGGAAGAGAAGAGTTGGTGTCACTCTTGTTAAAGGAGATAAGCCAATGGAGGAAGAAGGATAGCCACAAGGAAAGGAACCCTTGATAATAGCATGAATGACTCTCAATAAGGAGAGAATAATGAACACTTTAGAAGAAGAACTCTCAAATTTAGAGAAGGTAATTTCATTTAAATGAGTGTTAAGAGCTTTACAAAAGGAGGTGCTCTCAATTTATAGATCAGAAACCTAAGCTATGGGCCTAGATGAACGTCCAAGTCACTTTAATTCGGGAGGATTAGTGTCTAATTTTAGTGTTAATTGAGCACATGTCTAATTACACTAAATTAAATAAACCAAGATCCAAACAAGCCCTAAGAAAGTGGATCTATGTTCCATCTTAATTTGAATTTGAATTTTGGAGGGAAGTGACATGACACTTCTAAAATTCAAATTCAAACAAGAAGCAACAAGAAAGATCATGTAAGAGAGAGGATGTGAGGTGGCGTTAACTAGAGGGAGCAAAGGGGAGCCACATGCTTCATGTGTTAGTTAGAAGGGTGTTAGAAGCAATTAGGGGTGTGGTTATCAAGTCGACACGTCCAAACCTTCTAACTAAGGCCCAACTAATTAACACACTCTACCAAAGAGACTAAATACAACTCCTAATGGAAAACAAGCCTATAGGCCAAAATACAAGGCCGAAAATTAAACTAACTATACTCCTAAAATTCTAAGGTCATAATGGCGCAAACTATGAGCGTAAAAATGTCTAATTATTTACAAATTAATGGACCATGGCCTAAACTAAGGTCCTTTAAGCTTCATCCAAGTCATATTCCTCTTTTATTGGTCCAAGCTTAATTCCTTGCTAGGCAGGATTGCACGAGTAGGTTCCTGACGTGTGGCTCTTCATTCTGACAGTCTAGATCTACATGTGGAGGTCTAGTTTGGGAGAAAAGGATAGCACTGCAGACCTTACAACAAAATGGAGTTGTAGAGAGGAAAAATAGATCTCTTATCAAGTTAGCTAGAACAATGTTCAAAGAAAATGCTTTACCTAAATATTTTTGGGTTGACGCTGTGAGCACTACATGTTATGTTCGAAATAGAATTTTGATTCGACCATTTTTTAAATTAACCTTATATGAGCTATTCAAAGGTAAAAAGTCAAATATTTCTCTCCAAAAAGTATTTGGATGCAAATATTTTGTTTTAAACAATAATAAGGATAACCTTTGTAACAACTTGAAATTTTATAAAATAAGAATTCAAATATTTTTAGTTTTATTTATTGGCTTAATAAAATTTGATACTTTTATTAACTAAAATGTGTTGGGAGTGAATTATTATTATTATTATTATTATTATTATTATTATTATTAGTTGTTATTATTATTAATATTATTGTTGTTGTTGTTGTTATTATTATTATTATTATTATTATTATTATTATTCCTACTTCATTATCATAAGAGCAAGTTAGAAAAAGTTAGGTCTATTGGGCCTGACTCACAAGAGTTAGTAATTAGAAGGAATCAGGAGATGAGTCTTGACATTCTACTAATTTTGTATGCAAACCTTAATCCTAAACATGAAATCAGAGGTGACAACTACAGAGGAGAGCTCAAAGAGAGACAATCTTTGCTAAGGACCTTAAAGAATCATTCCTACCTTCTTCATCTCTTTACGATAAGGGGGGAGGAGGGGGGGGGGGGGGGAATAAAAAAGTATATGTGGCATGTGTAGGGAAAATGAGTAGTAAAGCGATCCCTAAGCTTCAATATGTTTCATGTATTCTATTTAAGGGCTTTAAACACCTGTAGCGAGTGTTGATAACATGTTTTGTGCATGACTGTATGAACATATGTAATTGGAGTTTTGTATTTGTACAATGGGATGGTTTGTCAAATTAGAATTTGTGTGTGGTTTGTAACACCCATATTTTCATAACCAGGTTATTATATAATTTTATTACATTTTAATTTAGAGGTTAAAGTTAGAAACTTAGTTATGCATGTGAAAAACTTATAAAAATAAATAAATTATAGCATATGAAGCATTTTTACTAAAATTTGCAAAATCTCTTTTTCTGAAAATTTGCTCAGAAAATTTAAATTTCACTCAACGGATTTGACAACAACAAATATTTTTTTAAAATAAGAAATTCACTAAGCGAGCAACCTATCGCTCAGCAAAACCTTGGTCACTCAGCGAAAATAACCTAGACTAGAATCGTGCTTAGTGAAGCTTCCATGGCTTATTGAAGTGCGACAAAAGTACTTTAATTTCGCTCAACAAATTTTAAATCGCTCATTGGACGTGCTTTGCACCTATTTTCACTTAGCGAGCATAATTTCGCTCAGCGAATTTGCGCAATTTTTGCCTATAAATAGAGGTCATCATTTTGCAAAATGGAGGGAAGAGAGAGAGAGAGAATTTTGAAGAGAGAAGGAGAGAGGGAAAAGAGAGAATTTTGAAGAGAGGAGAGAGCGAAGAGAGATTTTGTAGAGAGGAGAGAGGGAACTTCTGAAAGAGGGAGAACTCTTTGGAAAGAAGAAAAAAAAAAGCTTTTGAGAGAGAGATTAAGGCTTCAAAGGTTCGTCACCACTCTTCATCAAGCTCTTACTAAGGAAAGGGAGGGATGAGATTTATAAAGCCTTGTGGTGTTAATCTTAATAGACTTATGTGTTGTCTACGCTTATGATTATTATTACTCCTAAAAATAAGTTTTAGATTAATATACTAATGTTTAGTTGATTGCTCAATAACATCTAACTATGCTAACTTTTAATTTCTCCAGACCATATTTCGGTCCATTGTTTATTTTCTCTAGAGGTCATTATGGTCCTTTATTTATATTACTTTGTTCCTTTATTTAATATTTCTAAATATTATTTCTAGTCCTTTATTTATTTTCTCCAGATATTACTTTTGGTCTTTTATTATTTATTTCCAAATGTTACTTCTAGTCCTTTACTTATTATTTCCAGAAACTATTTTTGGCCCCTTACTTATTACTTTTGGTTCTTTATTATTTCCATATATTATTTTTGGTCCTTTTATTTCTAGATGTATAGTTTGATTTTTGCTATTATTATTTAAGTTATTTCCCAAATATTATAGTATGATTCTCTTAATTATTTGTCAATTTTTCTATTATTCATCTTATTCAGAAGTTATATTTTGATTTTTGTCTACAAAATTACTTCATTATATTATTTTGGTTCATTGATATTACCTATTTAAAGTTTTGCTTTGAATATGATTTTACCATTCTCTATCACACGGTGAATTATGATAAATTTTGGTTTCCGTAATTTTGATTTACAAAAATCACTACTCTTGGAATGGTTAACAACTATTTTATAATTTCATATGTGCATACTATATTTTATTTAAAGGACTTTTGTGAAAGTTTAGTTAAGAAAATCTTATTATGATATAACATGTCTTAAAATCACAAAGGTCAATCCAAGTTTTCTCTGCGATTGTAGTTTAGAGGTGTCTTTTAGTATTAAAAACATATTGATATGACTATTGGTATTATTTTACTCATGAAAATAGAATTGAAAATGAGAAATTAATTTATACTATGATCTTTTAATTTTTTAGGATAATTTGTAAATGATTATGTGAATAATGATTGAAGTATAAGTACTATGTGATTTGTGATTGACAAGTCTAGTGACCTTTAGGACTATATTCAGATGTTGTAAGGTGAACTTGGCAAAGTCTTAGGTTCCCTGGTGAAGGTATCATGCAGGTGCATAAATGTCGTGTTTTGGGGAAGTCACAACTTGGTACATTGTGAGATGAAAGGCAAGACAAAGGATGGGTCCTACTATGATTTTAAATAAATGAATATTCAAGATGATCTATGTTGACACTTGGGATGAGGATATTCATTAGGTGAATAAATATTTAGGGTAGTCCATGTTGGCCCTTAGATGAGATATTCATAGATTTATAACTTTCCATAAATGCTCAGCATCTCATGATTGGTATGGTATATCCTTCTCGGGTTGAAAGATTGCTCGTTTCTATTGTGATGGGCAGAAGACTCAATTGACAATTGGTCAAATTATTGTGATGGACAAGTAACCCAATTGGCAGATAGCCATAATTTTGTTATGGGCAGATGACCTCGTTTCTCAAGAAAATTATAATACCAACTAGGGAAAGATATATTGATGCATGCTCCCCAATCAAGGGCCCTATCAATAGGGAAATGGTTGGGAGAATAGAAGAAGACATGGCTAAAGTAGATAGAGGAAGATCTCACCTCCATATGACCATCAAGTTGTGCAAGCCATGACTTATTTACTTGTAATTTTTCATTTAGGAAACTAGGATTTTATTTTGGACATGTATTAGTCCATTTATTTTACTAGGAGGTGTCTTAGTAATAAGAAGGGGTAAGATTAACTTTTCGACCTTTATTGAGGAAATAAGGGGCTAGCTTGATATCTACACCCCTATTTTCCTAAATAAAATCCCAAACTAAGAAGGTGATGTGACCATGCCTAGCTAAGGACCTATCACTAGGGTCATGGCTAGAAGGATTGAAGAAGACCTAGCCCTTGCAGACAAAGGAGGACTTCATTTCTTATGGAGAGTGAAGATATTAGGCTAGGAACTTTAGTTAATAAAATGTAATTTTCCTTTATTTTAATTTTGAGGAGCATTAAGAATTTAATTTGGGACATGTATTTAGTCCATTTTTTAATTTTAGGAGGTGTCTTAGGAATTTAGAGGATAGATTTAGCTTTTTGGGTCTTTATGAAGGAAATAAGGGGTAGCCTTGATATCTACACCCCTCTTTTCCTACATAAACTCCCTAAGCTAATAAGAAGGAATCTTGACCCTTGGTTTGAGAAACTTGGACACCAAGTTTGATGATCTAAGGAGGGAATTGTTTCTCAATGCTCCTCCCTTAGATCTCTCCTTTTAATCCTAGCCCTTCTTTTTTAGGTTATCTTGTTCAAGGGGTTAGCTACCTTTATAAATAGGAGTTCCTCCCTCACTTGTATTTTTTACACTTGAATTTAATCCTAGAGACCATATTGGTTGAGGTTCTTACCTTTGAGTGTCCCCCTTTCTCCTTTGTGAGAGCTTCTAAGAGTTATCAAGGGACCCCTCCCTTGTGGCCTCTCCCCTTTGGCTTATCAAACCTAGTATTTGTGGCGCTTCACCCCATTCCTTTCCTCTCCATAAATCCATTTCCCTTCCAAGTGACCCTAGAAAGGATCCTTTGGGCACGTGATCATCAAAGATCACATCAAGTGGTATCAGAGCCACTTTCTAAAGGTCACGTTCTTTCTCAATTTTTTTTGCTTTGTTGTTTATCTCTTTGATCTCTTTATTTTAAAGTCCTTCATTTTTTGTCATCTCTATTTCTTTTATTGTCTAGTAGTATAGCTTTTTATTCTTGCTATTATATGCGTTTTTGTTTTCTATCTACGCGCCTATGTTCCATTTAATTTGATGCGATTTTATTTGTCCCTTTCTTTGCATCTTATTTTCGTGTTCAAGTTGCTTAATTTTCCCTTGGTTTTTTATGTTAAAGTGTGTCTAAGAAGTTTTGACCATTAAACCCACATGGTTGAGGATTTTTCCACACCATTGTGGTGATCAACTTTGGCCACTTTGTTGTGCCTTTTGTTTTGAGTCTCTTGCTGAAATTTTTGCTCTATTTTTAGGTGTGTTATTTTTTCTTAATCTTGTGTTTTGTCAAATACTAGTCATGTTAGTTTCCTATTTTGTCTCATTTAAATTCCATAGGTTTTAGCCTCTTAAAATTTTTACAAAAAAGCCTTAAAAAACATTTTGAATTGAGCTCCTAAGAGGTGAACCTCTTGTTGAGTCTCTTAAGTCTTTTATGCTTTTAGTTCAAGCATATTAATCTTTTTTTTGTTCTTAAATATTTGCTCAATTCAATCTTTTATTGTTTCTTGTTTTATGTTGAATTATTAGTAGCTTTCCACTTAGTTTACCTTCATTATTGGTGTCTCTTTATGGAATTTTAGCTTGGGTGAATTGTGTTAGTAATTTGAGCAATCAATTTACTTCAAAATCAGCCCTAAATCATTCCTTAAGCACCATTAGTTCAGTGGCATTTGGAACTACTAAGTTGTTTTGCCTTTAGTTGCATGCATTGCTTGAAAATTGTGTGACCTTACTTTGTGCTTATTCACTCATCCTCATTAAAATTTCAATTCAACAAGCTATTAGGTGCAGCAAAATGATTAGAATAAGTTAAAAAAAATAGAAAAAGTTCAAGTTAAAAAAAAAAAAGATAAAGAACTCAAAAGAAAGACAAATTTGAAGTTGTGTACCTAATAGTAGAAACATTTGATATGAGGAACCAATTGTGATTCAAAAAAAATTCCTTGAGTAAGCTTTTTAGTTTCTGGTCACTTAAATTTTATTAAGTGTGCAACTATTGGTTTTGTTTTTTTTCGTTTGAGTCTTTTTTCATCTCTACTCTTAGAGCTAATCTAGGAACGTTATTTGTGTGCTACCTTCCTTTGTCAGCCTTATATTTTCTTGCTTGTCTTCTTTACTTCTTTGAGTTTGTCATTGTTTAATCTATCCACTTGGATTTGTGAACCTTGTTTTGTTATTCACCTTTGTTTGTTGTCTTGTGTTGTATTCGGCCTTGGTAAGGAAAGGTTGGGAAAGGTTCCATATATAAAATTTTGGCAAGTCCAAACAAGAGGAAACAATGGTAGCATTCTTGGGGTGAGTTGATGCAACTCAAAGGGGCTTGATCCAAAGGAGACAAACACCAAAAAGCTTGGAGTGAAGACTTTTGTTTTATTTTTTTTATTCTTTGTATTATGTATACTTAATTTTAGATTGGGAGTTTGAGTGCCCTTAAGGCCCTCCCTTGGTTTGTAATAATTTTGGTTAATTTTAGCATAGTTCCTCGTTAATTAGGTGAAGAAGGGAGAAGTGGTACACTTCCTTCAACACCTTAGGAGCACGATTAGAGCCCTTTCTCTTTTATATTCTTGCACTTTTATTTTATTTTATGTTATTTTGAAAAAACATGTAGAGGCTAAGAGTTCCAAAGACTCATCAAGCCACCTTTAGGTGAGAAAAAAAAAAGAAGAGAGGAGTGTTGCTTGAAAAAAAAAAAGTTTTTGACCTACCCTTTAGTTTTTAGCATCCAAGCACCATGACTTCCCACACACATTCTAGTGCACATAGTTGTTCATCAAGTAAGAGTGTCAACCAAAGAAAACCTTTTAAGGGAGACACTCTTAAAAACCTTAACTTAGAATTTAGGGAATGGATGGCTAAAGAACAAGAAAGGAGAGAAGAAAAAGAGAGAAAAAAGAAATAAAAGAAAAGGAAAAACAAAAAGAGAAGGAAGAGTTAAAAAAGAGATGTTGGAAATGAGAAAAGAGAAAAAAGAGCGAGAAGAGAGAAGGCAAAGAGAGAGAAGAGAGGATGAAGAAAAGAGAAGAAGGAAAGAACTAGAAAGAAAAATAGAAAAAGAAGAAGAAGAGAGAAGGAGAGGAGAAGAGAGTAAGAGGAGAGATGGGAGGGAGAGTGATAGAAAAAATAAAGGAATTCTCATAAGATCCCCATCTAGGCATTTTAGCTCTAGTGAAGAAGAATACTATAGAAATCAACATAAACATCACTCTTATTCATCATACAATCATCATTCTCCTCAAGAGAACATAAATCATGCTAGGGAACCAAAGGTAGACCTACCCTATTTTCATGGTAGGAAAGATGTTGAGACTTATCTAGATTGGGAAGTCAAAGTGGAACAACTCTTTCAATGATATGATATTAGGGAAGAAAGGAAAGTACCTTTGGCCTCCCTTAGTTTTCAAGGTTTTGCTTTGCATTGGTAGGATGGGTTAGTCAAGGATAGGGCCCGTAAACAAATTCCTGACATTCGCTACTGGAATGATTTAAAAACTTGTTTGCGAAGAAGGCACATTCCTTCATATTATGAGAGGGATCTTTTGGATAGACTCCAAAGACTTAGGCAACATAACCTAAGTATTGAGGAGTATAGACAAAAGATGGAGCTTCTCATACTAAGGGCCAATATCATTGAGGAACCCAATGCCACCCTTGCTAGGTTTTTGTGTGGATTAAGCTCTGACATTAGAGATAAGGTAGAGCTTCTTTCATACTCAAACCTTGATGAATTGGTAGAACTTTGTGTAAGAGCTAAGAATCAACTCAAGAGAAAAAGCTTTAAAAAAGATTCTCCCTCTTACTCAAAGAGAAACCAACTTAAGGGAAACTCTTTCAAGGGTTTTCCCAAAGAGGAACCCAATCATTTTCAAGATACAAAAGCACTTCATGTAGAGAGAAAACCCCCTACTACTAAGCCTACTGAGAAGCAAAGTAGTATCAAATGCTTCAAATGTCTTGGGAGAGGCCACATTGCCTCTCAATGCCCTAATAAGAAAACCATGATCATGAGGGGACAAGACATTTGTAGTGAGAATAGCTCATCTTCCTCCTCTAGTGAGAGTGAGGAAGAAGGGGGACATACTTTTGAACAAGAGTGTGAGGAAGCTTTTCCTTATGAGGGGGATCTCCTTATGGTTCAAAGGCTTCTTGGAAGCCAACCTCTAGACCTTGGCTAGTCACAAAGAGAGAACATCTTCCATACAAGATGTAAAGTAAATGACAAAGTATGTTCTCTCCTTGTTGATAGTGGCTCCTGTTGTAACTATTGTAGCTCTAGGTTAGTTGAAAAGCTAGCCTTGACTACCATGCCCCATCCCAAACCTTACAAACCACAATGGCTCAATGAGCAAGGGGAGATGGTAGTCAATGAACAAGTTATGGTTCCAATTTCCATAGGATCTTATAATGATGAGATTCTTTGTGACATAGTTCCTATGGAGGCTGGTCATATCCTGTTGGGGAGACCATGGAAATTTGACAAAAAAACTGTTCACCATGGTCACTCCAACCAAATAATTCTCACCCATAATGAAAAGTACTTCAAATTGTATCCTTTGTCACCTTCTCAAGTGGCAGAGGATCAATTTGCGATGAAAAAGAAAAGAGTTGAGGAAAAACAAAAACAAAAAAAAGCACAACAAGCTTTACCCTTAAATCTTGAAAAGGGTAAAGAGAGAGAGTCGGAAGGTGATGCCCCTTCGAAAGGGAATATTAGTAAAAGGAGTCTATTTGCTACTAAACGTGATTTAAAAGAAGCTCCTTTGACTAACAAGCCCTTTTATCTCCTCTTTTGCAAAGAAGCATAAAATCCTTCTCCCATTTTGCATTCTTTTGCTGAGAGCACTGCCGCAGCCCATGCACATGAGCACCTTCCTCAAGGGGTTCAAGATATTTTAAAAGAATTTGATGACATATTCCCTAATGAGGTTCTGAAAGGACTTCCTCCCATTAGGGGTATAGAACATCAAATTGATTTGGTGTCTGGCGCAATTCTACCTAATAGACCTGCCTATAGGACTAACCCCATGGAGACCCAAGAGATTGAGTCTCAAGTGAATGGGCTGTTGGAGAAGGGTTGGGTTCAAAAGAGCCTAAGCCCTTGTGCTGTGCCAGTTTTGTTGGTGCCCAAGAAGAATGGCTAATGGAGGATGTGTGTTGATTGTCGTGCAATCAACAACATCACCATCAAATATTGGATGAATTGCATGGGGCAAAAATATTTTCAAAAATAGATCTTAGAAGTGGTTACCACCAAATAAGAATCAAAGAGGGTGATGAGTGGAAAACTGCTTTTAAGACTAAATTTGGTCTTTATGAGTGGTTGGTTATGCCTTTTGGGCTAACTAATGCCCCAAGCACATTCATGCGCTTAATGAATCATGTACTGAGGGATTGCCTTGGTAAATTTTGTGTAGTTTACTTTGATGACATTTTAGTTTACTCTAGGAACCTAGATGATCATTTAGGACATCTAAGGCATGTTTTTCTCTTCTTAGGAGTAGTCATCTTTTTGGTAACTTAGAAAAATGCACCTTTTGTGTAGATAGTGTAGTCTTCCTAGGTTTTGTAGTTAGCACAAAAGGGGTTCATGTTGACCCCGAAAAGATAAAAGCTATTCAAGAATGGCCCACCCCAAAGAGTGTGACAGAGATCAAAAGGTTTCATGGTCTCGCTGGATTTTATAGGCACTTTGTGCCTAATTTCTCCACGCTCTTCGCACCAATAAATGATTTGGTGAAAAAGGAAGTTCCTTTCCTTTGGGGTGAGAAACAAGACAAAGCCTTCCAGCTAATTAAGCATAAACTGACCCATGCACCAGTCTTGGCATTACTTGACCCATGCACCGGTCTTGGCATTACCTGACTTTTCTAAAACATTTGAACTTAAATGTGATGCCTCTGGTGTAGGTGTGGGGGTTGTCATGTTGCAAGGAGGGTACCCCATTGCGTATTTCAGTGAAAAACTCAATGGTGCCCTCCTCAACTACCCCACCTATGATAAGGAGTTTTATGCTCTAATTAGGGCCCTTCAAACTTGGGAGCATTACCTTGCTCCCAAGGAGTTTGTCATTCATAGTGACCATGAGTCACTAAAATATTTGAGGGGTCAAGGTAAATTGAACAAAAGGCATGCAACGTGGGTGGAATATCTTGAATCCTTCCCTTATGTCATCAAGTACAAGAAAAGAAAACAAAATGTGGTGGCTGATGCTCTTTCTAGGCGTCATGCCCTTTATTCATCCTTGAGTGCAAAAATCTTGGGATTTGATGACATTCGGGCTATGTATCCGTCTAATAAGGATTTCGGCCCCATATTTGCTACCTCTACATCTGCATTCGCATTAAAGACCCATGATGGGTACTTCATCAGTGAGGGGTATCTTTACAAAGGGAGTAAGCTTTGTATACCCTAAGGATCAATTAGGAACTTACTTACAAAAGAGATTCATGAAGGTGGGCTCATGGGGCATTTTGGGATTTCAAAAACCCTCATGCTTTTACAAGAGAAATTCTTTTGGCCCCATATGCGTAGGGATGTCCATAGACATTGCTCTAAATGTATAGCTTGCTTGCAAGCAAAGTCTAAAGCAATGCCTTATGGACTATACACACCTTTACCTGCTCCTTCTGCACCTTGGGAAGATATTAGCATAGATTTCATCCTTGGGCTCCCAAGAACCCAATGAGGTGTAAACTCCATATTTGTGGTGGTGGACCGATTTTCAAAAATGACCCATTTTATTCCCTGCCACAAAGTGGATGATGCGAGCAACATCGCAAGACTTTTCTTTAAAGAGGTTGTCTGATTGCATGGTATACCCTCTTCAATAGTGTCAGATAGGGATGTGAAGTTCCTTAGCCATTTTTGGAAAACTCTTTGGGCTAAGTTGGGAACTAAACTTATTTTTTCCACTACCTGTCACCCTCAAACTGATGGGTAAACAGAAGTGGTGAATAGATCTTTATCCACTATGCTAAGGGCTCTCCTTAAAGGCAACCATAAGTCTTGGGATGAGTACCTTCCCCACATTGAATTTTCTTATAACTGGGTGGTTCATAGAACCACCAAGCGTTCTCCTTTTGAGGTGGTCTATGGCTTTAATCCTCGTACTCCTCTAGATCTTTTACCTCTTCCTCTTTCTGTTGCTGTGCATAAAGAAGGAGAGGCAAAAGCCATTTTTGTAAAACAATTACATGAGAGGGTTAAAGCTAACATAGAGCGCCAATCCTTGAGAGATGCTACTTTCGCCAATAGGGGGAGGAAATAGGTCATCTTTGAAAAGGGCGACTGGGTATGGCTTCACTTGAGAAAGGATAGATTTCCTTCTTAAAGGAAGTCCAAACTTAGCCCTAGAGGAGATGGACCTTTCCAAATCCTTGAGCGGATCGGTAATAATGCCTATGTTTTAGATTTGCCTGAGGATTATGCGGTAAGCACCAGTTTTAATGTTTCTGATTTGTCTCCATTTGTAGGTGCTGAAAATGACGAAGACCCCATGGATTTGAGGTCAAATCCTCTTCAAGGGGGAGGAGATGATGTGACCATGCCTAGCCAAGAACCTATCACTAGGGCCATGGCTAGAAGGATTGAAGAAGACCTAGCCCTTGCAGACAAAGGAAAACTTCACCTCCTATGGAGAGTGAAGATATTAGGCTAAGGACTTTAGTTAATAAAATGTAATTTTCCTTTATTTTAATTTTGAGGAGCATTAAGAATTTAATTTGGGACATGTATTTAGTCCATTTTTTATTTTTAGGAGGTGTCTTAGGAATTTAGAGGATGGATTTAGCTTTTTGGGTCTTTATGAAGGAAATAAGGGGTAGCCTTGATATCTACACCCCTCTTTTCCTACATAAACCCCCTAAGCTAATAAGAAGGAATCTTGGCCCTTGGTTTGAGAAACTTGGGCACCAAGTTTGATGATCTAAGGAGGGAATTGTTTCTCAATTCTCCTCCCTTAGATCTCTCCTTTTAATCCTAGCCCTTCTTTTTTAGGTTATCTTGTCCAAGAGGTTAGCTACCTCTATAAATAGGAGTTCCTCCCTCACTTGTATTTTTTACACTTGAATTTAATCCTAGAGACCATATTGGTTGATGTTCTTACCTTTGAGTGTCCCCCTTTCTCCTCTGTGAGAGCTTCTAAGAGTTATCAAGGGACCCCTCCCTTGTGGCCTCTCCTCTTTAGCTTATCAAACCTAGTATTTGTGGCGCCTCACCCCATTCCTTTCCTCTCCATAAATCCATTTCCCTTCCAAGTGACCTTAGAAAGGATCCTTTGGGCACGTGATCATCAAAGATCACATCAGAAGGAGTTATCTTGACTTGGATGAGCTAGTTTGGGCGCCAATTATCATCCAAAAGAGGGGATTGATTGGATTTTGGGCTTCAATCCTCCTCCTTTGGATGACTCCTTTTAATCCTAACTATTCCTTTCCTTTATCTTGTCAAGAGGTTAGCTCCCTCTATAAAAAGATGCTCTCTCTCACTCTTGTATTTTTTACACTTTGTTGAATGAAGAAACCTTGAGTTGGCTGAAGTTATTCCTTAGTGTCCACCCTTTCTCTCTTGAGAAATTACTTAGGTTTTTATCAAGGGCTCCATCCCTTGTGATAAACTTCCCCCTTTTAGGCTTATCTTACCCTTAAGTGGCGCGTAAACCATCCCATTTCTTACCTCTCCACAACCCATTTCACCAAAGAAGAAAACCTCTAGAAAAAGATCAAGGGAGGGATGCATCATTTGGTATCTAGAGCATTGGTTCTAGAAGTCTAAATTTTCTTCCTACCTCATTTATTCTTTGCGTTTTTTTTGTTGTTCTTGTCTTTAATTTCCACAATTTCTTTCTAGCTTTCATTGTTGTTTATCATTTCCATTTATGTCTTGAATTTATTGTTTTGAGTTGTAGCTTAAATTTTGCACCGTTTATTTGTTCTTGATGCAATTTATATTGTTCTTTTCTTTGCATCTGCTTCTCTCCCTTATTCATTAATTTCCACTTAAGCTTTGAGTTAGGTGTTTTCTTTCTTGAGTTTTGGTCTTGAGAATTTCTTGCTAAATATCCATGCTGTTGTGGTGAATTCCTCAACCTCGTGGTCAAGAAATAAATTCTTGTGTTTCCTTGTGCCTAGTTGCCTTGTTTTTGCCTTATTTTTAGCTTTTATTTTTCACTTTTATACTCTTGTCTGGTTGTCTATAAGTCATGTTTATAGTTTCCCATTTTGTCTATTAATCTCCTTTAAGTTTAGCCTATTTTTTTTTACTAAAAAAACTGTTGAAACCTCTTAAATTGAATAACATAGTGGTTCATACCCCATCTCTAAGTCTCTTTAGAGGTTCATGTGCTTTTAGTTTCAAGCATATTCTTCAAAAAAAAATTTCCAAAATAGTTGCTCAATTTCCTTTGTCTTTATTTTCCTCATACGCATAATTAGTAGCTCATTTGTGTGGTAAAAGTAATTCTTGTTTGTGGGTGCTTTCACTTAAGTTATAAGTTTGGTATTTGTGTTCAAAAAATTACCAAAAACTTAACAAAGCTGGAGTCCAATGGCACATCAAACTACTAAACCATTAACACATCTATAGCTATTTTGCAATTTGAAGTCATTTCTAGTTGTACTTAAATTCTTGCTTTTAATTTTCTTTATTGTTCCAAGCGCATGACTCCTTGTATTAAGTAATAAATTTACAATCAAGTTAGGTGCATCTAGCAAATATTCAAAAAAAGAAGAACAAGAGAACAAAGTCCATGAAAAAACAAAGGATTCAAAAAAAAAAAAAAAGAGAACAAACAAAAGAAAATAAAGTTTGAAAATTCATTTGATGTGCCTAACCTAAAATTAGCAAGTGCTTCAACTTTGAACTTGGAACCTTAAAACAAATTTTATTACTTTTGGTACACTAGAACTTGACATTTGTGCCTTTCTACTCTTTAATCTAGTTCCCTTCTTAGGAATTCAATCGTGTGCTCTCTTTCTTTTGTTTACCTTTTAGTTGTTGCTAGTCTTTTAAATCATCTTTCTAGTTTATCTTATATAATCTTACCATTTGATTAAGTTTCCTTTTGATTGTGTTATCTTTTATTGCTTTTTGAGTTTCTATTCGCACCTCCCCTTGCTACTTTTGGTTTGTGTGTTAGTGCTACTTTTGGGGAAAAGCTTGAAGAAGGAGCTTACCACAAGGGTAGCATATTTTGGACGGTTTGACTAAGAGTCTAAGGGATCACCTCAAAAGGAAACACACCTAGTTGTGAGGACTTTGATTTGAGGAAGCATTTGGAGACTCATTTTTTTAAGACTTTATTTTTTCTTTAATTTGGATGTATTAATCTTGTAGTTGGAATTTGAGTGCCCTTAAGGCCCTCCCTTTTGTTGTAATAAGTTTTGGTAAATTTTTTAGTTTCTCACAAATTAGGTGAAGAAGGAAGAAGTGGTACACTTCCTTCAACACCTTAGGAGCTCGCTTTAAATCCCTTCTCTTTTGAATTTTTTGCTTTTAAATTCTTGCTTTATTTTTTCTTACTCAAAGCGCTTAGAAGGCTAAAGAATTTCAAAGACTTATCAAGCCATTTTAGGTGAGAAAACACAAAAAAAAGAGAGGAGTGTTTGTTTGAAAAAAGTTTTTTGGCCTACCTTAGTCTCTTAGCATCCAAGAATAATGACATCACACACTCACTCTAGTGCTCGTGATAGCCAATCATCAAACAAGAGTGTAAACCAAATAAGAGTTTCTAAGGATTACACTCTAGAAAACTTAAACATGGATTTTAGAGTGGCAAAAGAGCAAGAGAGGAGAGAAGAAAAAAGGAGAGAAAAGGAAGACAAAGAGAAAAGAAAAGCAAAAGAAAGAGAAGAAGAGAAAAAAGAGAAAAGATTAAGAGAAAGGAGAGAAGACCAAGAAAGAAGAGAAAGAAAGGAAAGAGAAAGAAAAAAAGACAGAAGAGGAAAAAAGGAAGCAAGAGAGTGATCATGATTATAAAATGAAAGGAATAGTCATAGGCTCATCCTTAAGACGTAATAATAAGATTGAAAGTGAGGAAGAATATTACAATCACTCTAGAAGACATTCCCATTCATCCATGCACAATAATGGGGCCCCTCTTACAGAACCCAAAGTTGATATTCCCCCATTTCATGGGAGGGAGGATGTGGAAGTCTACCTTGATTAGGAAATCAAGGTAGAACAACTTTTTACCTACCATGAGGTAAGAGAAGAAAGAAAAATCCCTATGGCAACTCTTAGCTTCCAAGGGCATGCCATGCATTGGTGGGTTGGGTTAACCAATGAAAGAACCCGCACCAATATGCCTTCAATAAAATATTGGAATGATCTTAGAAGTGCTTTAAGAAGAAGGCATATACCCTCTTGGTATGAAAGAGATATTTTGGATAGACTCCAAAGACTAAGACAAACCAACCTTAGCGTAGAGGAGTATAGACAAAGGATGAAACTTCTTATATTGAGGGCAGGTATCATAGAGGAACCCAAGGCCACTATGGCAAGGTTTTTGTGTGGGTTGAGCACCAAAATTTGTGATAAGGTAGAACTCTTCTCATACAATAACCTTGATGAGTTGGTTCAACTTTTCATCAAGGTGGAAAATCAATTACAAATAAAAAACCTTAAAAAAGACCCTCCACCTTATGTAAAGTAGGGCCAACCAAAGGGGAGTTCTTCTAAGAGCTACCCCAAAGAGGAACACTCTAGACATCACAAAGAGCATAAATAATCACATCTAGAAAAAACACTCCCTACTGCTAACTCTTGAGAGAAAGTTAGTAGTATCAAATGCTTTAAGTGTCTTGGGAGAGGCCACATTGCCTCTCAATGCCCTATTAAGAGAAACATCATTATGAGGGCCCAAGATGTTTATAATAGTGACTCTAGCTCACCTTCTTCCTTTAATGAGAGTGAGGAAGACGGGGTCCATGCATACAATTCTAACAGTGATGAGATTGCTTATGCATATGAGGGAGACTTCTTGATGATAAGAAGGCTTCTTGGAAGCCAACCTTTGAAATTATCCTCATCTCAAAGGAAGAACATATTTCACACCTGTTGCAAGGTGAATGATAAAATATGCTCTCTCATTATAAATAGTGGGTTATGCTGCAACGGTTGTAGCTGAAGGTTGGTGGAAAAACTAGCCTTGACCCCATTTCCCCACCCTAAGCCTTACAAGCTTCAATGGCTCAATAAACAAGAGGAAATGGAGGTCAATGGACAAGTAAAGGTTCCAATTTCCATTGGGTCTTATGAAGATGAGATCCTATGTGACATAGTCCCAGTGGAAGCTGACCATATCTTGCTAGGAAGATCATGACAATTTGATAAACAAGCCATACACCATGGTTATTCCAATAATATCATCCTCACTCATAAGGATAAGCATATCAAATTGTGTCCTCTGACACCTTCCCAAGTGGCAGATGACCAATTCATCATGACATAAGAGAAATGAAGAAAAAAAAAACAAAAATAGGAAAAACAAAGAAAAAGCTTTATCCTAAAGCTTGAAAGGGGTAAGGAGGATGAGTTGGAAGTTAGTGCCCTTTCCAAGAAGGTAATTAGTATAGGGAGTCTATTTGCTACAAAATCAGATTTAAAGGAAGCTCCCTTGACTAATAAAACTTTCTATCTCCTCTTTTGAAAAGAGGCATCCTGATGCATCCCTCCCTAAGGAAAGTTTGAAGAATCCTTGATGAAGAGAATGCTCCCAAGATCCTTGCTCATAGAGGTTCCAAGGTTGAAGAAATGGAGGTGGAAGACTAGAAAATGGAGGAGAAGTAGGCGCCACTCTTGTTGAAGGAGATAAGCCAAAGGATGAAGCTAGCCACAAGGGAAGGAACCCTTGATGATAGCATGAAGAACTCTCACTAAGGAGAGAACATGAAAACTCTCAAGAACAAAAGAGCTCTCAATTTATAGAAGTATAATTTCCATTCAAAATGAGTGTTAAAATGTACATGAAGGAGGGAATGCTCTATTTATAGAGCAAAACATGAACCATGGGTTTAGGAACCTCAAGTTGAACGTCTAACATGCTTAATTAAGGGTTAATTAGCTTAATTTAGTGTTAATTTAGCATGTGCTCAATTAACACTAATTTAATCCAACTAAAGATCCAAACATGGCCCTAAAAAAATGGATCTATGTTCCCTCTAGTTTGAATTTGAATTTTGGAGGGAAATGACATGGCACTTCCAAAATTCAAATTCAAATAAGAAGCAACAAGAATCATCCATGTAGGAGAGAGAAAGCACATGTGGAGTAAAACAAGGGGACAATGGGGCCCACGTGTCTCATACATGCTTCATGTGTTGGTTAGAAGGGTGTGAAGAGGAATTAGGGGTGTGGAAATTAATAACCACACGTCCAAATCCTCTTGGACCAGCCCAAACTAATTAACACACTCCACAAGGAGACTAATTACACCTCCTAAAGAAAATAGAACCTATAGGCCAAAATACAAGGCCGAAAATTAAACTAACTACACCCCTATAATCCTAATGACTTACGGGTGCTTATACAAGCCTAAAAATGGTCAAATTAATACAATTAAATGAAACATTTCCTAAAATAAGTTCCTTGAAGCTTCATCCAAGTCATGCTCCTTTTTTATTGGTCCTAGCTCAAGCTCATGCTAGGCGTGCATGCATCATATCCTCTCCCTTGAGGAGGATTTGACCTCAAATCCTGTGGTCTTTCTTCCTCTTTTTCCAATCCTACAAAAGCACCCGCATACGAATGAGTATATGATTATGTACACAAATGTTAAGGGTAGGAGGTCTATAGGGAGACCTCACAGACTTGGGGTGGTGGGGGTATGCATTGAGGTTTAAAAAATGTTTGTTGTGCTTCTGCCCCCACACAACAATTCCCCAAGTGACTTTAAGTTCACTAAAGGCTAATCTCATCTGAGGAGGAGATGAGACAAGCTTAGGTTCCTTGGAGCACTCATCCAAGAAAGCCAAGTAGGCTTTATGTTGTTGTTCACCCCACAAGATGATGATAGGCCTAGAGGTGGACCTTTCTTTCAAGGTCTCTTTGAGTGGGCCTTGAGATTGGGCTTTATTGTCGAGCAATCAATAACATCACCATCAAACTTAGGCACCCTATGCTAGACTTGATGACATGCTTGATGAGTTGCATAGGGCTCAATTGTTTTCAAAAATTGACCTTAGAAGTGGTTATCACTAAATCCGCATTAAGGAGGGTGATGAGTAGGAAACCGCTTTTAAGAATAAATTTAGGCTTTATGAGTAGTTAGTAACTCCTTTTGGGCTTACTAATGCCCCAAGCACCTTCATGAGGCTTATGAATTATGTCTTTAGGGATTGCTTAGGTAGGTTTTGTGTTGTTTATTTTGATGACATCTTAGTGTATAACAAGAGCCTAGATGAACATATATGCCATCTTAGGCGCGTCTTTTGCATTCTTAGGTCACACCAACTTTACGGAAATCTTGAAAAATTTAATTTTTGTGTGGAAAGTGTGGTGTTATTAGTTTTTATAGTTAATAAAAATGGGGTTTAAGTGGACACCGAAAAAATCAAAGCCATCCAAGAACGGCCCACCCCAAAAAATGTGATTGAGATAAAGAGTTTTCATGGTCTCACAATCTTTTACAGGAACTTTGTGCCTAACTTCTCCACACTTTTCTCACCAATCAATGATTTGGTGAAGAAGGATACTCCTTTTATTTGGGGTGAAAAATAACAAAAAGCCTTTGAACTTATCAAAGAGAAACTGAACCATGCACTAGTCTTAGCTCTTCTTGACTTTTCTAAAACTTTTGAGCTAGAGTGTGATGCATCGGGAATAGGTGTTGGAGCTGTGTTGTTACAAGGTGGTCATCCCGTGGCTTATTTTAGTGAAAAATTAAATGGAGCTGCCTTGAACTACCCCATCTATGATAAAGAGTTTTACTCTTTGATAAGGACCTTTCAAACTTGGGAATATTATCCTGTACCCAAGGAGTTTTTCATTCATAGTGACCATAAGTCACTTAAGTATTTGAAGGGTCAAGGCAAGCTTAATAAAAGGCATGTTAAATGGGTAGAATTTCTTGAGACTTTCCCTTATATCATCAAATACAAGAAAGGAAAACATAATGTGGTGGCTGATGCTTTGTCTCATAGACATACCCTTTACACCACCTTGAGTGCAAAAATTCTTGGATTTGATAATATTAGAGAAATGTACCTTTCTTTGTGAGTGAGGGGTACCTTTTCAAAGGTAGCAGACTTTGTGTACCCCAAGGATCTATTAGAAATATGCTAACAAAAGAAAGCCATAAGGGTGGGCTCCTGGGGCATTTTGGAATTAACAAAACTCTTCTGCTTTTACAAGAAAAATTATTTTGGCCTCATATGAAGAAAGACGTCTATAGACATTGTCGTAGATGTATTGCTTGCTTGCAAGCTAAGTCTAAGACAATGGCTCATGGATTGTACACACCCTACCTGCTACTTCTACACCTTGGTTGGATATTAGTATGGATTTCATCCTTGGCATGCCTCGAACCCGATGAGGTGCAGACTCTATCTTTGTGGTGGTAGATAGATTTTCAAAAATGGCTCACTTTATACCATGCCACAAGATAGATGATGCGACCAACATCGCGAGACTTTTCTTTAAAGAAGTTGTCTGTTTACATGGAATTCCCCAGTCCATAGTCTCTAATAGAGATGTGAAGTTCCTTAGCCACTTCTGGAAAACATTGTGGGAAAGACTAGGAACTAAACTCTTATTTTCTACCACATGTCACCCCCCAAACTGATGGGTAGATTGAGGTAGTAAATAGATCTCTATCTACTATGCTTAGGGCACTTCTTCGAGGAAATCACAAGTCTTGGGATGAATACCTACCTCATATTAAGTTTGCATACAACCGGGTAGTTCAAAGGACCACCAAGCATTCTCCCTTTGAAATTGTTTATGGATTCAATCCCCTCACTTCTCTTGATATCTTGTCCTTACCACCCTTCTTCTGTTCACAAAGAAGGAATAACAAGAATGGATTTTGTTAAAAAATTACATGAAATGGTAAAAGCCAACATTGCACATCATTCAAAGGAATATGCCAGTAAAGCCAATAGGGGCAGGAAAGAAATTATCTTCAATGAAGGGGATTGAGTATGACTTCATTTGAGGAAGGATTGCTTCCCTACTGAAAGGAAGTCCAAGCTTAGCCCCGAGGAGATGGTCCTTTTCAAGTCCTCAAGAGAGTGAACAACAATGCATAA
Organism: Psophocarpus tetragonolobus; assembly: GCA_037954015.1. Classification (NCBI taxonomy): domain Eukaryota; kingdom Viridiplantae; phylum Streptophyta; class Magnoliopsida; order Fabales; family Fabaceae; genus Psophocarpus; species Psophocarpus tetragonolobus. The sequence continues at coordinate 27,387,961 of CM075691.1, forward strand.
TATTAGATCTTCTTGAGGACTATGGTATCGGTACTACCTTTAATGTTTGTGATTTGGTCCCTTTTGTAGGTACCGATGAAGAAGAGGAGGACCTATCAGATTTAACATCAAATCCTTCCCAAGGTGGAGGAGATGATGCATGCTCCCCAAGCAAAGGCCCAATCACTAGGGCCATGGCTAGGAGAATAGAAGAAGACATGACTAGAGTAAATGGAGGAAGATCTCACCTCCATATGACCATCAAGTTGTGCAAGTCATGACTTATTTACTTCTAATTTTTCATTTAGGAACCTAGGGTTTTATTTTGGACATGTATCAGTTCATTTATTTTTCTAGGAGGTGTCCTAGTAATAAGAAGGGGTAAGATTAGCTTTTGGACCTTTATTGAGGAAATAAGAGGGTAGTTTGATATCTATACCCCTCTTTTCCTAAATAAAACCCCAAACTAATAAGGAGTTATCTTGACCCTTGGATAAGCTAGCTTGAGCACCAATTATCATCCAAAGGAGGGGATTGATTGGATTTTGGGCTTCAATCCTCCTCTCTTGGATCACTCCTTTTAATCCTAACTTTTCCTCTCCTTTATGTCTTGTCCAAGAGGTTAGCTTCCTCTATAAAAAGATGATCTGTCCCATTCTTGTATTTTTTATACTTTGTTGAATGAAGAAACCTTGAGTTGGCCGAAATTATTCCTTAGTGTCCACTTTTTCTCTCTTAAGAAATTCCTTAGGTTTTTATCAAGGGTTTCATCCCTTGTGGCAAACTTCCCCCTCTTAGGCTTATCTTACCCTTAAGTGGCACCTAAACCATCCCATTTCTTACCTCTCCATAACCCATTTCACCAAAGAGAAAACCTCTAGAAAAAGATTAAGGGAGGCATGCATCATATACAACTACCAATCACTTTCCAAACAAATCCTTGATGATTGAGATGAATCATCATGGATAATTTATGGATCCATACATAGAATCAAATGAGATTGAGTTCAGTTGTTGAAATGAGTATGGTTGAACCTATAATATTAAGTCATGTGAGATTGAGTTATAGGTCAAACCTTAGGCCCCCATTGTTTGTTAAGTTTATTAAGATTAACATTGATAGTTTATAAAAATCTCACTCTTTTCTTATTTTTCCTTTCATGTATCCTTTTCGGTAATGTTCGTGGAACGAATAGAAGATGTACTTGACTAGCTGGAGATGCAGCAGAATTCAGAGGGTTTCCTCTGAATGTGTTAGACTTCTAAAGCAAGTTACTCTCTAATGATTAAGTAGGTTTAGTTTTGAAGAAGTTCATTGCTTTGAATTAGGACTTTTAAGAGGGTAACTATGTTAATTAATGTATTTCTATTTAAATGAAGTTTATAATAGACTATATTTTGACTCACAATGCTAATTAGAAGATTATGGTTCTTTATGTAAGATTAAATTTTGACAATCTCTTTTATAAATAATTTTGAGTAAGAATTAGAGGCGTTAGATGCTTTGTCTAATGTAATAATTTATTTTCTTAATTGGAGATATGTGTTTGAATGAGATATAAGAGAAATTAAGATTTAGGTGTGGTTGATACTCATGAATAATTATTATGTGTTTGTATTAATTTATTTTGTTAATTAAGGATATGTATTTGAATGATACATAAAATAAATTGGTATAAGATGTATTTGGGGCTCCTAAATAGTTATTGGATGTCTATATTAATTTATTTTGCTAGGTTGTTGGAGTACATGTGCACTATCAGATTTGGATGTAATGATTATATTGGCATTGAGGTTTTCCCTTTTTATACCCTAGAGATTAATACCCTTGAGCACAATGGGAAGTAATGACAACTTGAAATCAATGTATTTGATGCCCTTGAATAGTTAATGGATGTTTGTATTAATTTATTTTGTTAGATTGTAAGGGGGAGTGGGATTAGCTACACACAAGCATATATAAGAAATAGGGCAATGGATGTGACGTTAAGTCTCCTTAGGGATTAAAGTTCATGTATTTTTTGCAATTGATTAGTTCATTTGTTTCTATGAATGTGATTGATTATTAAATGGTGAAGAATTTTAATTACATAATTGATTAATGTGATGATTGAGGGATTGTTATGTTATTTGAACTGCTCTCTGTATAAAAAGGATTAGGCATTAGACCTTTTTCACATAAAAAGGGAATCTTTTGTTACAATAAAAGCAAAAGTTATATTGATTATTCAAGAATCGAAGTTGATTTTCTTTACAAAAAGAGTATGTCAATGAGCATCTATGAAATGGTTTCACAGGATTCATCCAATTGTATGGATTGCGGGATATCATTGTGAATTGGGAATTTGTGTTATCAAAAGATTTCCTGCGATTCCTTCTAGTATGGAATGAGTCAAGTGATAGGGGTTTTATTCCATTGAGGATATTGATAGAAAAATTGATGATTATCACTACAATTGTAGGGAGTGATGACAATTAAATATTAGAGATAGAGAAGTAGAATATTAGAGGGTTTGAAGTTAGAATTATATTTTAAGAACATTATATAAGTTGAATACTTGTTATTTGAAAATTTCGTATGAACATACTTTATCATTTTTCTAATATCTTTCTGTGTGGTTAACCAAATCAACTTTCGTTTATTTTTTTAGAAAGTAAACATTTGGGGCTACAATTTAGGCTTAAGAATTATGTAAAGATGTTAATAATAGACCAAGTTATGTGAGTTAGAAATCGAGCCTCCAATCCAGTCTATTAAACATAATTCATATGTTGTAAGCCTTATGAGGTGACCTAGATGATCTTATTAGGTTTCGTGTTCTTCATAAAAGTTGTATTCATGGATGTTAGCTTTTCAATGGAGTTGGAATCACTTAAAAAAGATATATATAGCTTAAGTTATGAATAAAATAGTGAGTAAAGTTCAAACTGTCAAATTTGAATTTAGTGGCTGCTGAGTTTGTAATTTTAAAAAATAGTGGATGATAAGACCTCAACATAAAAGTTTTAGGTAATTATACTATTTTTATAATAAAATTTATATCACCCCTATATCATTAGCATAACTACAAATATGATATGTAGGCTACACAATATAATAGAAAGGTAAGATAAAAATAGATATGTGTTATGATTATTTTAAATACCACATGTTGATTTAAAAACATCTTTAGTAGGAGTTGTTTAATATAAAATTATTTTAATGTGGGTCTCACTAAGTGAGTTACTTAAAAATGGATAAAAGTTGCTTATATAAGCAACTTTGACATATCAACTCAATTTGTAGAACCAATATTAAAATAATAGTTTTCAAGTTAAGTCACTCATATTAAGCAACTCCTACTAAAGAAGCCTTGATTAATGATATTCTTGTCTGTCATTTTATAATTTTCAACTAATTAATTAGTTAATCTTATCAAATACTTACAACTAGTTTTTCATCTTTCAACTGGTTTTGCCAAACACACCCTAAGTAACAATATGTAATTTATTTTCCATTTTACCGTCAAAATATTAATGGTAGTCTGTTTATATTCTCCAAATTAAACATGAAAGATAAAAAAACTTATCTTAAGACTTAATTATAGGATTAAAATTAATAAAAAATAATGCAAAATAAAATCTCTTATGGAAAGGAACAACAAGATATTAAAATATCATATAATAAAATTATTAAAACATCCAATTAAAATAGTCCCAAAATTATTTAATATATAATCACATTTTGTTGACCGAATATAATCGCATCTTATACTTGTATAGTTACGTATTTTTTCGTTCTGAAATGAGTACGACATTGAAAAAAATTTAAAATAAATATTACATTTAACCTTTTAATGTAAGATATAATTTTTTCACTGATTTTTTAATAATATCGTTTTAATTTTCAATTTAACGTTAATATAAATATTAGTTTAACAATACTATTATTCTCTACTTTTCTTTGTTGTATGTATATATTAATTTTATTTATATGACATATGGGAAGTATATTTTTTTTCAAACACATCAAACATTTACATAATTAACCATCTATTCCACATGATCTAGGGTACATGAATCATTAATGTCCCTTTTTGTTTCCGTCATCTAACTCACAAATGGTGCATGTTAACCATTTTTACTCTTTTATCTATCCCTTTTGTTAATTGCATCTACACAATACAAAAAGGTGGTATCATTGTTCGTGGAAAAATGGTTAATATGTAATTGGATATTTTAATTCTAATAGTCATTTTGGACATTTTTAGAAAACAACGAAAATGTGTTACATTATTTTGAGACAAATTGAATTAGAGAAATGGAATAATGAAACTTAAAAGAGAGAAATATAATTAAGGCTTCTATCTGTTGTGAGAAAAAAAAATCAAAGAAAGTGGGAGAGGAAAAGAAGAAGGAAAGAAAGATAAAATAGGTTGGGTAAAAAAAAATAGTGTTAAAAAGATACAAAGTTAAAAAATTAAAAGTATTATAATTACAAAATTACCTTTATATTTATGAGTTCCCTTTCTTAATAAAGGATAATTTTTTAAGCGTATTTTTTTCTAATTTGTTTACACTTTTTTTCCTTTTCATACTTTTTTGAGTGTAAAATTATACATTTGAAATCTACTTAATTAATTATATACTTTTCTTATTATTTTTTTTGCTAACTAATTATGAAAAAAGTAACTTTTCTTTCATTTTTTTCACGTGCAACTTCTCACTCTTTCTCTGCTTTCTTTCTTTGCAACATAAATGAAAATGAAAAAGGAACAAGGAATCAAAGTCAATGGAAATAAAAAAAAAAATCTTTTATTTTTTCTAAAAAAATTGAGTTCCCCTGTAGTTGGATGCCTAACGTGTGGCTCATATTGCTCACCTCTTAGAGATGGTGGTACCTATTCACCAATACAAGTCTTACAAGAAGCAAATTTGCATCACAACACCTTAGAAATCAATGGACTCCGAAGCACAAAACCTTCACTTGGTGCTATTTCCATTGATGGCACAAGGCCACATGATCCCCATGATGGACATGGCAAAAGCATTGGTGCAACGCAACAACATCACTGTGACAGTGTTCACAACCCCACAAAACGCATCTCGTTTCACATCAACCTTTGAGTCAGGGTTGCCTATCAGATTGGTTCAGCTTCAGTTCCCATGTGAAGAAGCTGGAGTCCCACAGGGGTGTGAGAATCTCGACTTATTGCCTTCACTTGGCACAGCCTCGAGTTTCTTCTCAGCAACAAATCTCCTTCAAGAGCAAGTGGAGAAGCTGTTTGAGGAGTTGACACCTCCACCAAGCTGCATAATTTCTGATGTGTGTTTGCCATATACAATCAATGTTGCCAAAAAATTTGGTGTGCCAAGGATTTCTTTTCTTGGGGTGAGTTGTTTTTGTCTTTTGTGTTTGCATAATATGTACATTTATAAGGTTTGGGAGAGCAAAACAAGTGAATTGGAGTATTTTGTTATGCCTGGAATCCCTGATAGAATTGAGATGACAAAAGCACAAGCAGCACAACAATTGGATGAAACATGGAAAAAGTTTAATGGTGAAATGTTGGCAGCTGAAATGGAGAGTTATGGGATAGTTATAAATTCTTTTGAGGAGTTGGAGGCAGCATATGTAAGAGGGTGCAAGAAAATAAGAGGAGATAGAGTTTGGTGTGTGGGGCCAGTGTCACTTGTTAACAAGGATCATTTAGATAAGGCTCTAAGAGGAAGAAGTAGTGAGAATAACAAGGCTAAGGATTCAAATCACTCAATTGATGTGTGCCTAAAATGGCTTGATTGTAAGAAGCCAAGAAGTGTGATCTATGCATGCCTTGGAAGCATGTGCAATTTGACACCACCACAGTTGATTGAGCTTGGTTTAGCCTTGGAAGCATTAGAAAGACCCTTCATTTGGGTCATAAGAGAAGGGGGTTATTCAGAAGGGTTGGAAAAGTGGGTCAAGGAATATGGGTTTGAAGAGAGGAGCAAAGGTAGAAGCTTTCTCATAAGGGGTTGGGCTCCTCAATTGCTGATATTGTCACACCCTGCTATTGGAGGCTTCATTACACATTGTGGTTGGAACTCTACTTTGGAAGCAATATGTGCTGGGGTGCCAATGGTTACTTGGCCTCTATTTCATGATCAGTTTATGAATGAAAGTTTAGTAGTTAATGTATTGAAAGTTGGAGTTAAGGTTGGAGTGGAAATCCCTACCAAATGGGGTAAGGAAGTGGAAGTTGGTGTGCAAGTTCATAAGGAAGATGTTGAAAGAGCAATAATGAAGTTAATGGATGAGACAACTGAGAGTGAAGAGAGAAGAAAAAGGGTAAGAGAGCTTGCAGAGACGGCTAAAAAAGCTGTGGAGAAAGGAGGATCCTCTCATTCTAATGTTACCTTACTTATCCAAGATATCATGCAAACAATCAAGAAAAATGTTATATAATCTCATTACCTTATTAATTGTGTTATTATTATTAGAAAAATGATGCATGAACACCTCATGTAATATTACACACCTAGTGAAAAGAAGAAAAAAGAAAATGATATATAAGTATGATATGATTTATGGTGATATGATGGAAGAGATAAAAAGAAATAAAAGATGTTGATAGCATGTATAAATTAGAGAAGTGTATATCTATCATTACTCTATTAAATTAATCTTATAAGTCTAAATGTTTTATTAAATATTATATATAAAAAAAAACTATATATAACTTCATAATTTTTTACTTGATTATCTAGCTTGTTATCTGATTATATAATAGAGAAAAAAAATTGTGGAGAGTCAATATAAAATATTTTACATTAACATTTAATTACAACTCTTTATTTATGATAAATTTATTGATTTTACCAATTAATACTTTAAAAGTAATATAAATGAAGATGTATAATTGAATGTCAAATTAAAACTATTTTACACTATTGCAAAACAATTAAACCCTATATGATATATTCATACGTGTATGGTTAAAAGAAAGTAATTATATATATTTTATATTTAGTAGCTATAGGATTTGTGCACTAGATGACTTTAGAAAAAGAAAATTAGAGATAAAGAAAGAGAGTAAAGCATAAAGGAAAGTGTAATCTTGTTGACGCAGGAACAGGAATTGAGTTTTATTTTATATATATATATATATATATATATTAATTATTGATTACATATATTTTAATTATAAGATAGTACAATAATTTGATCTGACTCAAATATTCTTTTTATGGAGAGATTTTTTTAAGTAACCTTTTTAAACACATAATTCAAATTTGAAATTTTATTTAGGAAGAATGAGACATGCACTTCAGTTACTTAAAGTAATTAAAATAAGATAGTACATATATTTTAATTATAAGATAGTACAATAATTTGATCTGACTCAAATATTCTTTTTATGGAGAGATTTTTTTAAGTAACCTTTTTAAACACATAATTCAAATTTGAAATTTTATTTAGGAAGAATGAGACATGCACTTCAGTTACGTGTATGGTTAAAAGAAAGTAATTAAATATATTTTATATTTAGTAGCTATAGGATTTGTGCACTAGATGACTTTAGCAAAAGAAAATTAGAGATAAAGAAAGAGAGTAAAGCATAAAGGAAAGTGTAATCTTGTTGACACAGGAACAGGAATTGAGTTTTATTTTATATATATATATATATATATATATATATATATATATATTAATTATTGATTACATATATTTTAATTATAAGATAGTACAATAATTTGATTTGACTCAAATATTCTTTTTATGGAGAGATTTTTTTAAGTAACCTTTTTAAACACATAATTCAAATTTGAAATTTTATTTAGGAAGAATGAGACATGCACTTCAGTTACTTAAAGTAATGTCATTTTCAAGCTTGGCTTATACTGGTTTGCAAAATCAAAGTAAACCTTTATTAATTTAATGCATTCCAACTCGACAGTGGCCAATGACAATATACTTTTATTTAAGAAGAAAAGTGTGATTTAGATTCCTTAAAATTGAAACAAAATTGATTTTGGTCTTCTATTTATTGCAAACTCTTTCACTAATAATCACACGATCTTTTGAGTTTTTTTTTTTTTATAAGAGATTATCTTGCTTCAGTTATTTTGTATTTAAAAACTTTATTAATTTTAATCAATTTCATTAAATGTCACTTTTATTTTTCTCTTTATCTCTTATTTATATTGAAAAGGATAAATAAATTTCATTAATGTTGAAGGTAGATTTGGAAAAGAGAAAAATAGGTAATGTAAATCACATTATAAAGTATTTTACCATCCTAGTCAATATAAGTTGTTGATTTTTAATTGGATTGTATTTAATCAAATTTGTAAAAAAAAAAATAGTAATTCAATCTAATGGTATCCAATTAATAAGGAATTGAATCGATTTGGACTGATAGGATTACAAAGAAAAAAATCATATCTATGTTTATTACAAAACATAAAAAACAAAAAATTAATCATAAAGTACGTAAATAAAACATTCAACCTAAACTAAGTTTTTCAAAATATCACATTAAACATAAAGTACATTAGTAGTTCTTAAAGAAGTGAAAGTAAACTAAAAAGACTAATTAGTTTGGATGACTATATATTATTTTCTCAACTTAATGTTAATCTACAAATAATATATTAAGTGAAACTAAATATTTTTAGAAATTATTTACCAAATTTAGAATTTTTTTTGGAAACACACATACAAATTTTGAAGTTGGATTGAAGTAAGGTTAGAAGGGTAAAAAAAAAATAATTAAGTGAAGGGTCATCGCCCAATCTCATCAGAGGAGCTTCCATTCTTGGCAGACACAAAACATAAACAAATAGTTGAGCCACCGCCATCCACCACCCATTCTGTGAGAGCTCAATCATGGTGTCTCAGTTCAACATTGAGCTGAACGTCTAACAATCCTGTTATGATCGCTGAGTGATGGTCTTCAAGCTAATACGTTATAAAATGGGCTTTTTACTTCAACTTCTCTGACATAGGGGTGACTTCCAAAGCTCATGGGCTTTTTCTCCAACTTCCATTTTTCATCTTTTGCTTCATCTGTGTGCTTGGGGATGCTCATATCCTTTATGAGTAACTAAGTTTCTCCTTAGTTGGGGTTTCAATGTAACTAAACCTAATTAATGTATATTTTTTTTATTTCTAATCTTAGTTTATTATTCAATGTTTATGTTTTTTCTCTATGATTTATTTTTATTATCTTTTGTTTATTTATGTTTTGAATGTGAGTGAAAAATGTATTTGAATTGTAAATAAGAAAAGTACTCAATGAGGTTTATTGCTAAGAATAAAGTAAAACTTTGGCCATTGTTAACTCCTTTTCATAAAGCAAGCTATATGATTGAGGATATGCAAGATAATGATAACTTAAACCTCAAATGAGCTTAGATAGTAAGGGGTTAAGGTTACGATAATTATATAAGTAATGAAAACATGAGTAATAAAACATGTTTATTAGATGTTTATTATGCATGAGTAATGATTTAGTAAACTCAAATCCCAACTAGTTCTTCATCTTTGTGAAAACCTCTTTCTTTTACACTTCTATGATTTTATCTTGTTTTGTTTTCAGTAGTTAATAGTTAAAATTTCATTAAACAAGTAAAAAGTATACAAATTTTCATAATATCAATATGACCTTGTACTCCTTTAGGCTATATTAGTTTGCCAAAAAAATTTAACACATTGGGTTATTTCACGCAACAATATTTATAAAAAAAATAGGGAAAACACCTTTTAAGTTTTCCGTTAGTTTTTTTTTTCAAAAAAAAGACATTGGATAAATTCATAGAAAAATTGAAGAAAAATTTATAAAAGTATACAAAAAATAATTTGCACAAAAAATTTTAAAGTATTTGTCTATATTCTATAAAATCAATAATCAGTAAATTTAAAAATAATTTTAAAAAATAGTTTAAAAATAAATAGAAAATTTATTGAAAATAATCAAATCGATCATTTTTAAAATATAGTTTTAAATATTATAATTTTATTAAAATTAATTCATAAATAAATATTTTTAATGTGCATTTCCGTGTATATATATATATATATATATATATATATATATATGTATATATAATAAAAAATGCAAAAAGTTTGAAAGACCATTACCTCTTTACTACTACTAAGCTTCGTCATTATCTACAGAGAGTAAGTTTATTTTGGTGAAATATAAGATCATAAATTGTTTCTTAATATAATTAAGACATTATAAAAAATATAAAAAATTTTAATTTTTTAAAGTTTTTTACGGTTACTTGCTATTTGAACAATTCTATATAAGTGTTTCTTACGAGTTACATAACACTACATGACCACAAAAAATAATAGGAACAAAAAAAAAAATTTAAGAAATATAAAGTAAAAATAAAATTAATTATTTTAGTCCAGCTGATTACACTAATATATGCTAATAATATACGTGGTAGACACCGATATTATTACATGCTTTTACAGATTTTAATTTTAGATATTATTTTACATTTTCTCAATTTCAAAGATTAAGTTGATAGTGTCCACTAACTTAGGGTATTAAATTGGTGATTTATTGAAATTTTCAATGTTATAAAAAATATTCTTATTCCTTTCCTCTTTACCGCATAAAGTAAAAAATTAGGAATATTTTAGACAATTTGTATATATTTTTGGTCACGTATTACTATATATGTCAAATAATTGAAAAGAAACTAATTAATTTGCTTTTTACTAGCTCTTGTTTTCCTCTAACCATTATTTTCTCATTTATGTACAGCATGTGAACCTAAACATCTCCTTTTTCTTTATAAATTATTTCCACAAAAAAATAAATAGATGTAATAACTAATGTGAGAAAATATGAACATAGTTGGAAAATAAATTCCAAGAATAAGTAGATATACCTTTATAATAACTCAATAAAAAAACAAAAAACTGGATAAAAGATTTCAGTGTATCTAAAAGTCTAAAACTAAAATATGATCAATCCAATGTTGAAACAAGAATCTGGAGATTACTGCTGAAGTTACAATGTACAGGGTTCTTCTAAAAACGCTTTTTATTTTTCTTTGCATGATCACAGCCCTGTGGAGTTTGGGGGAATAGCCACCCTTGTTTGAAAATATTCCCTCTCAGCTTCAGCCATACGTTCTTGGAATATTGTCCATTCTTTCTTGCACCTTTCCCTCACCTAATGCAAAATCAAAGCCTAAAATTAATTTCTTTTATAATATAAAACAAATTACAAATGCACCTTTTTAGATTTGATGAAATTACGAATGGAACCTTTTTTTTTTTTTTAAATTACACGTAATCTCCTTATTGTTATGTATCTTACATTTATACTTTTATATGTTTGAAAACATTATACTAACATTTATCTCAAACCTTACACAACTTCTTCAGAAAGTGTAAGATTAAAAAAATTCACATATATTATTAAAAAAATAAAAGTACATGTGTATTATACTAAATTTTAGGAGCTGTATCCATAATTTGTTCTGTAACATATATGGATGTAAATTAAACATAAAAACTTCTAATATTGATAAAAGAATACAAGTACATTAAACTATTATTGTGGTAGGAAAAGTTCATACATACCCCTTCCCACGGTGCCTTTCCCTTCTCTGCTTGGCCCTGTTGAAATAACACCAGTTAATAAGAGCTTATTATATGAGTGATTATGTCACAAGTGTTTTCATTTTCAATAAGCTTATTTTGATGACCAAGAAAACTCATTTAAATAAGTTAAAAATAGCTTATAAAAATTACAAGTTAAGATTTGACTCATCTAGAACAAAAAGAATATACGCCTTAGAAATTAAAATACAATGATAATAATTCTTAACCATCAGTTATGCTGTACATGTATGTGTTTCATACAAAATTCTTAACCATCATTTTTCTAATAAACAATCATGAATGCAAGTTATTATCTAAAGTGCATACCAGTTCGATCTTAAGTTATCTTCATAAGTTTAACCTAAGTCACACCTTAGTTTAAGAGCAAATTATAATATGATTGAGATTTTATGTAATTATAAAAGTATTTCTTCTTTTTTTTAACTATTACAACTCTCTGGTATTGTAGGGTGTGTTAGTGAAAATTTAAGTATCTCATTGTAATGCTTTTAAACATATAAAGGGGTGTTGACAATCAAACTTAAAGAGAGTTGACCTAAAAAATTAAAAATTGATGAAATTATGTGTAATTTGAGAGATGTGTGTAAATTACTCTTAATGTAAAGCTATTTATTTTATATGAAAAGTTTCATTGAAGTTCTTTTAAATATTAGCCTTGTATCTTCTAAAGCTTCATTTACCTGGTTCCCTAGTGATGGAACACCTTGGTGGACAACCCACTGAGTGTCAACCACTCCTATTTTCTCGTGAGGAGGCTGCATTCAGTCAAATAAAAAATTCATTAGGTCCAATTGTTGAAAAATGGGTAAGCATAAAAGAAAAATGAAGTACTAACCTCCACACATTTTCTGAGAACAAAATCTAGACCCCATCCATGTACTAGGTCATTCTGCAGAGTGGCATGTGAAAACAAGTTAGATATGAATTGAAAAATGTGGTGAGAACAAATATAGAAGACACAAATGAGTCCTAAACCTGTATCATGTGCCACACACATCTCCATGCATTTCTGGAAAATACAGGAGCCATGATCTCTACAAATCTGAAAATTTCAAACATCAAAGATATGTTAGATTCATATTATATGACCATTTTAGAAGCCCACAAGATAGATAGAAAGGTAGTAAACCCCCCAAAGTGGTCCCCCTAAATATGTTAGAAGTCCTTGGTAAATATTTTTCTACATGTTAATTTGAGTTTTTTTAGCGTTTATATACATTAATCCCTAAAATACTAATATCTTTAAAATGTTTAAAAAACCTATCTAAAGTGATCAATTTGGATAACAACATAATCATTAGAAGAATAATTTATGTAAAAAATTTTACTTAAGATCTAACCGCTAGTACCTCTTAATTTCTGAAACAAAAATGGTGGTTTACTAAAGAGAAAGGTGCATGTTACTAAGAATTTATTAAGAATAAGAGCATATTTGGGACCTGCTTTTTACGTATGGAGAATAATTTTATTTTCAAAAATTCTGTCATGAACTTGACCAAAATAATTAGTTTTTTTCCTTCGAAGTAACCTAAACCAAACATTCTATGAAGTTTGAATCCTTTAGAAGTCAAAATTTGCTTACGCAGCACATGGTGGCATACGTGGATCAGGACACCAACCACTTTTCTCATCAGCTTTCCTGCAAGAGGTTGACAAAAGCTTAAGCTAGAAAATGGAATAATTTTAGAAGAAATGATTAAGCAGAAATAATTGCTTGAAGGAGGATATCCTAATCAGAGGTACAAGACTGAGGAAATTTCCAAATAAACCAATAAAAGACCTTAATCTAAATGGCCTTTCCAAAAATTTGACTTTTTAGCACAAATGTACAATGACATTATTTGGTACATGTAACCGGTCCAGTAAACATGAATAGACTTTGTTTTTTTGTTATTGTTGATGATGATGATTAAACAGTGATAACATATATAGACACAAACTAAAAGATTTAAGTTTTTCACTTACTTGTGGACTTCACTACCTTCTACTTTCTTTGTCATATGCCATGTATAACTGCTAGTTGGATCTATAGCAGGTTGTGAGATCTCCAAACCATGTTTCCTTACCATTTTTAAGTATCTGGAACAAAGATATTTATTTGATTGAAATTTTTTCACCAACACCTTGATTCCCACACTATTAAGGAATGGTTTTGACTTTAGGTACTTACTCTTCTGCATTAAAATGCTCCACACCCAGATCCTCATCCCAAATGAAAATGTAGTCATAAGGGGCCACAATGTCAGGATGCAGAAAACGTTTAGCATACCACCTTAAACAGAATAATATGGATTTCATGTTAAAGCTTGATCAATATGAAGCCTGATCAAATATTTGTTACAGTTTATAAAATGGAACCAAAAAATTCAGTACAAGAATCTCCACTAACCATTTAGTTTGTTTCCTAACACTGATATGAATGGCTTTCTTTGACCACTTAAACTCATCCCAATCACTAGCACGTCCATCGTAGTGAAACAACACAATAGTGAAGTTTCCAGAGAACTGTAATGTTATGTCCAAGGGTCAGAAAAAAATAACAGAAGGCAATTAGTGATTGAAGACAATTCAAAGTACAGATGGTTGCATGGCAGAAACAGAATTGACCTTTTTTATTGCAGCATCAATGTTGTTTTTCTGATCTATCCCAACAGTAAATGTTACAAGATACTTCGGTTTGACTCTTAGGTCCTGCAAGTGCCACCTCCATCAAGAAAAGAGTCAGATTAGATAACACAAAATTGTACCTCAGTCATAACAAAAATCATATAAATTCCTGTTGTCAATATTAGAAGCATGACCCTAAGCTGGCATTTTGTATATCTTTGTATGAGTTCATTAACATAACCACATCACATAATGTCTTCTTCAAATGCTCACATGTGAACTTCAAGCTTACTAGAACAACCACATGAAGTTTCATTAGTTAACACTTGATTTCTTGTTGCACTACAACAACATTTGTTATAGTTTGAAATGCTTATCACTCCACAAAACGAATGTAATTCACTAAGTAAAGGGTTAATAATGTGACACTATAGTGAACAGTTAGTTAGCTAAGTTCCCTTTACTGTGAAAAGTAATGTTTTGTTCAAATGCATCTCCTTAAAGTGCTGTGAAAATGCACACCTGATGGGGCATGCCCCATAATCGATGAAGATAGAAATCTGATTCAGATGCGAGAATTTTGGGGGGAAGCATTTCAGCACCTCGAGGATTTGTAGGAGACCAAATCTGCGACATAATCAAATGTATCTATTCAGTGCAAGATTCTAAGATTGTAAAGGGTACACAATGGTTGTTACTTGTTATTGACAAAAAAGGATGGCATTACAAACATGGCACGTTAAAAAATTGAGCTAGAGAATAGAGACAAAAGTCATGTAAATATATATCCTATGTATCTGTTTGGAAAAATTGGTTATCAACTTAAGAATATTGGAAAAATTAATGATCATTTTAAAGAGAAGTGTTTAATAACATACTCTTAAAACGCTCATTTTAACACACATTTTACTATTAGTTAAAAATTATTGAAAACTATAAAATTAGAAGACAAACATAAATGAAATATGATACTCACTAAAATTTGTGTTTTCAATAAATTTTAACAATTTATAGAGAATGCATTAAAAAAAACATGTTTGCAAGCATTTCTCTCATCTTAAATTCTAAAGAATATATAGAAAAGTACTATGAAGAAAGAAATAGCTGCGGAAGAAAAGCCAATAGAAAGACTAAAAGGGAAAAAAGAAAAAGACAGAGAAAAGACAAGTATTATAGAATGATTTATACACAGAATTCACTATATGTATTATTCTTATTTCTTAGTTAAACCACATTGTTGAAAGACGAAATCTTCAATATTTATAAACCAAATGGGAAAAAACAAATCATGTAAAGTTTGTTTTCAGTATTAGATAAACTTAAAATTAATTTCCACAACCGATAGTAAATATCAAACCATCATCATTCATTCTAACAGAATAATTATGCCAAAAAAGGACACGTGGTTTCCCGAAAAAAGAAAAAAGAGTTACCAAGCAAGAGCAAGACACTGTCAGAAACATCTGTTTAATCAAATTCTTTCCCTTCTACTACTAATCATCCCTTCTTATATAATACAGAGCTGAAATGAATCCAACTATTATTAATTCCCTTACCATCCATAGTTAAAACCAGCAAGTTATAAAATAGGCTAATAATGTCATACTTTTCATATTGAGAGTAGCTTTTTAAAAGCATTTTTATAAATTTCTGAACAATGCAGAAACATTGCCATCATAGTCCATATTGGTCCTCAATCCATAATTGTAAATAGGGGATTTGAGCAGCTACCCGTGTCTTGATCATGAAAGACAAGATAATATGGTTTGAGAATTTCTAGAGAACAGCCTCAAGTTTTTATTCATTTTTTTAATCACGATTCAGTAGTTTAGATACCTTGTTATACGCAAGAGAATTTACAAGAGCAACCTAGTATCTCTCCCAATAATGATGAAGTGAAAAATTAATGAAATATGGTGAAATATTTAAACACTATAAAACCATACCTTTGAATCATTTAATTTGTGAACCTCAGTATAATTTCTTTTGCTTCTATGACTCCTAAATGAGGCCCACGCATCCCAAAAAGTGTTGGTTGTAATTTTAGAGTAATTGTCATCAACATATGTGAGATCAATGGATGGCAAAAGGCTGGATGGAAGATTCATCTAACAATCAATAACAGAAGACAAAATTCATGTGTTAGGTTAGGCCTCTTCTCACTTGACATACTATGAAAGAGCAATTTAAGAATATGGAGGAAAAATTAAACACCCTACTGACCCTAGTTAGTGCTAGTGTTGGAAATGATACTCCTAGAAAGAAGCCCAAAACAACTCCAACAAAGGTTGCTATAGTGAGCCTCATTGCTTCATTTTGTCTTTTTGTGGTTCCACTGCATGTCAGAATCGAAAAAAATGTTATATGCATAAGGTATAAGAGGAATTCATGGAATGAAAAGTGTATCCAAGTCACACCTTCTTATGGGAATCCCCATGGTTCTCAATTATCTTTTGAGGCTTGTGTTCATGAGTATGCAGAAATCAGAATGTCTCTCCTTTGGCAATGAATGGTTAAATAATCACCCCTGAAAATGTGATAAATGTCAAAAGCAGATTAACCATGTTAAACATCACTTGTGAGATAAAAAATCATATAACAGCACCATTCTAAATTTTTAGAACTTCATCAACCAAGTTGCAAAACTTAACCAGCTCTATAGCTCAATTAATTTCAACATATAACCAAGGTTTTAAAAAACAATTTTGGATGAAGGTCAAATTTTTTGAAGTCTTCACAACCATCTTGCAAACACATTGGCCACATTTGTTTGCAATTTCTCACAATATTAACCAAACCACTGTCATGACTCATGCTCCTGCAAAAGTAATTTAAAAAACCTTGAACATGACTACATTACCATTACCCCACAAAAAACCGATGCTAATGGGAATGCAATTTGCCCCATTAAGCACTCATCTGAATCTCCCAAGCCTGTACTAAATTATTTGAAAAAAAAAGAAGAAAAGTTTCACAGTAACAAAATTTCTTTAATTACAAGCAAATGTGCTTGATGATTGGTACTCACACCCTCCCTCTTCACTTTTTCTATCAATTACCAACAAACAAAAACGCAAAACATAGTACTACATAACCAAATACGTGGCTTCAATCAAAAGGGCCGAAAAAAATAACACATACACGAATGGAGAAAGGCAACAAACAAGGTACTTTTCGTTGGTTGAATGATCAGTACGAAATTCCTACACCACCATAATCAATAAGAACACACCCATTATTTTAATAGCAATAATAATAACATAATTATAATTTATTTTTTTTCTAAAGAACACAAAATTTATTCAGCATCTACAAAACATATGTTAATAACAAGACATAATAGGAGACACCTATAATTTTTCAGATGTCAAATACAGATGATAGGAACATTATTATTGTCCCACCACTTAATACTAAGAGAAATTATAAATTGATATGAACGCTGACTATTTCTCAATAATACAATAATAAAAATAATAACAATAAAGCATATGTACCCAAATGAATTGTGTGCATGTAAATGGTGTAGGCACAAGAGAGTATGAAAAAGAAAAGAGAATTGTGAATGGATATATATAGAGAGAGAAGAATTGAATTGAAGAATAAAAGGGTTTGATTTTGATTTTGATTTTGATTTTGATTTTAATGATAATGATGATATTATTGTTGAAGTTGTTATGTCATGGAATTGTTGTTGGTTTGATAGATAGTGTCCTTGGAGAGGGAGTGTCCCTGGAAGAAGCTGAAGAAAGGCGACTTTGTAACTAGATACCACCGTGGGCCACCACCGCCCGGGCCCTCTTTCATTGTCCAATCACTTGGGACCTCGACCTTCTACATCTTTTTTTTTTTTTTTTTTTAAAATTTAATTTATGGTAATATTATAATTTATTTTTATTCTTTAATTAACTGAAATATTCTAAGGAGATATTTTCATTTTCGTTTCTTATTGATAGTATTATAAAATTCTTCACCGTTGTTGTCATGTATCAGTGGAAGAATATTTTATCTATTGTCTTGTATATAGTCACGACATAATATTTTATACTTTTTTAAAACTAAAATACCATTACAATTATTATATTAATAATTTTAAATATTTGTATTTAAATTTAAAAGTTAATAAATAATTAACTGAATTATCATTTTTTTAAATTATTAATTTTATTGTTATCAATGTTACTTTTTTTTTATAAAAAATGAATAATTTAGAGAATTATTTTTTATAAAAATGTCGATAATGTGAAACAATATTCTATTTATATTAAATATTTTTTTATATATTATATCCAATTAATTTTGTAAAAACTTATTAATATAATTTTATTTTTAAATTTTTTTAACAAATAAATTATTTGTTTGATTAAACTTTAAGTAGAAAAAATAATATATTTTTAAAAAATATCCCTGAATACACTTAGAAATTGAAAAAACTCGTGGAAATTTTTATAATTGATACACCACGGATTTTAAGCGGACCGTGATATTTTATATCAGGGTGGGTAGCAGAAAATACCCATACGCGTCCCAATCTGTCGCCACTTCTAGAATTAATAATATTTAACGAATCATATCTGTATCTTAATTTTAATAATCTTTTAGATAATGATGATATTAGTATAAAGTATTTATCGATTTTGTTAATAATCAATTTTTGTTGAAAAATTTACTAATTTATTTCTTACATTAAATTTAAATGTTATATAAAGTTTTTGACTTTTGATTATCATCCAAATCCACCTAACAACTTTTTATTCAATTTTTTTACTGCAATGATTTATTTATTTGCTTTATAAAAATGTACAATTATATTAATATTTAAGTAATTATAATTTGACTCTGTCAAAACACAAAATAATTATAATTTGACTTACAATATCAATATGTGTCTCAGTTTTATTAGTTTATTTTCATAATTACTTCCTATATATACGCTGAATTAGTAAAATTTTAAAAGTAAAATTTTTGACTTTTGACTATAGCCAAGTGCCATATGACAATATTTCATTGATTTTTTTCATTGAAATACATAATTTATTTATATACTTTATTAAATGTACAATTATATTAATTATATTAAGTAATTATAATTATTATAATTTCAACATCTTTTACCATTCTGTTATAAAGAAGATTAATAATTAAAATTTAATTAGTATGCAACAATGTAAAAGAGTTTTACACTATCATTTAAAGTATTATTCGTGAAATTACTAATTAAACTCTAATAATAAAACGTTATGAGAAGCACACTAGCCTATTCTATGAAACCAGAAAAACAATATCATTTTTTCTTTTAAAAAAAAGTAAATAGAGAATAAAAGATAAACATAAGGCTTGATATTTTATTTTGAGAATTTTATTTAACAATTAAATTTAATATAGAATTACATTTGTTAATAGAAATTACATTTGACAAATCAATTAGTAGAGAGACGTGTAATAAAATGACCATTAAAAAAATTAAAAAACTAAAAAATAGATAAAAGAGAATAATATTTTTAAAAATTAAAATTTATTATTAATATTACATTGAAAATAAGGTAAAGTAGTATTCATATGATTATTAAAAAGCTAAATATGATATTATTTTAGGACAATTTTTTTTAATGTGACACTTATTATTGAGGGGATCGTTTTTATTTTGTTACAATTAATCATATTTATAAATATTTCCTATATCTATATAAGTTTCTAATTTACTTTATTAAAAAAATATTATAATTTAAAATTATTGACTCTTAAAATGACTAAATTACTGGATAATATTATTGACTTGTTCATATTTATTTATGAAAATGTCCTTAATGAAAGAAAAAAATATATTCTCATTGTATTTTAAGTTTTTTTTTTAAAATAAAAATAGAAAACTGAAAATGCAAAACTATTTATAGTTGTTTAAAAACTAAAAAACCAAAATTATTTTCAAAAATTGTTTTATGAAAACAATAACGAAACGAGTTTTTTAATTTTTAAATACTAAAATATTGAAAACAATTTTATAAAACTGTTGCTAAACAATCACTTAGGGCTTAATTGGTTTAGTTTTATTTTTTAGTTTTTTAAAAGAGTTTTCAACAATAGTTTTCAAAAACTGTTTTCGAGAAGAAAAAAACTTGTTTAGTAAGTGTTATTTGAAAACTGTTTTGAAGATGTAAAAATGGAAAAACTTGTTCATATTTATTAAAATTTCATTAATGAAAAACAAAGAACAACATATTTTGATTGTATTTTATGTTTTTAAAATAAAAATAGAAAACTGAAAAGAAAAATTTGTTCCTGTTTTTTAGTTTTTAAAAACTAAAAAACTAAAATTGTTTTCGAAAACTATTTTTAGAAAACACTTTTTTAGTTTTTAAATACTAAAATACTGAAAACAATTTTATAAAATTGTTGTCAAACAAACACTTAAGTTTATTTTTTTTTTCTTCCATCGACTTTTAAAGTAAAAATCGTACTTAATAACCTTGTAATCACCCCTAATTATGGTCGATAAAAATTACAGAATTATAAATGTTTCTAATCTTACTCCTTTGAATATAGAGACAATTAAAGAAAATTGTCTAACCTCTTAAATGAAAATTATTTTATTCAAATCAAAATTTATTATTATGAACACCCTAATTATGACCAATAAAAATTATAGTAAAAATCGTACTAAATAAAATTGTGAACACCTAATTATGACCAATAAAAATTACAGAAATATAAATTTTTCTAATCTTACTGCTTTGAACGAAATTGACTAACCTCTTAAATGATTTTTTTTATTTAAATCGAAATTTATCATATTATTTCTCATTATAACTATAATTGATATTTTTATTATTTTAAAATAGTTTTTGTTACCCTATATATTATTTCAAAATATAATAGATCAATGTAGATTGAAAAACAAAAATAATTAATCAAATAGATGTACATATTTGAAAACTTGTAGAATATAAGGAAATTTTGTAAAAGAAAATAGAACTGATCATAATCTTATAACTAATGAGATCGAATAAAAACGTTGATTTAAATAAGTAACTCTTATTTAGACTATCCTATTATTAACGTGAAAAAGATATTTTAATTCTAAAATATATTACAAAAACTACTATAACTATAAAAATTGGACTATCTTATTATTATTAATATATGCAAGTATGATTTTTTTTAGACAAATAATAATTCCTAATTTATTAGTTTTAGAATTTTATTAGTGGAAAAATTCCAATCATAACTTCTTCTTTTCTAAATGGTTTGAATTTGTCATCTACTTCATTATTAAGTATTACTAATTGCTAATAATTTATAATTAAAATTTTAAATCATTATTAGTATTCATATATTATTTATAATTGTGTTTTATCTCACCAAAAAAATATAATTATGTTTTATATTTTTTCATTTTTAATAATAGTCTAAATTTTTAGGAAAAAACACTACTTTCTATCACAATTAACACATTAATATCACTATTATGTTTTGTCATAAATCTTTATCATCAACCAAATACACTTGTTTATTTAAAACCAAAAACACATTTGAATTATAGCATTTTTAGATTATTATATATGCATCCTCCAAGTTTAGTGTAATTATATATACACTTCTTTTTTTTTTTAATTACACAAACCTATTTACTTTTATGTGCTTATTACAAATGTACCTTTCCTTCCTATACAGTGTTAAATTTGTTAATAGATCAGGTCACAAGCTGGTCATGTAATTTTTAATTAAATTTAAAAGAAAAAATTATCATTCTCATTTTCATAATCCTTGCCTTTTATTCAATGATTTTGTGTTGTTTTACTGAAGAATGGAAACTTTCATTCATTGAATGTGTATATAGTATTTTAATCTAATTTATTTTTGCATTATTACGTTGGTATTTTGTGTGAACGTGAAATGATTTTTTTTTTTCAAGTTTCATAACAATGCAACAATATAAGAGATATATGTGTAATAACATATAAAACTTATGGGTACATGTATAATATCATACAAAACTTAAGAGGTACATGTGTAATAAATTTATGTATGATATTACACATGTCATACAAAATAAGTCATACAACTCAAGTCACATTATGTTTCCATACCTTCCAAACACACATCAAACCTATTCCCCACAAGTCCATATACAGGAACGAACTGTTGTGATACCATTAATGTAACATCCCAAATTCCCAATATTTTCTATACTAACTAATCAAGTAATCTAATTCACTTTTAATGTAATTTACAATCCAAACACTGAAGAATAAAATTTTCATCATAATACAAACAATCTAACATCATACACTTTTTCATGTATTCAAAATTTCAAACAAAATATAACAATCACATAAACTTTTAACATTAGTGTTTCTAAATTCAAATAACAGTACTTCTACACAACTCTTTTATATACATATTCAACACTAAAATAACATCATTTGAGACTTCCAGTCACAATCTCACATACTTCACTCTAGAGCATCTTGTCACTCCGCATCATCACTATTATTTGCTCCCGTCCAAAGCACGATCATCATAGACATACAGAAAACACAAACAGTGCAAAGGTAAGGATAGGATAAAACACATATTATTATTATATTATAATTATGCACTCACAAAGTATAATCAACCAATTCAATCACACTTATGTTCCACCTGAACATAAGCATTAACAACCAATCAATCAAACTTATGCTCCACCTATAGCAATTCCACATATAAATCTTGTGAGTTTTTCCTAACAATTTTCTTGAAAAATAAACACAGGGATAAAAGAAAGGGCAAAAACTTGCAAGTTAAAGGTCAAGAGATCTAGCTTGTTCTTACAGGTCAAAAAGATTTTTATTTCTAATATTTCCACGAATCCCTATTCGTCTGGACCCTAGCCCTAACCTTAAACCATTTGGGTTTGCGCCCTAACCCCCACAACCCCAACGTGACCCCTTTGTATGTGTCATTGCCATAAACCAAACAACCAGAGAGATGTGAGAGAACGAGAAAGAGAGTAAGTTCGTGATTTAGTAATGTGTTTTATTTTCTTTTGATAAAATCAGCTAGAGAGTGGGAATTATATTTTTTTAACAATGTATTAGAAAATAATTCATTTTTATTGTATGTTATGTACGGAGATGAATAAATCCGTCACGATTAACAGTGATTGAAAACCAATCACCATTTATAAATAAAATTTAAAAATAAATTTATAGACTATACTTTTAAAAATATATATAATTTTTAATTATCATAGCAACCAATATATCAATCACCTTAAAAAGTGACTGAAAATCAGTCACCAATTATAAATAAAAATTTATTGAGTTATACATTAATGGATATATATAAATTTTTATTTCATAAATAATAATTTTAAATATATTTAGTCATTGTTTCTTTCACCACAAAAACTACATATTCCAATCACTAAAAATAGTCACTATTTAGTCATTTTTTGGTAGTGTGAGTTTTGAACTCAATTTGATTATTATGAGAAGTTGGTAGTATTGGTGATAATTCATGTTTGTGGGTGATTTTGGTGATAAATGATATTTGTTGATAATTTTGAGTGATGAAGGGTGTTTGTTGATGATTTTGGTGATGTTTGATATTTATTTATGATTTTGGGTGATGATGGATGTTTATTGATTATTTTGGTGATATTGGATGTTTGTTTATGATTTTGGGTGATGATGGATGTTTATTGATGATTTTAGTGATAATTGATGTTTATGATTAATTCTGATGATAACTAAAATCATGATGAAATGCATATTGTTATGATGATGAGATGTATGCTAAATTTGATGAATATGGAAAGTTACTAAAGAGTAACTTTGCCTTGGGTGATGTGCATATATTATATATATGGATGAGGTGTATTGAGTTACAGTTGCATCTGAGGTCAATGTAATCTAGGTAATATTAGTTTTACATTGCAATCCTAGTACCAAATATGTTGGTGGAGGTACCAATGTACTTGGACAACAAATGTTTTTTCATAAGGGTGAAGTAGACTCTAAACAACAATTTGTCATATGAGTATGTTAAGACTTCAGTTGGTTGTTTGATGGGTCCGGTGGACACTTGACACCAATTTGAGAAGTATATGGTTGCCTTGATGTTCAAACTTAATAAATAGTCAAGACGTGTTGTGTCATGTCAGTATATGATGTTGAGTGCTTTCAGCAGTGGCATAAGTGTGATTGATTGATTATTATTCTTAATGATTGCATAATTATAATTATATTTGAATGTTCTTCATCTATGTTTACCCTTGCATTGTGTGTTTGTTTTATATGATTGTGGTGATCGTGATTTGCACCAAAACAGATAATAGTGACGATGTTGAGAGGTAGATGGATGAGATGTGTAACATCCTTAAGTTTTATGATACCTTTTATAAATATTACTACAAGCAAATTCATTTCACATATAATTTCATTGCAATGCAAGCATTCAAGTATAATATACATATGGGTATGCTTAAAAATTCAAACAATAAAAACATGGCATACATTACATTAGCTTGCCTGGCGAACCCTGTAGCTCGCCTAGCGACCACCGTCACTCAGCAAGGACCCTAAATTGGATTGTCCCAAGGAAGGGACTTCGCTCAGCGAGTCACGTCACTAGGTGTAAATCGAATTTATTTCTAATAGAGAAGAATTTGTGCTAGGCGAGACTCTCTTGGTTGGCACAAATAATTCTCTAACAAAGACAACTTTGCAATGGGTGAGACTTCTCGCTTGGCACAAAGTTGAAAATTTGCTTGGTAGAGGCTAACATTCGTTGGGTGAGACTCATCGCCCAACAAGACTCTAATAGCAAAACCTCAACTGCATAATTCAATAACTTACTAGAACATAAACCACCCACCAGAATAACAGTTACATTCCAACAAACTGTTGATTCCAAGTGTAACAATAAGGAAATACAAAGGGGGTGAATGAATTTCCTCTAAAAAAACGTTTTCTTTTACCACTGAAAAACTTTTTCCATTCAATCCAAGATTAACCAAACTTTCAAATCAAATAATAATTTGTCAAGATGAGAAAAGAAAGAAAGATGCACAAGAGTTTATACTAGTTCAGCATAAAAGGCCTACATCTAGTTCTGATTTATCCACACTAGATAAATCTTCCACTATTCTTTGTGTATTACAAACATTATGCACATACACAAAAATTGTACACACTTTACTTGAACCTACAAGGAAAGATAGCTAACCTATGACCAAACTCAATGATCAAAGCCTAAACATGCAAACTCTATGCACTCCTATACTAGAACGGAATTAAAGAATGGATTATATTACACCTAATTTGTACAGATAATTCACATTAATGCTTTTCTCAATATTTCCATGCTCAAGATTGAAAGAATATAATCTTTGTGAAGAAAGATGTTATCTTGGCTCTCAAACTTGTTCAGAGAAAGGGAAATGTTTTCAAGAATTTTCTAAATGTTTTCAATTCGTTCTTTCAGAAGAATAAGCAGTCAACTATTTAAAGAAAACTAATTTTAACGAGTTTAATTGATTAAAAAAATAAGGTAATTGATTAAAGTGTTCCAAACAACTGCTGGAATAACAAATAAGAATTATGTAATCGATTATAAGAAGGTTGTAATTGATTATTTCATTTCTTTCTTCAGTTCTTATTCAATTTTATAATTGTAATAACCTGTCACAAAAATTCATAACCTGTTAAAAACAGAGAAGCCTAATTTTGATCAAACTGTAAAATGAACTGTGTAATCAATTATGAAAAAGTTGTAATCGGTTATCACAATCAGATTTTCAAAACTAGCATTTTGTTCAATCTTAGTTGAAGTTCTTGATCAAATAACAGATTACTAAACTTGGTAATCGATTATTTCGATATAGAATTTGCTTCTAACTATAAAACTGAATTTGAACTAGATTAACAATAATTCAAAAATTTTGACTTAGATAAAACTCATTCATGCATGCCTATTCTAAATAGTCAATACACAGTCACACATTTCAAACATGTTTGACTTGCAAAAATAGCAAAATCAAAACTAATCACTAAGGAGATGATTCATGCTCCAACGCAAACTTATACGGTATAATGCATACATGAATAGAAGTGTAACGTCTTGTTTCAACTATACACATACTTATATCTATCCAAAAGATTTAGTTCCACACTGTACTTACTTACTTATATAGACATGGTTTGGAAAGATAGGATCAATAAAGATAGGTGATTGTGAAACATAAAATTCTTCCTCAATAAAACCATTTAAGAAAGCACTTTTCATGTCCATTTGATATGTTTCATCAAAGTCAATGCCCTCTTATTGATTGTACCCTTTGGCAACAAACCAAGCTTTATTATATAAGTTATGAATTCATTTTCATCAAGCTTGTTTCTAAAGACTCATTTAGTGCCAATGATGTTCATGTTATCTGATTTTGGAACAAGCTCCCATACATCATTCCTCTTGAACTAGTTAAGTTTTTCATGCATGGAGTTGAACCAAAATTCTTCTAACAAGGCATCTTCAATATAAGAGGGTTCAACTTATGAAACAAATGCAACATGCTCACAAAATAAATTCAAAGAAGTTCAAGTAGAGACTCAATTTTCAATGTTACCAATGATATTGTCTAAGGAAAGATCTCTTGGAGTAATCCATTGCTTTGGTAGACCAAATTCAACATTTTGTGTAGGTTGTGTGGTCTGCTCATGTTCTCTTTGCTCTTCTTCATAAGGTGAAGGATTCATGATACATGTCTCATCGTTATCAAAAGAATTTTTCCCACTTGCTTGGGAGTTAGTTTCATAAAAAGAAACATGCATAAACATTTCTACGACTAATGTTCTCTTGTTGAATACTTTATATGCTTTATTATATTGTGAATATCCTATGCATATACCTTCATCCGCCTTCAAATCAAACTTTCCAAGAAAATCTTTTCCATTATTCAAAATAAAGCACTTGCAACAAAATATTCTAAAATAAGATATGGAGGGTTTTTTCTCTTTATAAAGCTCATAGGGTTTCTTTTTTAGGATAGGTCGAATTAAAACACGGTTAAGAACAAAAAACACAATGCTTATTGCATAAGCCCAAAAATGCTTAGGAAGATTGGAATCACTTAATAAGGTTCTAGCTAACTCTTCAAGTGATTCATTTTTCCTCTCAACTACCCTATTTTGTTGTGGATTTCTTGGAGCTGAAAAGTTATGGTAAATTATTAATTCCCAACAAAAGGTTATGAAAGGTTCATTTTTAAATTCTTCAGCATGATCACTTCTTAGAGATATAATGGTACAACCCTTTTTCATTTTGAACTCTTTTGATAAATTTTTTTAAAAGCTTTAAAGGTATCACTCTTAAGATGTAAAAACATGGTCCAAGTACATCTAGAGTAATCCTCAACAATTACCAAAGCATAGTAATTTCCACAAAGATTCATAGTCCTAAGTGGTCCAAATAGATCCATGCGCAATAGTTTAAGCGATCTAGAGGTCGAAATCAGATTTTTTTTATTTAAAAGAAACTCTAGTTTGGTTACCCTTTTTACATGCATCACACAAACCATTTTTTTGGAACTTGAGTTTAGGTAGACCTCTTACTAGTTCTTTAGACACTAGTTTATTAAGATTATGCATATGAATGTGTGTAATCCTTCTATGCCAAAACCATGAAACATTGTCTTTGCTTGTCAAGCATGTTAATGTAGAATTTGGAGTATGATCAAGATTGAGCATGTAAATATTTTCAAATTTGTTTCCAACCAATTTTAATTTATTGGAGGAGTAATATATGATCATGCAACTATTCTTCTTAAAATCTACTTTGTTACCAATGTCACAAAGTTGACTTATGCTTAGCAAATTTTGTTTCAAGCCTTCTACACAATGGACATCCTTAATAAGACATGTTGAATTATTACCAACATTACCTATACCAAGAATATTCTCTTTGTTATTGTATCTAACTGTCACATAACCTCCTGATTTGTTTTCGAGGCTTACAAATTTTTCTTTATCTCTTGTCATATATCTCGAACAACCATTATCTAAATACCACATTCCTTCCTTGGCTGCTAAACATACATACATCAAAATTTAGTTTGAAGATTTAAGTACCTAAATGGTGTTGGGTCCTTTGACATTAGTAGCACAGTTGATTCCTTTGGGAATCCATTTCATTTTTCCACTAGGAATGACATATTGCTTAACAAAACATGATGGTGATTTATGGCCTTTTTGCATGTAGTAATGACATGTGATGAACGGTGAAGTGGATGGGTTAACGACTCTGAAATTTTTTTATAATTTTGGCATTTACCATTTGATTTAAAACCCAAGCTAGCTTTATCCATTAAGCCCTTGTGAGTTAAGAAGGGCATATAAATTAGCCTTTCTCATTGTGAACTTTGCAAGTGTCCTTTCTAAATATTTTAATTTTCTCAACAAACTCTTGCAAGATTCACAACCACTGCTTACATTCATGTTTTCAACTTTGCAATCACAAGAGGGAGTTTCATTAATTAATTTTTCCAAATTTTCATTTTTTTCTTCAAAACTAAAACTTCTTCCTCTAGTGCTTAGCACTTTGAAATGTGAAGCTTAGATTGGCTTTTCAAGGTTTTCTTATCCAATGTAAGTCGTTGTGCTTCGTCATGCAGTTCATTAAATGCATCTAAAAATGAGCCATAATCCATTTCACTATAATAAGAAGAAGAGTCACTTACAACACTTGAGGTATCATCAGCCTTTGCCATAAGACATAGATTTGTTTCTTCATCTTCTAAACTTTCATTAGTAGAGGTGCTTGTGTCCTTGTCCTCCTATGCTATGTAGGCTCTCTTCTTTTTCTTTGAGTGAAAGACCTTTTTATCTCAATTTTTCAGCTTTTTCATGTTAATCGTGCATTCAGATTTTATATGCCTTAGTTTTCCACATTCAAAACATGTAAAATTTGAGGTCCTTGGTCATTCTTCTTGTTTCCTTTCTTTTTTTTTATTGGAAATTTTCTTTAGGTTTTTTGTTGTTGAGGAACTTCTTGAATCTTTTAACAAGTAAATTCAAATTCTCACTTTCTGAACTCGTTTCATTTGTTGAGCTCCTGAGTGACAACCCTCTAATTTTCTTCTCCTTTTCTTCCTCTTCATTCATCCTTGTCATATCTATCTCATGCTCTCTTAATTTTTGAAACAACTCTGGATTTTTCATGGTTCTCAAATTTTTTTATTCAAAGATCGTTGTGACCTTAGCTTGCCAATTCGTATTGAGAGATTTCAACACTTTCATATTTAATTCTTCTTCATAAAAAATCTTGCCAAGTCCTTTTAAATGGTTGACAATGTGAGTAAAGCATTTTTGTACATCTCCAATTTTTTCTCCTTGCTCCATTCTAAAAGTTTCATATTCTTGAATAGGTGAGTTCTTCCTTGATATTCTTACTTCCTCCATTCCTTCATGTACTACTTAAATTAAATCCCACATTTCTTTGGTTGTTATACATGCAAAAGTTCTAAAGAATTCATAAGACTTTAATGCAAAATGTATGAAGTTTTTTTATCTCTTGAATCCAACTAATCTTTTCTAATTTCCTCTAGAGTCCAGGACTCAAATGGTTTATCTTCATATATTCCATTAATAATTTGTTTGGAGGTTTGTAACCTTCCTCTACAACTTTCCTAATACCTTGATCAACGGATTCCATAAAGATTTTCCTATGAACTTTCCAAAAAGCATAGTTAACACCACAAAACATAGGTGACCTATTGATCAATGCGCCTTCAGCTAATGGAAGTTGATTTCCACTCATTGTTGCACTTGGATTTAAGAAAAAGAAACTTGTGTAAATTACAAGAACCGAACTCTTAATACCAATTGTTGATTCCAAGTGTAACAATAAGGAAATACAGAAGGGGTGAATGGATTTCCTCTTAAAAAAAGTTTTCTTTTACCACTAAAAACCTTTTTCCATTTAGTCCAAGATTAAACAAACTTTCAAATCAAATAATCAATAAAATTTGTAAATATGAGAAAAGAAAGAAAGATGCAAAAGAGTTTATATTGGTTTAGCATAAAAGGTCTACATCCAGTTCTAGTTTCTCAACACCAGATAAATCTTCCACTAATCTTTGTGTATTACAAATATTATGCATACACAAAAAAAATTCTACACACTTTCCTTGAAACCTACAAGGAAAGATAGGCTAAACAATGACTAAACTCTATTATCAAAGCCCAAACATGCAAGCTCTATCACTCCTATACCAGAACAAACATAAAGAATGGATTATGTTACACCTGATTTGTGTTAGATAATCCACATTGATGTTTTTCTCAATATTTTTACATTCAAGATTGAAAGCATATAATCTTTGTGAAGAAAGATGTTACCTTGGCTCTCAGACTTGTTTAGAGAATAAGGTAATGTTTTCAAGAATTTTCTAAGTGTTTTCAATCCATTCTCTAACAAGAATGAGCAGTCAGCTATTTAAAGAAAACTATTTTAGCAAGTTCAATTTATTAAAAGATAAGGTAACGATTAAAGTGTTCCAAATAGCTACTAGAATAACAAATAAGAATTATGTAATTGATTATAAGAAGGTTGTACCGTATAAGGTTGTAATTGATTATAAGAAGGCTACTAGAATAACACATTTGAAATGTATTTGACTTGCAAAAATAGAAAAATCAAAACTAATCACTAAGGAGATGATCCATGCTTCTACACAAACGTATACGGTACAATGCATACATGAATAGAAGTGTAACATCCTGTTTCAACTACACACATACTCTATACATATTCTTAATATATTATTCAAACATGAACTATTCCTATTACAAAAAGATCTTCCTGCTTCTATCTCATAGTCATCACCACACTAGTTAGTCCTGATTTCCACCATCACCACTAGTATCTGGTCCCTGCAAAGCATGATCATCACAGTCATACAAAACACATACACAAGGCCCAATGAATACATAATATGAGTAACTTAACAACAATAATAATATCAATCAAATCAACCATACTTATATTCCTCCTGAATATAAGCATTTCATACAACATGTTATGACTTAATGCTTTCCGGAATACCTACATTGAGTTTGGATACCAAGGCGGCTTAAGACCTCTTCCAATTGGCAATAGACGTTCCTGCACTGTGTTACCACCAATTTAAGCCTATGCAATACTCATCTAACAACCACAAACTCTTGTCAAGTGTCTACTTGCCACCTTGTGACACATAGTTGTTGTCTGAGTATGCCCTTATAGGTACCCCCTTGCATATTTCATACCAAGACCACAATGTAAATCACATGAATATCCCCTTGTATATCTTATATTATCGATTATCCAACAACTGTAATTGCCCACAACCAACAACATCAATAAACACTTCCTCATCATATATCACAATTACATGTACTATATTACAATTACAATAATTTTTAATTTCAATCACAGAGAGTCAATTCAATCAAACTCATTCATAAAAAAGCACTACATTTACCAATCACCTCAAACTACCAATTTCACATAACCTTCAAACTCAATTAAAAAACTAAATCAACCACAATCTATTAACTTTATCACCTTTACACCATAATTCTTGAAATTAAAACAAAAAATTAGGTTCTCTTACCTATTTATTCCTCTAAAAGTTGTCATTAACAAAGAAAGAGAATTCCAACTGAAGATATTACTCAAAATCCTACACTAATTACTACCAGAATCAAGAGAAATGAAAGAGACCATATTGGATTCCATCATCTCGAAGCTAGGCATGTAAGAACCAAAGGGTGGCAGTGAGAAAGATAGAATGAAACAGTGCATGAGGAGAAAATGACGAAGAAAGAGAAAGAACAAGGAAAACAAGAAAATAAAGAAGAAGAAAACTGAGTTGTATTTAGTAAGTTTTACTTGTTATTTGCACCCCTCTTTTTCCCAAACAAAATTCCGAAAACTTCTTGAAATTCATTCCAAACATTCCAAAACAAAATGATAATAATTATTCTCACTCTTCCCCTCATTTAATCATCCTCAAATTACAAGCACATAGCGCTAACACAACTAATAAGGCCTTGCACATCTCAATTTCATTCAAGAATTTAAGTAAAAACTTAAATTTAATTCCTCATACTATTTACTCTATGAATTTATAACCTATTAAATAAAACAAGTCCTTACAAGATATGATTGTACCTAGAGTATTATATGTTTTGAATTAAACCTTGTATAATATTTTGAAATCTTATGTAATTAGCAAAGTATAGAATAGTATGGATGATCAAGTATGTTTTGTAATGGAGTATAACTATAATATGTTGTACTGAGGTATACTTGATATAATATTTATACATATATGAATTTTGAAATCTAGATGATGTAGAATTAGTACAAGTATGATGTTTTTGTAGAGGATTATGCAGCTGACTTTTTCAATTTGATGATCTTTGCTGGGCAGCGAGTCTCGCCTAATGAGAATTTATCTCTGTTAGAGAATTTTTAGGATTTGCACCCAACGAGAGGTTTCTCCCAATGCAAATTCTTCTCTGTTAAAAATTAACTTAGATTTGTGTCTAGATACATAGCTCATTGAGCAAAGTTCCTTCACTAAAACAATTTATGTCGGGGTCCTTGCTAAGCGACGATGGTCGTTGGGTGAGCTATCCTGTTCCTCGATGGTGACCCGTTTCACTTGGCAAGCTTATGTTGTAGATCTTATGACTAATTTGATGTGAGATCTTAATAATATCATATTTAAATTGTATGGTTATTGTATTGATGCGATTGATAGTTTGGTTTCAATCATTCAAGTTCTAAAAATTACAATAATCGATTTTAATTTATGGAGCAACATTACCAAATGTACTAGAAATTTTGGGATGTTACAAATATTGTCAAATTTGAAGGCGCTTTTCTAAGATCCTATTTTAGAGAACTCAGAAATTCATCACATGCAACTCTATGAATCTTAGAAGGTTGTTTCTCATTGTCTCCTTCAATTCTTGGATTCTTAAGACATTTTTCTAGTTCAAACGAAGTAGAAGTTATATTTTTTCTATTGCCTTCAAAAGAAAGGATTATTGTTCTATTCTTGTTCATCTACATAATTATAACATATATGCTTAACAAAATAATACCAACAAATATGCTTAAAGAATTTAATTATCTTTAGCATAAACTAACACAACAAAAGAATAATTCTTATTGGTTAGTAACAATCAAATTTTGGTATATTAAAATCATAAATATTATGCAAGCTAGAATAGATAATTATTATGCTCTTATGAACTATTGAAAATTATTAGTTTTATAGATTATTACATTTAGATAATAGGATATTACATTTTCCTTTTAATAATACAAAACATTAATATAATATATAGTTAATAATAAGTAAAGTATAATACACAAATACATTATATGAACAAATGAGTTTTTTTTTCTACACTGCAATTACGAACTTAGGTGTGTTGCAGATTGGTGAGTTGCTGTCTTGCTCTTACATATTGAGAAAGCTATAACAACTTCAGACTTAGCAAACAACAAAGTTCTATCAAAACAATAAATAAAATAAGGGCATCATGGTGCAACCAAATATGTTTATTATTACATTAATATATTATCTACAAATGTATAATATAAATAATTTAAGAAATAAGTAATACAAACAGAGTTTAATTGGTACGTATACACTATCCGTATAAAAGATTTTTACGTTGACATTCAATCATGACTTTCGTTTATGTGACTTTTAAAGTAGTAATGAGTAAAGTCAACAAATTTACCATGAATTAAGGGTTGTGATTGAATGTTAGTGTAAAAATCTTTACACTGACAGTGTATACCAATTAAACTCACACAAATATTCTCTAAAAAGAGTATTACTATTTGAGAGATGAAGTTGATTGTCTTTTTTTATTTTGATAAGCAGTATCTAGATAAGCAAGCAATGATTGACTCCTTTGATTTTGATAAGTAATGATTAGTAGAAATTTTGAATGAGCATTGAGTGCAATTTTAGAAATAAGAAGATACAGAGAATAGGAGTCTAAGAGAGAAAAAACAATAGCAACAAAATGACAAATGGCTTCTTTGAGAAGTTTATGTTTAAAGATTGAAAACATGTAGAGAAGTTTTTCTATGTTTTATTATATAATATAATAATATAATATCAATATAATAAAAAACTTTTAAAAGTTTGGGAGGGGGGAGGGCATAACTTTGTCATCACTTTTATTGTCTGTCACTGTATAATTTTAAGTTACGTAATTGTAAATAAAAAATAATACTTATTTTTATTGGTTCACTCAATATTAAGCTACATCTAATCTCTTCTTACTCTTAAAAGGGGTCTCACTAATGTAATGAAAATTATAACCAAATATTCTTTTTGTCACAAGTATTCTCCTAATATATATTTTTGAAAAACATAGAACTTGCCCTTAACTACGTTTATATCAATAAAATTTTCTTAGTGTGTTTAGGTGCGTCAATTTAAGAGAGTTACTCAGTTTTTAAAAGAATTTAATGTATTTTACCGCTGAATGAGTTGTTTCAACACAAAATTTAAAAATATTTTGAAATTACCTTATTTTAAGAAGGTGTTTTCATTAAGTAAATAAGAGGAATTTGAAATTCTATAAAAAAACATTCCCTTCTTACTGCTATCGAAACAAACCTCTCAACATACACATACACTAGTGACTCACTCTCGACAACTCTCATTCATCCATCATCTGAAATCCTCGCTCTTTCTCTCTCTTGCTCTAGCTCTATGTAATGACCCCATTTCTTAACTAAAAGTATTTATAAATATATGGGAGGTTTTTAGATTTGATCTTACATAAAGAACAATAATCTTCTCGTAAACATTGTAAGTCAAAATTTGATGTATTACAAACTTCATTTAAAACATAAATACAATAATTGTTATAGTTATCCTTTAATAAGTCATCATTCGGAGCACTAGACTCCTTACGAATCTAACATTACTTGAGCATCAAAGAGTAACTTGTTTATCAATTCAACATATGTAGAGCAAATCCTCTGAATTCTTCAACGTAGTCTACTGATTAGGCTCATTTTCTATTCGTACCACAAACATATATAAAAAGAAACACATGAAAGGAAACATACAAAAGGAGTGAGATTTTTGTAATCCATCAACATTAATCTTAATACACTTAACAAACAATTAAGACCTGAGGTTTGACCAATAACTCAATCTCTCAATATATGGACTCAATCTCATTCATCTCAATGTTTTAACTCAATCTCACTTGACTCAAAATATGGATCCATAATAAATTGTGATGATTCACCCTAATCATTAAGGATTTATTTAGGAAGGGATTGATAGCTATATATTTATCCCTAACATTGGTAATAAAATTTCTGGAGAAATAGGGCAATCTTTCAGCCCATAAAAAAATATAAATGAGCACTTTTTCAACCAAAATATCAACAACACTCTTTCAATCAAAGAGAGATATACCCTACATAATCTTGAGCATGTTAGACAGTTAGGTCAATGAATGTCCTAGCCTAAGTGTTAATATAATTTGCCTTGAACATTCATCTTCCTGGTTTCAAACCATCTTAGGATAGTCTGGTTCCTGCCTTTACCTTGCAGTGTATCAAATTATGACTTCCGAAAACACGGGCACTCATGCACCTACATGGTACTTTTACAAGGGAACCTAAGACTTTACTAAGTTCATCTCACAACATCTCAACACAGTTCTCAAAAGTCACTAGACTTGACAACCATCAAGGCACATAGTACTTCATATATCAATCATCATTCATAGAGTTATTTATAAATCAACCTCAAGGAATTGAAAGGTCATAATAGATATAAAAATTAATTTCAAAATTTCTATTTCATGGATAATGATCAATAATAATAATAATAATAATAATAATAATAATAATAATAATAATAATATATGTATAAAATTGATTCATTTTTTATACTAAAAGACATATTTTATGATGTGGAAGATCAGGTTAAGCTACAACCACAGAACATACTTAGATTATCTTTTACAAATGTGATTTTGAGGAATATTATACTCATTATGATATTTTCATAACTAAATTTTACACACAATCCTTTGAATATTTTATATGATGTAAATCATGAACATTCAACATCCAACTAATGAGTAAAATATAATATACACATATAAAATTATAAGTTAGTTATTAATAATTCTAAGGGTAACAATTTGTACAAATCAGAATTTGTAATCCTAAATGCATCATAATTTTTAATTTATGATGAAGAGTAACAAAAATAAGATTTTAAGTAAAAATGAAATAATTAATAGCAAAGAACTATAGTGTATTATTATATAAAAATATATGATGAAATAAATTTATAGAAATGGATCAAAATATAACTTCTGAAAAATAAGTTAAATGGTAAATAGTAATAGAGGACTGGACTATAGTATCTGGAGAATAACTAAATAATAGTGGCAAGGATCGAACTGTAATATCTGGAAATAATAAACAAAGGACTAGAAGTAATATCTGAAAATAATAAATAAAGGATCAGAAGGAATACTTGGATAATAATAATAAAGGACCAAATTATAATCTCTAGAGAAATAAAAGTTTGAATAGTTAAATATTACTGAACAATCAACTAAGCATATGAATATCGAGGTCAAAACAATTAATATATTGATGGACAACCAAAACTTAGTTTTTAGAATCATAAGAGTAGGTTAAAGAACATATAAGTCTATTAAGATTAACACTACAAAGGTTTATGAATCTAACTCCTACATCCTTACCTTAATAAGAGCTTGAAGAAGAGTGGTAAAGAACCTTTGGATCATAATACCAATGTTAATAATTTGTTTTTCTTCCTCCAATTTCGCAAATGGTTATAGCCGAAGTCTGGGCTTGCTTGCTAAGCGAATTTAATATAAAAAATAAATTTGCTTAGCGATGAATGTTTACTGAGCTATGCTTTTCTAATTCTGTCTCACATTGTGATGCATGCCTCCCTTGATCTTTTTCTAGAGGTTTTCTTCTTTGGTGAAATGGTTTGTGGAGAGGTAAGAAGAGAGGTGGTTTTAGGCGCCACTTAAGGTAAGATAAGCCTAAGAGGGAAAGTTTGCCACAAGGGATGGAACCCTTGATAAAAACCTAAGGAATTCTCAAAGAGAGAAGGGTGGACACTAAGAGAATTTTGGCCAACTCAAGGTTTTTCTATTCAATCAAGTGTAAAAAAACAAGAGTGTGAAAGAGCACCTTTTTATAGAGGGAGCTAACCTATTGGACAAGTCATGAAGGAAATGAAGGGCTAGGATTAAAAGGAGTCATCCAAGGGAGGAGGATTGAAGTCCAAAGTCCAATCAATACCCTCCTTTAGATGAGAATTGGTGCCCAAGCTACCTCATCCAAGGGCCAAGATTACTCCTTTATTAGTTTTGGGTTTTATTTAGCAAAAGAGGGTGTATTTATCAAACTACCCCCTTATTTCCTAAATAAAGGCCCAAAAGCTAATCTTACCCCTTCTTATTACTAAGACACCTTCTAGAAAATTAAATGGACTAATACATGTCCAAAATAAAATCCTAGGTTCCTAAAATAAAAATTACAAGTAAATAAGTCATGCTTGCATAACTTGATGGTCATATGGAGGTGAGATCTTCCTCCCTCTACTCTAGCCATGTCTTCTTCTATTCTCCTAGCCATGGCCCTAGTGATAGGGCCCTTGCTTGGGGAGAATGCATCATCCCCTCCCCCTTGGGAAGGATTTGACCTCAAATCTGATAGGTCCTCATCTTCTTCATCAGTACCTACAAAAGGGATCAAATCACAAACATTAAAGGTAGTACTGACACCATAGTCCCCAGGGAGATCTAATATGTATGCATTGTTGTTCACTCTCTTGAGGACTTGAAAGGGACCATCTCCTCGGGGGCTAAGCTTGGACTTCCTTTGAGTAGGGAAGAGATCCTTCCTCAAATGAAGCCATACCCAATCCCCTTCATTGAAGATAATTTCTTTCCTGCCCCTATTGGCTTTACTAGCATACTCCTTTGAATGATGTTCAATGTTGGCCTTTACCCTTTCATGTAATTTTTTAACAAAATCCGCTCTTACTATTCCTTCATTGTGAACAGAAGAAGGGAAGGGTAAGGGCAAGATATCAAGAGGAGTAAGGGGGTTGAAGCCATAAACAACTTCAAAGGGAGAATGTTTGGTGGTCCTTTGAACCACCCGGTTGTATGCAAACTCAATATGGGGTAGGTATTCATCCCAAGACTTGTGACTTCCTCGAAGAAGTGTCCTAAGCATAGTAGATAGAGATCTATTTACTACCTCAGTCTGCCCATCAGTTTGGGGGTGATATGTGGTAGAAAATAAGAGTTTAGTTCCTAGCCTTGCCCACAATGTTTTCCAAAAGTGGCTAAGGAACTTCAAATCTCTATCAGAGACTATGGATTGGGGAATTCCATGTAAACGGACAACTTCTTTAAAGAAAAGTCTCGCAATGTTGCTCGCATCATCTATCTTGTGGCATGGTATAAAGTGAGCCATTTTTGAAAATCTATCTACCACTACAAAGATAGAGTCTGCACCTCGTTGGGTTCGAGGCAGGCCAAGGATGAAATCCATACTAATATCCAGCCAAGGTGCAGAAGGAGCAGGTAAGGGTGTGTACAATCCATGAGCCATTGTCTTAGACTTAGCTTGCAAGCAAGCAATGCATCTACGACAATGTCTATAGACGTCTTTCTTCATATGGGGCCAAAAGAATTTTTCTTGTAAAAGCAAAAAGAGTTTTGTTAATTCCAAAATGCCCCATGAGCCCACCCTCATGGCTCTCTTTTGTCAACAGATTTCTCATAGATCCTTGGGGTACACAAAGTCTGCTACCTTTGAAAAGGTACCCCTCACTCACAAAGAACCCATTTTGGGTTTACATGCAAATGTAGAGGCAGCATAAATGGATCCAAAATCCTTATCAGAAAGACACATTTCTCTAATATTATCAAATCCAAGAATCTTTGTACTTAAGGTGGTGTAAAGGGTATGTCTACGAGACAAAGCATCAGCCACCACATTATGTTTTCCTTTCTTGTTGTATTTGATGATATAAGGGAAAGTCTCAAGAAATTCTACCCATTTAGCATGCCTTTTATTAAGCTTGCCTTGACCCTTCAAATACTTAAGTGACTCATGGTCACTATGAATGATGAACTCCTTGGGTACAAGATAATGTTCCCAAGTTTGAAGGACCCTTATCAAAGAGTAAAACTTTTTATCATAGGTGGGGTAGTTTAAGGCGGCTCCATTTAGTTTTTCAGTAAAATAAGCCACAGGATGACCACCTTGTAACAACACAACTCCCACACCCACTCCCGATGCATCACACTCTAGCTCAAAAGTTTTAGAAAAGTCAGGAAGAGCTAAAACTGGTGCATGGGTCAATTTCTCTTTGATAAGTTCAAAGGTTTTTTGTTGTTTTTCACCCCAAAGGAAAGGAGTATCCTTCTTCACCAAATAATTGATTGGTGAGAAAAGTGTGGAGAAGTTAGGCACAAAGCGCCTGTAAAAGCTCGCGAGACCATGAAAACTCTTGATCTCAGTCACACTTTTTGGGGTGGGCCATTCTTAGATGGCTTTGATTTTGTCGGGGTCTACTTGAACCCCATTTTTATTAACTATAAAATCTAAGAACACCACACTCTCCACACAAAAATTACATTTTTCAAGATTTCCATAGAGTTGGTGTGACCTAAGAATGCAAAAGACGCGCCTAAGATGGCCTACATGTTCATCTAGGCTCTTGCTATACACTAAGATGTCATCAAAATAAACAACACAAAATTTTCCTAAGCAATCCCTAAGGACATGATTCATAAGCCTCATGAAGGTGCTTGGGGCATTGGTAAGCCCAAAGGGTATTACCAACCACTCATACAGCCCAAACTTGGTCTTAAAAGCCGTTTTCCACTCATCACCTTCCTTGATGCGGATTTGGTGATAACCACTCTTAAGATCAATTTTTGAAAATAATTGGGCCCCATGCAATTCATCAAGCATGTCATCAAGCCTAGGGATAGGGTGCCTATATTTGATGGTGATGTTATTGATTGCTCGACAATCAATGCACAACCTCCATTGGCCATTCTTCTTAGGCACCAACAAAACTGGCACAGCACAAGGGCTTAGGCTCTCTTGAACCCAACCCTTCTCCAATAGTTCTTGGACTTGAGATTCAATCTCCTTGGTCTCCATGGGATTAGTCCTATAAGCAGGCCTATTAGGCAGGCTAGCCCCAGGTACCAAGTCTATTTGGTGTTCTATACCCCTAATTGGAGGAAGTCCTTTGGGAACTTCATTAGGGAATATATCACCAAACTGCTTTAAAAGCTCTTGAACCTCTTGAGGTAGGTTCTCAGGTCCAAGTTCTATGGCAGTGCTAGAACTAGAAGGGAAAAAAGTGGAGGGGGAAGAAATGGGGGATGCCTCTTTGCAAAGGAGGAGATAGAAAGGTCTGTTAGTTAAGGGGGCTTCCTTTAAATCCAATTTTGTCGCAAATAAACTCCCTTTACTAATGACTTTCTTGGAAGGGGCACCAACTTCCAACTCAACCTCTTTACCCCTTTCAAGCTTTACGGGTAAAGCTTTGCTTTTTTTTTTCTCCTCGTCTCTCTTATGTTTCATGATGAGTTGGTCCTCTGCCACTTGTGAAGGTGTTAGAGGACACAACTTAATGCGCTTATCCTTATGAGTGAGGATGATGTTATTGGAATGACCATGGTGTATGGCTTTCTTATCAAATTGCCATGGTCTTCCTAGCAAGATATGGCCAGCTTCCATTGGGACTATGTCACACAGGATCTCATCTTTATAAGACCCAATGGAAATTGGAACCTTGACTTGCTCATTGACCTTCATTTCCCCTTGCTCATTGAGCCATTGAAGCTTGTAAGGCTTAGGGTGGGGAAGTGGGGTCAAGACTAGCTTTTCCACCAACCTTGAGTTACAACAATTGCAGCATGACCCACTATCCACAATGAGAGAACATATTTTGTCATTCACCTTACAGCGAGTGTGGAATATGTTCTCCCTTTGAGATGAGGACACTTTCAAAGGTTGGCTTCCAAGAAGTCTTCTTATCATTAAGATGTCTCCCTCACATGCATAAGCGGTTTCATCACAATCAGATTGGTATGCATGAACCCTTTCTCCTTCGCTCTCACTAGAGGAGTGTGAGCTAGACTCACTACTATAAACATCTTGGGCCCTCATGATGATGTTTCTCTTAGTAGGGCATTGAGATGCAATGTGGCCTCTCCCAAGACATTTAAAGCATTTGATACTACTAACTTTCTCGTGAGAGTTAGTAGTAGGGGTTTTTCTCTCTATATGTGATGTTTTATGCTCTTTGAAGTGCTTGGGATGTTCCTCTTTGGGGTAACTCTTGAAAGAGTTCCCCGTAGGTTGGTCCCTCTTTACATAAGGTGGGTTATCCTTTTTAAAAGTTTTCCTTCTAAGTTGATTTTCCACTTTGATGCAAAGTTGAACTAACTCATCAAGGGAATTGTATGAGAAGAGCTCCACCTTATCACGAATTTCGGGGCTCAACCCACACAAAAACCTTGCCATAGTGGCCTTGGGTTCCTCAATGATACCCGCCCTCAAGATAAGAAGTTCCATCTTTTGTCTATACTCTTCTATACTAAGGTTGGTTTGCCTTAGCCTTTGGAGTCTATCCAAAAGATCTCTTTCATACCAAGAGGGAATATGCCTTCTTCTTAGAGCACTTCTAAGATCATTCCAATATCTTATGGAAGGCATATTGGTGCGGATTCTCTCATTGGTTAACCCAACCCACCAATGCATGGCATGCCCTTGAAAGCTAAGGGTTGCCATTGGAACCTTTCTTTCTTCTCTTACCTCATGGCAAGTGAAGAGTTGTTCTACCTTGATTTCCCAATCAAGGTAGGCTTCCACATCTTCCCTCCCATGAAATGGGGGGAGATCAATTTTGGGCTCCCTTGGAGGGGCCCCATTATTATGCATGGATGAATGGGAGTTTCTCCTAGGATGATTGTAGTATTCTTCCTCACTTTCACTCCTATGGGTATGTCTAGATGGGGAACCTAAGACTATCCCTTTCATTTTGTAATTCTCACCATTCCCATGCTTTCTTTTTTCTTCTTCTTTCTCTTTTCTTCTTTCTCTTTCTTTTCTTTCTCTCCTTTCTTCATCTTCTCTCCTTTCTCTTTTCTTCTCTCTTCTTTCTCTCTTTTTTCTCTCTTTTCTTCCTCTCTTTCTTTTATTTTTATTTTCTCCTTGGACTCTTTTTCTCTCCTTTTTTCTTCTCTTCTCTCTTGTTCTTTTGCCATCCACTCCCTAAAGTCTATGTTTAAGTTTTCTAGAGTGTAGTCTTTAGAAATATTTCTTTGGTTTACACTCTTGTTTGATGAATAACTATGAGCACTAGAGTGGGTGTATGATGTCATTGTGCTTGAATTTCTAAGAGGAAAAAGGTGGCTAAAAAATTTTCACAAACAAACACTCCTCTCTTTTTGTGTTTTCTTGCCTAAAATGGCTTGATGAGTCTTTGGAACTCTTTAGCCTTCTAAGCGCTTTGAATAATAAAAATAAAGCAAGAATTTTAAAGCAAAAATTCAAAAGAGAAGGGATCTAAAGCGAGCTCCTAAGGTGTTGAAGGAAGTGTACCACTTCTTCCTTCTTCACCTAATTTTCGAGAAACTAAAAAATTGATTAGATTTTATTACAACAAAAGGGAGGGCCTTAAGGGCACTCAAACTCCCAACTACAAAATTAATACACCCAAATTAAAGAAAAAGTAAAGTCTTCAAAAAATGATTCTCCAAATGCTCCCTCAAATCAAAGTCGTCACGGCTAGGTGTATTTCCTTTTGAGGTGATCCCTTAGGCTCTTAGTCCAACCTTCCAAAATATGCTACCCTTGTGGTAAGCTCCTTTTTCAAGCTTTCTCCCAAAAGTGACACTAACACACAAACCAAAGAAAACCAAAAGTAGCAAGGGAAGGTGCGAATAGAAACTCAAAAAGCAATAAAAGATAACACAATCAAAAGGACACTTAAGCAAATGGTAAGAGTATATAAGACAAACTAGAAAGATGATTTAAAAGACAAGCAACAACTAAAAGGTAAACAAAAGAAAGAGAGCACACAATGAAATACCTAAGAATGGCACTAGATTAAAGAGTAGAAGAACACAAATATCAAGTTCTAGTGTACCAAAAGTAATAAAATTTCTTTTAAGGTTCCAAGTTCAAAGTTGAAGCACTTGCTAATTTTAGGTTAGGTACATCAAATGAATTTTTTTCAAACTTTCTTTTCTTTTGTTTGTTCTCTTTTTTTTTTTTTTGAATCCTTCGTTGTTTTTTTTGTATTTTATTTTAGACTTTGTTTTCTTGTTGTTTTTTTTTGAATATTTACTAGATGCACCTAAATTGATTGTGAATTTAGTGCTTGATAAAAAAGAGTTATGCGCTTGGAACAATAAAGAAAATTAAAAGCAATAATTTAGGTACTACTAGAAATGACTTCAAAATGCAAAGTAGCTATAGATGTGTTAATGGTTTAGGAGTTTGGTGTGCCACTGGACTCAAGCTTTGTTAAGCTTTTAGTAATTTGTTGAACACAAATACTAAACTTATAGCTTAAGTGAAAGCACCCACAAACAAGAACTACCTTTACCACACAAATGAGCTACAAATTATACGTATAAGGAAAATAAAGACAAAGGAAATTGAGCAACTATTTTTGAATTTTTTTTTAAGAATATGCTTGAAACTAAAAGCACATGAACTTCTAAAGAGACTTAGACATGAGGTATGACCCTCTATGTTGCTCAATTTAAGAAGTTTCAAATTTTTTTTTGTAAAAACAAAAGAGGCTAAACTTAAAAGGAATTAATAGACAAAATGGGAAACTATAAACATGACTTATAGACAACTACACAAGAGTATAAAAGTGAAAAATAAAAGCTAAAAATAAAGCAAAAACAAGGCAACTAGGTGCAAGGAAACACAAGAATTTGGTCTAAATTTCTTGACCACAAGGTTGTGGAATTCACCACAACGGCATGGATTTTTAGCAAGAAATTCTCAAAACCAAAATTCAAGCAAGAAAGCACCCAACTCAAAGCTTAAGCAGAAATTAATGAATATGGGAGAGATGTACATGCAAAGAAAAGAACAATATAAATTGCATCAAGCAAAAAATAAATGGTGCAAATAAA
Organism: Psophocarpus tetragonolobus; assembly: GCA_037954015.1. Classification (NCBI taxonomy): domain Eukaryota; kingdom Viridiplantae; phylum Streptophyta; class Magnoliopsida; order Fabales; family Fabaceae; genus Psophocarpus; species Psophocarpus tetragonolobus. Next base: position 27,432,427 of record CM075691.1, read on the forward strand.
CTATAACTCAAAACAATAAACTCAAGACATAAATGGAAATGCTAAACAACAATGGAAAGCTAGAAAAAATTGCAGAAATTAAAGATAAAATAAAATAGGAAAACGTAAAGAAAAAATAAATGAGATAGGAAGAGAGTTTAGACCTCTAGAACCAATGCTCTGATACCAAATGATGCATGCCTCCCTTGATCTTTTTCTAGAGGTTTTCTTCTTTGGTGAAATGGTTTGTGGAGAGGTAAGAAGTGAGGTGGTTTTAGGCGCCACTTAAGGTAAGATAAGCCTACGAGGGAAAGTTTGCCACAAGGGATGGAACCCTTGATAAAAACCTAAGGAATTCTCAAAGAGAGAAGGGTGGACACTAAGAGAATTTTGGCCAACTCAAGGTTTTTCTATTCAATCAAGTGTAAAAAAAACAAGAGTGTGAAGGAGCACCTTTTTATAGAGGGAGCTAACCTCTTGGACAAGTCATGAAGGAAATGAAGGGCTAGGATGAAAAGGAGTCATCCAAGGGAGGAGGATTGAAGCCCAAAGTCCAATCAATACCCTCCTTTAGATGAGAATTGGTGCCCAAGCTACCTCATCCAAGGGCCAAGATTACTCCTTTATTAGTTTTGGGTTTTATTTAGCAAAAGAGGGTGTATTTATCAAACTACCCCCTTATTTCCTAAATAAAGGCCCAAAAGCTAATCTTACCCCTTCTTATTACTAAGACACCTCCTAGAAAATTAAATGGACTAATACATGTCCAAAATAAAATCCTAGGTTCCTAAAATAAAAATTACAAGTAAATAAGTCATGGCTTGCATAACTTGATGGTCATATGGAGGTGAGATCTTCCTCCCTCTACTCTAGCCATGTCTTCTTCTATTCTCTTAGTCATGGCCCTAGTGATAGGGCCCTTGCTTGGGGAGAATGACGAAGCTTTGCTAAGCAAGTAACAATTCTTAATATTGAAGAAACTCTCACATCGCTTAGCAAAGAAGTTTCGCTAAGCAAGTGTCGCTAAGCAAACAACTTTCACTCAGCGAATAACAACTTTTAATAGTGAAGAAACTCATTTCTCTTATCGAATGATTTTCAAATCAAATGTTTTTGTTTCAGAAAATTCTTTAAAATTGAAATAATAAATAATGTAATAGTATATTTTTATTTTATCACTTCATATTGCTTTTTTATAATACATTACTATAATTCTTGAGATGGATAAATATCTATTTCTAATTTCTAGATTGAAATTCAACAACCTATATAATAATCTAGTCATTAAAATAGGGGTGTTACACTCTACACCTTGTTGTGCACCACACACATCTCCACATTTGTAAGATATTGTTCATTCTGGGTTAAAAACCCTCACAATTTTTCTTTAGGTTACCACCCAAAAGGCCTTTTGCCAATAGAGATGATTCAATGTATATAAACACTTAGTCCACAAGTATATCTTGATGAGGCCTATAAAGCTCACTCACATTCTAAGTTTTTGCACCACCGCAAGGGATCCTAAACCTGGATCAACTTGCCAACCATCATACTCATGAACCGATCACCTAGTCAAATTAGTGACTCTAAAACCAGTTTTTGTGCATTGGAGGATTCACCACACACACACTTCCACATTTTTAAGATATTGTCCGCTTTAGGAGCCAAATCCCTCGCGGTTTTTCTTTTGGTTACCACCCAAAATATATTTTTCTAATGAAGGTGATTCAGTGTATATAAATGCATGACTGCCTTCTTGTTTGAACGATGTGGGACTTTGCTTGCATCCCAATAGGTTGGCAGGTGGATCTGGATTTAAGATCCCTTGCATCAAAAGTCTTTCAAACAGTAGGTTCATAAGGAGAGTCCTCCAAGAAATAGGGATGGTTAGGAAGCATGCCTCATTATCGTGAGTTCTCGGTGGAGTGATGGTGCAAGAACTTAGAGCATGAGAAAACTCTATAGGCCTCCATCAAGATGTACTCGTGGACTAAGAGCTTCCGCTGCAAATGGGGTGGTTTAACCATTGGGCAGTTTAACCATGGTCCTTTGTTTAAGGGGAAGATTGTTGGGATATAAGCAAAGTTCTACATCGTTCAAACAATAGGGCAAACATGAGTTTATATACACTAGAACACCTTTATTGATATAGGCCTTTTGGGTGGTAACCAAAGCAAAATCGTGAGGACTTTAGCCCAAAGCTGACAACATCTTACCAATGTGGATGTGTATATGTAGTGAAACCTATGGTTTACTCAAAATATTTTAAATTGATTCCGAACTCAAAATTGATTTCAGAAAAATTTTGACATGTGTGGTTTCGTGTTAAAGAAGAATTTAGATTTGATTCTAGATTGAAGCAACTTAGAGTAGCTTTTGCTTTGAATCAACAATTTTACACTAGATTTTACTTTGAACTTGCTTTTATAATAAAAAAATCTAATAATAAATCACATAATCTCAAACCAATTTTAAACATAATTAGCTAAATCAATTATATTCAAAATCAATTTTGTCAACGTCCATCGAAACACACACTTATTCATCAATTGTTGTTCTTAACCAACCTTTCTTGTTGCTATACTTTTCTTTCCTTTGCTCTACTCTTAATGAATGGCATTCACTTTTTGTTCTATGTCATTCAAGCTCTTGTTAACAAGATTGAAGGCCTTCTTACATTTGATTACTAGTAGTCTCTTAAGCATCTTAATCATTTCCTGATTTAGGAGTTATAAGGTTGGTCTAGTGACAAAGTTCATATATGGGGAAAAAGGGGGGGAGAGAGGTCACACATTCGAACTCCTCCACTAACAAAAACTAACATATTAACAACTAACATTTAGCCTATAAAAACATCATCTCTGTATCATCCTAGAGACTTTAGTTCTAGTTCCAAAATGCATACACATAATTATTGTTGGTATCAAACAAATGCTTCTAGCTACATGGATAATTCATGAGCTATATATACTTCTCACCTAGATGTTCTATCATCAGCCCATAACCATTGCTCAACTTTGTGTAACGACCCTATTTATTCCACTCATATATTACTTACAATATATTTCACTCAATTTTTATTTTTTTAAAATAAAATATATAGATTAAACATAACTAAATTTGACAACATAAACTTCATATACATCCAAACTATTACAAGAAAGAAATTCCTATAACTGATCCCCTACTATACAAATATATGACCCAAAAGCATGGAAATTGGATTCCATTATTTGATAGTTGCAATCTTCTCTCCTGTTCAACTTTGAACCTATAATTGTATTATTATTTGCTCTCGCACCAAAGTATGATCATGATAGTCATACATGTACATAAACAAGCAATGGTAAGTTCATGAAACCAAGGAATTAGATAAAGATAAGTATAGTACAATTAAAGCATTGGCATCATTCCACAAAAGTTATACAACAAGGCAACGCACTTATGTCTTCCTTGAACATAAGACCACTATAACATGTTAATATGACATGATGCTTTTCATAAAACACATTGAGTTCAGATATTAAGGTAACCTATCTGTCATTTCTCAACTGTTGTCAGGGATTTATCAAATCCTTCAAACAAACAACTAAAGTTTAGGCATACTCATCTTATACATCCAACTGATGTCTAACATCTACTTGACCCATTTTTGACACCCAACAACTATCTAAATATGTCTCTCAAGTACCTCAATCAATCTGGTAACAAGATCATAAAGACCTCAATTATATACTTAACTCAATGCGTATTATAAGTTCAAATAAGGCTAAGTTACCCCATTATAACAACTCACATCTAAGTTCCAACATATTATTACAATTATCAAAACACAAGATATGAATCATTACTAACACAGTTCAGTACTTAGCAATCCATGTCACATTAGTTACCTTACTATAACAGTGTACATCCAACATGATGCATCCTTGGAATGCAAGTCCCATGAATCAACTCCTTAAAGCTCCTTGAAGAAGATGGAGATGGAGAAGAATGAGATGATGGATGAAGGTGCCACTCAATAAGAGACAAGTCTAGAGTAGAAGCTTGCCATAAGGGAAGGAGTCCTTGATAAAAACCAATGTAGAACTCTCTAAGAGAAGAGAGAACAAGACACTCAAGAAGACAAAGTTGTCACAAAAGGAGTAAGTGTATTCAATCAAGTGTAAAAAGATACAAGGGGTGGAGGTGTCTATTTATAAGAAATAAAATGGGATAGGAGAAGCTAGAGGTGGACATCTACTTAGTAGGTCATTAGAATGAATTAATCAAGTGTTAATTGAGCTAGAGCCATTTAACACTTAATTAATTCTAGTAAGATCCAAACAAGGCCCTACTAAAGTGGATCATGTTCCCTTGAAATTCAAATTTGAATTTGAGAGTGTCATATAAACTCCCTCCAAATTCAAATTTGAATTTAAATGTGACAACTAGGAAAGAGAAAGAGAAATGGTGTCATTTGGGGGGAACCAAGGGGCCTCACATGTCTCCATGTTTCATGCGTGTCTAGGAGGGGTGAAAAACTAACAAGAGGGGTGTGGAGATGAAAACTACACATCCTCAATGGGCTTGGAAAAAGGCTTCCTCATACACACATTCCACAAAAAACTAGCTACACCTCCTATCTAATAAAAGAGAAAAAAAGGCCAAAATACAAGGCCAAAAAACAAACTAAATACACCTCCATGGAGCTAAAATAAAGGTGTAATTACAAGGCATAAAAAAAAGGACTATGACCTAATAAAGATTAAATATCAATACATAATTTTATTCCATACCCACAACAAGAATCTCAAATAACAACACATATATTCGTTCCACATTCATAATAAGGATTACATATCAATACTTTTAAATTCATTAAATAAATATCTAAACCATAATAAATAATAGCATCAAATACAATCATAATATTATTTTATCCTTCAGCATGTCTACCATATCCTTTTGGTATTTTCCATAGATCCGTGAGAAAACCCCTGATGCAACCTTTATGAGATTTGCCACAACTATGTGGTGTGTGTCTGTATAACAATTTCGAAATCCAAACAAAATGTAGAAAATCTCCAATCCCTAAATCACTCACAAAGGACTAAAAGTTCATCCAAACCTCCGTGCATTTCCAAAACAACAATTATAAACAATAAATTATATATTCATCATTAAATGAAAAACTCTTAGATCAAAACAAAGGTTTAACTTCTCTTACCTATTTTTCCTTTAAGCTTAGATGTAGAGAAGAGAGAAACATTAAGGATCAAGCTTTTTTACTTCCTAACCCCACTTTCTCAGTTATTGAATTTATCAAGATCCTATCAAAACTTCAAAACCATAAAGAACTTAAGAAATCATAAGTTAAAGGTTGGCTCTCCCATGGTGGTGGTGTGTGCAACATTGAGAAGAAGAAAATTGGTCCAAGGAAGTAGAAGAGTTACTTACCTACTAGAATCCAACCTCAACAAGAAAAGAAATGGAGGAAAAATCATGACTTGGCTCATGGGCAAACAAGAACTTGGAGAAAACGAGGATTTGGGAAGATAGAAGAAACTGAAATATAAGAGGATTAACACAAATGGTGTCTTTAGTAAATCTCGATTTCTGCTCAGTGAACTCCCCTTTCAACAAGTTTTTCTTTAAAAGAAGCCCAATAACATCAACCCAAAATATTACCTACTATACACACCTCAAACCTTACTAAACTCACCTATCCATCTTCCATCATTCAAATCTCACTTACCTAGATCCAAACACATCCATAAATAATTAATCACTTGTTAACATAATAAAAAGAATATAAATATAAACACCATAACTTATTATCTCATGATTAATTAATCACTTTCACTTAAATTAAATTTAATTTCTCTTTTAATTATTTTCATACACTTATAAGAGATTAATTAAAAGAAGGATGTTATACACTTTACATTACCTTGCCCCATACACCACTAGTCAACTTAATCTATATAAAAAAAATAAACGAGATCCTAACTGCATGCCTAACCACTAGAATCTCGGATACAAGATAAAGAATCATAACCTATATATCTTGTAAACACAACTACCCTCTAAAAGATATAACTTTCCCTCAAAAGACAACAAGAAAGACACATCTAACCTGCCATAAGTTCCCCTATATAAAAGATATAACATGGCACACTCAACCACTAAAGGTGGGTATTATAATCTCCTCTAATCCTTACAAATATTCTTTGACTTGGGCGTTAAAGTCTCTACAGGTGCATACCAACTCTTGTTTATAATGCAGGAGCTCGAAGACAGCGTTCTACTCAAGAGAGTGAGTAACATAGAAGAATACCTTCTTCGTTCCTTCATCTATCACAAAAAATTTATGGCAACACTTGTTATGGATAAACTTCACCTCAATTGTCTTCTTCATGTGTAGAGCTGAAGGCTAAGCAACAACTTTATTTGACATGTATGGCTATACCAAAATCCTTCCCACGCCTGGGTTCAGATTCATCTTTGAAGGACTCACAACATTAAATTTTATAATAGGCATCCAAATTCATAATTCTTCTTAAAGAACATTGGTGGGTCTTGTGTTCTTTTGGATGCGTCTATGTCATCCTTCTACATAGTTAAATTTTATAATAGGCATCCAAATTCATAATTCTTCTCAAAGAACATTGGTGGGTCTTGTGTTCTTTTGGATGGGTCTATGTCGTCCTTCTACCCAATTGAAACTTGTGGCCTTTCCATATTAGTATTTGTTCTAAGTTCTTGTCCAAATAATGATGGAGGAATAGAAGAATTCACATGTGCTCATATGAATCTTCTTTTATAAATAGATATATAATATATATCATATAATATAATATATATTATAATAAAAGGGAATACTAACACACACATTCTTTATTTTTAATTGGAATGCATTAGAAACTTTCACCAAAATATTTAGGAAATAAAACCAATATTTCTTATTTTAAATCATTTATATTAAAGGATATTATTATCTTTTAATAATCAATTTTAAAAATTAAAAATCTCTTTTCTCTCATTTATTAAATATCAATATAATCCTATATTTTTTATTATATTTTATTGAAAATAATTTAAATTGAAAATGGTTGAAAATCTTAGAGATCATCTTACCTTGATATTACCTTATTTTATGTTGAGAATCTTACATATCATCTTGTATTGATATTATCTTATCTTCATTTTTTAAATATAATTATATGTAGAGATAATATCATAAAGATTATGGAAAACAATATCTTCTATATTCATGTGTAATTTATGAAATAAGTCTATATAAACATGTTTCCATTGTGTATTCAATATTCATACACAACAATTTATTATTTATCTCTATTCATCCAATTTTAACAAAAATAAAAAATATGTGTTATTGGCTTTCTCAAATTTATATGTTCACATGATCATATCTAAAATTATAAATTTAAAAAATATATATTAATTCTTTGAATAATCAATGAAAAAAAATATGTGATTTACTAGGAAAAGAATATAATGGAAGAGAATGAAAAAGATGAAATATATTAGAAAATTTAATATTATAGTGATACACAATTATAATAAAGGAAAAATAGGTGAGAGAAAAGAGATTTTAGTCTTTAAAATTGAGTATTTATGATATCTTGATATAAATTATTTTAGATAAAAAATATTATTTTTTTTATTTCCTACACATCTTGGTGTAACTTGCTAACACACTCCACCTAAAAATAAAGTGTATTCGTGTTAGCATTCTCCTACATATAATATTCAAATATAATAGTATGAGAAATTACAAAAAATATCATTAAATATTTAATAATAATAATCTATAACAATTAATAAAAGGAATAATTCTTTTTTTATGTACATATTTCTTGTTTCTCAGTCTAGACTCCACACATATAATATAGCTACTCATAACCACTTATCAATAAATTACATTTTTCCACACCTATGTTTTTTCCATGATTTTGAAAACTACTCCTAACTCTTTTATTTTCTATTTTTTTTTTTGTTCTTCCTTTTCATTCATCTAAATTTCTACTGAGTTGCTTTTTAAATAATATACCAAAATAGAAATGCAAACACATAGGTACAGTAACACCGTGTTTTCGCTAGTAGTAGTAATAATAATAATCATAATAATAATTTGTTGTCTTTTTAATTTAAAAATAATATCTTATTAGTTAAATTAAATAAGTATATACAACAATAAGATGGAGAATAAGAAATAAAAAGAAATAAATAATAAAAAAATAGATATAAGTGAGTACAACTATTAATAATTTGTTACTAAAAGTTAGATAATGGAAATTGACATTGTATATTTTTTTTTATGAGCAAATCACACTGGACTATATATAAATAATGAAAGATGAACAAAGTATTAAAGATACCATCTAGGGATGGCAAAGGTGCGGGGATGGGTTTGCCATCCCCATCCTCACCCCTGAAAAGTGTGGGATGGGGCGGGTATAAAGAAGGTGAGTATAAAATTTTAATCCTTGTCCTCATTCCTGGTATTTTCAGGTTTAGGTATGTCCGCAGGTACTTCGTCATATTATTTTTTATAATTTATATTTAAATTACTTATAATTTATTAAATAAATTATATGTTAATTTATTAATTATATTTAATTTATTAATTATTAAATAAATTATATTTTAGTTTTAATTATCCATAGGGGTGTAGATTTGTACACAAACATATGAGATTTTGTTTAACATATAATTATATAACGGGAAGGGGGCAAATGTTGGAACTAGGCGGAGACTAACAAACTCACACTCGTCTCTATCTTAGGCAGGGACGGGGCAGTACCCACGGGACGAGTATGATTGTCATCCCTAATACCACCCCAAAGATAAAGAGGAAAAATTAAAGTTAATACCAAAGCAAACAAAGGTGATTACATTATATTATCAACCTACAGACGAAAATATTGTATAAGTATAACTGTCTCCCATAGTAAGAAATTATATAAAACAATGTTTCCTCAACCCACCCATATATTTTTGGACGACAATGTGACAATCTTGTTAATATCACTCATCTACCAATTCTATTTTCTAGTCCCCAACTCCCACCAGACTCTTACTTGTAAATTCTGTCTATACACATTAAAGGTTCTATACTCCACTCATAAATAATACCCTATTAACACCAGCATCTTGCCTTTGCCTAAACTTTAGATAATACATTCTCATGTTTATGGAAAAAAGTATTACTAAAATTAACCCCATTTCTCTTTTTTCTAGAAATCTACAATACATATACACCAGCTTATTAATAGTACCTTGTTTCAATAATGAGATTTGTCGGTTACACAAAATTTCACAACTTATTGATAATTTAGAATAAAAAATTACTATCATGAATAATTGTTTGTTAAAAATTTATATTAATACAACAATAATGAAAAATAAGAGTGGAAAAGGAGAAAGAACATGAATGTACAATTAGGAGAAATAAATATTTTATTTTTAATTATCAGAATTAAGTTATTTCTAATAAAATTTAACTTAAATAAAAATTTTAAATTATTAATATTATTATTGTATCATTTTAAAAAAATTGTGTTATAGAAAAAAAGTGATAGCAATACCATTATTATCGTTATATTAATTAAAAAATAGAAATATTTATAATACTATTGATTTAATAATTGATTTAATAATTAATTTTCCTTGACCCTAAAAAAAATAATAATTCTCCTTAAGAGTTTGACTTTGAATAAAAAGTAAAACCACAACAAATGAACAAAAGGTGAAGTGGATATACAAATTTGATTTTTTTTTTAAAAAAAAAAATTGTATTAAAAAACAAAATTTCCAAAGAAAAAAAAAATCCCCCCTTTAAATTTTGAGAAGAAAAATAAAAATTAGAAATTTCAATTCCCCTCTGGATTTCCGATTTTGGGTTTCGATAGCAATTTTTGGAAGGAGGGGTGGGTTGGAGCTGAATTGTTGGAACAATCTGGTTTTGTGTTGTGTCGTTGGTTTCATGATCAAAACGATGTCGTCGGACATTGTCTCGATATTGGAGAACTCGAAGGAGCTGGATCGGGTTAGGAAAGAACAAGAGGAGATTCTGTCAGAGATCAACAAACTCCACAAGAAGCTTCAAAACAGTTGGTTTCTCTCTCTATCTTTTTGTCTGTTTTTTTTTTTTTTTGAATTTTTTGAATTTTTTGAATTTTTTGGTTTTGGTTTTTTCGATGCTGCATCTTAATCTCTTCTTCTTTTTTTTTTTTTAATTGTGTTAATGTGGGTTTGCAAATTAGGTGTTTCTTTTGTTTTTGTGTAGTTTTGGAAAATTGAAGTTAAAAAAAAAAAAAAAAAAAAACTTGAGCCTGCTGGTTGGGATTTTTTTCTTTTTTTTTTGGAATTTTTTATGTTCTTAAGTCATGCTAGAATGGTGATTTTTTTTGTTGAACTTAGTTTAGGGTTTTGAATTTCACAAGCATGGATGGTAGAGTGTGTTATCTTGTTTCATGTATGAAAAAATTGATTTGGTTGTGTTGGGTGCTGATAAGATGAAGAGATTGGAAAGTGAAGTATGAGAGCAAATGGTGTGGTAAACATGGTAGAACTAGAAACCTGTCTTGTGTAGTTTTGCTGTTTCAACTTAAGTGTGAGGAACATCAATACAAGTGCTAGTGAGAAGAGAATGGATAAATGGAAGGTAGCCCCTTTTGAAAGGATAGCAGAATTCTTAAGGAATTGTTTGTTACCAAAATCCGAATTGTGAGTGGGACATAGTTTTTAAGGTGCTTTTATGGATTGTGCAATGGATTGATGGTGGCAGCTTAGCCTCCTTAGATATCCATAACAGTTAGAGGATTGCAGGATTCAGAGGTGTTGAGTATGATTCACTGAAGGTTCTAGAAGTTGTGCCTGACCTCAGGTTGGGCTGGGATCTGAGATTGCTGAGCAGAATCGAGGTGTCAGTTTCGTGCCCTAGATTTGCATGAGTTTGACGGGAGCCCTAAATCAACTTAATGAGCATGTGGACTGTAGTTTGAGTCCATGAGAGAAATATTAACCTCTAACAGACTGCTTGTTGTGGGAGTGGAACAACCTTGGTTATTGTTTGTGCTGATTACTAATATGCATGTTCAGCTTGTTTAAAATTGAAATTGAATGTCATGCTCATAAGCCTGTGAAAAGTGGATAGGTCTTGCGAGGTTAGAGTTTAGTGATAAATTAATACCTCAGTTTTATAGCGATTTTTCTCAGGTCATCCCCTATTTCTTGGTAAGCATTGCAATGATGATGACACAAGGACTTAACCTGCTAACCATTGTTTTATAAGAGTGAATCCTTCTCCATGAATCATAACGGTTTTTTTTTTTTATATTCAGAGATCTTTACTTAGCAGGCAAACGACTCTCTTAAAATGTCATAGATAATATGTTATAACTGGGTGATATACTTATTTGCTATTCTTCCAAATAAAGAATGTTTTACATTTATATTAAGAGTAGGTGATTCTTGATAGAAGCACTTTATTTAAGTCACCCTAGTATGAATGTACTCATCGTTGTCAGAAAATCCCAAGAATGTACTCATAATCAACTCACATGAACGTACTCATTGTTGTCAGAAAATCACAAGAACCATAACAAAGAATTAAATCACATGAATGCACATGGTATCAGAACTATAGCTCTAAATCGGGTTTGGTTTTTTGTGTTCTGGAACATGATTCTTGTCTTGTACTCTTGCAATTTGGTCAATGTTTTTTAACCTTCTCTTTGGTTTCATTTTGTTTTTTCCTTGTATTCTTATCTAGTGAGCGAATCATGTCTTATGATACGGTAGACCTGCTTCATGTTCCTTTTTTTGGGGGACATTATTCTTCTTGGGAGTTTCAGTTCAGGTTATTTGGGAAAGGAAAAGAGTTGCAGGGTCATATTAATGGTAGTGATCAAGCACCCTATGAACAAAGAGAATTTGGCTAAATGGAAAATCCAGGATGCTTTTGTCATGACCTGGATAATTAATTCTGTTGAGCGTTATATTATTTCAAAAAAGGTTTACTATCAAGACAATGCAGCCAGGAGGTTTCAATTGGAGTACGCATTGTTAATTATGCACAGGGAGTTTGATTATAGAGGAACACATTTTGGTTTTCAAACTCTAGTATGAATATTCAGACATGGTTCAGGCAGATGTACCTAGTGAAGCTGTTTCTGGTGTTCTAAAGGTGCATGAGTCCAGCAATAGAAATCATTTTTTTATGAAACTTCATTTTGATTACGAAGTACCACACTCAAATTCAATACGAACCCGTATAATCATGCAAGCAGCTATGAAAGACAAAGTTACTGCTAATGATCCAATAACTGTATCCTATGCTGCCCAAGTGAGAAAAAATGGCAGAGATATGTGTGATGTTCAATGCTATAGTTGCAAAATATTTAGCTATATTCCTAAGAATTGATCTCATACCATGTCACAAAATCACACAAACTATAGCAAAGAATTAGGAAGACTGTTTTGGAATAAAAGTTTGATCCTCCTGCTTGGGGCCATTCTTATTAAATAGCCAATATAAGCTTTACAATAGAGGAGAGATTAAAAATATTTGAAGTAAATTTGAAAGAAATTGTAATGTCTAATTAAATAGTAATAGTAATGATATAAATGTAACATCTAATTATATAGTAATATCAACCTAATAGACAGTTCAGTTGTAATTTCTAATAAAAAATAATTATGACAACATAAAGGACATTAACAATTGTCAACCACAATAGTAGTCATTCTAAGCTCATTGAAATATGTTTTTGAAGCATAGTGTTAACTTAATCCACAAATGTTAGTGATGTATTGTAAAACACTAATAATAAGAAGATACCTGAGCTTTGAAGACTGATCTTTACTTAGCGGTGGTCTTGATCCTAGTCAAACACAAAAGTCTCTTCTCATTCTTTCTAATATGCATATTGATCTAAGGCTATGACTTGAGCCTAATAGTGTTATATAATTCATGCTATTTTTTGGGTCTTTAATAATCTATATTTATTTTATATACATATTTCTCATGTATTTAGTATATTTAATCTTTAGTGTTTGCTTCTATTTGTGAACTACCATGGTTTAAAAGGGTAATTCATCAAATTCCCCGAATTTTAGTGAAGCTCGATAGTATATGTTGATTTGATTAACTTTGAAAGGAATAATTGAAAACTTATCGAATTAAGGAAACAAACAATTCTTTCTGTTTGAGTTGAAGTTTAGCATAAGGAAGGTAGGTTAGACCATTATTCACACGTCAAGGCCAAATGCTAGGGTGAGGGAATTTGTATGAGATATGACACAAAACCATTCATGTATCTTTGCCTAACAAACAACTTTATGTTTTTGGGATTGTTTGTTCATAACACTTTCTGTGATTTTAGTGAACTTAAGAAAATAACACACTAAATATTGGTTGAAATTTAAATGTCACTTACCATAGTGTTGATGCTTTTGGATATGAGACAAGAAATATTAAGATTTGAGTTAGAATCAATGGCTCTAATTTAACAAAGCCAAAGGCTTTTAGTACTTGTTAGACTCAAATGGCTCTAGTTGTTTCCATATCTGGGAAACATGATCTGATGTTCAGTTATTCTTATATTCTCAATTTATGTCTCTGTATTTTGTTGCTAATAGTTTCTTGTCATTTTAATGCAGCTCCTGAAGTAGTTGAGAAGCCTGGGGATACCTCATTGGCAAGACTTAAAGCATTGTACACTCAAGCAAAAGATCTTTCAGAAAATGAAGCAAGGTATGTTTAATCTGTCGAAGCTCTGAACATTTTATCTGAATTGCATTTTATTTTCTTTTATACTGAAAATCATTAAGCATGGATTTTGATATTTGAGTAACTGTATATTGACTTTGGTTGCAGTATTTCCAACTTACTGATAAACCAAATTGATACACTACTGCCTACGGGTCCACAAGGGCAAACACGAAGAAGAATAGGTTTGTCCCAAATATGTGACAAATATATTTGCCTTTTACTTGAAACATTATCACCTCTGTACTTAAGCTAATATATTTAGAATTTATCCATAAAATAAATACTATTAACAGATATGAATAGTTTAGTATGTTGCTCTCTTAATATTTCCTTTTTATTTGTGTTATATGTATTAACCAAAAGACTAGGTATGATTGACCAACATTGTAGAACCAAAGCAAGTATCTAAAGCATTAGAGTTGTGTTTTTTCATGGGAAGGAAAGTAGGAAGCAAATAAAATGAGGAAGAAAAGGGGGAGAAGAAAACTTAATATGCTTGACAAGACAATCTTTGTGACAACTACATGCCAAATTTCCATTGATTTGTTCGAGGATGTTGCAATTTTTTGTTGTTTAAGATTTTTTCTCTCCCTCCTTTTTTCTTTCCAGGAAAAGGTAAAGTCTACTGCTTTGGATACTCATCAATATAGTTGACATCTCTGCTGCCATGTTGGCCAATCTTGTATAGTCCAGCTACGCGAAGAAGAAAAAGGGGGAGGGAGGGCATGCTAATGTGTAATTTTAAGTAAAACTTAAAATTCTGTATTAATTGACTCATTTATTTACATTCATTCCTTCTCTACCATATGGTGGAAGGAGAATGGAAATCAGTGCTGGGTATATCTACAGAAATCATGATTTGGAAGTGCTGATTAGCCAAACTTTACTCATTAGCAAGTATGCGTTTGCATCCTATTGTTATACCCGGCTAATGCATGGTGATGCATTGTTTCCCCAACAATGTGGTAATGTTTTTATACAACACTCAGTTGATGATGCGAAGCCATGCAAACATGAAAATCAAAATACATACAAATATGTGGAAGGGTTTTGACTATTTTGGTTTAAGCAAATAACTTCATTAAACTATTTGTTATTATTGTGATTTCATTTCCCTTGAGATGCCAGTTTTTTATACCTTGTCCTGCTGACAGTGCTTGTGTTACAGAAGGTAATGAGCAGAAAAGAAAACGAGTAAAGACTGAGTCAGACATTTCAAGGCTAACTACTAGTATGCGAAATCAACTTGAAGTTTGGGCCAGTCTAAAAGGTGAACAGGTATGCATTTGAACTGAAGTTTGATCAATACAAATCAGTCATAAACTTGACTGGTTTAAACTGCTTCTATTACTTTGTTTAAAGCTTACAGCTGTATGAGAAATTCAGTTATAGTTAGTTAATTGAGCTGTTATGCAGTTATAATTCTGTTATTTATTTGGTAGTTAATAAAACAGAGATCTAACAGGTTCTATATATAAACATCAGAACATCTCACATGGTTATACACCTGGACATGATATTTTCACTGACATAGCTCTCTTTTTTCTCGATATACTTTTTTCCAGAACTATTTTCTAGTATTATTACATGAAGCATCTCAAGAAGTATTCAATTAAGTGATTTATTGTCATTTCTCAGGTAGCAGCTAGGGTCACTCCACGAAATGCCGATAAGGATGAATGGTTTGTCGTAAAAGTGATTCATTTTGATAAGGAATCAAAAGAGTAAGTACACATTTTGTAATTAAGTAGTCAAGTATTGAGTTCAAGCAATCAATAAAATGTGTTGTTTCATATGCATAGTAATAATTTGGGTGTAGTTACTAATCTCCTCCATGGTTCCTGTTTGTTACACTGACACCATTGTTGTTTCAGGAATTTCATGCCTTAATACCTATAGGGGACTTTGTTTAAGACTCTATGGTTTGTACATAATGTAGGGTAGTTATGTGTAATAATCTCGTATACAACAAAGGGTGTTGGGGTGTAAGAACAGGATATAAAGTGTTAAGTCATGTATTGAATTGATTATATTCTAGGTTACTACCGTTCATGTCTTTAGTGGTGACTAAATTTGATCCATATTTGCCTTTGCTTGGATCAACCACAGGTTCCTTGTTTGGATTGAGTCTGCTTGAATGTTTCTGACTAAATGAGATTGTCTTTTTAGTATTTGATGAACTTTAAACTGTATGAATAGCTCAGATCTGTAGTGTACAAGTTACTGTTGCATGGATATGGTTTGTAATCATTGACAGAAAGGAAGGTTCCCATTTTGACATTGATCTTTTTGTAATTGTTCTTTTCATTATTTATTTGTTCTTCGTGATTTTTAGATTTGAAGTACTAGATGAGGAACCAGGTGATGATGAAGAAGGCAGTGGGCAAAGGTAACCTAATTTATTACGAAATTTGTGCTCATGTTGTGTATTTGCTTTACTTGAAGTGCTGTTTTAAAGTTACAAGGGAATTTCTTTCCACATGTCTTCAATTGTTACTGCATTCAAACCACATGTTCATTGATTTCTCATGCTGCATTTAGACAATACAAGCTCCCTATGGTAAACATCATTCCTTTCCCCAAGAGTAATGATCTTTCAAGCGCTCCGGATTTTGCTCCTGGAAAACATGTTTTGGCGGTCTATCCAGGAACTACTGCTCTTTATAAAGCAACGGTTGTTCAAGGCCCTCGCAGAGTAATAATTCTCCCATTTTCTCGAGTGAAATTACTTAGTTTGCAGTCTGAAAATCATACTGACAAATATTATTTTGCATGTTCTGGTTTATTCTCCTACATTTTGCAATTGTGCAGAGGAAGACAGAAGAGTAAGTATACTTTGTTAACCCTTGATTTGGTTTAGTGGAAATAAAGGGACAGGAATTTAATTTTCTTTTTGTTTTCTTATTCTTACGCTTTAAATAAATTTTTTGTAACATAGAAAAGTAAATAATAATTAGTTATGAAAAATAATATAGTAAATTTTTTATTAGAAACTTTGAATATAATATATTCATTTATTTTCACACACCCACTCATCCAAATAAGCAAGAAGAAAGTTCTATACCTTTTTCTTACTGTCATATATGCAAACATCACTTGTTACTATTATAATTTCTTGTTACTTCTCTTGTCTTTATTCATGTGTCTTTCCTCCCCAACTTCACTAATAATTTGAATGGAACATTATTGTCTAAGAGCAGGTTGAATTTCAAAATCTATTAAATTTGACATTTAGGCTCACTAATTGAATAAAAACTTACAGCAGAAGCTGACCCAGATTTTTAAAGATAATCCTATAAAAAAAATAAAATAAATTTATCGGATTGTTTATGAAATTTTACATAAAACTTGATAACTACCCATCATTAGACCATAGATTTTCTAGTTTTATTGGTTCAACATTTCTTTTACTATGCCATGGTTGTTTACACTCCAAGGTGATTGGAACAGTTATGTGTTGGAATTTGACGATGATGAGGAAGATGGATCTTTACCTCAAAGGACAGTGCCGTTCCACAAAGTAGTTCCTCTTCCAGAAGGACATCGCCAATGAGTTTAAGCTACTTATAGTTGTGTATAAAGTAGAAACTAAACTATTGCATATGTGTCACATGTGTAACATGCTGTGTGTTGTGGTTTGTAAGAATGACATTGCAATTTAACTTCAAACTTGTAAGAATGACACTGCAGTTAATTTCACGATATCCAGAAATGAAAAATATCTGAGGTTAGTTTCTGATTACTGTCATGTTTGTCATATCTCTGTTATGAAAAATTAGCATTCAACATCTTAAAAATGATAAGATAATTCTTATTAATCTGATCACTATAGTTAAGACATGTAGTAATATAATCACTGTCAAGTTAAACTAAAGAACCTTTTTTTCATTTTTTTTTTCATTGAAGCTGATCTAGATGGCAAGTTTTATTATTGTACAGTGTTTATGAATAAAAATGTGAAATAAATTTGGAAATCAAGCACTGTCTATTTATTGTTTAAAAAATATGTATTTTAATGGTGAAATAAATTTAAATGTGAATAAAAAAAAAATATAAGAATGTGGGCTGTTAAACTATTGTGTAATTGAAATAAAATGTGTGTGGATTACTTCAATATAAATGTGATATAGTGTGAATAATTGGAAAAACATAAGGTGGTTGGTTAAATGAGCACCATTAAAGATACTTTTAATTTCTAAAATTAACAAGTTTTATTAACATTTGAGATTTGACTTTAAAGAATTATTTTAGAAAAAAACTTAAAAATTATAGTTAATAAAACATAAGTTCAGAATTTGTGAGGAAAAAAATTCTTACAATAGTTAAATAATACTACTATAGTAAGAAACATGTTAAAGTTTTAAAAAGAAATCAAACTGAATATGATAAAAAGACTGAAAATGCCTTGGACATTAAAAGAACTTCTTTTGTTTGAAAATTATTTCAATAATTAAAAGAATTTAATTGGTATACATTGTCATTGTAAAGATTTTTATACTGACATTCAATCACAACCCCTTCATTTATAATACTTTACTCGTTATTATTTTAAAAGTCACGTAAGTTAAAAGTAATAATTAAATGTCAATTTAAAAATATTTTGCACTGACAGTGTATACCAATTAAAATCTAATTAAAATATCTCTTTTATTATTAAAATCTAATTAAAATATCTCTTTTATTATAAAGTTAATAGGTCGCATCAAAGTCCATTAATTTTGTTTTGTTTCAATGCTGAACATTTAAAAACATTTGAAATTAATATATGTCATTAACTCTTATTTGTTAACCGATAGTGTGGGAATAAAGATTTCATGTCATTAGTTGTGTGGGTATTTATTAATGTGTTAAGTCATATTATTTATTTTAAAAATATTTTTAAAGACTCTAAAGAATTAAATTTGAGATTAAGCTAGTCTGAAGGGGGAGGGGGAGGACAAGCCAGGTGGATCTAGGTCATCAACTAGATTATGTTTGGAATTTTGGATTGATGATACACAGAGGAACAGAATAGAGTGAAATTTAATACAAAAGACTGAAATGAATTAAAAAGATCACACTATTGTTTGGATAATTTATAATAGGATATTCATTCTATTGTTTGAAAAGAAAAAATAGAGTGGAATGAATTATAACTTTTTATTTCCTATATTATTCTTATTTTAAAATAATTTAATTTTTTTTAGATTTAAATATGTTTTTTATCCTTAATAAATTAGCAAATTTTCCTTTTGATCCCTATAGATTTTTTTTTTGTGTTTCATCTCTAATATTTTTATTTTAAACAAGAAATAAAATAACTTCAATAAGAAAAAGCAAGAAGTAAAATAAAATAAAATGCAATTTCAATAAGAAAATAAACCAAGAAAAGTGGCTAAGAATTTTGATCCAAAGTTTAATGATACTGTGATTTTTTATCAATTGTAAGATAGTATGAGATATACTAAGATTTTTTTTAATAAGATTAGAAGATTTTTCAAAAGAAATATATATATACACAACAAAAAAATAAGATTAAGATTTCATCCTTGATTAAAATTTTAAAATAAAGTTAAAATAATAATTTTAAAATTAAAAAAGTTTTATTTCGTTAAGAAAAAAATAAAAAAGAAATAAAATAAAATAATAATATAATTTTATCCTCTTCCATTTGTATTTAAAACAAACCAAACAATCCAACATAAATCTCTTCCATTTCATCCAACTCCCTTTTACACTTTTACTATTATCATAACCAAATTTTTGTATATGGCGTGGATATATATCTATATATATGACAAACTAAGCTTGAAATTTTATATGTAATGTTATGCTTTCATTGGATAATGTCATAAATGGGTTATTTGTGGAAGCAAGCTAGCATGGGTAACATGTGCCTCATCAAGCATTTTATCTCTTTTATTCACTTTTGGAAATTGGAATCATGACAAGGGATGGTTATGGGTTTATTTAATATTTTGCACATTGTGGTCCTTCATGTGTTTGTTATTGGATCTATGTATGTTTTTAAAGTTTAATTGATATACATAACAGGTGTAAAAGACTTTTATATTGATAGTTAATTATAATTTTTTATTTATGTAACTTTTAAAATACTAATTAATAAAATCAATAAATTTATTATAAATAAAAAATTATAATTTAACATAATGTAAAAATTTTACACTGATAATGTATACCCATTAAACTCATACTTTTAACAGCAATATTTAAAGATTTTCATAAAATGTCTATACACTATGCATTCTGTCATAGCATTGTTTTGAAACATTTTTATCTAAACATTACGTGTAAGTTTGGTATGTATTTGTGGAACGAATTTTGAATCATGTGATTTTATAGAATTAGTTTTCTAAAGGTGAAATTGTATTTTGAACGTGCATCATTTTCTAGTTAAAGGTGAAAAAATAGATTGAAAATGATGTTTGGATTTATTTATTTTTTATTAAAGGTGGTTTAATAGATAGGATTTAGAATTAATTTTGAGTGTCAATTTGCTAATATTTATAGGGTTTTAGTTTCTAACCCATCAAATTAGTTTTTGTATTCTTCAAATATATTTGAGATTCTGATCTAACTTCTAATGAAGATGAAAAAATTCAATTTTTTGGGTACTGGAAATAACACCCACTCCATTGTGTTAATAAAAATAACGGAGTGGGTGGTATGTAAAATCACCCTTGTGGTGAAAAAATTATTCTAACAATAATCACGCGAAATACAATTAATTAATTAATTAATTTAATAATTATTTTAAAAAAATTATCAAAATATCTTGTAAATTAGATGAATTATATTTAATCAAATCATAAATGGTAAAATATAGTAATGACCAGTGATTCAAAATAATATAATAATTTATTTTATGATAACTCATTTACCATGCTTGTAATACAATATAATATAAAATAAAATATTATTTAATTATTATAAATATTATATATTATACATTATATAATAATTATAATTAAAATGGGATAAATAGTTACACATGTACACATTCCTATCCACAGTTTAAAGAGAATACTTAGTATCTATACTCAATCAAAATAAATAACATGATAAGCTATATCTATACCATTATATATAAAAAAAAAAAATTTGGACCATTTTACTGCTTAACTAATTCTTTTTCTTCTTTTTTTTTTCAACTTTGCTGACTAATTCTCAAAGCCTTTTTTAAGTTGATTTAAAATAATAGTTGACTCAAACAATTACTTTAAAAAATGACTACTTAAAATACAGTTATTATAACAATAACTTTAATTTTTTTTAAATTAAAAACATAAAATAAGATAGTTGAAACATGTGTCTGTTTCTTACCATATTTATATTATTAATAAATGTCCACTTTTCAAAATCTTTATTCATGAAAATTAAAAAATAAACTATTTTGTCATAAGATGGATTCAAACCCACAATTTCTCCCTCACCAAAATGTAAATTTTGCCACTAAATCAACCTTATAACCTTAAAAACAAAATTACTTTAAAATATTTATATCCAACCTACTTAATTGCACTACTATCTATAATCTATAAGCATAATCAATAATCTATAGTATTATATTTTATATTATATATTATCTATATCTATATTATTAATAAAGAAAATTCTCCCTTTCGATGTCTATTTTTTAAAATATCTATTCTACTTTTATATCTATTTAAAAATAAAAAACATAAACTATTTTGTCATAGGAGAGATCGATCCCACAACCTCTCCATCGCAAAATGTAAACTATCACTGGATCAACTTATAACTTTAAAAAAAAAACTTTAAAACATTTATATCCAAGATGCTTAATTGTTCTATTATCTATCATTTATATCAAAATATTATATAATGGGAATAAGGTCTTTTGGTGTCCACATTTTATGGTTGTTTTATCCTTCTAAACATTTTATGATTGTTTTACCCTTCTAAACATTTTATGACTTCTCTCACTTTCACAAATATAAGTTTTGTCAATAGATGTATACATTATATCATTAATAATCTTTATAAAAATGAAAACACACAAGCAAAACAATATTTTGAATTTTATTCAAATTATTCATTTTCCTATTTTCTCAAATTCATTACAAATCTATCATAATCATTTATGATCTTACATGTTTCTATCATGTTATCATAAACAAAGAAATATAAAAATTAATAAAATATATTATATCATGTTATACGAAAAATGATACAGTAAATTATTTATATTTTATCATGTTATTATAAAACATATTAAATTAAAACTATAAAATTGTTATAACATATCAAAATAAAAGTGCGAATACACTGTGTTTTTGGGAAATGAATCCTCTCCATTTTCTTTTTGTCCATTTCTTCCATTTTCTATACATTTTCTATACTTTGAAAAAGTTGATTGAATAGAAACAATATAAATTTTATAAAATGTAACATTTATTTATTGAAAAGCTTAATAATGGAAAGAAATGAAGAGAGAAAAAATAAAGAGATCTTAACTCGTGTTTTCACTAGTATAATAGAAGCAACTAATAATAAATTATTTGACTAAAGTATAATATATAAATTAACGTCGGTGTTATTCAATACCCAAATCAGGATATGTGTTCAGATACAATAGATATTTGAAATAGGTACCAACTAATATAAATTTAGAGTTTATAAATCATACCACATAAAATAATTTTATAGTATTGTTTAATGACAATCTATTATTTATATAAATACATTTATTAATAAAATCAACAAATTGTAATATATAGTAAATTGGGATTAAATGATAAAATAAAAATTGTGATTGAATGAAAATATTAAAAAAAATACACTAACGGTAGATATTCCTTTTTCTCATATATTTATTTGATTAATGTATAGTAAAAATTCACCTAATCAATAATCATTACACTGAACTTGGACTAATGTTCAAATAAACCATACATTAGAAGATACAATTGAACATAGAGAGGTAATAAATTTATGATTTAATTACAATTCGTGTCTCTGGATCTTATCAAATCGTGACATTTTGTCTCCAAATAAAAAAATTATGACATATTGTCCAATTAATTTTAAAATTTGTCAACTGATGTCTCTCCATCACTTAATGTTAGTTTAAAAAATATGTAACTGTGGGGAGATTATAAGAATCAAACTCAAGACCTCACACACCCTGACCAAGCATTTTACCCGTAAATCAAAGACCCATTTCATTTTTATTTTACAATTCAAATTTAATTAAATTGTAGCTAATGTTAATTTCAAAAACACATAAATATACAACAATAGAAGCATTCCAGGACTCGAAGTTAAAATTAAAATATAAATTTAAAATTAAAACTAAAAGTTAAAATTATATATTTTAAAATATAAATTTAATTATATATTTATTAATAATTTTAAATTTAATTTTTAATAAATTCCTAAGGATTATAAATTAAAAATTAAAACTAATTAAAAACATAAATTAAAAACTAAAAATATAAATTAAATTAAATGAAAAATAAAACTAAAAACTAAAATTTAGAGTGCAACGTTATTTTTTATTTAATTTTTAGTTTTAGCTTTTACTTTAATTTAAATTTTAAATTCTATCTTTGTTTTTATTTTTAATTTTAGTTTTTTGAAAACAACGTTTTTTAAATTTAGAATGCAACATTATTTTTTATTTAATTTTTAGTTTTAGTTTTTAATTTAATTTAAATTTTAAATTCTATCTTTATTTTTATCTTTAATTTTAGTTTTTAGTTTTATTTTTCATTTAATTTTAATTTATATTTTTAGTTCTTAATTTTTATTTTTTAATTAGTTTTAATTTTTAATTTATAATCGTTAGGAATTTATTGAAAATTAAATTTAAAATCATTAGTAAACATATAATTCAATTTATAATTTATAATTTTAACTTTTAGTTTTAATTTTAAATTTATATTTTAATTTTAACTTCGAGTCTTGGAATACTCCTATTGTATATTTATGTTTTATGTATTTTTGAAACTAACATTAATTACAATAATTAAATTTAAATTGCAAAAAAAAAAACATTAACTACAATTTAGCTAAATTTGAATTGCAAAATGAAAATGAAATGGACTTTTGGTTTAATTGTAAGATGTTTGGCCTAAGTGTATGATGTCTTGAGTTCGAGTTTTGCAATGTTCTCACCATTATATATTTTTTAAACTAACATTAATTAAAGTTTAACTAAACTTGAATTGCAAAGTAAATTTGTAATAAGCATTTGGTCTAGTGATAGTAAGATATTTGACTTGAGTAAGTGAGATTGAGTTTGAGTCCCACAATACTTACTTTTTTTACTTATATTTAAGCCTAAATTTATCTAAGAACACAAATTATAATTAAGCCTAAATTTATCTAATACATAATATAAACCCTAGTTTTCACTTATATTTTTTAAAACAACTTATTTAAATAATTATTTTAAAAAATGAACCACTTATATCAATCACCTCAAAAATGAAATGCTTCCAAAATGTCGAAGCCAATAATGCATTAGCATCATCAAATTTCAAATTGTTGGTTGCAAGTTATGTTTGAAAAACTCCTATTTACCAATGAATTTGTCTATCTCGTGAATGTTGTGTTGGAAGTTGGAACACATTCAAGGAGCACCAAGTTTGTGGTTGTCATCTAGTACTTATACATGAACTGAGAATAAAGTTTCATGCAATATTGCTATTTTTTATATGAAAAAAAAAACTTATGAATAAGTACTATAAAAAGTATATTTAAACACAATTCTTCATAAATTTGTTGATTTTATTAATTAATAGTTAAAAGTTATATAAATACAAAAAATCTCACATTTTTGGGCATAAATATTAAATTCTTTTAATATTGCTTCTTTTAGGAATGTCCAATCATATTGTCTTATGCTTGTAACATGCTTGGGTGAGAGGTGTTGGTGGGTCAGTGAAAGAGCCATTGAGTATACGGTTTGCAACCCAATGGTTTGCAGCCTCAGCATAATGAACACTGTCCCAACTTATATACTGTGAAGGGTTTTCACAAGCAGAACCAAACACGTCTTTACCATTTGCACTCCCTAAATTCCCACACCAAATGTGTGTGTCATTCACATGATACCCACAGCAGATCTTCATTGGATCCACAAATCCTGAAAGTCAAAAATAGTTGACAGGAATATTAAATAGATTTGCCAAAAATGATGGTTACCACACTAGAAAAATCATTGCCAATGCTCCCTTTTCATTGCATTTTCTCTCTCCAGAAGCAACTAACCTTTTTAGTGTAAAAGGCCTCTTATATAACGTTTATCAAAGATGTGAACTTTTTAAATTAGCTTGTAAAATGTTTCACATTATATAAAAATAACTTATGGAAACTATTTTCACTTTTTTTTTTATATGTTTTTCCTCTAATAACTGTTTCTCAAGAAGATTACCCAAATAGGCCTTGGCCCTTAAACTTTGGAGGAGAGGACTTTCAAAGTCACTCTCTCGGGTGTATCATTCTAACATTTTTTTATTATTGGTCAAAATTTATTCAAAATCACAAATACAAATTTTCATGATTTACAATAAACTTTAGTCAATAACAAAAAAGTGTATTTAAAAGAACGCATTAATAAAAAGTGTATTACTCATGTTTCTTCTTTAAATGAAGTCAATTCTTTTTTAGCAGGACTACATTGATTGTTTAAAAAAGCCAGGACTATAGAATCAATGAGTGCTTATTAATAAATCAAGAAGTATCAATGAGTATTAAAAAAAGTTAGGACTAAATGATTGACACCTATAATATAATTAATATGAGGATTTACATGTTTGTTTTGGCAAACATCTAATTTATTGTGCTTGGTTTTAAGCCTTTTAGGTAAAAGGCACCTGGCTTAACAGAATCATGTCATTAATGAACAGATTACCTTCGTTTTTGGTATTACTGATTAGAGCATACTTTGCAGCAAAGACATCTACATAGGTAATTGCAGCCTCTGGGAGCTCTGTTCTCAGTTTGGTGATTCTGTCCTTAAGCTGATTGTTGAATTCCCCAGCCATCTCATTTTGATCCTTCACACATCCATACTGGTCAAGATAGCCTGCTGCTATATTGTGTTTGTAAAATAGTTGTACTGGCATGCAGCCAAAGGGGGAAGTGTTGTGTATCCAGAAAGACCTTCCTCCTTGTTGATATATACTCTGCAAACAGTTAATTAATCAGATTTATTTTAGACCCTTTTTCCAATAAGACCATATTTAAATAAATTTCTCCATAGGCACTAGTAACAACACAAGAATATAATAGAATCAATTACACTTACCCTTTTGAGGTTTATCTTTAAAACACATACGCCCTCCTTATTTTTAAATTACTTTTAGCCCCTAAGAAGGGTTGTTGTAGTGAAAGTAAAAGCTCAAAGGGGGGTTAGTGTAATAAAAGTCAAAAAATTAGAAAAAAAAATTTGTGAGGTTAATAAAAAGAGGAGTACTAAGTGTAATAAGGCTAACCCCAAGAGTCGAAATAATAAGATAAAATGAATAGAACTTTTCTCTTAAGCTAAAATCAACTTATATACCTCAGCTTTTAGAGAATAAAATAGACAAGAGAGCTTTTATAAAAGTTCAATTCGTAAGTTAATTTTTACTTGTTGAATAAACTCAATTAGTTTTACCTTCTTATTTTTCTTCTTCTATAAGTGCTTATGCAAAAGTTTATGTAAAAAAGGCCTTAATCAACAATGAACATGTTATCCATAATCTATTCAGTGTTACAATATACTCAATTAGTTGTTCCTAATAAGTCACCTATTTTGTAACATTGTAAGTGACTCAGGTGGCTACTTACTTTGACAGCATTGGCTAACTGGTTGACAATATCTGGCATGGACTCACGTATTTGATCAAAACTCATCTTTCTAAACCCAACAGAGAGATCATTTTGGCCAATGTCAAATGTGTAGAGAGCCTTAGAGAACTCCTCAGGCACTGGAAGCTTGTCCCTTTCAAGTGAAGTTTTGGCTAAATTTCCAACAAACAAAGACCAACCAAAACAAATGAATGACAAAGCCACAAAGGACTAACATAACAAGGTTTCAGTTCGTAGAACGACAACATTTTTGTAGGCACCATTACCTTCTTCATAGAGTTGCTTGGTGCGTGCCTTGAACTGGTTAAATTGCACAATCTGAATGTCAAGTGAGAAAGGACTTATCCCATATTGAAATATAGTCTCATTCTGCTTCCTAATGGTGGATCCTCCTGTGGCAAAATTTGCCCCATGCCGGTAATTGGTTCCAAGGGAATTCAGATAAGCACTTAAGTATGGCAAGTTTAGCTTCTCAGCTGCATAGTAAGTAAAGCATGAATTAGGAAAGATAAAATTATAAGTATCTTTTCACTTTGTCAACACACTAACACACCTAAACAAAATTGCAAGGGAAAATCAATGCACCTTGAACACATTCCATAAGTGAGTATTATACAAACACACTCCAACTTCAACCAAAAACCTTAAGATAATAAATTTGTAATCTTTTCCACTTCTATAGTATTCAACTTCTCAATTTCTAACTCTCTTTAGTGCCAGTTTTACTAATGAGTGATGACTAATCTCCATTGAAAAAATTTGTTGGACACCTTTGTTAGGATCTCCCTTCCTAACCATATTTTGTTTTCAACTACAACATTTGAACTAGAGACCTTAGTTTAAGAAAACTGAGGTCAAGGTGAGTATGAGTACCACTCAGATCAACTACTCCTTGATCCTCCCATGAACTTTAACTCCAACAGTAATAAAAAAGCAAACTTGGAAACAAAACAACATAGGCAGAAAAGGTGATAAGGATGTCTCAGAGTTCATTACCTATGAAATCTATAATGAGACGGCCATCACAGTCCCTTCCTGAAGGCTTATGAAAGAACCCTTCACCATATGGTGCAGGAATTGGCACAAATGAAGCTGATATGCCTCCAGTGTCAGAGTTGGAGTCCCCAAAGTTGTAGATTGCAGGAAATGCACAAGTTGGAGAGGCTTTTGGCTCCACACCCTTCACACATACAACACAAGATAGCAAGAAGAACCCAACAAAAAGTGCCCCTAACCCCATTTTTCACAAATGCACGGTTCTAGCTAAGGTGGGAGCACCCTTATATATATAGAACCAAAAGCATAAAGTTGAGGGGTACCCCAGAAGCCAGAAGGACATACAGTCCTAATCTTTTGGGCAAATAGCGTGTCATGGACAGATATTTTAGAGTTTAGACCCATGATTTGTGCTTACAGTTGTCACTAAGTACATCTGCACTGTGTAAATTGATACAGCTGCACAGGTGTAGCAACCAGCAATTAATTGTCACATGAATGGAAAAATTTTAAGCTTGTTTCATGGGTCGAATTTCTAAGCTTAATGCAATTCCAATGAGATTTTCCAGGAGTCGGTAATTTAAAGAGAATTGGTTTTTATAATAAATTGGAGTGAGAGTGAATTTACATGAAAGGTTGTTTTTATTCATGTTTTTGAGTTTCTTATATAAGGAATAATTTTTTAATAATAAAAAAATAATTTTTTTGTTGTTAACAATTGTACAAAGATCGAGGGAAATTATTGAAAAATTAAAAAAATTGTAAATTTTTTAAAGTTCATTTAAGTTTTTTATTATTGTAGCAAAATTATATTTGAATTCTTTTAATAATTATGTAATACTGCGGATTTCATAAAAAATAACTTTTATTGAGTTGAAGAGTTTTTTTAAAAAATCCTTGTTAGAAATGTCTTTATGTATGAAAATTGAAAAGTGAAAGGTTGAAAGTTAGTTGTATAATTTTTTTTATAGTAAAAAAAATTATTAATAAATCAAAAAATATAAAATATGTTTTTCAACTATGCAAAGTACATAAAAAACCCAAAAACACCAAATTTGGTTAGAAAAACATCATATCTCAAATACAATACATTAAGTTCAAAATAAGAAAAAAATATTTCTATAGTTTAGATGTAAATTAATAACCTCACTTATTTTTGTTTTCACTTAAAATAAAGATGATAAGCAAGAAAAACTTATTAGAAATTAATGTTTCCAAAATTACGTGTTTTACTTGTATAGGTAAACAAAGGGTATATGTAATTTTGTGACGGTAATCATTTTAATTTATAATTTTTTTATATTGATGTCTTCTAATTCTTATTTTTGCTCTATTTTATCTTTCTTTTTTTATTTTTTTTCATTCGTCACACTTTCTTTTTAGTTAAACAAAACTTAAGAGTTAGTTGTAAGGAAAAAAAAACAATACATCACTCAATGCATTTAGTTTTGTTGGTTGAGCAAACACGATAATCACTTATTGTAAGCCTCTAAAATGTGTTTAATTTTAATATGGACAAAAAATATAATAGAAGAAAAATAATTAGAAAAAAAGATAAATAATGAGTGCATTTAGATAAAGTTTATTTTATAAAGAAAAGTAATTTTTAATGTGTTTGTCTAAAAGTAGTTTTATACTTATTTTAAGAAACAAAAAATCTTATTTTTTTAAAAAAAAATATTTGTTTCATAATTATATTTTTTAAGTTTATCCAAACTCGCTTGATATAAAATGTTATGTCTTTTAAATAACAGAGATAGAAAGATAAATGTAAAATAATACCATGAGACCAACCATTTTAAACTCATTTCTCTTGTTCCAAACCACTATTTGTTTAATTGTCTGAGTTGGTGAATTGGGGGAAACAAAGCCTGATGGAGAATAGCAATTAGTTTGAGAGGTCAAAGGATAGACTTTATTATCATCTTGAAATTTGGATTCAGTGTGAATCAACTCTATAAAATTCATTTATATGCACTATTTTATCTTCATGAGTAGTAGATATGGAATCTTTAAAACCCTTTAGCAAATTCTCCAATCTTTTAATTGCCATGAAGAAGGGTAGGAATATAATATTCAATTGGGAATAATGAGAATTGCTTTTAAGTAATGTTATAAAATTTGACTCAAGTAAGATAGAAGTTTATCTATCAAGATCAATAAAGTGAAATGAGGTTTAGAATAGGACTTAACTTTAGTTTTGCTTATTAGTTTGGCTCATGTTTTTACATTTTTATATAATATTTTTTTTATTAACAATACCATAATTATTTTACTCGGTATTTAGTCACATTCATTCTTTCTCAAGAGAGTATATTATGTAGGAATAGAATTTCGGTCTCCCCACAAACTCAATGTGTAGTGACAATTAAACTATACTCATTGTGTATACAATGATTGATATACTTTATTTTTTATATTTTATTAGATATTTTCAAAAATGTCTTTATAATTATATTTTTTTATATAATATTTTTAGAATTAATCAATATACTTGCATTTCGATCTCTTTAAAATAATCCGTATTACTAAAATAACATTTTTATAAAACTAATAAAAATCCTACTTCTCTCAGAACCAAAATCAATTATCACCCATTCTTTTTCATGATTAAATGAAATTAAATCTACCTTTATATCTTTAACACTTTAAGTCATGGGTTTAAAATAAAATGTCACTAATATCCCTCTAACAAGGAATATGAGGAGCGGATAAAATTTGTGGTGAAAGAAAAATGTAAGCAATAGACAAGATTTAAAAGAGGTGTTAATATAATATTTTCAAATAAACTAATATGTATATCATATATATGCATACATATTCATCTATTGGGTTATGTGCATTAAGAAAAATGATATTTTATAACAATTTTTTGGCAAGAGAGAAAAATTTACAATATTAACAAAATAAATTATTTGTCTATTAGGTTATGTACATTAAGAAAAATGATATTTTATAACAATTTTTTGGCAAGAGAGAAAAATTTACAATATTAACAAAATAAATTGTTCATTGATATTGTACTAAATAGAAAAATAATTAGTTCATTAGAAAAATTTACAGTTTTTTAGTATAAATATTTAAAGAAAATATAAAGCAATATAGAAATTAATTATCTTGAACAGATATTATTTTCTATAAATTATCTATAACTATTATAATAGAAATACCCCTTTTTAATATTCACATTTATTTTGAACTTTTTTATCCTTAATTAACTACTAAATTTTATGTAACTTCTTTTATTTTATAATTTTTCTTTTTTTCTCTTTTCAGTTTTCATGTTTTATTTTTTTTTTATTTTTTATTTAATAATATAAAGAGAGGCACAAAGTACCTCTCTCCCACTGGTACTTATAGTTTCTATTATAATTAAACTATTTTAATTTATAATATTACTGATTCTATGAAATAATTTTTAGTATAATATTTTAATGAAAATAAATTAAAAAATAATTATATTAAATTATAGAAATTAATTGTCTTAACACGATTTTGTCACTTAAATAACTTTTGTAGGCACAATAGTAACTAAAAATATGTTAATTTATGATGTTATTAACTAATTTCATTTTTTGTAAAAAAAAAAAAAATGGTTTGGATTATTTATTATATCAATAAAAATAATTATAATGTAATAAAAAATTAATGGACTCGGATTTTTTTTTTCATAAATAATATTTATAAGCTTTATCATAACTAGAAGTATTTAACTTTATAATTAGTTATATTTTTAATTTTTTATCATAGATATTTCAATAGAAATTATAAAATAATACAGAAATTATTGGTATTGAACAATATTTTTTCCCATAAATAATGTTTATAATTTATATTCTAACTAAAACTATTTTAATTTAATAACATGTTAATATATAACATGTTGATTTATTATGATATTGAATAAGGTTGTGTCTGTAAATAATATTCGTAGTTTTAACTAAAATGATTTTAATTTATAATATTATTAACTAGTTATAATTAAGTTATTTTTAGTATAAATATTTCAATCAATTTTTTTAAATGACTTACATTAAATTCTAGAAAGTAGTGGTCTTGACTTGTTAACTTATGAAATTAAATTATTTTTTAAATAAACATTTCACCAAAATTTAAATATAAAGTAAGGACAATATGTTATAAAAACTTAGTCTTGAGTATGATTTTGTCTTCCGAAAATAATAAAAGTTAATAATTTTTAGTAGGATTCCTCTTCCGTAAATATAAAGTAATGATAATACGTTATGAAAATTAATGACGTTGAACAAATGAGACAGAAAAAAAACAATGAAGATAGTATAGGTGGATAAAAAAGAAAAATTAGAATGATTAAAAAAAAATGGACATTTGTCAAGAGAATGAGTAAGGGAAAATGAAAGAAAATGGTATTATGTGTAATTTGTGATAGATATTTATATATATATATATATATATATATATATATATATGTATATTTTTGTAGATATATTGTAAGTGTTTATGTGTATGTCTGTGTCTGTATATATTATATGTATGTGTTTGTATTTATCTATGTATGTGTGTCTATGTCTGTATCAATGTCTATGTCTATATGTACATATGCATGTATATATATTTATGTCTGTATCTACATGAGAGATCTATGTATGTGTGTGTGCATGTACGAATGTTTATGCTTGTGTGTGTATGTGCGTATGTTTATGCTTGTGTATGTATGTGTAATGTTTGTTTGTCTGTGACTGTTAGTATATATGTGCGTGTGTGTCTTAAATATTTTAGGAATTTTTTCATTGAATTTTAAATAAATCCCATTAAATTTTTTATTTTGTTTTAATTCTCAAATATTTTAAATAGGGTTTTACAGACTCAAAATATAAAAAATTTGCTTAACAACACACATTGAAAAAATTAACTATTTGTTAGTATAGCGTGTTGTTTGTATTAAAAAGTCGTGTGACACTAGTGTCAACATTCTAAGGGTATTGTTGAGTTAATAAAAAAATAAATTATTTTAAGATAAATTAGAACAAATACCTATCATCTAGTGGCAGATCAAGATCAACGACAAACTAGCTGAGTTAAGATTAATTAATTGTAATATGGTAAATTTTGATCCCAATAAGTAAAACATGATTTTAAGCAAATTTAATTCCATTTGGGGAGTAAATTGGACCTAAAATTTCTGATCTATAAAGAAATTTGCAAATTTTA
The DNA here is from genome assembly GCA_037954015.1 of Psophocarpus tetragonolobus. Classification (NCBI taxonomy): domain Eukaryota; kingdom Viridiplantae; phylum Streptophyta; class Magnoliopsida; order Fabales; family Fabaceae; genus Psophocarpus; species Psophocarpus tetragonolobus. The sequence goes on from CM075691.1 coordinate 27,465,197, forward strand.
GTTCATTAATCTAACTCCTACCAAATTATGAAATTTGAAAATTTTAAGCTTTGTGCTATGTTAAAATAATTAATCTTATTTATATTTGACCAAAAATCAACTTTTATTTAAAATAATAACTTAAAAATAAAAAAGACTATTAAAAAACAATCATAAGCTACTTCATGTAATAAAAAATAACATAAGTAAAAAAAAAAAATTCAGATTTAATATTCAAACAACAAACTTTTTGTATAAACAACTTAAGCGTCAAATACAGAATTAATGATTATAATATGTAGTTGGAGTTTAAGATACTTATTTTGAATATTTTAAAAATTATTATATGATATTTGTGATTTAGAATGTGATATTAATTTTAAGTTATTTATACATAATTTTGTAATTTTATTTTAATAGTTAAAAAATTATGAAATTCACATTTTACATTTTTATTTTAATTAATTGAGTTTAAAATAAAGCTATTGATATAATTAATTGGTTGTCTGATTTTCATTGAAAATATATTTTTTATTCTAAGAATTGTACATTCAAAACATACTCATTTTTTAAACCCACCTTTTCACATACATCAAACAATTTTTTAAATATACCTATCTTCGATTTAACAAACATGGAAAAAATCCCCTAATTTGAGATCGCCCCAATACATTTTGTAGTTTCTACAAGGTGGCGTAACTCTGAGAAAACTCATGTAAATTTGCTCCAATAATAAAATATTACAAAAAAAAATCATATTTTTTATTATGACTTAATTAATGGGATAAATGAAAAAAACAATATTTTTTTTACCAGATAAACGTCCTCCAATTTATTTTCTAAAAAAATACATAAAATAACTTATATTGGATGACATAGAGTTATACCAAACATGCTCTAAATATTTTAGAATTAATTTTATAAGAGTTTAATTGATATATACTGTTAATATATAAGATTTTTGTACTGACATTTAATCATGACTTTTAAAGTAGTAATAAGTTAAACTCTTGTTGTTGAAAAGAGTTTAATTGGTATACACTGTCAGTGTAAAAATTTTTATACTAACATTAAATCACAACCCTTCATTTATGATAAGTTTGTTTATCTTTACTCATTATTAGTTGAGTTTAATTGGTGTATACTGTCAGTGTAAATGATTTTTACCGTGACATTCAATCATGACTTTTTATTTATATGATTTTTAAAGTAGTAATGAGTAAAGTCAACAAATCTACCATGAATGAAGGGTTGTGATTGACTGTGAGGGTAAAAATTACAGTGTATACCAATTAAACTCTTATTATTTTAAAAGTTATATAAATAAAAAATTATAATTAAGTGAAAAATCTTTTATAATGAAACTATATATACCAATTATATTTTATTGAAAATTAAGTGGTGTCAACCATATAAATATATGAACTTATTACTTAACACGTGATATGTTTAATGGATGTAAGGATGTGGACCCCACTCAGGAAGTGAACAAGAAGAGTCTTCAGATAAGGCGGTCATGAGTTCAACTTTTGCTTCTCTATTTTTCGAGATTCCACTTTTTGATAATGTTGTTTATATTTCAAATGGCATAATGTGAGGTTCATATAATATAAATATTTTTTAGAATTCTAGGTATGGATCTGCAAGATTTTGAAAAGAAAAAGAAAAACAAATAAATAAAAAATACTTTAACAAAAAATTATAAATTGATGTATAGTAATCTTAAGAAGGATCTTGTCTTCCCTAATATAACTAATATTTATAATTTTTATTAAAATATAATTATTTTAATTTAATATATTATTAAATTTGATTTAACTTTTTGCACAATCATTTTATCATATTTGAAAATCAAACTCTAATAAAGTTGAAAATTTTAAATATTTAAAATATTGTGAAAAGTTAAGAAGTAAATATTTAAAATTAAAAGTGAAACAAAAAATTTAAGAATAAAATAATATAAATTTTAAAATAATATTTTAAAATTATCAATTAATTTAGAAATTAATAATTTTTAATAGAATTTTATTTTTATAAATGATATTTGTAGGTCATAACTAAAAGATTATTTAAATTTATGATATTATGAATTATTAAATTTCAATTTTATACTATAAATATTTCAAGAATATAAACAATATAAAAATGAATGATTTTTAGCATAATTTTAATTTTCATAAATAAGGCTTATAGTTTTTATCGAGATAAAACTATTTTGAATCATGATAATATTAAATAATTAGATGTAAATATTTTAATAAAAATTATAAAATAATTAAATTAAATTATATTAATTGTCTTTAGAATTTTTTTTTCATACATAATATTTTTTGTCTCTATATTAACAAAATTATTTTAATTATGATTTTTATATACTAACTAATTAAATTATTTTTAGTATAAATATTTTAATAAAAATAAAATATAAATTAATATAGAAAATAAGGGCTTTTGAGATTTTTAAATCTTGATTTCAAATTGATTTTGAATTTTTGAAACAAGAGATAAAGATAATTGATACTGTTAATTCATAATATTTGATATTTTTAAATATATTTAAATTTTACTCTTCAATTTTTAAATTAATTTAAAATATTTTAAATTTTAAAATTTGTATTTATACATTTGGTGTGACGCCCTACACTGACAAAATAATATAGAAATCTGTTTATTTAAAATACTAGACTTTGCACTTAGGTAAAAGAATTCACATCTCACAATATACACTTATTTTTTAAAACTATAATATAATCAAACTTAGCATATAATTAAATACATTAGGCTCTAAAAATGAGTTTCACAAGATTTTCAATTACTAAAACTCATTGAAATATTAAATAATTTATCTACATAATGGAAAACTATTAACTAACTCTTTCTAACTCAATGTCATCTAATCAAAGCATCCCAGCAGAAAAGGTAAACAAAATTTGAAACTTCATCACCCACCATATCATTAAGATTTTGCAACTTGAAAGTAGCATTTGGCCCAAACAAAATGCAACAACAAATAGTAAGAGAATGAGAATATGTCTCACACATGTTAAGACACATATAGAGAAAATGAGCAATCATCTAAAGCACGAGACTTAAGGACATCACAAACATATACACACAATGACTCAAGACTCTTGACTCATAACAACTTATGTTCTTAACTCTATATGCATGTGGTACCATGGTTCTTACCATAAATCACACATATTGTGTATAAGGTAAAGTATAAACCACCAAGGACATTCATTTCTAGATCAACATAAGCCACGAGGGGCACACCAAACACTAGGTCTCACAACCACCTTGGGTACCCATCAAAGCTCAACACAAGCCATTGGGAAACTCGAATCATACACTGGGACACAACTACCTTAGGCACTCATTATAGGTCAATACAAGCCATAGGGGAACCAAAAATACACCTTGGGTCATACAAACCACCTTAGGAACCCAGTACAGGTCAACACAAGTCACAAGAGACTCAAAACACATGAATACATGCATGACTCTCGCACAACACATCACATATATAGACATATAACTATGCAAAACCAAGACTTCAACACTACTTGAAAAAGTCTAGACTTCACAAATGATTAAGCAAATTGGAGTTCAAACACTACTAAACAACAACTTAGACTTAACTTTTACCACAAAGAACCTCAACAACACTAACTACCCAAAACACAGATTCTCATGGAACAAAATATCATTCATAATATTCGATACATTCACTTTCTCTCACATACACATAGAATTATTACATTCATAGCTCACCATAATATTTTCCAAGTTTTGAGGATTTTCGCACTCACTTTCTAGTAAGCCTCTATGGCTTTTATAGAGTATAAACATTATATCTCGACTTTTATTAATCCTATTACATTGTTTCTCATCTTTTTTGAAATCTACGACCTTTATCTACAACTTCTATATTGATCTCACGAGCCAAATCATACACTTATTATGTCAAAACTTCAAGGAAGGATCAATCTATTGCTTAATTTTGACAACTCGATCTTTAATCACTAATTGGATCATAACTTGAGTTTTGAGTATCATTTTAAGGTGAAACCAACAACATTAGTTAGATAACATCTAGTGCTACAACTTTCACGAAGATCATTTTCTCAAATTTCAGTTTTCCTGTCTGTTTTCTTGTTGGAAGATCAGGAATGCTAAGAGTAAAATATATTTAATTTTGGCAGTTAGACCTTTAGTCACTAATCTGATCATAACTTGGGTTCTAGGTATCGTTTTCTTGGGTATTGGACTTCCTTCCTATGTGGAGAAAATGTCCAAATTGAGAAAACTATTTGATGTCATACTTAACCTAAATGGAAAAGGTTTTTCTAAATTGAAGAGAAGAGAGTAAAACTCATTAGTTAGAAAAGAGGTATGTGTTGAGAGACACATACCTCTTTTCATCTTTCTTATTCTCTATTTGTAAGTTTTATTATTTTTCAAAGGCTAAAAAATGCAGAATTGGAAAGATGTTTTCATTACATGGCTAATAAGCAAAGTAGAAGATCTTTTAAAAAACATCATGTAACCCTTTTACAAATTTTATTTAATTTCTTTATTTAAGTGATTATTATACTTAAATAGTATTATTGATTATTAAATTGAAGTAATTTATTATAAAAACATATTTTATAAAATACATTATTAAATAGTAGATTAGTATTAGAGATCTAATACTAATAAATACGTAATTGTCCAAATTACAAATAAGTTTACATATCATATTTTACAAATTAGTAATTTTAGTACATCATGACTTCTAAAACATTCCTAGAATCCTAATGCCCTGGTTGCATCAAGTATCTCTATTAAGCTCTTTAGTCATTTCCTTCATAATCAAACTCCTGGGATTTAGGGAAAATATGAATAAGACATTCTATCTAAGTATGAATCAAATATTTAATTTCACTTATGAAATTTAAATAAGCAACCAAATTTGCAACATCAGTCAAATAACAAATATCATAAACATCAATACCAAGTAGTCTATAAAAGATGCAAAATACTTATGAAATGCAATTTTTGAGTGAAAAATAGTTTGAAAATAATTTTTACTACTCCATGGATATTTATTTTTTTTGGGTGTTTAGTGATGTTAGAGCTTATCGCCAATCTGTCCAGTGATTCGGCAATGTCCCACTAGATCGAACTAGTATACAAAAGTGGGAAGGTGTCAATGTACCCAGAAAGTCATCCCGACACAGAGCCAATAAGAACTTATCATATAGGGAATTACCAATGCCTCGACACTCCCAAGACCATACGATCTCGTATACCAACTCAGTCCAAACCCCATTCACTATCAAGAATAACAATATATTCAAATAAATGAGTTTCCTTACCATAAAGATTTCTTCTCATTTCCTTTCTCAACTTCATATGCTATTCTTTCTTGATAGTGAATTTAAAATTTTGCAAATATCATATTCAAAATCATATTCATATCATTATCTTTCCCAAAAATATTTGGAATTCAAAATCATATGATGTACTATGAATTATGGTGCAAAATGCTATAAGCATCATTCACATTACAATAAGAGCACATATTTAACAACTTTAAAATAAGATAAACAATTTTGATATCCAAATCATCCATCTCCAAAAACTCTTTAAATATTAAAAACTACATTATTTCTAATTCCAATTCAATTCTATAATAATACTAATTAATTAAAATTGATTATATAGAATCTTCTTAATATATGTGGACTTTATGACTCAATAAAATGTTTTAACGTAAGTCACATATATGTGGACGTTGTAATTCTAGTTATTTCATCTCATAATTCTTCCTATTTTTAAAACTTGTAGGCTTTAATTTTTTTAAAATTTTTTTATTGGTATCCTCGTATTCTTTTCTTGGACAAATCATTTTTACTTATAATCAACAAAAAAATCAACATAATTATAACAACACTAGATTAAAATCTATACCAAAAATCATCTAAATCCATTAAAGATTTGAAAATTCACATGTTATAACCTAAGGTCTCTAAAGCTAAATTAACTATAGAAATCTACTCTATATTAAAATCCAATTTAAGTATCATGAATAAAATTAAATATAAGATTCATACCTATTTTCCAAATTTGCTACATTTCTTTTGTTTTATCTTGATCTTTGCTTACCCTTTTTCTTCTCCTTTCTCTTTTCTCTCTTCTCTTCTCCTTGAAATTACTGAGCCCTCTTTCCTTATTTTCTTTTTCTTGGTCGTGAGATAGAGTCTCTATTTGATCTTTGTTAAATGTGGTTTTGTTGGATGAAAGTGTGTGTAAGATTGTGTGACTTAATGGTGCTCATATATAAAATTATATAGAAATGCATTGTTCCCTGTTTTCTAAATCGCAAAAAGTTTCACTTTTTATTTTATTCACTGCCATAGCATATGCTCAACCTTAACCACATTTCAACACATGTTAAATTAGGTGCACTGTTGTAGAAATTTGAAGAAGCTTATATGCTCTTCGCGATCAGTTTTATTTTTTAAACATTTTCCACCCCTTTAAATTTGATTCAATCCTATATTGTACTATTTACATTTATTTGAATTTACAGCAACATTTTTACTGTATACGTGATCAACACGTAATTAGAATTCACGCTAACATATTTACATTGATTTCAATTATTGTACGCATTTTCCACCAATTTTTTTCTATAAGCTAATTAAAATTAAATTATTGTATATGGTAATATTTATTTTTTACTTTCACATTTTTAATTTTCTAATAAACTAAGTAGAATTGCAAAAATCTAATATTATAATTGTTGGGTATTGACCTTCCTTCCTATATGGAGAAAAGACCCAAATTGAGAAACTCATTTAATATCTTATTTAAGTTAAGTAGAGAAGGTGTTTTGACACAAGAGAGTAGATAGAGATAAAGAGAGAGATAACCCTAAACACACCAATTGTTTGGAGAGAAAAGAAGAGAGGAAGTTATTCTTGTTGTTACACAGAGCTGTAATCGTAAATTCACTACTGCAGATTCGTTCACCGTTGGATCAGGTTGATTTTTGGACAGCATGTTCAGAATGTATGTTTCTTGATTATGACTGTTTGATCTTTGAGATGAAAACTGAGTTGGGAGGTATTCAGTTCGTATGGCAGCAGTGTTTGAGGGTTTTCATATTTTTTGTTCTCTATTTGTAAGCTTATTGCTTTATTGTTTGAAATTGGTGTTGTCGTTGATATTGTTATTGACACTTGATTGAGACTCTTTTGTACTCTTTATTAATAATAGTGGAACTATTTCTTTGGTCTGGACGATCTATGGTTTTTACTATTGCTTTGAGGGGTTTTCCACGTTAAAATCTTGATGTCTTATTCCAAACAAAGTGGTGATTGGTTAGTGTTATATTTTTGTTATTGCTCTTCATAGATTCTTGTAAGATAGGAGGATTTATTTCCATTACTTTGTTTATATTTTTTATAAACTTGTCTTATTGCCCCCATCAGAGTGGCAGCAGAGCTCTTTGGTTTTGGTCTAGGGACTATTTGACTTGCTTAATTGATGGAGGCAAATACAAAGTTGGTTGCTTTGAATAACACTAATTATTACTTGTGGAAGGGCAAGATAAAAGGCTTGCTATTTGTGAAGAAAATGCATATTTCTGTTTTTGCTACTTAGAAGCCAAATTTTATGTCTGAAGAAGAGTGAGATTTTGAACACCAACAAATATGTGGTTTTATTCGACAATTTGTAGAAGACAATGTTTCTAATCACATTGCTAATTAGACACATGCGAGAACGTTGTGGGAGAAGATTGAGTCCTTGTATGCTTTTAAATTAGGGAATAATAAATTGTATTTGTTGAACAGTTTGATGAATTTGAAGTACAAGAAGAGTTCTTCTATTTCAGATCACTTGAATGAATTTCAATGGCTCCTAGATCAGTTATCCAATATAGGTATCAAATTTGATGATGAAGTTTTGGGACTATGGCTACTGAATACTTTACAAACTCAGTCCCTAATGGTATTGTTTCTTTGCAAGTGGCAAAGAGTGTTGCTCTTAATGAAGAGATGAGAAGGAAGACACAAGGGTCTTCATCTCAGCCTGAAGTACTTGTCACTGAAAATAAGGGGAGAAGTCAAAGAAAGGAACTGAATGGTGGTAGAGAAAAGAGCAGGAGTAAGTCTAAGTCCAGATACAAGAATGTGGAGTGTCACTATTGTCATAAGAAATGGTACATACAGAAATATTTTTTCTTTTTTTGAGGAAAAAGGAGAACAAAGATAAAAAAGGTAAGCAAAAAGAGAAGGATCATGATGATGATAATCATGTTGCTACTGCTACTTGTGGTGATTTTGTTAATCTCTGTGACAATGAGTTAGTTAATCTTGTATAAGATGAGAGCATGTGGATTGTTAATAGTGGTGTCACACTGCATGTTACACCAAGGAAGGAGTTCTTTACATCTTACACTTCTGGTGATTTTGGAGTATTGAAGATGGGTAACAATAGTGTGTCTGAGGTGATTGGTGTTGGTGATGTTTGCCTACAAAACAACATGAGAATGTAGTTGTTGCTCAGAGGAGTCAAACATGCTCCTGATGTTCGTTTTAATTTGATCTCTGTGCAGATGCTTGATGATAGTTGTTGTGAGAATCACTTTGGTTCTAGAAAGTGGAAACTCACCAAAGGTAACTTGGTTATAGCTAGAGGGGAGAAGATTTCTAAACTGTACTAGACAAAAGCTTTGGTTACTAAAGATAGTGTGAATGTCGTAGATATGGAGGCATATTTGGGCACCGAAGGCTTAGTCATATAAGTGAAAAATGGTTGAATTGTTTAGTTAAAAGGGATGTTCTTCAATGGCTAAAACTGTAGAATTGGAGAGATGTTCTTATTGCATGGCTTGTAAGCAAACTAGTGTATCCTTTAAGAAGCATCCTCCCTCAAGGAAGTCAGAGTTGTTGCAATTGGTACATTCTGATGTTTGTGGTCCATTTAAGGTAAAATCCTTTAGTGGTGTACTTTATTTTGTTACCTTTATTGATGATTGTTACAGGAAGCTATGGGCCTATGTCTTGTAGAGAAAAGACCAAGTGCTAGAGAAATTTAACAATTTCATGCTTTGGTTAAAAAAGAGTCAGGCAAGAAGCTGAAACGTATTTGTGCTGATAGTGGTGGTAAGTATTGTGGACCTTTTGATGTTTATTGCAAGCAGTATAGTATTGCACATAAGAAGACTCCTCCTAAAACTTCTCAGCTAAATGGTTTAGCAGAGAGGAGGAATAGGACATTGCTTGAGAAAGTGAGATATATGCTCTCAGATGCCAAATTACCTAAGCATTTTTGGGGTGAGGCACTGTACATAGCGATGCATGTTATTAATCTCACTCCTACTGTTATTCTGAACAGTGAAGTTCCAAATAAAATTTGGTTTGGGAAAAATGTGAGCTATGATCATTTGCGTGTCTTCAGTTGCAAAGCGTTTGTTCAAATTCCAAAGGATGAAAGATCCAAGTTGGATGCGAAGACAAGGCAATGCATCTTCATTGGTTATGGTGAAGATGAATTTGGCTACAAGTTCTATGATCATATTGAGAAGAAGCTTGTTAGAATCCGTGATGCATAGTTCATTGAAGACCAAACCATTAAGGACATTAATAAGGTGGAGAAAACTACACCCGAAAAGGATAGAAATCTAACAGATGTTGATCCTATGCAATCGCCTATTCATGATCTCGATAATGTTAAAGGTAGTGTTGAACATGGTGAACAATAAAGTGATGGTGTTGATCAATTGATGAGAATTTTTATGATGTACCTAAATCCTCTCAACTCAAGTTCAACTCAGGAGATCTAATAGACAGAGACAACCATCTACCAGGTATTCTTCTGATGAATATGTGAATTTGATTGATGATGGAAAACCTGAGTATTTTGAAGAAGCTTTGGAGAGTGAAGAAAAACAATAGTGGTTGGATGCAATGGAAGATGAGATGAAATCCTTGCATGATAATCAAACTTATGACTTGATGAGATTGCCTAAGGGTAAGAGGGCATTAGAAAACAGGTGGATATTCAGGGTGAAACATGAGAATAATTCTATCTCCAAGGTATAAAGCTAGATTAGTGGTGAAAGGCTTTAGACAGAGAAAGGGTATTGATTTCAATGAGATTTTCTCACCTATTGTGAAGATGTCATCCATTAGAGCAATTTTGAATTTGGCAGCTACTCTTGATTTGGAGTTAGAGCAAATGGATGTGAAAACTGCTTTCCTTCATAGTGATTTGGAGGAAGAGATCTATATGAAGCAACCTGATGATTTTTAGGTTAAAGGCAAGGAAGGCTATGTATGTAGATTGAGAAAGAGTCCATACAATTTAATGCAAGCTTCGAGGCAGTGGTATAAGAAGTTTGAGTCTTTTATGTGTGAGCAGGGCTACAGAAGACTACTTTTGATTATTGTGTCTTTTTTAGAAAGTTTTCTGTTGATGACATGCTTATTGTTGGGAAAGATGTTTCTATTATTAACAGTTGAAGAAGCAATTAGGTGAGTCATTTGCCATGAAAGACTTGGGAGCTGCTAAGCAGATTTTGAGTATAAGAATCATCCGTGATAGAGAGAAAAGGAAGTTGCGGCTATCACAGGAACACTATATTAAAAGGGTGTTGCAGAGATTCCAGATGGAAAAAGCTAAGGCTATGAGCACTCCTCTTGTGACTCATTTTAAAATGAGTATTAAACAGAGTCGTCCTTCAAATGAAACTGAAAAATTAGACATGGAGAAAGTTCCTTATGCTTCTGCAGTGGGTAGTTTGATGTATGCAATGTTGTGTACGAGACCTGATATTGCTCATGTTGTTGGTACAATCAGTAGGTTTTTGTCAAACCTAGGTAGAGAGCATTGGAGAGCTTTGAAATGGATTTTGAGATATCTTCATGGTACTATTGATAAGAAGCTTTGTTTGAGAGGTGATAAGCCTATTTTGGTGGGCTACTCAGACTCAGATATGGGTGGAGACATTGATTCCAAAAGGTCTACATAGAGTTATTTGATTAAGTTTGCAGGGGGAGTTGTGGTTTGACAATCTAAGTTGCAAAAGTGTGTGACCTTCTCTACTAATGAGGCGAAGTTCATTGCAATTATTGAAGCATTCAAGGAGTTGCTATGGTTGAAGAAATTCTTGCGAGAGCTTGGTTTTGTGCAAGACAACTATCCATTACTCATTGAAAATCAGAGTGTTATCCATCTTGGTAAGAATTTAACTTTTCATTCTAAGTCCAAACATATTGATGTACAGTATCATTGGGTACGTCATGTTTTGGATGCTAAGTTGTTGGAGTTGGTTAAAGTTTATACTGATGATAATGGTGCTGATATGATGAATAAAACACTGTCAAGAGGAAAGTTTGAAGTCTGTTGTGAGATTGTCGGTTTGGCGGTTCTCTCCACATAGTCGTGAGAGGGAGATTTGTTGGGTATTGGGCTCCCTTCCTATGTGGAGAAAAGACCCAAATTGAGAAGCCCACTTGATATCTTATTTAAGTTAAGTGGAGAAGGTGATTTGACACAAGAGAGTAGACAGAGATAAAGAGAGAGAGGTTCCTGAAACACACTAATCGTTTTGAGAGAAAAGAAGAGAGAAAGTTATTCCCGTTGTTACACAGAGCTGCAATCGTAAATTCACCACTGTAGATTCATTCACCGTTGGATCGGGCTGATTTTTGGACAACATGTTCAGAATGTATGTTTCTTCATTTTGATCATTCTAATCGTTGAGAAGAAATTTGAGTTGGGAGATATTTAGTTCGTATGGCAACAATGTTTTTGGAGGTTTTCATTTTCCTTGTTATCTATTTGTAACCTTATTGCTTTATTGTTTGAAATTGGTGTTGACATTGATATTGTTGTTGACACTTGATTGAGACTCTTTTGTATTCTTTATTGATAATAGTGGAGCTATTTCTTTGGTCTAGATGACCCGTGGTTTTTTACCCTTGCCTTGAAGGGTTTTCCATGTTAAAATCTTGGTATCTTATTCCAAAAAGAGTGGTGATTGGTTATTGTTATTTTTTTGTTATTGCTCCTCATAGATTCTTGCAAGATAGGGGGATTTATTTCCCCTGCTTTGTTTACATACAAACTTGTCTTATTGCCCTCATAAAAAAATTTATTTATTTGATTTTTATTGTTATTATTTATTTTACAAAATAACATAAGTCTTATTGGTCATAATATTACCAAATTTTTAATATGTATTTATTGTATATAATAGTTTAAAAAATAAATAGATAGTAATTTATAAAAATTAGTGTTACACATCCTCCCTCAAGGAAGTCAAAGTTGTTGAAGTCGGTACATTGATGTTTGTGGTCCATTCAGGGTAAAATCTTTTAGTCATCACTTTACCTTGTTTACCTTTATTGATGATTGTTTCAGAAAATTATAAGTCTATGCTTTATAGAGAAAAGACCAAGTGCTTGAAAAACTTAAACAATTTCATGTTTTGGTTGAAAATAGTCAAATAAAAAGTTGAAATGCATTCATACTGATAATGACAGTAGATATTGTGAACCCTTTGATGTTCATTGCAAGCAACATGATATTACACATGAGAAAACTCTTCGTAAAACTTTTTAGTTGAATGGTTTAATAGAAAGGATGAATAAGACTTTGCTTGAAAGAATCAAATGTATGTCTCAAATGCTAATAACATATGTTCAACCTTGGCCATGTTTCAACACATGTTAAATTAGGCGTACTGTTGTAGAAATTTGGAGAAGCTTATAGGCTCTTCGCAGTCAGTTTTTATTGTTTAAACATTTTCCACCGGCTTTCAATTTGATTCAATCCTATATTGTATTATTTATATTTATTTGAATTTACAACAAAATTTTTACTGTCCATGTGATCAACACGTAATTAGAATTCACGCTAACATATTTACATTGATTTCAATTATTGTACATATTTTCCACCCATTTTTTTTCTATAAACTAATTAAAATCAAATTACTATGTGTACATATTGTACATATTTTCCACCACATTTTCCACCAATTATTGTACATATAAAGTTTGACTGATGTTGATCCTATGTAATTACCTATTAACAATTTCAATAATGTTAAAGATAATGTTCAACATGGTGAACAACACGATGATATTGATGATTAGAAGTTTGGAGAAGATTAAATGTTCTTGTTGATTATGATCAAGAGAAGCATGAAAGGTCACCTGATGAGAATCTTGATGATGCACCTGAATCCTCTTAAGTCCAACTCAGAAAGTCTAACAGATAGAGACAATCATCTATCAAGTATTCTTCTTATGAATATGTGATTTTTAGTGATGGTGGAGAGAACTTTAGTGTTTTGAAGAGACTTTTGGAGAGTGAAGAAAAACAATAATGACTGGATGCAATGTAAGATGAGATGAAATCCTTGCATGATAATCACATTTATGACTTGGTGAGATTGCCTAAAGGCAAAAGGACAAACAGGTGGATATTCAGGGTGAAATATGATAGTAATTATGTATCTTCAAGGTATAAAGCCAAATTATTGGTGAAAGGCTTCAGATAGAGAAAAAGTTTTGATTTTAATGAGATTTTCTCACATGTGGAGAAGATTTCATCTATTAGAGGAAATTTGAGTTTGACTGTTAGTCTTGATTTGAAGGTAGAAATGGAAGTGAAAACTGTTTTCGTTTATGGTGATTTGGAGGAAGAGATATATACATGAAGCAACTTGATGATTTTTAGGTTAAGAATGAGTCTATATAGTTTAAAACAACTTCTGAGGCAGTGATATAAGAAGTTTAAGTCTTTTATGTGTTAACAAAGCTACAAGAAAACCTCTTTGATCATTATTGTGTCTTTGTTATAATGTTTTTTAATGAAGACTTTATTAATGTGTTATTGTATGTTGATGACATATTTATTGTTGAGAAAAATATTTTTTGGATTGACAAGTTAAAGAAGCAATTGAAACTAATTAGTAAAAAATTTTTTGTCTAGTCTAATTGAGAAAAATATGTTTTCTATGCTTAATATATTAGCAAATTTTTTGTCTAGTCTAATAATAAACTTTTCTTTTGTATTAAGTCTTTAATTAATTTTATTTTGTACCGAGTGTCTTTAATTAATTTTATTAGCAAGTTAAAGAAGCAATTGAACTAATTGAGAAAAATATGTTTTCTATGCTTAATATATTAGCAAATTTTTTGTCTAGTCTAATAATAAACTTTTCTTTTGTATTAAGTCTTTAATTAATTTTATTTTGTACCGAGTGTCTAAAAAATTTTACACAAAACTTATAATTGCTTTGTAATACTTTAAAAAAAGGTTATATATAACATTTTAAAAATTTAAAATAAAATAAAAAATATTAGAGACTTAAAATATATAATAAACTCAAAACATATTTAAACTAATTATAATTTTTTTAAAAATTTATTAACTTTTGATATGTTATAAAATAATTTTTACATGATTTTATTTTATTTTAAGAAATTACTCCAAATAACTTATAAAATAAATTATTTTTAATTTCTGTGTTTTAGAAAAATTTAACCAAACATCCAAAAAATTAAAATGAATATATTTTTTTAAATAAATAGTTTTTCTCTGCTAAAGAAGTCTAGCTCAATATATGAGAACAAATGTATGAGTTATTATAAACCTTCCCACAGTATATTCTATTCCTATCTGGACCAACAAAATTTTTTTCTATATTGAATTTAACATGGAAGAATTTACATTAAGAGCGGGAAGGGTATTTTGGGATAAAAGCGGGTTCTTTAAAATCCAAGGGTGCATGAAGAAAAATGGGTGGTTTAAAAAGAAAACGTCAGTGATAAAGAGTTAAAGACACGACGGCTTGTTCTGCTCTGTTATTCCTTTCCACTCTGCTACGGCGACGATGACGACGGAGCTCGACGACGATTTGGTTCGAAGCATGTCCATTGCAGCCGTTTTCTCCGACTTCGTAACTCTTCTTTTAACTTATCGTTTCGTTCTTTTTACTTTTGCATTCCAACACTTCCAAAGGAAAACACAATTAATCGATTCTGTTAGGGTTTAGGGTTTAATTGATTCTCCCTTTTGTTCTAATTTCTTTTGCTGCAATCATTCCGAATGCGGTGACGACTTTATCTCGTTCGTTCCTTTTGATCGCCTTTGATCTTGTTCTTGGCATTGAGTGTGTGCGGTTTTGGTTTCGCGTTTCAAAATTGATGTTTGGTTTCGATTCCGGGTTGAAGTAACTTAGAGAAGCTTTTGCTTTGGATCAAGGATTTTATAGTAGATTTTAGTTTGAACTTGCTTTTATAATAAAAGCATCCAAGCGTAAATCATATCATCTCACAATCAATTTTAATCATAATCAATTATGCAAAATCTATTTCATTCAAAATCAATTTTGTTAACTCTCATCCAAACACACACGGTATCTTTTTCTATAGGGTTTTAATTGTCTTTGTGTTTTTCAGGGTGGGAACATACATTCGATTGATTTCCATCGAAAGGATGATTTACTTGTCACGTCAAGTGAGGATGACTCAGTACGACTTTATGACATCGTTAATGCCAAGTGAGTTGTTTATTTTTATGAGAAAGAAACAATTCTCCGCTTTAAAATATTTGGGATGTATTTAATATTAGAGGATTACATGAATACAAGTTTTTAGGGTTTTCCGGTTTTGTTTAATATTTTGAGAAATTTCCAGGGAATCAAAACATATATTTTATTTACTCTTCATTTTCAGCATTGCTTCCTAATATTGCTTAGGTCTATTTCTAGTTTTTCGTATGCCTTAACTTATGGTGATGTTTTTCTTTCAATCTTTTGAAAAGAGTCTGTCAGTGAGCGTATTGGTAGTAATGAAGTGTATACTGTTCTATTTTTTATATTTCCTTTGATCTAATAGGGGACCATTCTAATTTGTCGTTGAGAATTTATTATAAAATCTGCAAATGGATGCAGTGACTGCTATGGGGTGATGCACTAGAAGAGGGCCAAACTGGTTATTGGTTATTATTAACAATTGCTTGTGTTTAGTTACTATTTGATAATTGATGTATCTGTCATGTTATGTTTTTTTAAATTAATTTAGGTGTTTTTAACAAGAATTAGGATGTTAGCATTGATGATTCTATAAGCTGAAGGAACATCAAATACTTTAGAGATCACCTTCGAACATCTTTTCTGCCTTGAAGCACCTCAATTCCTTAATATGGGGAATAGTCCTTGGAGATTAGAGAAACAGAAAGAAAGAATTGAATATTTAACAGGGTGGAGGCTAGGGTAGGAGACCCTAACAAGTCTTCCACCATGAGAAACATATGTTAGCAGATTAGATTTTATCAATTTTAAGTTTAAGGCTGAGATCAATTTTATTTTTTCTCTTTTTCTTCTACTCTTTCCCAATTTTTACCCCCCTTTCCCCTCTTCTCTCTCCCCACTCTGCCAGTCTGCCTCCCAAACATTTTAGTTAAGTTCGTTTCATTGTATCCAGGAAAGATTTTTTTTTTTTTTATTGCAGAAGCTTAATTTTTTGGTGCAATAAATGCTAATTAAGTCTTCTTTTTCCCATGGGAAATGACTTTTCAAATAAATGAATAAAATTTATATGATAAATTTACTGTTTCATACATTAATTTTTTCTTCTATGCATTTGACGTGAATTCCAGGTTGTTGAAGACCACTTATCATAAGAAACATGGTACTGATTGTATATGTTTTACTCATCATCCAAGCTCTGTTATATGCTCTTCAAAGTATAATTTGGAGTCTACCGGAGGTGTGCTTCTCTCTACCTACAATTTTATCTGATGTAATTTACAGCTAGTCAGTAGATACAAGTTATGATTGCAATTATTGACTTCTTATTCCTTGTGTGCCAGAATCATTGCGGTATTTATCTATGTATGATAATCGCTGCCTAAGATACTTCAAAGGGCATAAGCAAAGGTTAGGTTTGATTGTACTCTTTTCAAGAATGAATTTTTATCACCTTGCAGAAGGAAAACTAGGTCCTTTTGCTTAGTTGTTATACGCTGTAGGCCAAAAAACAATTCTTCTTATTATTGTATCATTTCCTTTTTTATTTGGTACATCTTTGTTCTCTGATTGTAGTACTAAGATCACTATGTATAATTACGTTGTACTGTGATGTATAAGTTTGCTTGGTTGGAAGTATTTCTGGTTGCTAAGATTATGATTTTTTACCCTACATAAATGTGAAATTGAAATAGTGTTTGTATGTTACTTTCAGTTTTGGTGGATTTTTTTTACTTTCCTGTTTATATTCAGCTCCATGTTTAATTGATGTATGTAATGTGAACTTTCCTTTGCCTTATCCTCTAAGATAAATTATTTTCATACTAGCCATATGAACAATAATTTGTTGCGTATATATATTTCTTTTTTATACATGACCATATTGTTGATTTCTTTTCTATGACTTGCTTTACAGAGTTGTTTCTCTCTGCATGTCTCCCATCAATGATAGCTTCATGTCTGGTTCTCTAGACCACAGTGTCAGAATATGGGATCTTCGAGTAAATGCTTGCCAGGTTGGCAGTTTTCATTTTTTCTATTTTTTTGGGGGGTGGAGCTAGTTATTTGACATGAAACGGATGTCTAAATTCCTAGTTATATTGGTGAAGAGATCATATAGTACCCTGTATTACAAGTATTACTAGTTACTAATTACTCTAAGTAAAATATAAAACAGGAGACTGTTTGTACATATGCTTCTTTTCAGCACTCACGTAATATGATAACATTTTGTTATAGTTGAGCTCATGGTTTTAAACTGCCGACTGCATCACATGATGCAGTTACAAGTACAACATCTTGGTTGTGGTGGCCATTGCAATTACATTAGGTTGTGATTGCTAATTGCATTGACTGCAGCTGGCTGTCAGCAACGACAATGCAACATTGACTGCTACTACATTTAAAACCCATGGTTGAGCTTCAAAAGATCTATATTCTGCACAGTGCATCAGGGAAAAATTTAGAGGAGAGACAATTATGATTGATGCTCACTGTTATAGTTTTCAGGGCATCTTACAGTTACGTGGTAGACCTGCTGTTGCTTATGATCAACAAGGCCTGGTCTTTGCTGTTGCAATGGAAGGGGGAGCTATTAAATTATTTGATTCTCGTTCGTATGACAAGGTTTGTATTGGTAACCTTTCTCTAGCTTCATGCTTTTCATACCTTCACAACTCTGACTGTACCATATTGGTGTAGGGTCCCTTTGACACCTTTCTAGTTGGAGGTGACACAGCTGAAGTTTGTGATATCAAATTCAGCAATGATGGAAAATCAATGCTTCTGACTACTTCTAATAACAATATTTATGTTCTTGATGCATATGGAGGAGAGAAGGTTAATTTCTTTGATAATTGAATCTTTTGCATTACATTTTCCTTATACAATAATGTATTTGTTCGAAGTTGATAGTTTTGTAACTTGTTCAGCATTGTGGGTTTAGTTTGGAACCATCTCCTGGTACCCCAATAGAGGCTACATTTACACCAGATGGGAAATACATGGTGGCAGGTATCATATTTCATTTTTTACATGTTAGCTCTTTAAAGCTTTTCTTTTCACTGCAGATCACTATCTGGTTATATTTACCCGCTGATATGCACCTAAGCTTGCTGGAAGTGTGTTTAAATTTGTGCTATTAGCTTTTGTTAAAATATTAAGGTTATTATTATATTAGTCTTGGTGTTTATGTGCTTGGGCTTGAACTATAATAATATTTTTAGTTGATATAAAAATTATAATTATAAATGGAGTATTATGACTTGGTATTTGTATAACATCATGGACTCAGAATTACAATTATTACTTGCTCATTTTTTCTTTCTTCCTGTATGCTGATTACATAAGGATTTGAAAGGACTAGTTTTCTCACTTTGTCCTTGATTTTTCTTTGTATAATTAACATAATTATCAATTCAGGATTAGTAGAGTGAGTACATTGCTTAATTTTAGAATCATGAATTGTATTTGAATCATAAGATCCAGATAAAACTAGTGTACACTGCTGTCCGAAGGCTCCTTGCTATGTGGTTATGGGGAATGGTCACTGTACGTAGCCTTACCTTTGCATATGCTTAGCTGTTTTTGGATTTGAGCCTATGACCATGTCATCTGGACACAACTTTATGGTTATGCTAGGACTCGCCGTTAATCAAATCAATGTAATAAATTTAAATTTAAATTGGGAAGACCTAATAACACCAAATGTTTGGTACCATAAAATCTTAATGTTGTAAATAACTTAGCCTTGTTGTCAGCTTAGTTCTTATCTCAGCTAATGAATGTAAAGAAACCTATAACATATCAGTAACCAAATTCACAATGTGGTCTTTTTTTTTCTAATAATTTACTAGACAAGAGCATAATTCTTCCTTTCCCTATCATAACTTGGGCTGTCTTTTATTTTCCCCAATCTCATCCACAATGGACTCAAGCAACTAAGTGTTTTCTAATTTTCTACCCCCATTGTCCACATTGTCCTTGCTTCTTAATTAAAAGTTTGTCAAGAAGTTGATTGATGATCTCTATTTTCTACCCCCAACCATGCATTAAAAATGAAAAGCATTCAAATATTCCCCACAACTATGTTTGACACTTAAACAAATCTTCAATATCCTTCAACTTGTTGAAGAGTGGAACTATTTTGTCATGGTAAGATGGAGTTTTCAAACTTGGGCGGAAGGATCTTTGGTTGGAAGCATGTCATAAAGCCTTTCCAACTTAAATATGTTAAAAGAAAACCTAGCTTGGTCCCAAAATTGAGCTATATTGATCAATTTTTGTCATTGTCTCCTTATCATTTGTCTCCCTTAAAGCTTACTATACCTTCATTTCTCTTATTTTTCAATTGCATATTTCTGTCTTTTATAAAGACAACTATTGGATGCCCTACCATTCCAATCACTCATCCTTTAGGTACAATCTCTAAATCCTTCAAGTGCATACTCTATTACTATCACTATAGTCATCAAGATCATGGCACCTTTGTTGAAAATTTTCATCCTCTTGATTCTTCTTATATTTCAAATATCTCTTACAATTCTTCTTTCCCATGAAGTGTTCTTTTGCTCTATTAATTCCATCCTTTGTGATCACAAATACTGTAAACAAAAGTTAATGTCCTTGCCCTGTTTTTTTTTTTTTTTTTTTTTTTTTTTTTTTTTTTTATGGATAGGGCAAATGCTAGTATTGTTAGTAATGTTAGTTTTTGTTAGTGTAAACACCAAGTGGTCGTTCCTAGCATCAACTCTAGAAGGATTTGAAGATACTTCACTTACTATAAACTGATATTTGTAATTTAATCCTACAAGTATAAAAAAAGTATAAATTTTGACAATAACAACAAAATACTTTCTTTTAATTTAAAAATATTTTTATAAGTGTCTTGTAACATTGTAATGTTTTGTATAATATAAAATAAGGTCAAAATTTAAATTTTGGTATCAAGTCTCAACGTAGTAAAGTAATAAAGGGGAGGAAGTCTGAAATAGAACAGAGGGTGTGGATTAAAATAGAGTGTGTAAGAGAATTGAATTGAAATACAAGAAATTGAAACAGAACAAGACAATCAATCACATGAAAAAAGACAGTTGAATGGATAAAAGAACAGACTAAAAGTAAGAGAAACATAGAAACATAATTGAAATAGAAGACAAACAGAGAGAAAGGAAGAGTAAAAGAAACAGAGTTAGACAAACAAAATTAAAACTGAAATAATATTACAATAAATTAAATAATTTGATTTGTTTGTGCTTTCCAGAGTAGCATAATCAGAGTGGTCAATGTCTGATGTAATTTGCAAGAGACTATTTGGAAAAATCCAAGTCCTATTTGCCTTTAACACTGCCTTGTTGAATAGCCGATTCTTGACTTTCTACCATGGACTGTTATATGTATTGATAAGAGCAATGCTTTAGGAATTGTTATATCTGAAATTGAGAAATGTCATTTTATTTTCAAGCACCATTTCCTTTCTATTCTTGCTTATTGAATTTGTTGAGCTCAATAGTATTGTGCATGATGAAATAAGATATGTTTATCATACATGGTTCTTTAAATGGAACTACAGTCAATCAGTATAGGTTCGTTATATTGTGGATACTGTGCATCTGTGTTACTTTTATGCTGTCAATATTTCTCATAAACTATATGTAATGAGATGTCCTAATTTTGATGTCTAAGGCTCAGGAGGCGGAACCATGCATGCTTGGAATATTGACATGAAGAATGAGGTATTCCTTTTTTTTCTACTATACTCTGATTCTTATATATGAATTCAGAGTTGCTCAAACAAATAATGAGATTTATCGGACTATATCAATGGCATCGTAAAACATTGGATCACTTACAGATATATGATTTAGGAAGGATTTGAACATTTTTCCATCTTTGGTGAATTGTTGGATTAGGTAGTTAAATTTTAATACTGTTAAGTTAGATTATCAGACTTATGTTAACTTCATACTTATGCTCTGCTATTGTGGGAGCGGTGAGATAGTTCAGATGCTCACTGCCATTCGCCACCCGCTTTGAGCCATTTTCTGCCATTTCACTTGATGTGGCTGTCACTACTGTGGCAGATGGAGACTTATTTTTCAATTAAGAGTTTCAAATAGGGTTCTTTAAACCTTTTTTTACACTTCTGCATGCTATCTTCTCGCACTGGCTCCTGGGCTGATCGCCACTCATCTTATCTCCTCGCTCCAGCAACAACCATTGGAGTTGAGTCATATTTTCATAATCTCTTTTCTATTTCATTGTTCTTTTCATCTAAGTTTTTTATTCATATTTCATAATCTCTTGTCTCTTTTTCTTCTTTTCCCCCTCTCTATTGTTTTATTCAGTTTTTCTCACCATTTTTTTCTCTTCCTTTCTTTCACTAACTATCTCCCCCTACTTTTCTGTATTTTTCACTTAGTTTTTGCCATCTTTTTATTTTGTCTTTTTTCTTGTTTTCTTTATCTGTTTTTTAATTTCCCTTCACCATTTCCTTCTCACTTGTATGACATTTTAAATTGTTATCTTCATATATGTTGTTGGTTTTAACTATTTATTATATTTGACAGTTCCTTTTGTATTATTTATGTATGTTGTGTTTTTATCAATTTCATCCATCATGCTTCTACAGTTCTACTATTTGTTTACCAAGCCAACCACCATATTGGATGATGGATTTTTTGGCTTTCCGTTGTAGTCCCCATTTGTCAAAGGATTAAAAAGTACACAATTTTTATAATTTTAAGAACTGAAAATCAATAATTTTAATAAAATATATAAGGAACTTAAAATAGGCATATTTTAAACAAGCGATTTACATTTATGAATGTATTATTAATAGTATATGATGAGCATCCGGTTTTTGTACCTTGTAGGTGGCATGTTGGAACAGCCAAATTGGCGTGCCTTCGTGCTTGAAGTGGGCCCCACGCAGGGCCATGTTTGCCGCTGCTTCAAGTGTTCTCACGTTTTGGATACCCAATAATGATGATTCAAAGCTTAAAATTGAGTATGGTGACACAGGTGCCGAAGCTGGACCCTAACCCCAATCACTTCTCCATTGAACTGAATATTCTCTTTCTACCTCGGCCCAGGTACAATTTTGTTTTTGGTGTTGTGAATTTGGAAATGTTACTTTTCATGAAGATTTTGGATGTTGACAATTGTAAATTCCATCAATGAATGCAATTTATTTTAACGTGTTAGCTACATTGAGTGTTCTTTATTGGTTGGACAAATTTTGTTTCTAGTACACCAGGCTCTTACACATGTTAAAGACATTTTAAGAAGCTCTTTGATAGTTACTTTTTTTCACTACAGGCAGAGAAGGTCTTTCGAGTTTTGACTATATATAAAAATATGTATAAAAGGAGTCTGCTTACTCCAAGAGTAAGTTTAAGTAGGTATGACAACAAGGTGTGGACGAGTATAAACATTTCCATCTCTATTTCCGAAACTCATCTCCATTGCCCGTTACTGTCGGATATCGGGTATATCCATACTCATCTCATGATGGCAAAAAAGAATTTATAATATTTTAATAAAAAATATTCATATAAACACAGTTTGCAATTTATTAATTAAATATCAATTTTTTTTAAGACAAATAAATATTTTAGTTATTAAAATAAGAGCGGGCTGAGGCGAGTAGTCGGGTATTGGGGCAGGTACAGGGATGAAGGGAGTATATATATTCCCATCTCTATCCCCATTTTCGACTCAATAAATTAGGTATTCCTCATACCCATACCTGGTCAAATTGGGGATTCTTTTGGTCAATTTTGGAGCGAGTTTTGGGATTATCCGTAAATACGAGTTTATTTGTCATCATAAGTTTAAGGAAGTTAATCTCGATACTCATAATTCATTTTATTGAAATTTAATGGTTGTAATGAATAACTAATCTTTACTAATAGATTTCAAGAAAATGACGGTTAGATGAAAAGTAAGTCTTTTAAACTTACTCTTGGAGGAAGTTTATTGGAAGTGTAAATTTTATACTGACAGTTAATTACAACTTTTTATATATGGTAAGTTTGTTAATTTTATTAATTAATACTTTAAAAGTTATATAAACAAAGAGTTATGATTAACCGCTTGCTAGGGTGAAACTCTTTTCCAGTTTTACATTGGTAGTGTATAATTAAATGTAATGTTTAAAAAAGTGTTGTTGATTGGTTTAATTAAATATAATGTTTAAAAATATTTGTTAATTGGTTTAGTATAAAAGTGTGTTGATTAAAAAGGGATTTTGGGTCTTAGTAATGAAAATAGAGGTTAGGCATTTTTAAAAATTTTTTTGGTACTTAACTTTTCTAAAGTTCGTTATTATAAATATTTTTTTTTATACAAAAACTATTCTTATATATATAAAAATATTTGTTATGGCTATTCTGTCTTTGTTCTCTTAACCTGCTTCAACTTCGACTTCTACATTTGTCGGGTCGTGGTTGATAGTTGTTGCGTTTGCCGTGTTGAGAATAGTTCCTTTGGAAATGACTTGGTCTAGCTGGCGGTGGGTGACTATTGGTCTTGTGGACAAAGTCCTTTAGGTGCCTCTGTTTGATTAAGTCTTCTATTTTGTCTTGTAGTGCTGTACACTCTTCGGTTGAATGACCTTTGTTCTTGTGATACTACAATGTTTAGTAGGATCAGCTCCTCTAGGCATATGTGCTTTCTTTGGTTTGGTTAATAATTCAACTACTAATGCTTGCTCTAATACCCTAACCCTGCTAGTGTTGAATGGAGTGTACTTGGTGTATCTTGACCCTTTCGGTGGTCTGTTCGAATACTGATCTTTTTTGTTGTTGGAATTGCTTCTTTCCTTATCTTTACGTTAGTTAGTTGGGGCTTCAGCCTGAGCTTTCTGTTGGAAAGCAGTGAGTTCTTCCACCTCAATAAAAGGAGTGACTTTTCTTCGGAGCTCATACATGTCCACAGGGGGGAAGTGGATTAGGCCAGTAACAAATTCTCCTGGTTGTAGATTAACCAAGAATGTATAAAGTGCTACATCGGGGGGTATGTTTTTTATGGTCAGTGAGGCTCGACCAAACCGATCTATGAAATCTCGAAGGGGATATTTTCTTTCTTGCTGAACTGTGGCTAAGGTTGCTGACGTGAACCTTTGTGGCCGAGATGTGGCAAACTGGGTTTCGAATTTCATGGACAATGTCTGGAAGTTATTGATGGAATTTGGCGGGAGTTGGATGAACCAATTCAAAGTTTGACCTTTGAGTGACATGGGGAAGATCTTGCACAAAGCTGCTTGATCATTTGTGTACATCCTTACTTGTGTCATGAGCTAGATAGGCATCTGGGTTCGTGGTTCCATCGTATTTTTCTAGGGCGTGTTTCCATATTTCTGGTAGAGGAACGTCCATGATTTCTTCCGTAAAAGGGTGATGTGGTCAGACCTTGGATATCCCACTCATTCATGCCCGGGGTATAAGGGGGCATAGTTTGGATTGGAGTGGGGATATGGTGTGCCAAGGGAGGTGTGAAAGGTGGGATTGTTTGAAATGGTGTGGGAATTTCTTTTGAATGGATGGAGGATTAGGTTGCGTGGGTTGGCTGTGGGATGGTTCTGTGGAGTGTCCCATAGATGGGTCGTTGCAGGATAGGGCAGCAGATTCACCCTTATGGGACTCCCCTATGAAGCTTCGATTTCAAAATTCAGCATTCTCACCCTGAAGTTCCGCAATCTCCTCCCTAAGTAACTTGAGGACGACCTCGGGTCGTTGAGGTGTGTCTTCGTTGTTATGGGGTTGATTGTGGGGTATAGCTCCATGACTCTTGGTGATGGCCATGTCTTTGCAGTCTTGCTTGTGGAATCTAGTTTTACTTTGGGCCCTACGGTGGGTGCCAAAATGTTCTTACTGAAAAGTACATGAGTACAAATCGCTATGAACCTTTCAAAATGTCTTGGATGAGCCTCGTTGAGCGTCCTAGCACCTTCTGGAATGGGCAACGAGGGAGAACCTGCAAGAGAGGACTCTGATGTTTAAGTTAGTAAATGAGCAAGGTACAGAAGGTGAAAAGAGGTTGAAATGTAATAAATTTCCATGAATGAGTCCCTGACACGGACCTCCTACCTTGTATTTATAGTAAGAAATGCAATCATTACCTGATGGTTATTACCTGTTTTCCTTGGTTTATTCCTTTTACCCAGCGTGCTTGGCTTTTATCCAGCAGGTACTTTTGTAGATCCTGCTCTGCTTTATTGGGAATAACGCTAATAAGTGATTATGTTGATTTATCTTCTTAGTTAACTTAGCTAATTGACTGGTTGTTTTGTAGGAGTTTGGATTTCGGCGAGGCCGAAATCCTTTGAGGTTTATATCCTCTCTTTGAGGTGTTATATTATACTTTAGATTTCGGCTATGCCAAAATCCGAAGCCTCCTTATTTGGCACTTTTATTCTCATCTAAAATCCTTTTGTTCTTTTTGTTTATATTCTTTTAGGTTTTCGGCCATGCCGAAATCTGAAGTCTTTTAGGATGGTATTTAAAGTTTTATTAATGTGGTGCTTTATATACTTCGATTTTCGACTATGCCGAAATCCGAAGTCTCTTGATGGTTTTTAGGTCTTGCTCCTCTTGGTGATTATACAATATGTATCTATACTATTAATATTGAGATTACCTTTTTGAATTTACAAAAGATATTAAATTAAAATCCTAAAATTTATAACATATTAAAATAGAAATGCAAATACACAAGTACGGCAACGCCTGCGTTTTTGCTAGTAGAGAATAAATATAAAAGATAAGAGAATATTTGTACCTCATATATATTGAATTGGAGTTCTTGATCTTTATGAACAGAAACTCTATGAATGATTATTGTAAAGTTATAAGTTCAATATGAACTCTTGAGAGTTTTACTACCTACTTTCTAGGGGATTATGGTAGATAATGTGTATATTAATTTGCTTAATAGGATGACAAATTTATAATCCCCTAGGGTAGACAGGAACCCCTCAAATGGACTTCTTATGATTGACTCGACCCATCACAAAGTCAATCTTACTATAATCCATTTAAATAATCATAAAGATATTATAAGATATGATAAGATATGATTATCATTATATCTTAAATTGTCAGATAATGATAAAAGATAATTGATTAATACCAATCCACAATTATTTCCAACATTCTTCCACTTGGATGATATTAATCAATAATACAAAGACAGATCATTAAACTAGAATGACAATTATAGACAAATCTTATATTAGACAACAATATAAGAAATCTGAACTACAAAATAATATCCAATAGGAATATATATCATGCATGTTAACAAATATTTCTCATAAAGTATATAGAATAATGTAATTCAATAAAAGGATATTACATGGTCCCAAGCATCCAAAAAAAAATGCTAAGAGATATGTTACTAAAATTATATTACTTCACACATATCTCATGAGAGAGTTTTTAGACTCACACTGATCTAAGATATCAAAACTTAACCATACCATATGAGTTATAAAACTCCAATAGTTAAGCATTTGATCAATGAATAAAAAATGTTCTATTAATATAATTTTTACTTCTGAAAAATTATAAAGGCGAGAAAACATAATTAACATGCATCTAAGTACTCATCATAGCTCAATAACAAATGTAATTACATATAGGCTACTTAAATCCTCTATAATATTTTACATTCAACTAATCCGAGTTTCAGAAAATGAGTGAATATGTAAGTTTCCAAAGACAAGTAGGAAATCCATAAATTCCCTACTTGGACTACATAGACACCTAGTTTATATAAAATGACACTCAGATTATTGTGGCCACAAAATGTCAATAGAGTAAACACTTAGATAATTGGTCCAAAAAAAAAATGCATAAGTACTTCAATAGTGAAAAATTGTACTCAATAGGAGTACTATTATCATAAGAACTTTTACAAAGTAGAAAATCATACTCAATAAAAGTATTATATCTACAATATACTTATAGAATTTTGACAAATTTTTTTTTGAAATTTTGGGTAAAAGAAACGTAAAATACATAATTGCATGCCAAAGGGATTAATGTGCAATACCCAACAAAATGCCCTTAGCATCCATTGAAGATGTCTATTAAAATACAAAGAATTTTATGTATTTTAATTAAGATAGGACAAAAATAAATAGTAAAGTCTTATAGAGTATGTCATATCATAATTAAATATGCACAAGAATATATGACAATACAGATAGATAAGTTTCGAGACATAATACAAAATTATAACTTGTAAAATTTTGATAAATTAAAATATGAAAATTGGGTAAAAGACATGCAAAATGCATAATTGTATGCCAAAATGATTAATGTGGAATACCCAACAAAATGACATTAACATCTGTTAAAGATGTCTATAAAGATATAATGAATTTTATGTATCTCAATAAAAAATTGGACAAAATTAAATAGAGAAGTCCTATAGAATATGCCATATTATAATTAAATGTGCAACGAATATATGACAATACAAATATATAAGTCTCGAGAGATAATACAAGATTATATATACTCCCACGAATCCTTAATATACCAAAAAAATATTAGGATTATCATTAGGGTACACTAGTATTAAAAGTTTTAATGATAGAAGGAGGATGACTTTATAGGATAACAATAAAAGTGATTAAATAATGAGAATACGAAACCTACAAATTCATCCATAAGAATAAATAATTCTCATAAAATAGTTTCATAATTAACCACATACTAATCAATCCTTTAAAAAATATTGACCCCTATGAGGATCTTGAAAAAGTGATTACATGAGTGAGAAAAAAGATCTCTTGATATTTTTATGTAGAATATGAGATCATAAGCAAATTCTCAAGTAATCATACAAAAATCAAGTACTATAATAAAAAATATCTACACACACTTGAGAATTAATATGATTAGATGCAGTGGAAGAATATGAGACTTATTCTTACAAATATTAAGGATATAATAATAAATAGTCTCTAACTCTCATAACAATTTATAGTAGACATAGGTTTATTCATATATCCCAAAATGAAACATATAGATTTTACAAGAATACCATAAACAACATTATAAAATATGGTATGGAGATATTAATCTCTTAAAATTTGAGATTCCTATATTGTACTTAAAAGAATTGCATACTGATGCATATCAATAGAGAGTTTGTTATACAAGAAAGTATTCTACAAGAGACCAATAGAAAATCCTTAATATAGATCCCAACAACGAGATCACAAAAATGTAATAAGAAAAAAATAATTTTATCAAGAAAATTTGTTTTTGCACATGTATAATTAACTGAACATTGTAAAAGTCTTATAGAAAAACAATTTATTTTATAAGATATTAATTAAAATTCTAATATACAAAATCCTTCTATTTGATAAAGAAAAATAAAGTTGACATAACATATTTCTTTATCACACTAGAATTATGTCAAGTAATGTCATACCAATATGGTAAGTCCACTACTATATAATAGTAGTGTGTGTGTATATATATATATATATATATATATATATATATATATATATATATATATATATATATATATATAGAGAGAGAGAGAGAGAGAGAGAGAGAGAGAGAGAGAGAGAGAGAGAGAGAGAGTTTGCACCACAAGAAAAAAAATGTCAAATTAAAGGTTATAAGTCATTATGGAATAAAAGAAAAATGATAGTATAAATTTTGGTTCATATAAATATAACTAAACATAATAAAATTAATAAAATAAATTGAACATCACAATAATAAGAAAACGTTATGTAATTCTAAAAGTTGAGTCAAAAGAGAATTCCTAAGCAAAGCACTATAACTTATATCAATAAAATCCTTATATCGATAGGGTATAAAAAAATCATTAACATAAGCAAAGAAGTACATTGTACAACACCAAATTACATTAACAACAATACATCGATAGAGTATAATTATCATCAATGCAATAAAAAAAATTATATCACAAAATTCACATAATTGCATCCATGATAGGTTAAATTACAATTATGTAAATGAAAAGAGAAATTATACCTATTGTCCAATCAATTTGTATAATTTTAATCATATATATTATATGACTAACATACAAAATTCACATTACAATACCCATGCTAAGCAAGTAATAATAATGTAAATCAATAAAGAAAATTATGCGCATAAGAAAAGGACAATTAAGACTGTGCATAATTAATAAAAAACCTAAAATTAATTTATAATGATAATTCAATATTAAAGAGAATATAGTATAATCGAAGAATACAAATACCGTAAAGAATTATCACAATGAAAATAAGTCTAAAATTCAAGATTATAATAGTAAAAAAATTTTAATTTAATCTTGAATTAATAATTTTTATACTAAAAAATACCAATAATATTAAAATATTAAATAAATATGGTATTTATGAAAAAATAAGAATATAAAAAATGAGTCCATGCAAACTCATTAACACTTCTCAAAGTGAAGTTAACACAAATCATCTTATGTTGCCCACACAAATGACTCATATTGGTCAAACATAAAAAGGAAAACCTTTAAGTAATTTTAAAAATAATTTACCCAGTAATTGAATTCAAAAGAAAACTAGGTTTTAAAGGGGTAACACTTAAAGAGAGCTTTCAATACATAATATACCCATGTTAGAGTAATTGAATGAAACTTTAATATGTTATTTTAACAATAACAAGTAGCGTAAACCTTCAATTTTTTTTTATTTTATGCAAAAGATAATAGTGACCTATATTATAAAATTTTACTAAAAACACAAAAAAGTTCCAATTCAAATTTAATTCTCTATTAGGAAACCAACTATAATATGTATCTAATTTGGCTCTGATACCAATTGATGAAAATAAAAATCTTTAAATCAATAGATACAACATTATATTATGTATAGAGAATAAATATAAAAGATAGAGGAAAGAGAATCTATGTACCTCATGTATATTGAATTGAAGTTTTTGATCTTTGTGAAAAGAAACTCTATGAATGATTATTGTAGAGATATAGGTTTAATAAGAACTCTTAAGGGTTTTACTACCTACTTTCTAGGGGATTATGGTAGATAATGTGTATATTAATTTGCTTAATGGGATAACAAATTTATAATCCCCCAAGGTAGGCAGGAACCCCTCAAGTGGACTCTTTATGATTGACTCAACCCATCACAAAGTCAACCTTACTATAATATATTCAAATAATCATAAAGATATTATAAGATATGATTATCATCATATCTTAAATTGCCAGATAATGATAAAAGATAATTAATATATATAGATTAATATCTTAAATACCAATCCATAATTATTTCCAACAACTATAACTTGATCCTACTGAGTCTATGTATGCACTCAAGTATGGCAAATCAAGGGGCTTTGCTGTGTGTGTAAAAGATTATATAAGTTACATTCAAAATCATATATATAGATTCAATACATATTTCTTGATAAGAGACATTCTGGTGTTGATCTTTTCTTTAAAATTTGGAGTAATTATATATATAAGAGTGTTAGTGGAAAGTTTACCAAAGTTATTAATATAATATTTTTAAATATACACGATGTTGAAGTATTATTTTAAACTTAAAGGAAGATTAATGTAGAAAAATAAAGGGTTAAATACAATTGACGCTTCTAAAATTTTTCAATTTTAAACATTGTGCCATGGGAGTTTAAAATTGTAATATTATGCTTTCAAATTTTAACAATGTGTGAATTAATATCCCTCCCCAAGTTCTTGACGTTGACAGTTAATTCTAAGTGTGTTAACCACCGTGTGTAAGAAATTAGGTAATATTGACATATAATTATGACTTAATAAAAGAGTTAAGTTAATTGTTTAAGACTTAATAAAAGAGAATTATTGCTTAATAAATGGGTTAAATTAACCAAAAACATTAAGTTAGAATCAACACATTCAGAGTTAACAGTCAACAACTTACGAAGAGGCTATTAATTCACATATTTTTAAAATTTGGGGGCATAATGTCATGATTTTAAATTCTAGGGTCAAAATGTTTAAAATTTAAAAAATTTGGGAGCATCAATTGTATTTAAGCCAAAAATAAAAAGGACTGAATGTAATTTGATAAAATTTCAGAAGGGTAAACTTTGTTTTTGGTACATGAAATTTTTTAAATTTATGGTTTTGGTATAAAAACTTTTTGTGGGAAAGAAGATGAAATAAGAATGGGAAATGTGGGAAAGAAGATGAATAATATTTTTTTTTAATTTGTGACAAAAAAAAATACCAAAAAATGTGATAAAGACCACAAAAAAATTGAATTAATAAAATCATAATAAATGGAGTGAGATGTCATCACATAATAGCAAAAGTATACAGAAAAACTAAGATGTTAGACAGAAAAAAATGTTTTTATATCTTGACCAGTTAATAAAAATTTGGTGTACTAAAATCATAAATCTGAAAAAGTTTATATACAAAAAATATAATTTACTCTTATCTTAGTAATTAAATTTTTTGGTGACATCACTACTTAACGGCTACAATAAATGGAAGAACTAAAATGTTGAACAGAAAAAAATGTTTATATACCTTGATCAGTCAACAAAAAATTTATGTACCAAAACCATAAATTTGAAAAAGTTCATATACCAAAAACATTGTTTATCCAATTTCAGAAAGTGTCAATGCAATTAACTCTAACTTTTTTTATCATTGTTTAAAATTTATTAAAAAACAGAATAATGAAGTACACCAAAATTAATAATTTTAGATAAATTTTCATATAATAATTAGGAGTGTTAAAAAAAGAGTAGTTGAAAAGAATGTGTTAACATTTCTCTTTTTTAATAACATGATAACTTGAGAAGTTAATATAATATATTACAAACAATTAAAGGAAATTATAACAAGCCAAGAACAATGTCATTGCAATTTACTTTGACACGGGTAGTCTACCTTTGTCATTCTTGATACAAATTCAATTATAAATAGGAGAAAAAAAGTCAAAAATTGAAAAAATAAAAAGACACAAATTATAGTTATAAATTTTAGAAATAATGAAAAGGAAACTCATTGAAATTTTAATAAATTTCAAACAATCATAAAAGGAGTAGTTAAAAATGTATTACAAACAATTATAGGAAATTACAACGAGAAAAAATATAGATAAAAGCTAATTTCAAACAAAACCATAAAAAATGTTAGTCTAATTTACTTAAATACTAACAAATTAAAAATGAGTGCTAGAAAAATTAAGACGACGCTTATTATTGATTAAAATTTATTAAAAATAACCAATTTTTATGAATTCCACTTACGATTTCAAATAAATTCTAACAAATCAGAGTTTTAGAAAAGAAAATTTATGAGAAACTTCAACAGCACACTCACTCCTCACAAATTAAATAAGGAAAAACAATGTGAATGAGAAAAGTGTACCAATGAAATCTATGATAAGGCGTCCATCAGAAGCTCTACCAGCAGCCTCATGGAAAAAGGTCTCACCATATGGCAATGCTGCAGGGTATAATGCTGCTGACATGCAACCAGTATCTGAATTTGAGTCACCAAAGTTGAATATGGTTGCAAAACCACAGGTCTGTGGTGATGAGGAATTGGTTTCCTCAACTCCTATAATACTTAGAAAATGTGAGACTAAAATCATAGCACTTGTATAGTCATAAGGAAAAAGAAGGAAAACAACATGACCTAAATATCCTCATAGCATGGAGACGTCGTATTTTGACATGGCAAAAAACCGAAATGTAAAACGACATCCTTTAAAGTAGGAAGTAGTGTAAAAAATACAAGGGATCCAGCCTTGCCGAAATCTTCATATGTATAATAAACTAATTAACCAAATGAAGTAAGAGACTGATTAACGTAATTACTAATTAACGTTACTCCCGATAAAGCTAAACAAAATAAACAAGACACCTGCAGATAAAGACAAAGTATGATGGGTAAAAGTAATACATAATGTTAAACAGGTAATATCTACCAGGTAATATATATATATATATATATATATATATATATATATATATATTTGTTATAAATAATGGTTATGAGGTATGTATCACACATTCAAGTTTTGAAGTTCTCTTTTACAGGTTCTCTCCTTTTGTAAGTAGAAGGACATTTCACAAAGTTTGCCGTGATAAGTCCCATTTTGTATCTACAAACTAACATAGCACCACTTCTTAATTGTGTGTTTAGAAGTTACATTATTATGTTATTATACTACTAATGGCATACCTATCATAACGGTGTCAAAATATTAGTGGTTGGTTAGAAGTCATGTAAGCATAACGAAATGAAGTGTTTGATGCTGAAATGAATTGGAATTTTTTGGTTGATCGTGTTATTGATGCAAAGTATTTTCCGATTTTATTAATGATTAATCTAATTGGTATGGTATCTCCACTTTCAAGTCACACTTTTTTTCTATTCATAAATTTAAAGCTAAGACTTTATTTAAAGGGAATCTAATTTTACAAGTATAATCAACTTGTTGGTATATTGAGTTGGAGTTGGTTAGGTAAACTTTTTTGGAAAAGTTATTATAATAATTTTCATTCATCTCAATGGTGTTATTTGAGCGTTTAATGTATGATTTTTCATGTAATTGAAGAGAATAGGAGTTGTTAGAATTAGGGTGTTTATGGATTTAGAGATTGATTTCATGAATATGATCAAACGAATCAATGTAATAAAACATGTGAACTGAATTAAATGTAATTAGATAAAATATGATCAAATATGACTATAATATGAGGAATTTTTATTTCACACCTATCTCATTTCATTTCTCACCTATTGATGGGAAAAATATTAATATATTCTTTATTTTTTACTCTCTAGCGGTGTACCGTCGGAAAGTAAAGAAAATTGCAAATTTTTTCTTCTCCGGCAATTTTTTTACTTCTCTGGCAGTGCACTGCCGGAGAAGAAAAAATTTGCAATTTAAAAAAAATTTACTACTCATAAATGTTATTAGTCTCAATTTAATTATAACGAAAAATTAAATTACTCATAAATATTGTTAGTCTCAATTTAATTATAACAGAAATAATAATAATAATCAGAGTAATTAATGTAAGTGTAATAATAATAATAATAATAATAATAATAATAATAATAATAATAATAATAATAATTACTCTAATTATTATTAACGTTAGTGTAATTACACTCAAAGTAATTAGAGTAATTAGCGTTATGTAATTAGATTGAAAATATAATTAGAGTAATGAGAGACGAGTGTAATTAGAGAAATTAGATTCAAAGTAGTTAGAGTGATTAATGTCACATCATTAAAGTAATTTGTAAATTTTTATTTTTCTCCGGCGATGTAGTGTCGAATAAGCAAAAAAAATAATAATTAAGAGAATGTTTCGTAATAAATTTTATATTTTATTTATTTTTATATTTTATCATATAAAATTTTAAAAAAATATATTATGAATAAATTATATTATTAAAATATAAAATTTTATAAATATAATATAAATATTATATATAAATTTCTAATTAAAATAATAAAATATAAAATTTATAAATATAAAATTTTATTAGGAGAAGGTTTTCTGTAATAAAATTTTATATTTTATTTATTTTATATTTTAAAATATAAAATTTTATAAAGATAATTTAAATAATTAAATAAATTTTTTATTAATTTTTTTCTTTGTTCGAAAAACTTATTTCATATAATGTTATTTTATTTTGAAATGTGAGTGAGTGAGGTTAATTTATTAGAGTAGGTGTTCAGAAAGGGTTAATTTATCATGGTAAATGTTAGAATAGATAATTAGGTTAAAGGATATTTTTGAGTTTTTAAAAAATTATTTAAGTAAGTAGGTGTTAAATGAAAAAATGATAGGTGTGAAATGAAAATCCCTAATCAGATCGGTTCACAGATTTGGATTCTATAAATATGATGATTTGTGAACCGATTTGAACTATTTAATCTTTATTTTTATTTTATGTAGACCGTTAATAGGGTGTAAATAGTAACAAATGCATGAAACATTGAAGTTTTGAATTATTGAAGTCATACAAAGTATTAGTCATGAAATATTCAATATAACTAATACAACTTTGAAGATTATGATTTTATTTTTAATTTAACAATTTCAATTTTATTCTAATTTATAAATAATTTATAATATTTAGTTTCATTTAATATATTATTTTCATGTTGAAAATAAGTTGAAAAATTAATGCATGAAGTATTAAAGTTATGAAAACTATTAGTTATTTAGTTTTTATAGACTACTTAATTTAGTTTTTATTTGTTATTTTTTAAAAAAGTTAGTGTATGTTAATGTTTTATTTAGAATTTTTTATTCTTAATGTTTTATAAAAAAAAATAGATATAATTTTTTTCTATATAAGACGTGGATCTAATATGATCCGATCTGTTTTTAATTGGATCGATCATACTAGATAACTAAATTTGTTTTTACAAATGTGATCGGATCCAATTTGATTTTTTTTTTGAAACAGGAAAAATTTTATTCATCAGAGTATGATACCATCTAGTCACAAAAAGTGATTAAAAAGTATATGATGTTACAAAGCCATAGCAAAGAAATAATACACATAAATTTTCTCTCATTAATCCAAGCACAAATGTAAAGCCAACAATAAACCAAGAATTCATATCACAACTTACTAAAATAACAATCTAGATGAACAAACCACTCATAAAAGGAACAAAAGGCATTTTTAGAGTGAACTTTTGACCATAACCAAGATCTTTATAAAGTATCTTGGCACACCTTTTCCACACAGAAGGGTTCCCCTTGAACACTAGGGAATTCCTAGTCAACCGTACACTCCACAACGTAGCCAACCA
This sequence comes from Psophocarpus tetragonolobus, assembly GCA_037954015.1. NCBI lineage: Eukaryota > Viridiplantae > Streptophyta > Magnoliopsida > Fabales > Fabaceae > Psophocarpus > Psophocarpus tetragonolobus. The sequence continues at coordinate 27,501,547 of CM075691.1, forward strand.
GATTATACTAAGGACTTCTCTTATATTTTTTCCTTTTGACTTAGGAGTTCCAAGCCATTGCCATAAATGAATGATCCTGACAATTTGAGAACAGGAAACTTGTATACCCCAATCATCTATAACAACTCATTCAGACAAGGTATACTTGGTTTACAACAGAAGAGTAAATGTGATAATGTTTCTTATTCATTTTGGAAAATTGGACAAACATTACTAGTTAAGATAGAATATTCCACTTTGGTAGTTCTCCCTTTGTAGGATCCTGTTATGTGCTACCTTCCAGAAAAATGCTAACACCTTGGAAGGTACCTTTGACTTCCAGATTTTATGGAAAAATTTTGAACTAGAATAAGATTCACAAATCTTGCCTTGAATTAGTCCATATGCATCTTTTATTGAAAATTTCAGATTATTTGATGACATAGCTCCTTAGCGTCATCCATACTTGAAGTCTTGCTTTAGCTACTCCTCTTCCAGACTCTTTCCAACTCCCTCACCCACCCTTCTTCCCAGTTAAATAAATAAATATCTCTTCCATTTGAACCACCACTCCCATTTTTTGTCACACCATCCCTAACTTTAGAAATTAAAGCATCTTTTTTGGTAGAAAGGACATAAAGTCTAGGAAACAATAATCTCACCCTTCCAAAATCCCCCCATTCTCCTTCCCAAAATTTGAACAGACATTCATTACTTATCACAGGTAACATTTCGAACAAACCATTCTCCCACTCCCTCTGCTGATGTTATCTTTAAGATGTCCTTCCACCATTGAGACCCCCCTCCCTTGCTGTAAGGAGAGGCGACTGCTTCTAATATCTTCCCCATATCTATAGCCTTCAAAATTCTGATCCAGAGAGCGTCATCCCCTTGGAGGATCCTCAATTTCCCATTTTCTGAGAAGAGCTATATTAAATGTCTCTACATCCTTGATTTCCAGTCTTCCATGTTTTTTCTTTTTGCAGATTGTCTCCCATTTGATCCAAGCCAATTTCTTACAATCCTCTGAACCACCCCACAGGAACCACCTTTGCAAGCATTGAATGGTTTAAGCTACCTTCTTTGGGACCTTGAAAAAATATAAAGAATACAGAGGAATATATGAAAGGGTGGACTTGATCAAGAAAATCCATCCTCCCAATAATAGGTTTTTTTGTTTCCAAGACGATAATTTTACTCTCATTTTTTGAATAATAGGATTCCACACTCTGTCACTTCTCATGTTAGCCCCCACTAGTATTCCCAAGTATGAAAATGACAGTCGCATTACCTCACAGTTAAGGATCCTAGAAAAGGATTTAGCTCCTCATGATTCACCCTAACACCTCCTAGACTGCTCTTATGAAAATTTACCTCCAGTCTTGAAGCCAGCATAACATTTTAGAGCACTTTTCAAGGTAAAAATATTCTGAACTTTCAGTGACATCAATATTATAGTATCATCAACATATTATTTTACCACAATAGGCAATTCCTAATGACTATTTGAATTCCAGACATCATATGTAAACGTGTGACCCTTTTAATAAGACCTCCAAGCCCTTTAGCAACAATTAAAAAAAGAAAAGGAGGCAAATGATCCCCCTACCTTAGCACCTTTTGCATAAGGAGCTACTGTGTGACACTTCCATTGACTAAGACGGAGATAAGCCAAGATTGTAAGCATCCTTGAATCCACCGAACCAATTTATCACCAAACTCAAATCGCTTGAGCATATAGAATTAGAAGGATCAATTAATTGCACCATAGGCCTTTTTGAAATTAGCTTTAAACACCAAAAGAGGTTTGTTAAATTGCTTAGCCTTCTAGATTGACTTATTTATAATGACAACACTATCTAGTAACTGCCTACCTTTACTAAAAGAGGTTTCTTAAATTGCTTAGCCTCTTGGATTGACTTATTTATAATGGCAACATTATCCAATAGTTGCTTACCTTTACTAAAAGAGGTTTCTTAAATTGCTTAGCCTCCTGGATTGACTTATTTATAATGACAACATTATCCAATAACCACTTACTTTTACTAAAAGTTGTTTGTATCCAGCGGCTGGAAGAGCACCGCATGACGCGTGGTGTCTGGTGCACCCCCGATAACCCTTGAAAATCTGGAGGACCGAGTGCCTCCTATGCCTAGTTGTACTCATAATGGCATCAGGTTTCCAAGGTAAACAACCTTTAGTTGACGGAACAATGTAGGCAAGGGAAGTCAGTAAAATAAATCTATAACCTCGAGAAAAAGATTGACTATAAGGGCTGAGCATGGGGTCCCAGTCCCGAACCCGTCAATTATCGATGGATTGCCCGAGCTACTCCTGTAGTGAGATCGAGTCGTCACGTGTCGGTCGGGGTACAAGTTTAGGAACGAGCAGTTCGAGATCTCTTCCTTGGGCATTGAACAGTCAACTCAAAGCTAGTATGGACAAAGGGAATCTGACTGTTTAATTAAAACAAAGTATTGCGATGGTCTCTAGGATGTTGACATAATATGATTTATACTCAGCGCTATAAATGTTAAAGTGAAGAAATTAAACCAAGTTCGGGTAAATAGTGGGAGTAACTATGACTCTGTTAAGGTAGACAAATGCCTTGTCATCTAATTAGTGATGCACATGAATGGATTAACAAGATTTCCACTGTCCCTGTCTACTATCCAGCAAAACCACAACTAAGGGAACAAGCTTGGCAGAATCAACTCGGAAAGAAGACTCCGTTGAGCTTGACTCTAGTTTGACTTTGTGAAATGACTTGAGATGTGTAGGATAAGTGGGAGCTAGAAACAACGAAAGTGAAATATCACTACTTTTAATATTATTTTACTTTTCGTGAATCGGAATCAGGCGCTGCCCCTCTTTTTGGACCCAAGGCCGACCTTGGTTGATCAATCCTAGTGGAAGAGATTGTCAGGTGGGGAGTTTGGTTAGGGAAACACATCTGCTAATAGATAATGCAAGTGTCCTAAGATGAGCTCAACGAGAACAAAAGTATCGTGTGGAAGAAAAGGGTAAAAACTTGTTTGATTCTGATTTCCAGTATGAATGAAAACCATGAAAGTGTGACTATCGATCCTTTAGTCCTTCAGAATTTGAAGGTAGAGGTGTTAGAAAAGTTACCATAGGGATAACTAGCTTGTGGTAGCAAATTGTTCATAGCAACATTGCTTTTTTATCCTTCGATGTTGGCTTTTCCTATCATTGTTAAGCATAATTCACCAAGTGTTGGATTGTTCACCCACAAATAGGGAACGTGAGTTGGATTTAGACCATTGTGAGAAAGGTTAGTTTTACCCTACTAATGATAGCTTTGCAATAGTAATTCAACCTCGTACGAGAGGAACCATTGATTCACACTATTGGTTATCATGTTTGGTTGAAAAGACAATGGCGTGAAACTACTGTTCGTTGGATTATAACTAAACGCCTTCAAGTTAGAATTTGGGCTAGAAGTGATGAATGCACCCGCCATCTGTTTGTTGACCAGTAGTAAGGAGCTTTGGACCCTCTAGAGGCACGTGTTTTTGGCAACCCTTGCGGGATGGATTAGCCTCATTAGACACCTTGAAGCACAATTCCATTGGGCGGCAAGTAGAATCCTTTGTAGAAGACTTAAATACATGGCAGGGTAGTGTAAGTGGCAAAGTGGCCTTGCTACCACGATTAATTGAGATTCAACCCTTGTCGCTTTGATTCGTCCTCCCCATTAAATTCCAAAAAATTCATCCATCCTTCTCTCTCCCCTTCTCCCTAAAATACACCATGTTTTTGAAAAAGAGGTTGGAAAGCAGAGGCACGCCAGTGCACGATGCATAACCAAGTCCTAACCTTTAAAGTTGTTGTGAAGTTAGTAGTGGTGATGTGTGGCCAAATTGTGGTGATGTGTGGCCAAATTGTGGTGCATGGCAAAGTGGTGGTGGTGCATGATTCATAGCCAAGTTCCAATTCGTCATCCATGGACAAATAGGTGGTGATGCATGGTCCGTAGCCAAGTAAAGTAGTGGTGCAAGGCAAAATTGTGGGATGACCAAGTCCCAATTGATGGTGGTGTATGGTCCATGTTAAAGGGCCAAGTCAAGTGGTGGTCAAAGCAAAATTGTGCGATGACTAAGTTCCAATTTGTGATGGATGGCAAAGCAGGTAGTGCATGGTCCATGGCCAAGAGCCAAGTGAAGTGGTGGTGCAAGGCAAAATCATGGGCATGACCAAAAGTGGTTGCAAGTTGTGGGGTGTAGGCAAAGTCGTGGTAGTGCATGTCCAAGTCGAGTGGTGGTATAAGGCAAAATCATGGGCATGACCAACTTGTGGTGCATTGGCAAGTGATGGCATAAGGAAAAAAAATGACGAAAAAGGCAAAGTTAAGTATGGTACAAGGCAATATAGTGTCGTGTTGCAAGTTCAAATCATGTGGTGGTGTTGCAAGCTAAAAAAAGTGAAGGTGCATGGCCAAATCCTCATGGTGCAAGGCAAAGTCACGATGCACAACCAAGTGCCAAGTAATGATGCAAGGCAAGGAAAAGTCAGGATACGTGGCCAAGATATTGTGGTGGAAGGAAAAGTCGGTATACGTGGCCAACAAATGGTGATGGTAGGAAAAATTCAGGATATGTGGCCAAGACAATGACAGGATAGGGTGTTGGAAGGAAAAAGTCAGATATGTGGCCAAAACAGTGCCAAGATAGGGTGCTAGAAGGAAAAAGTTGGGATACATGGCCAAGAAAGGGGCCAAGTTAGGGTGGTGGAAGGAAAAGTGGGATATGTGGCAAAGAAAGCGCCAAGAGAGGGTGTTGAAAGGAAAAAGTCGGGAAATGTGGTGCCAATATAGGGTGCTGAAAGCAAAAAGTCGAGAAACATGGCCAATACAATGCCAACACAGGGCGATGGAAGGGAAAAGTCAAGAAACGTTGCCAATACAGTGCCAAGACAAGGTGCTGGAAGGAAAAGTCGAGAAACGTGGCCAATACAGCGTCGAGAGAACGTGTTGGAAGGAAAAAGTCGGGAAATGTGGCCAAGACAACGCCAACAAAGGGTGCTGGAAGGAAAAGGTCAGGATACGTGGCTAAGACAGCACTAACACAAGGTGTTGGAAGGAAAAGGTTGGGATACGTGGCCAAGACAACGCGAACATAGGGTGTTGGATGGAAAAAGTCAGGAAATGTGGTCAAGACAGTGCCAAGAGAGGGTGTTGGAAGGAAAAAGTCAGGAAATGTGGCCAAGACAGCATCAACACAGGATGCTAGAAGGAAAAATTCGAGATACGTGGCCAAGATAGTGCCAACACAAGGTGCTGGAAGGAAAAAGTGGGATACATGGCCAAGACAATGCCAACACAAAATGTTGATGGTCGGCGGTGGTGCACACTACTCCATGGTGGTCCTGAACATGGAATCTTGGCCACTCCTCAGTCAAGTGTCGTGGATGTAGGGTTGTGGCCAAGCAAGCCACAATCTAAAGATAACTCATTGGTTTTGCTAATTTGGTTATTATTAGGGGTGGAGCGTCTTGCGCCTCATGGACTTCAGTATGGCCCATTCTCTCCACCTCTTTGACCATTTTTTCCTACCATGACCCGACCCCATTTTGGTCAGCCTCTTCTTGTAGCACCTTCTTTCTTCCTTTTCCCTCCATTCTCTCTACATTCCCCCATTGAGCTTTAATTTAGGTTCATATGACATTGTGACATCCACTAAACTCTCTCCCGTGAAAACACCCCGATTGCAATCCTTACGCACCCCTTTATCACTATTGTTCACCAACAACTCACCTTTTTCTTTCACCCCTTTATCGTGTGCCTCATCTACACCAAATTTCACTTCATTTTTCATGTCATCTGAATGTTTCAAATTCCCTTGCTTGGACCTATCTTTGACATTAATCTCTATCAATTGCATTCACTTCACATGCATCACCTTTCCTTGCATGAAACGCATGCCTTCAGTGAACCCCTCCACGTTCACAACGCATACATTGTCACATGGCAACAGTTGGACCTCCATCATGCTTTCTTCGTTTAAAGCAATCTGCTTACTACCCATGTACAATTCACGGTCATAGGAATCAAATGCCAAACATGTATCACATAGATTACATTCTCCAAATCAGACATAACATGCCTTTCCAAATTAGATGTAACATGCGTCTCCAAATTAACATCAACAATTGCCAAATCAATTGAGATATTATCAATTATTCCGGTTAAAGATTACTTTGTCTCTTTAGTAGTAGATTACTTAATATGAGACGCATCACATTATCAATAAATCTTTTAAAAGTTATAGACGTTTTTAAGAGAAAATCACAAACACTTAGTATATTTTGATCCAATGATATGATAAAAATATTTTATATTTACTGTGCAAGACCTTTCATCTCATTATTATTTTTTTCAATAAAATTGAGTTTTGGCATTATATTATTTCTAATATAATTATACATCTAGGTTATGTTAGAGAACTCAAAATCTTATTAAAAAAATATTATTTCTTTTCTTTCAAAATGAGTGGTGCGTGTTGCATTTGACTTTTTAATGTAATGTTATTTTTTTATTAATATTTTTAATAATATTATTTTAATTTGTAATGTAATATTAAGATATAATATTTTAGTTTTTTTATTAATATTTTTAATAATATTATTTTTTTATTAATATATATATATATATATATATATTCAATATATGCTAAAAACATTAGTTAGCTTCATGGTAAGCTAAAATTGTTCTAACTTTGAACTGCTTGATTCAAATCCTACTTCTCTCATTATTTTTGAGAAAAACCACCTCAATATTATACCTATGGAACATTGGTTGAAAGATTTAAAAAATTCATATTTTTTATTTTTTAATGTTTAATTACTGAGTTTGAAATAAAACTTAATTTAATTAGTTATTGTTATAAAAAAATCATATCTTACAAAAAACATATTCATCTTATTTTTAAAATAATTATCTTGTCATCGAGTTCCAATGAAAATTTTTTAAATATATAATACCTTGAACTTGAACGATCCGTAAAAATTTTATGAGAGATGAACTAACAAGTGATTTATAAATTTTAGCTTAATTCACTTTGTGTCTTCATATTTTAGCTGCATCAGAAAATAAGAGGAAAAAAAAAAGAGGAAAAATAAAATAATAAAGAGAGAGAGCTGGGTTTATACGGTGGTAGTCCGCGCAATACCAGTTATCAAGGGCACACCTTATGAGTTTAAGCTGGATTTATATGGCGGTAATCCGCGCAATACCAGTTTTCAACTCGACAAAGCTTACAAATCCCAGGTTTTCGAAAAAATCAAGGGCAAAAACCCAGGTTTTTCAGAAGAAGATGAGAAAGATGGTGCATATACAAACATATGATAAGCCTTTAAATGATTATCGCATCTTTAAATATTTATAGTTTTAGGCATCCGAAGATACCTTAAAGAAGTGACAACTCCATATTTAAATTACATGAACATAAAATGATATACTTACAGAGGGAAAAAAGGGAAGGGGTGAAGAAGAACTTCGAGAATTTTTATTGTAGAAAGTATTGTGTACAAGAGAGAAGGAGAGTTAGAGAGAAGGCAGAGGAGGAGAGTGGTGAGAGAAGGAGTGTGTCCAGACCTGCTCAGCATAAGAGACTTACGGTCTTATTTATAAACAAAATGTTTGACCGGAAACCGGCTGTGGAGGTCACCTAATGACCTGTAACCTTTTGTGACGATTTTTACCCTTCAGTCAATTACTTGTGAAGTAAATTTACTGTGTCATAGGTAAAAACTTTTATTTCAGCCGCGTGATAGATGCGGTGAATTCTTGGAATTCTTCTTCCATCTGTTCGGGGAGAGATTGGTCGTCTCCTCCTTTGGACGGGAGAGAAGAGTCTCCAGGTGTCCTGGCCGTAGCAACCAGCTTCTTCATAGATCTCTCTGTAGATCCTTTCTTTTTCAAAATGTCTGACCAAAGAAGGGTTTGCTTCAGAAGGGAAAGGATGAAATTTCGATCCCATGTTCTTTTTCCAATACAGCTTGGAGTCTGTTGTTTCTTTTAGCAAAATCAGGGTTTCTGAATCATGTTTTGAAAAACCCCAATTTGAGCCTTCAGTATATGCCTTCCATAAATTATATTGGTAGGTTTTATTTTTGTTTAGGGAGAGTCCTTTCAGATCATCATGTTCCATAGATAGGAAAGAGTGAATTTCTGGGTTTGACTCAGTGTATAATTTAATAACGTGTGTAGGAAAACTATCCTGAGAATGTATACTTTTTGGAGAAGTGGTTATTTGCAAAGCCACTTTCTGCATGTGTTCAACTTGAATATCATTTATCATAGAGTTTACAGGGATAGATAGTGAATTGAATCTATCTGTAGGTGGGATTACTATTGAATGGAGGCACCCTACTTCTAATAAAGCCATGGGTGTTATAAGAAGATCCCTGTATAGAAGTTGTTCAAATTCTTCTAAGTTTATTTGTGCTTTTCGGACAAGAAACCTTAACTGACAAGTGCAGTCTTTGGTTACTGTTTTACAATAATCAGAAGAGACTAGGCAAACAGTCTTATGGTTGAAATAAGTTTGTAGTTTGACAAACAAACCTTTGTGTTTTAAGACTTCTGAATGTATTTCAAACAAAAATTCTTGAATAAGATTAAATTTACTCAAAAGAATGTTTGGGTTAAGGGTATGAGGAATATTACTTGTGATTCCAGCATAAGTTTGTGTTTGAACTCGAGGCTCCATTTGTAAGGCAGATTTGATTTTTTTATCATCAATAGTTTTAAGACGAACTGCCATTTGTGCTTCTTCTTGTGAGTAAAAGCCTTTGTATGTAGACCAAAATTGGTCTTGTTTGGCTTCAGAGAGATCTCTGAATGAGGTGTAAACCCCTTTTTTAGGCCCATCTATTAGGGCAAAATGTGTAAAACCTTTTCCCGAAGGAGAGGCTGGAGATGTTAAAACAACTCCTTGATTGTTTTGTCCACAAAAGTTGTATAAGGCGCAAATGATGCTTTGTTTTACTTTTGTGACTTGTGATTCATTTTCTAATGTGTATTTTGGAATATTCCAAATATTTTCTATCAAGACATTAAGCTTGATATTTGTGGAGTCTCTTCCAGGATACTGGTAGATATTTGTAAGTATAGGCAATTCTTGTTTGCCATATTTTGTGTCTTGATCAACCCGAAAAGGTGATCTGACTTGTTTTGGGCCATTAGGACCTTTCTTTGTAAGATCCATAGATAGAGATATTTGTGTATTTGACCCAAAGGTCTTTGTAAGTAAGATTATAATAACCTTTGTATGAAACCTTACAGGTTTATATTTGTAGATGATCAGAAGATCTTTGTAGAAGTTACTTGATGAACCTGGATAAAATATTAGCAAAAATATTATCACATCCTTTTATGTGTTCGAAATGAATATTTTTTCCAGAAAAATTTATATAATCTTTTAGTAATAACCATCTTTTATGAGGTTTTTTGTCATTATTAAGTTGATTTTTACCATAGGAAACTATAGCTTCACAGTCTGTTCTAATGGTTATTTCTTTTTTATTTATTAAAAATAATTTGAAAGCGTCCATTGCGTGTATTATAGCATTGACTTCATAATCAGTTCTTGTTTTATAAATTTTTGGTTTTGTTGTGTATTTTCCTGAAGCATATCTGCAAATTTGTTCTTCGGTTTTTGATAAATGCTTATTTTTCTTTTGTTTGAGGATTGCTCCCCATCCTAGTTCAGATCCATCACATTCAATTATTAAATAATCTGAATCTAACGGTAACTGAAGTGTGGGTAAATTTATTACCATTTGTTTTAATTTCTGAACTAATTTGATATCTTCAGAATTAAATTTTCTTTCTCCTTTTAGAGAGATTTTATTATATAAAAGAGATGTGTATTTTCCTAGATTAGGCATAAAGTTTCTAGCATAATGTAATAATCCTAAGAAAGATCTAAGTGTCTTAATATCTTCCATTTTATCAGGAAATTCTTGTATTTTTTTAGAAATATGAGATTGGAGTTTTATGGTTCCATTACCTATTTCTGTTCCTAAGAATTCAATGAAATTTTTGCAAATTTCCATTTTTGATTTAGAAATTATCAAACTATAATGTTCTAATTTGTATAAAACTTGTTTCAAATGAAGAAAATGTTCATTTTTTGTTTTGGAAAAGACTAAAATGTCGTCCATATAAACACAAGTGAAAGATTTTACACTTTAAAAATGTTGTCCATTTTGCGCTGAAAAACAGCCGGAGCATTTTTTAAACTGAATGGCATAACATTCCATTCAAATAGACCTTCAGAACATGAAAAGGCTGTCCATTTTATAGAATCAGGATCCATTTTTACTTGATGAAATCCACTTTTTAGGTCGAATTTAGAAAACCATTTGGTATCTTGAATTCGGTTTATTAAAATATCTTTAGAAGGAATTGTGTATCCATCTTCAACAGTGTTATCATTTAGTCTTTTATAATTGTAAACCATTCTAGATTTACCACGTTTTTGTTCCGAAGATTTATTAACTATAAACGCCGGACTTCTATGAGGACTAACACTGGGTGTTATTACTTTTAATTTTAAAAGATTTTGTATGTGTGTTTGACATTCTTCTTGTTCCCAGTTGTTAAATTGAATATCTTTTGTTTTTATAATTAAATCAGGATTGATTATTTCTAATTTACATGTTACGGGATCTCTATCCCAAAATTTTGTTGGATCTTCTCCTATTATATTTGTTTTGTTTAGCCTATCAAGAATTTGTTGAATACTTTCAAATTTTATTGATTTTGAAATTTTTATAGAAGAGAATACTTCAGCCGTATTGTCTAAGATATTATTTAAAAAGTAATTTTCATTTGTTTCATCTAATGTGTATAAATATTTTGTTGAACATTTGAATGTATTTGAATTTTTACAGCTACAGTCATCAGTAATAGTTTCTTGTTTTACTGAATCACCACTGACTATAGGTGTCATTTGTGTTTTATCACTTATTAGTACATAATCTTTATTTATTGTAATTGATCGATTTTGTCTTAAGATAAAATCTAAACCAATTATCATATTTTGTTTAGAAGGAACTAAGTTTTCTACCCTCATTGTTTTTATGAAAGTCTTGTAACAAAAAATTTCACAATTTGTACTAAATTGAAGAATAACATTATTAATTTCTTCATCATTTATCATGATTTCACCAGACATAGTTCTAGTCTTTTGTATGTGTTTACTTTTAACTATGTTTTGTTGTGGAGTTACAGTTTTACAGATGACTGTTTCTGAACAACCTGTATCTAGTAAAGCTTGTATAATTTTTTCTGTGGAAGGTTTATTATTTATTTTTGGAAAAGTTATTTTTACTAATACTTTTAAAGTTATTAATTGTTGTTTATTACAGACTAATGAGATAGTTGTTCCCATCATATTATTTTGTATAGAAAGCTGACTAGTCTCAGGTATTTCTATTTTAGTTTTTCCTTTTATTAATTTTTCTAAAAGAATAATTTTTTCTTCTAGGTAATTTATGCGAGTCTCTAATACAGAAACTCTTGTATCAGTTAAATCTTTACTACTAGATTTATTTGTATTTTCTCTTGTTTCAAAAGGGGGTATATCTTGTTCTTGTATGTTTAAATGTTTTTCTATACATTTAATACAAAAGTTTTTGTAACAAAGTGGACAATGAGCCCTTTTTGATATATGAAAATAACGTTCACAATATGTGCACGGGATTGAATCTGTCCCTGAATAATATTGGATTTTGTGAGAACAAGTTTTTATTTCTAAGGTATTCATTAGACAATATCCTAAATCATCTAATAATTGACTCATTTCATTGTATTCTTCTCCCATGGGGAAGTTATTCTCATCAGTATTAGAATATAAATGGTTATATTCATTATTTGTAAATTCATTTATTAAATCATAATTTTTGTGTATTTTGTTAGAATTTGGTTCATCAGTGTATTCTGTTATGCTGATTACAGATAAAATTTCTGAATCTGTTGATACGTCTTCATCGATTGGAAGCAAATTCATATGACAAGATTTTATTAAGTTTGCTTCTTTAGTGTAAAGATTAGAAATGTTTGGACAATCTCTTGAAAAATGTCCTGGTTGATTACAAGCAAAACATTTTAATATTTGTTTGTAAGTTTTATTATCTTTGTATTTCCTAACATGTCTACTAGGATTTAATGTAGGTTTTATAGCATTAGACGCTCTTATTGTATAAGTTTTTCTAGGATTTCTTGGTCCTAAGTATTTTTGTGTATTGATATTTCTAGGTTTACTTCTAGAATTATTTCTTTTATTTTTATACTTATTTTGTGAATATTGTTGAGGTGTATATATTTGTTTGCAAATTCCTGCATAAGAATGTTTAAGTTGTTTTTGTATGGCTATATGTGTACATGTATCTTCCATTATTTTCATAATGTGTTGTATACGTATTGAGAGATTATTCAACATGGGAGTAACCTCTTCATTTTTCCAATTTTCTCTAATTTTTTGTCCTGACTTGCCTGGAAGTTTAAGGAACATTTTATCTCCTATATTCACGTCATGAAAGCAACCAGCTATAGACGCATATAAAAGATAGTCTTGACAGTACTCTTTTATTTTTCCAAAGTATTCTATGGACAATCTTTCTAAATGTCCTAAATAAATTTGTTGTCTAATTGTATTACCGTCATTGGCGGATTGTGAAGTGAACAATCTTTGAAACAGGGAACAAAAATTGTAAATATTTGGACCAGGTTCTATGACCAAAGTATTTAGATCATTAGGGAAATTTTTCTTAAAAGATTCCCAACCAGATCTAGCAATATCTCCGAGATAAGTTTCTCCTTTTGCTATCATTTCTTGGGAAGACTGCACATCTTTTTCATGATGTATGCCATAATCGCGGATTACAGCAGCAGTCCATTGCTCTATGTATGTTGGGAGGAGTTGAGGATCTATTCCTCCTATATTTAAAAGTAAATTTGGAATTTGAAAGTTTGGTTCTACCGGTAATCTTTTACCATGAGAAGTATATTTGTTATCACTTAAGACTATGTTTTGAACAGTTTCTCTTGGAAGAAATCCTTGAGTGTAGTTTTGTGTACCAGCTGGATCTAATCTATAATTTGTAGCAGAGGATTCTTCATGTTCATTTATTAATCCTACTTTTGTGTTTTCAGAGGTTGTAGATGATTCATCATCTTCTTTGTTCTTAAATTTTTCTTGGAGTTTATAGAAATATTCTTTTTCTTCAATTTGTTCTTCAAGTTTTAAATTTTGTAAAAAGATATTAACTATATCATTTATATCATTTTCTTGAGGTTTTATAACTTCATTAAATTCTGGGGGAAAATTATCCCAAGGCTCCAAATTTAGATTGCTAAGAAGGCTTTGTTCTAGAGAATTTTGTTTAGACATAGTTTCTAAAGTTCCCTGCCTAAACATGGTTATGTTTGCTTGATGATGGTTCCATTCTTCTTCAGTCATGTCATCATCTTCTTCATCATCACTATCTATGATATTCATCATAGCAATATGATCATTGTCGGGAATAGCGGATGTACTATCCCTTCGATCTTGTTCTAAATCTAATAGTGAAGTGTTTCTGTAGTCAGTAAAGCTCAAACTAAGGCCTCTAGATCTATTGTATAAAATGGCAGAGTTTGGATTGGTGATGGGATTTCGTTCATCCCTTTGTAAATGAGTTTGCCATAGATGACCCTCATTTCTTCGAGTAAAAGCCTGTGCTGACAAAAATTGTGTACCAATAAAGCTGATGGCTTCTTCTAATGGTGTAGTATTTATTCTGTACATAGAAGAGATATAATTGCTTATTCTTCCTATGAAGGTTATGTCTAAATGTAGGTTGTCTCCTATCCAATTTGTTCCAAAACCGATAGTTTGTACTTCTAGACTAATATGGTTTACAAAGTCTGGAAGAGTGAGTGTAAAGTTTGGGGAAAGGTATATCAGAGATATAGGTTGATTTAGGTCAACTTCAAGTATACCTATAATGCTTTGGGAATCATTGTTTTGAAATCTGGTGTCATGGAGAACTATTAAGGCTCTAGCACCAATCATATGTCTAGCTAGGGATCTTACACCAATAGTAATTAATCCCATATGAACATATCTCCCATGTTGGTTTAGGAGTTGTGTGGCTGTTTGTTGAGATATTAATGGTATTATCTCATATGTATTATCTGGTAGGTGAAAATCTTCTATTCTCCTATACCTATAAAGGCTAGTTCTTTCAGAGCTTAACCAACCTATGTTATATAACTGTCTAGGATTTAAAGAATCTATTCTAGAATTAGATCCTATTTCAACATTTTGTTGTATATCTACTAAGTCTTCTAATCTTCTAACATTAGTAGATCTTCTTCTGTGTAGAAATCTATCTAAGATTCCAGGATGTTGGATGAGATCTTGTCTCCTAGTATTGTGTTCTCTTAATCTTCGAGAAGTTCCGGGAAACCTCTCTGATGTTTGATTCCTATTAGATGTACTATCCATAGAAATTTCTTGTACTTGTGTTTATGAACTATTAATTGGTGTGAAATTCATATTTAACTAATAGATTTATCATGGCTGGAGTTATTGTTCTCCTGTGTAGTCTGATTTCTGTTACTAGATTCAGCTTTGTTTGTTGTTGCAATCACTTTAACATATTTGTGAGTATTTTTACAAATTGTTTTAGATTGTATGGTTGTTCCTAATGATAATCTAGAAACTTTATTCACTAAATCATTTATATCATCAGATATATTATTATTTTTATCTTTGTTTAAATCTGTGAGATTTGACAATTTTCTAGAAACCTCTTCTAACAAGGCTATTATTATATTGTTTTGTCCTACTATGGTTTGAACAAAATCTGTATCTTTGTTTGGTTTGGTATATCCTATGGGAGGAGATTTTGTTAAGTGTTCAACAGCCACAAGAGCTGATTTATAATCTTTCCCGTTTATGGGTTGTATATTTGCCATTTGTAAAGTTTTGTGTTTGTTAAATTTGAATTTGTAGGAGAAAAGTGAAAAGAAAAGAGAAAGAGAGCAGATACAAGAAAAAGCAGAAGCGTAAAAGAGTGCAGAAGCAGAAAAGTAGATAATAAAAGTAAGGTATCCAAGGAATACACTATAAAATAATAAATATTAAAGAATCTAGAAAATCATAAGGCTTATCAGAAAAATAACTATTTTTTTTTTAAATTACAAAGTTAATAAAAAATACACATCTGTACTTATTGGCGCAATATGCACGTGTTTCTCAACTCATCAAGGTAGGAAACTAGGGACTTACACCGGCTCTCCACTGGCCATCACTGCCCTTCAACTACCATGAGTATCTTAGCAAACACTATCCACTCTTGACAGATTTATATTTTCGATTAAAATTAACATTTACAAAGTGATATAAGAACTGTCCTTAGAAAGAAACCAGGCTCTGATACCAAGAAAATAAGAGGAAAAAGAAAATAAGAGGAAAAATAAAATAATAGAGAGAGAGAGCTGGATTTATACGGCTGTAGTCCGCGTAATACTAGTTATCAAGGGCACACCTTATGAGTTTAAGCTGGATTTATACGGCGGTAATCCGTGCAATACCAGTTTTCAACTCGACAAAGCTTACAAATCCCAGGTTTTCGAAAAAATCAAGGGCAAAAACCCAGGTTTTTCAGAAGAAGATGAGAAAGATGGTGAATATACAAACATATGATAAGCCTTTAAATGATTATCGCATCTTTAAATATTTATAGTTTTAGGCATCCGAAGATACCTTAAAGAAGTGACTACTCCATATTTAAATTACATGAACATAAAACGATATACTTACAGAGGGAAAAGAGGGGAAGGGTGAAGAAGAACTTCGAGAATTTTTATTGCAGAAAGTATTGTGTACAAGAGAGAAGGAGAGTTAGAGAGAAGGCAGAGGAGGAGAGTGGTGAGAGAAGGAGTGTGTCCAGACCTGTTCAGCATAAGAGACTTACGGTCTTATTTATAAACAAAATGTTTGACCGGAAACCGGCTGTGGAGGTCACCTAATGACCTGTAACCTTTTGTGACGGTTTTTACCCTTCAGTCAATTACTTGTGAAGTAAATTTACTATGTCACAGGTAAAAACTTTTATTTTAGCCGCGTGATAGATGCGGTGAATTCTTGGAATTCTTCTTCCATCTGTTCAGGGAGAGATTGGTCGTCTCCTCCTTCGGACGGGAGAGAAGAGTTAAACTATGATATTGTGCTTCAAATTTTAAAAATTATTTTTTTGAAAGGCAAATATAGTATGAATATTATAAAAGAAAGAGGCCAAACAAAATATTTCAAAAACATGTACATCGAAAACAAAAAAAAAGCACCAAGTGCCTCCTCTGAACCTACAAAAACACGTGACATAGTAGGCACCTCACCCAAAAAACATCCTAGATGATTACTTCATATCTACTAGACACATTCAAGAATTATTACATCAATAAAAGAAAATACAACCCCTATTGAATCTAAACCTATACAACAACCATTTCCAAGAAATAGCCTGAATAGAGCTGAAGTTATTGAAAGACTTCATTGTTCTATTATTGAAGACAATAAAGTTTCTAGATATATAAATATACCAACAGACTACATGGACAAACAAAAACCTACATTTACTTTTATATTTTCCAGCCACCCAAGAACTAGTTAAGTGAAATAAAATGGGGAGTTCATCCAGAAATGGAGATTCAATACCTATCCACTTCGGAACCCTATACCACAATGTTTGAGCAAATGAGCATGACAAGAAAAAATGCTTACTCTCCTCTGCATGATCCTTGCACAAGGGGCACAACTGCATATCAGGATGGATTGTGACTCCTTGCTTTAGCAAATTATCAACTGTGGGAAGCCTACTCAAGAGAAGCTTCCAAGAAAATACCAAAACTTCAGAAGGAAATTTGTCCTTCCATAGCCACTTAGACAATTGAGAGCTAGAAGCTAACCAATTTCCATCGTACAAACCATCATTTAAGATCCTGTAGGCACCTGCTACAAAGAACTCTCCTGAGGTATATGGCTACCAAGACCACCTATCCCGATGGTGATGGTCAACAACTAAGTTCTACAAAATTCCTTCCAAAGAACTCAACACCTCCTCCTCCCATAGAAAAACCTCCTCTTCCATTCCCAATTCCACCGTTGAGGACCCGAGCCACTACCTCCCATGACTTTGATTGATACAATCTTATTGATTTCCAGATAAAACATTCTTAGGAATAGAACTTTCAAAGGATCGTCAGCTAACCATTTATGATTCCAAAACATAGTGTCACCCTCATCCCCTACTAGCCTCCTCATATTGGATTCGAAGAAACCCAATGATTTTGTCGAAAGACCATCTAATGACCAAATATTTTTCCACAAAATTAAGCATTTAAACCTTGGTGCTATATGGTATGGTAGATTCTAGAAGGCTCCATATCTACTATGAAGTAGAAAGCCTCATAAGGTATTCTTCTTAGATAAGAACCTCCATCTCTACTTGGCAAGCAAACTCAAGTTGAATCTCGTTAGGAATTTTACCCTTAACCCTCATTAACTCTCAGGCTAACACACCTTCTCCTGCTAACCCATGCAATTTTATTACATTAACATTCTCATTCCGTAGAAAATTTCGTTGTAAACCTTTAAGAATATTGATAACCTTTCTAGGAGTCTTATAAAATGAAAAGTATTATAACAGAGGGTCGAACCCGTACCCACCCCGTTACCATCCCTACTTCATTCCCCACACCCAAGGTATTTGAAATGTGGACCCTTATCTCAGATTGGTGTAGTTTATAGATTGGTAGCTTTTAAGTTGTCACTACATGCCACATTTTTCAATATTCCCTCAAGCTTATAATACATATTTCAATACTTCATGGGCTATGATTGCCTTTTCGGCTGCTTTACTGCCATTATTTTTCTCTTTTTTCCAAACTTGCTTCACCATACACCCTAAATGACTGAAAATACAAGAGCATCACTTGTCTTGTCAAACATACACATATATGGTGAACTGTGTTTGTATATTAAAGTATAATAAATTTCTTTATGACTTTACAAGGGTGTCTTTTTGTGTTAAAGTAATAAGCTTTTGGTTTTGATTTGTATTTTGTTCTTCGTAACATCGGCATTGAGTATGTGGTGACATGGAGTGGTAGATTTTGAAACAAAATTTTGGAGTATCAAAATAAATTCAATTTACATATTTATTATATAAATTTTAGATTTAAATATAATTTTGATTTTTATTTAAAATAGAGATTTATTTTTCTTATCTTTTAAAATTTATAATTTTGGTTCTTTATTTTAAAACCTATTATCTTGATCTTTTTAAACTAAAAAGTATCAAACATTTAGAAATTAACTTAATATAGTTTAAACTCTAAGTATACTATAGTGTGACATGAATTTATTTATTTATTTCATTTCATAATCAATGTCAATTTGTTAATAATCAATTATTGATAAAATATCAAAATTTATAAAATTAATAATTTATGTAAATTTTGATAATATGAGATAAAAACATTGAAAATTTTTGAAAAATAAAAAGATTAAAATTGAATTTATGCTAGCCTAAGTTTTTTTTTTTAGTTCTAAATTAGCCTAAATTTTAAGTTGTAAAGATAGCACTAAAACTATATAAAGAGCTAGCATAGAAAAGTCTAATGTCAACATCAAAAGATATTTTAAATATAATTAATTAATTTTTTTTTTCATATTTTATTATGTAATAATATAACAAACTTAAAAAAAAAACTTACTTGGAGAATCTTAGGTATAGTCATTCTCAAAAGTCTACAAATAAAAAACATAAGTATAGTACACACAAGTATAAGTATTTTAAATATTAAAATGTAGATATGTGCTAGTGTACACCTATTTATTTTTTAGAGAAAATAAAAGTTAACAAGTTATAACTATAATTTTTTTAAAATACAATCTAACTTGCCAATTTACTCTTTCTAAAGTTTAAGTAGGTATAAATTAGCAATTCCTTACAATTATAAGGTTTGCAAACTTAAATTCACTTATATTTTAAAAAGAGTAAGTTAACAAACTATGTTTATAATTTTATTTAAACAACATGAAAGATGTAAATTACTTATTTATTCTAAACAACAAGTAGGTGTTAGTAAATAAATCCTAAAATTAATATTTTTAAATTATATTTTATTATTTAATACCTCAATAAATGTAATTGTAAACAAAATTTGGTGCTCATGACTCCCTCAGGTCCCTTCTAAAGTCTGCCACAAATAACTACTTGAGATCCTACAAATTGCTTTTTTATATCACATTCACATAAAACAAAAAACATGGCATTTTCTTTTTAATACACGTGAATGTTGTTGGAAGATATCATGTGTGGAATATTATTTTTCAAAATATGTATACATTTTAATTTTGTATTTATATCATGTGTTAAAAGTTATGACATATGTATATCACACAAAATAATAAAAAAAGGATTTAAAACGAACACATATTTTGAAAAAAATAAAATCCTTAATCAATATGAACAATTGATCTAGCATGTGAGGAACTAATTTCATAATTGTTGTCTCGCCCCAAAATCATGAGTAAAGAACTAACGAGAGAAAAAGTTTTTATGTCAAAACTTACATGCTAAGTAAAGAGAGCCAGGAGAGTAGGACGTCATAGATGACTTCTTCATAATTGATCTCATGATAACTACCATTTTAACCCATAATTACTCCACTAGATAGCCACCAACACATGTATAAGACAACAAATGTGAAGTCTAACTCATAACTTTTTCATCCAGAACAATTTGATGACTAAAGTGGGAGTCAGTAAATTGTTCACCAGTGACCTTCATTGTTAACCATGTGCGAAGAAACTATTGCCAATTTGCGGGCATCTATGAAAATGTTAACATGATAATAACAACAGATGGATCATCAAGTCAGAGACATCAACAAAAAAAATGATGTCTATTGAATGCTCGAAAGGAAACTTGGAATAGAGTAGCAACATGTGTGAATCTAAAACATGTAGTAAATCTATGGATTGCAAAGAAATTGTTTTAAGTGACATGGATCACACTCATGACGTCATGTTTTGTTGGTCGTACTTAACTCTCTCCCAATTTTGAACAATTTTCAAACTAAACTTCTAAAATGAAGAAAAAGTATTATCAATTATGGCATATCCAAATGCAAGTTACCAAATATTCTTAATTAATTAATAGTATCATGCACACATGCGTGCATGCACTCTCTCACACACACACACACACACACACACATATATATATATATATATATATATATATATATATATATATATATATATATAATGTTTGAGTTTAACATCTATACACTGGCAGTTAGTCACACTCTTCGTTTACATGACTTTTAAAGTATTAATTGATAAAGTTAACATAGTTAACATATATAAAAAATTATGATTAACTACCAAGATAAAACTTTTTACACTGACAGTGTATAAGTATTTTTTTCATAATGTTTTGTCTTTTGGTTTTTACTTCTCGCCTTTCATTTATTTTTTTTATTTTCTTTTGGCTTCATTTCCCATTTACGTATGCTTTTATAGGCTATGTGTAGTATTCAAAAGTCCAACTTAGGTCCCAATGTGAACATAATTTACACTCATAGACCTATAAATATTACAAAGACTGAATTTCTAATCTCAACGCAAACATGGTTAATTAATTCAACTCAAACCAATAAGATTGTACATATTAAAGATATTTTGTTCTGATCATTTTTATCTTTAAAATAATATCTAGTCATCTGAAATTCTAATAAGAAGTGATCAAATATATAAATTATAACATTATGTGCTATATGCCAAATAAGTTAATCAATATATTTAAATAACAAATAATATGAAAATTAAGTTAATTGAAAGATTCAACTAAAAGAAGTTAATTGAAAGATTCAAAATTACTTTTTGAGAACTTTTTAGGTAACTTTTTTCATTAGTCAAATTATCATCACAATTTCTGCATTGCACAAATAATAAATTAATTATAGAATAATTGGAATAAAATAATATTAAAATCTTTGATCTTTACACGTAAGAAAGAGGTAGTTTCAATTCATCATGCCCTAATCTTTTACCAAAGTCTTGAGACTAACACTCTAATATTAGTGTGGTTAGAGCAATGACCTCAAAATAAATCCATCAAGCATACCAGCTAGTTATCAAAAGCCTTGAAGACTTTTATAGTGATAAAACTCTCGGAGAACAAAGTATTTGAACAGGAAAGGTGAAAGCAAAGATGAAAAATCAAGTATTCATATTAGAGCCTACAATCATGAGTATCATGAGTATCATAGATTTATTTATTTATTTATTATATAGTTTAGTCATATAAAACAATTTATTTTATAAGGGAGTGATTCTCACAATTTGAATGGTGCAATAATGATAATATTTTCGTTTATTATTTAAAAAATCTTTTTATATGATAATAGATAAATGTTTTGTTCTGTTTGTACCTAATTGGACAGTTAGCAGAATTGGGCCCTATGCTGCCCAGCCCAAGAGTCGATCTCTCTAGTCTCAGTTGAATTGGGGTAATATTTCAGAAATCAGAATACAACACACAAAGTGAGCAGTGACTAAGGTAAGATTTTCTCTCAAATCATGGTACTCATTTTAACCGAATATTTAAAAAATAATTAGGGGTGACAAATAGAATCTACCCGTCGACTCACCCTAATATTAGCGGGACATATATACATTTTGATCCATTCCACCTAACCCGTCAGGTCAAAGATGGGACGGGTTGATTGGCCAGCTTGCCGACTAAAAAAATAAAAAAATATTTAAATTTAATTATTAATAATAATTACTATATTAATTATATTATCAATGTAAAATATAATTGATCAATTAAAAAGAAAAATTATGATAACTTAGGATGTTATAATTATAAATTTATTAAATTATTTAAAATTTAATTTAAATTAAAATTTAAAATTAAAAATCAAAACTTACTATTATTTATTAAAATTTTAAAATATTATGTGTGTAGTGTGTGCATCAGTGATGGTGGCTCCGTGAGTTCGTGCATAAAATTATGTTATGTAAGCTCTAATTACAATTTTACAGATTACTAAATTTGTATAAGTGTATTGTCTATTAATATATTATAGTATTAATAATAATATTATTGACTTATTGAGTTATTGTGATTTGTGAAACGTGAATATTACTGTTACTTGCTCCATAAATGGGTAACAGTTGACAATTATTATTGTGGTAACAGTGTTACAGTAAACCGAAAACATGGTGCTTGGTAGGATTCAAATTTGTCTCATGGAATTTCTTGACTTCTCTTTTTCCTTGAAAAATTAATTTTGATATTTCATGGAATTTGTAGGATTTAAATTTGTTAAGATACTTTTGTTTTGATATTTTTTGGACCAAAAATAATTTTGGCTTTGAAAAATATAAAAAACAAAATTTAAAAAGTGGAAAAAATTGGCGGGTCAGCGGGCTAGTCTGCCAGCCTACTTATGAGTGAGACGGGCTGACAGTGTGACCTGTTTGGAATTTTTTTTTAACACCCCCCATTTGCTATTTTTTCCCCTAAATTTTATATTTTTTTGCAAATTCCTAATATATCCTTATTTGATTTTAAATTTTTTAATTTATTTTTTTATTGCCTTGTCTTGTTGTGTTTTATCTTGCTACTCTTGTATGTCAAACACCAATTTGTTACATTTTTCCCTATTGTAAATTCCTAATAATTTTTATAAGTCTTTAGGGTATTATTCGTTGATTTAAGCGCTATTTGAAAAGGAAAACACAATTTATTCAGGTTTGATTTTCTTGATTTAAAGTTTACGCTTTAGGATTTATGATTTAGGGTTTGTTTGCGTTTTTTATTCATACAAACATTGATTAGTGTTACAGTGTTTCAGATCAGTTGATCCAGAACTCACAATAATAATACGCATTTGATCCACTTCCGAATTAGTTGATCGGGAATACATTATATACATTCTGGATCATGTTGTCCGGAACATACTTGCTGAATCTCATTTGTCTTCTGGATCATGTGGTCAGAACATACTAGCTGAATCCCATTTGCCTTCCAGATCATGTTGTCCGGAACATACTTGTTGAATCTCATTTGCCTTCCAGATCATGTTGTCCGAACATACTTGCTGAGAGGTGCTTGAAGAGGTGACCGAAAAGGTGCTTGAAGAAATGACCGGAGAGGTGCTTGAAGTTGTGACTGAAAAGGTGTTCCAAGCAGTGATTGGAGAGGTGATCGAAGCGACGATTGAAGAGGTGTGGTGGTGGCGCGCGCAACTGCTGTGATGTGCTTCATTAGCCAAGTAGGGTAAGAAAAGGGGAAGGTATTTTTGGGGTTTTGAAAAAAATTGTGAAGCTTAAGGCGGTGCGAATAGAAGATAGGGGGTATTAAAAGCAATTGCTGACTTGTCTTTGGTATGACATGTCAATCCGCCCGACCCATTTTTGGTGGCCACAAGCGGATCAGGCCTAAATGGACCAGGCTGACCCATTTTTCCACTCCTAAAAATAAGGGATTTGTATTTCATACCTACCCCATTTTCATTTACCACCTACTCGTGAGAAAAATACTAATATACCCTTTATTTTTTATTCTCCGATGGCACAGCCAGAGAGTAACAAAATTTGTAATTTTTTTCGAGGGAAGTAAAACCTGGGAATGTTTAGTACACTACACAAAAGAATTTATTACTCTTAAATGTTATTAGTCTCAATTTAATTATAATGAAAAATTAAATTACTCATAAATATTGTTAGTCTCAATTTAATTATAATAGAAAATTAAATTAAAACTGAAAAAGTTGATATACTAAAAATTGTAACTCAGCAGATATTGAGACAATTGGTATTTCATTTTTCTTAGAATTTGATTAAAATTAATCTTCCTTATTTAGGTAAGGATAATGAGCATGTAGTGCATGAACGAGAGGATAATTTTAGAGTAATAGATATAAAAATACTATTTAAAGAATGAATGAATGAAATAATAATAATAATAATAATAATAATAATAATAATAATAATAATAATAATAATAATAATAATAATAATAATAATAGTAGTAATAATAAGAGTTTAATTAGTATACACGGTCAGTGTAAAATATTTTTACACTGACATTTAACCATGACTTTTCATTTATGTGACTTTAAAAATAGTATTGAGTAAAGTCAACAAATTCACCATAAATGAAGGGTTGTGATTGAATGTCAGTCTAAAAATCTTTACATCGACCGTGTATACCAGTTAAACTCTAATAATAATTAGAGTAATTAACGTTTGTGTAATGAGAGTAATTAGACTGAAAGGAATTAAAGTAATTAACGTCATCTAATTAGACTCAAAATAATTAATTAGAGTAATGAGGGACAACGAGAGTGCAAAATAGAGTAATGAGAGTAATTGACGTGAATAATTTGTAAATTTTTTTACTTCTATGACAGTGCATTGCCTGAGAAACAAAAAAATTTAAGAGAATGTTTCGTAATAAATTTTTATATTTTATTTATTTTTATATTTTATCATATAATATTTTAATAAAATGTTAAAAAATTATATTGTCAATTAATTATACATATAATATAAATATTATATATAAATTTCCTAATTAAAATAATAAAATATAAAATTTATAAATAAAAAATTTTATTAGAAAAGGTTTTCTGTAATGAACTTCTATATTTTATTTATTTTATATTTTAAAATATAAAATTTTAATAAAATTTTTAAAAATTATCTTATAAATAAATTATATTATTAAAATATAAAATTTTATAGAAATAATATAAATAGTTAAATAAATTTTTAATTAATTTTTTCTTTGTTTAAAAAGCTTATTTCATAGAATAATTTATTTTATTTTGAAACGTGAGTGAGTGAGGTTAATTTATTATAGTATGTGTTTAGAGAGATAATGTTAATTTATTATGGTAGGTGTTAGGATAAATAATTAGGTTAAAGAGTATTTTTGTGTTTTTGAAAAATTATTTAGGTGGGTGGTGTTAAATGAAAAAGGGATAGGTGTGAAATGAAAATCGCAAAAATAACTATAACTACTCCTAACTTCTTATATAATAACCAGTTAATTAAAATAAGTTAATATTTTTAATTTTTTTTTGTTTTAAAAATGATTAAGTTATTTGTTTAATTTTAACTGTGAGGTTGCATTTTTTTCCTTATCGCTTCTTCCTTTCTCTTCTCACGCTTCGTCTCTCTCCTTTCTTGCTCGTGATTCTTTCCCCTTTTAGTTTGATCGAAATGGTTTCAATCATGGGTTAATCTTTGAGATTTCAACTAACCCTAACTCTTTGGTTTATATTTGCTTCACTTCTTTTATTTTGCCTTCTAATTTTCTAAGTTCTGGTAAGAAATAACGCTTGTTAAAAAGTTCAACAGGAAACTTCTGTATGGTATTGATTCTCAAACCTAACCTTGTTATTGTTTAAATCATGAAGAGCAAATTGGTAGTAAATTATTGTTTATGTTTAGTGAAATTTTTTGGGAAGGAATAATATTGTAGATATGACAAAGGCTTTAATTAAGAACCATTATTGGGTCTATCTTATTGGTTCTACAATGTAGTCATTTATCTGCTTTCTTTGTTGCATGTTCATCTCCATTATTAGTTTCCATCTCATGCTGTCTTAAGTTGATTTGGATTTGGTTTCCTCTGACTTAATTGAGAGTTATTTTCTAATTTATATTGTCTATTTAGAAAGCACCTGACATCTCATGTTCTTCTAATTGTTTACTGCATTGAGACAAATTTTGGAATTGATTAAAAACGTTTGAACCTACTTCATGTTTCATTGTTTGCTTTTCAATTTTCATTATTACATTCTTTTTTGTTAATTTTGTTTTGTTTAGTGTCTGGCTCTATGACATATATTAGTCAACTCAGGTTTTCTAACTTTAAACATTTCAAATCACTTGACGATTTGTAGGGATAATCATTGTTAGTTGGGCTAATCTATGTATCGATCCAATACCCATGTGCATGAAACATAGCTAGCATTACAATAACAAGATAGAAATTAATGCTCTATAGTTAAGGCCTATTACATCATCATACATATTCACTATAGTTACAATTGGTCATACTTTGACAAGAAAGTGAAAAAAAGAAAAGGATGTACACCACAACCAAACAAAGCATGTATATATATTATACGCCTTTTGACTAATATAGAGAATTCATGAAAACCCAAATTCTGGTTGGATGCCACAAATATGTCTCTTTATCATGCTCATAATTAGTTCTTAAAGAATGTAGAAAAAATTTATTATTCGAATTATTTTGTTTATTGTTTCTCTAGCCTTTATGAGGCGATTTATAGTCTTACATTAAGAACCATATGGCCTAAAGTGATGAAGCCAATGTCCTATTAAAATAAAATGTTAAAAATAGCATAAAATTTAAAAACTAATTATTCCCCATCGTGAATGTTCGTTACTTCATTCCAAAACAAGGAGTTGGGAAGCTTGTGATATTCCATTTTTCCCTTGCAATTATTATAAAACTTTTAGCAACTACTTCCAAACCTCTCCTAAAAGTCAACTCAATGCTTCTATTAATTGTCTTAGTATGAATAAGTTCTATATGATTGATGTTCATTAATCATTGTTTATCTTTACTAATGATTCTTTTCACTTGTGTTATTGTTAACCCCCTCTTCTAATGACAGTTGAGTCATTATTTCTTCCTTATCAATTTTCCATTCTGTAGTTTACCATGTACCATGTCATGTCTCTTTCCACTTGCCTTACCAAGGAGTATACATTTCAACATAAATCCTACCTCAACTCACTATATAGCCAAATCTAAACCATTGAACAGGATAAACATACATCAGCCATGGGCAAAGACCTCAGCGACCATGTGCAAGGGCCTCAACCTAAACACATGACTCGGGCCAGATCTCATATTTGGTCATAGGTATTTGGCTAACAACAGATCAAGAGTTTAATTCACGCTCTAAGGTCCTGGAACAAGCTCTAGCCGTAGACCTCCTTGTCATGACAAAAAGAGAAACTACCCCACCAAGGGTAGACGTTAGCAAATAGTGCAGATACCACTGAAAAAAGGGACATTTCACTGAAGAGTGCTTGACCCTTAGAGACAAGATAGAGGACCTTATCAAACAAGGTCATCTAAAAGATTATGTTTACCAGCAGAGAGGAATTTACTGCCCAAGTGCGCTTCAAGGAAGACAAGGTCAAGAACACCGTGATGGTAAACATGAGCAATATTACCGCAGAGGCTATGGAAGAAGGAGCAGAAGCAGAAGCCAAAGCAGGTCAAGGGAGAGGAGGGTTGCCTATCAGAATGACCCTTCAAAGAAGGTAATCAACACCATAACTGGAGGCTTCGCTGGCGACAGGGCCACCTCGTTCTCACACAAAAGGCACCTTAGAGCCCTACGCTCCGTGAACACTATGACACCACATCTTAGACCATGGATGCCTGTAATTACCTTCATAGACAACAACTTTCAAGCCATGGACCCCACACAAGATGATCCCTTAATCATCAGTGTCGAAATATCAAACTGCATAATGAGGAAAACTCTGGTTGATCAGGGAAGCTCAACGGATGTACTCTATTGGAAGAATTTCCAAGAACTCGGCATGATATAGGATCAACTGATGTCATAAGATGAACACCTCATTGATGAACCCCTCATTGGGATTGCTGGAGAAAGGGTAGCAATAAGAGGGTGTATTGATTTGCACACTAAGTTTGGAAATGAAAAAGGGTTCCATCGAATAGTAAAAATCAGATATATTGTTGTGCAGGTCAACATATCTTACTTACAATGTGTTGTTTGGAAGACCTTCCCTCAACAAGATAGGAGCCATAGTTTCCACACCACACTTGGCAATGAAATTCCCATTCGAGGAGGGAAAAGTCATCACAGTCCATGCTGATAAGAGGGCCGCCAGGGAATGCTACTTTGCAAGTCTCAATCAAAGTCTAACCCTGGAACATAAATCGAGGACCCGTCCTGTCAACATGCTCACAAACCCAAACCTCACAAGTTTGGACCTCGACTTTAGACCTGATGAAACTGAAAAGGTCGAGCCCACGGAGGACATTCAACCGTTCCAGATCGAAAAGGAGCTAACCTAGGTCAATTACCTCGGCTCCTCCTTCCCTAAGGAAAGCCAGATGGAAATCATGGCGATAGTCTGAGAAAGTGCGGATTTGTTAGCTTAGACACCTATCGACAAGCCAAGAATTAACCCCTAATTCCTATCTCACAAGTTGTCGGTATGCACCCTTGCCAAGCTAATAGCCCAAAAAAGGAGAAAGATAGGAACCGAAAGGTCGAAAGCAGCAAAGGAAAAAGTTGAGAAACTCAAGGTGGTGGAGTTCATAAGGGAAGTGAAATACACCACCTGGCTGGCTAATGTGGTGATGGTCAAGAAGCACAACGGAAAGTGAAGGATATGCACTGACTACACGGACCTTAACAAGGCATGCCCCAAGGATACATACCCATTGCCTAGCATTGACAAGCTAGTGGATGGAGCCACAGGGCACACCGCCCTTAGCTTTCTGGATGCTTTCTCTGGGTACAACCAAATTTGTATGCATCCTTCGGATGAAGAAAAGACGACCTTCATAATCGAAGATGCCACCTACTTTTACAAGGTCATGCCCTTCGGCCTAAAAAATGTTGGTGCCACATACCAAAGGCTTATGGACAAATTCTTCCACCAGCAAGTGGGAAAGAACATGGAAATATATATAGATGACATGGTTGTCAAGACTGAAGATGCCCAGAGCCACACACACAACCTAAAGGAAGTGTTTGACACCATTGGAAGGCACTCAATGAGGCTGAATCCAAAAAAATGTGTTTTCGGTGTATAGGGAGGGGAAGTTCTTGGGTTTATGATCATGCGAAAAGGAATAGAGGCTAACCCAGAGATATGCTCGACGATCTTAGATATGAGAAGCCCGATGAATCAAAAGGAGGTTCAACGTTTAATGGGAAGGTTGACGGTGTTGTCTAGATTTTTATCATGTGTCGCCGAAAGAATGAAACTATCATAACTTTGCTAAAAAAAGCACAACCATTTAAGTGGACCGAGGAGTGTGAAGAAACCTTCGTTGCCTTAAAAAGAACGTTGGCCACCCTAGTGCTAACCAAGCCAACCTTAGACATACTCATAGTATATCTCTCAGTCTCCATCTAGGCGATAAGTGTTGTCATAGTACAAGAGCTTGAAGGAAACCAACACCTGATATATTTTACAAGTCGCATAGTGCGGGATGTCGAGATTAGGTATTAGGCTATGGAGAAGATGTCATTGGCTCTAGTCAGTGCGGCAAGACGCCTGAGACCCTATTTCCAAAGTCACCAAATGATCATTCGAACTAATTGCCCAATTGCACGAGTATTGAGGAAGCTGGAGTTGGTAGGAAGGATGGTGGCTTGGTCTATAGAACTTTCTGAGTTTCACATCTGCTGCGAACCTAGAGGCTCCATAAAGTCCCAGCTATTAGTGGACTTCCTTAATGAGCTCCAACCCATAACCTAGGTGCCGAACATGAAGTCAGCACGATTGATCATACATGTAGATGGATCTTCTGGCAGCAGTGGGAGTGGAACCGGAATCATAGTGGAGGGACCGAACAAACTCACCATTGAACAATTGGTACGTTTCGGTTTTAAAGCCTCCAATAACCAAGCAGAATATGAAGCTCTGCTTGCAGGCTAGAAGTTGCTGAGGAAATGGGAGCCAAAACTGTAAAATGTTTAACAGATTCCAAAATAGTGGCCAAACTGGTTAACGACTCGTTCCAAGTTAATGAGTCTAGATTTCTAAGATATTATTATGCCTACAAGGATATGCAGTCCAAATTCGACAAGGTAGAAGTGAGTCATATACCACAAGAACAAAATGAAAGGGCATACCAGCTCACCAGATTGGCAAGTACAAAGAAGCTGGGACAATTAAAGAACATCATCTAGCAAGAGCTTTTATCACCTAGCATAGAAGTCTACATCATCTCAACTACCAATGACTAGAGAAAAGAGATCACAAATTACATAATGCACGGGAAAGTACCCACAGACCTGGCCCAAGCCAAAACATTGAGAACCAAAGCGGCCAAATTCACCATGATTGTAGGAGAGTTGTATAAGAGAGGCTTCTTGACACCATTGCTCAAGTGCTTAGTCGTTGAAGAGGCTGATTATGTGATTAGGGAAATTCACCAAGGCATCTGTGGTGTGCACACAGGGGGAAGAACATTGGCTGCAAAAGTGCTAAGGGAAGGCTATTATTGGCCTACACTTCGGGAGGATTGTTGGCCTTTATGAAAAAGTGTACATAATGCTAAAGGCACATCAATCTCATTGACCAACCAGTAGATAACTTGAGAGCAATAGCTACCCCATGGCTATTTTGCATGTGGGGTATGGACATTCTTGAACCCTTCCCAGTGGCAAAAGGACATGTGAAATTCTTACAAGTGGCCATCGATTATTTCACGAAGTGGATTGAGACCGAACCCTTAGCTACCATCTCGGCACAAAATGTCCAAAGATTCCTTTGGAAAAACATAATCACTAGGTTCGGGATCCCACATGCAATAGTTACGGATAATGGTCTCCAATTCATTGACAAAAGACTCTATTCCTTTTTAGAAGGTCAACACATCAAACATAGGGTGACCTCGGTTGACCAGCCATAGTCAAATAGATAGGTCGAGGCTACAAACAAGGTGATTCTATGGGAATTGAAGAAAAGGATGACGAGGGCAAAAGGAGGATAGGTCGAGCTGTTCCCCGAGATCCTTTAGACCTACCGATGTATTCCTCAATCATCCACAAAAGAAATGCCCTTTAGGCTTGCGTACGGAACAGACGCGATGATCGTGGCGGAAATTGGAGAACATTCTTTTTGGAGGGGCTCACTTTAGTGAGGAGGATAATCAAGAGGCTATGCTAGCCATGCTAGACTGCATAGATGAAGATTGAGAAAAAGCCATAATAGTTGCCGAATTGTGTAGACAAAGGATGGTCCAAAGATTTAACACAAAAGTCAGAGCCCAAGAGTTTCTACAAGGTGACTTAGTGTGGAAAGTAATTGGAGATGCTAGGAAGGACAAGAAGGAAGGAAAGTTGGCTCCCAACTGGGAAGACCCATTTCGGATTCACCAAAGTCTTAATAATGGTGCCTACAAGTTGGAGGAATTATCTGGAAAGCTCGTTCCAAGAACATGGAACTTCACTCACTTGAAGAATTACTATGGTTAAAGCAATGTAATACAAACACTATTTTCCTTACCTGGTTTTTTGTCCCTAAGGAGGGTTTTTACTAGGAAGGTTTTTAATGAGGCTTGTACCTGATTCAATAAAAAGCGGCCCACTTCTCTAATACTTCTCTTATGAAGATCTCTCATTCTAGTGGCTTGTGATAAATGCCCTACCAACTCATCACAGAGTTCTGTCCAAGTAGCACTTTCGACAAAATTAAGTGCCCTACCAACTCGTCATAGAGTTCGGTCTAGGCAGCACTCGTGACAAAATTAACTGCCCTACCAACTCACAATAGAGTTCAGTCCAAGTAGCACTCAGATAAAATTGCGCCCTACCAACTCACCACAGAGTTCGGTCTAGGCAGCGAACTTGCCACAGAGTTTGACTCTGTTTGAACTAAATAGCCCAAGGATTCAATAGAGAACTCGGGGCTAAGCAGTATGCATGGTCCAGATAGAATATCCTTGGAATTCACCATAACATATGAGAAACCTACGAATCCAATAAAGATTGGAAAACCTACAAAAATCACATAATTTATTCACTGAAGAATTCAAACAATAATCATGACTCAAGTCATTAGCAAAAGAAGAAAGGGAAACTTCGTTAAGTTAGATCCGAGATCACATACACACAAGTCATTGGTAAAAGGAGAAGAAAGGGAAATTTCATTAAAAGTAATAGTCAATCAGTACAAGAAAGTTAAAATCGACAGACCCAAGCACAAAAAGATAAAAAAGGCCCACACCTTGGCAAGAGGGGTAAGGGTTTTGCAAGGGGCATGGGCATCTGGACTCAGCTCATCCGGCACTTCATCGAAGTGCTTGAACTCCCCACCGAAGAAGTCCCAATTGGAATTGAACTTGAAATCACGGGGGAAGGAAACAAACTGATAGGCTTGGCACATAGAATGACGAAAACCGGCCTTGTGCTCAACGCATATGTCTTTATCCACCTGCTTCTTGTACCTTAACAAGCCCACTTTGGCGGCATCAAGGTCAAGGTTTAGAGACTTGCGACTCTTTTCGCTTTGCTTGTAGGCGGCATCAACCTCCTTTTACAGATCAAGCACCTCTTTGATTCTCTCATCTTTTTCCTTGAAGGTTGCGACGTGCTCCTTAGTCGAAACCATAGCACTGTCTTTCTCCTACAGCTCCACAACTTTAGCATTTAGTGAGTCCACGACCTTAGTGGCCGCTTCCAGCAACTCCTCAGAATGCTTCAGCTGCTGCCTCAGTTGGTGGTTGCAACAGCAAATAAATGGTAGCGCAATGCTTACAAATGAGCCGAGAGCTCACAATAATGGACCCAGTGGAAAGTGGGGTCAATATTGACCATGTGTGCTTGACCTACCTCTGACAGGTTCTCGCCAACCTGCCACATGATAGCGAGGGAATCAAAGTATTCACCAAAGAAAGAAGAACTTATAACGACAGGGGGACAACCAAACTAGGAGAAGGGTCTTCGATCTTTTGCTTTTTAGACTTATTGGAGGAGGACTTCTTCCCTTCCCTACTTTTCCTCTTCCCGTCTCCTTCCCCTTATTAGCCTCCTTCTCCTTTGGCTTGGACTTCGCCCTAGTTGTGATGCATGAATGCCTAACATGACCTTGAGCTTGGACCAATAAGGAAGGAGCATGACTTAGAGGAAGCTTCAAAGAGCTTAGTTTAGAACATGTTCCATTTAATTGTATTCATTTAACCATTTTAGGCTTGTATAAGCACCCTTATGTCATTAGGATTTTATGGGTCTAATTAGTTTTATTTTCGGCCTTGTATTTTGGCCTATAGGTTCTATTTTCTTTATGAGGTGTAATTAGTTTCCTTATGGAGTGTATTAATTAGTTTGGGCTAGTTCAAAAGAGTTTGGACATGTAGGATCTTATTTCTACACCCCTAATTCCTCTTCACACTCTTCTTACCAACACATGAAGCATGTAGGAGACATGTGGACCCACTTGTTCCCTTGTTTCACTCCTCATGTGATTTCTTACTCCTACATGGCTGATTACTATTCCTTCTTATTTTAATTTGAATTTTGGAGGTGCCATATCATTTCCCTCCAAAATTCAAATTCAAACTAGAGGAAACATAGATCCATATTTTTAGGGCCATGTTTGGATCTTTAGTTGGATTAAATTAGTGTCAATTGAGCACATGCTAAATTAACACTAAATTAAGTCAACCAACTCTTAGTTAAGCAAAGTGGATGTTCAACTTGAGGATCCTAAGCTTACGGTTCATGTTTTGCTTTATAAATAGAGCATTCCTTCCTTCATGTAATCTTTACCACTCATTTGAATGAAAATAACTTTTCTCTAAATTTAAGAGCTTTTTGTTCTTAGAAAGTATTCATGTTCTCTCTACTCTTGTGAGAGTCCTTCATGATATTATCAAGGGTTCATTCCCTTGTGACTAGCTTCACTCATGGCTTATCATCTACAAAGTAGAAGTGGCACCTACCTCACCTCCCTCTCCTAATCTTCCACCTCCATTTAAGGCTCTTCAAGGACCTCTAAGAGTAGATCCTAGGTGGCATTCTTTCTCCAAAAAATTGTTCAAGCATGGCTTGGAGAGGGATGCACCATTTGGTATCAGAGCTTAGGCTCTAATAGAGGTTGTTATACTATCTCTAGCTTTTAAATTTTTTCATCTCGTTCATTATTTTGTCATCTTCTTCTTCTATTCCAATTCTATTTTCTTTTCACCATTCTGTGTTGTTTGATAATATTCCTTGCTTGTCTTGCGTTATTTGGCTTGTTATTGTGATTTTGTTTGGTTCATTTTAATTCTAAGTCATTTCTCTTAATTTTAATCGGTGTAATTGTGTTGTATGCACTTTATTTTGAGTTTAATTGGTTCAAATTGCTTATTCTTCCTTTGAATCATGTATTCTTGTGTTTAGGACTCATTTCCACTATTAACATTTTGTTTTGAGTCATTTTGTATAATGAAGTTCCTAATAAACACCAAACCGTGAACCCACATCTCTGTGGCATTTCCCACAACGTTGTGACTCAGGTGTTTTGGCTTCATTTTTGCATTTCCTTGACTGATTTTTGTGTGTTTTTTCTATTGCTTATCTTAGGATTTATTTTCAGTTTTAAAATCTCAAAGTATTTGTCATTTAGAGTTTTGTTTAATCCTTAATTTTTTCATATGAATTTCCTTAGGTTTTACTAATTTTTTGTGTTGATTGTGTCTTGAAAAAAGAGTGTGAAGTTAAGTCGAGTCCTTTTCTTCCCCACTGCTTTGACTTCATTCATACACTTGGCAGCTCTGTTAGCGAAGGCAAGGTGTGAAACATTGTGTGTTCACTTATTGAAATTGAGCTTCTAAGAGAGTTTTTCTCTCCTGTTTAATTCTCTTGAGAAGTCACACATGCTTTTAGTTCAAGCATGTTTCCTCAATATTTTTTCAAAAAATTATAGCCCAATTTCTTCTCTAAATTTTAAGTTTCTTGTTGCATTTGGTAGTAGCTTTTAGTGTGCTTGTTTGAAGTGAAACTGTTTTGGTATTTGGAGTTGTCCTTGGCTGTGTGATATTGAGAAAAACTTGTGCTAAAACAAGTTAATTGATGCACAAATCAAGCACTCCTATGTATACCTTAAAACACTTCAAATTTTAGTTGAGTTACTAAAATTTTCATTAGTTGCACTTGCATTTGAAATTGTGTGGCCTTGCTTGCAAAATCACTTCAAGCATTTAATGCCTCTTGCTTCCTCTTAACATTTTTCATTCAAATTTGAAATAGGTGCAGCCAAAAGAAATTAAAAAAAAAAGAAGAAAAAAGGAAGTCAAAAGACAATTTGAAAACAAAAACAAAAAAGAGTGCAAAGACAAAGAAGTAAAAAGAACAAAAATACATAGACAAAAGTGTTGTACCTAATTGAAAGTTTATTGTAATTGCAAAAGAGGACCTAAAATCAATTGAAATAGTTTGAAACTTGAACATATAGCATTCAACCATCATTTTATTTGTGAACTT
This sequence comes from Psophocarpus tetragonolobus, assembly GCA_037954015.1. Classification (NCBI taxonomy): domain Eukaryota; kingdom Viridiplantae; phylum Streptophyta; class Magnoliopsida; order Fabales; family Fabaceae; genus Psophocarpus; species Psophocarpus tetragonolobus. The sequence continues at coordinate 27,536,855 of CM075691.1, forward strand.
ACTCTTCATTTCTAGCCTTATTTTTAGTTTGTCTTCTTTTAATTCTTTGAGTCATGTCTCTATCATTCTTTTCACTTGGATAGTGCACTAATCAAATTGTGTTTTTCTTGCTTTATTTTTCTTGCTCTATTTCTTTGGTTCTTGCCTTGGTTGGTGTCACTTTTGTGTAGGTAAGCCTTGAGTAAGGAAGCCTACCACAAGGGTAGCCTCTTAAGGAAGAGTTGAAATAGCTAAAAGTACTTGAACAAGGAAGAACATGGACAAAGAGTAAAACACCTTGGGCGAGATTGCTTGGGAGCGACTTGAAGAATTGTTTTTTAGTTTGATTCCTTAGTTGTTAATTCTTAGTTGTATTTTCTTTTTCTTGGTTTGTAACAGGCCATTATTCTTAAGTATTTAGCTTGGTCTCTCGATAATTAAGGTGTGAAGAAGGAAGTGGTACACCCCTTACACACCTTCAGGAGCACGCTTAGATCCTTATCTCTTTTAGATTTTGCCTTACTTTACCTTAGTTTGTTTCATGCGTTTTTAGTGAGTGCTTAAGAGTTCCAAAGGCTCTTGCACTTATAGGTGTTCATTTAAATTAGTTTGTGTATACTTTTGCATTTTTCCTTGGTGGTATTGAGTTCCAGAGACTCATACACTTTTAGTAGAGAAATCAACAAAATGGTGAGATGAGTGAGTTTAACTCTAGGAACCAACCTCTCCTTAGTGGATACCATGACCCAAGTTCTCCCTTATTTTACACTCTTTTTTCCTACCCCTATGAGAGAATAGAAAAAGAAAGAAAAAAGTGTAGGGAAAAAGAAAGAGAAATGAAAGAGAAGAGAGAATAAAAAGAAAAGAGAGAGAGGAAAAAGAAAGGAGAAGAGAAGAGAGGAGAGAAAGAGAAAGAGAAAAGAAAGAAAGATAAGAAAAAGAAAGACAAGAGAGAATATAAAAAGAAGAAAATGAGAGGAAAGAAAGAGAGAGAAAAAAGTATTGGGCAAAAAGAGAGGAATATTGGGAAATTGAAAAGAAAATAAGAGAAGAATATTGAAAAAAGAGAGGAAGAGTGGAAAAGAGAGAAAATAGAAAAAGAGGGAAAAGAAAGAAAACTCAAGAGGGAGAGAGAGAAGAAAAAAAGTGAAAAGGAGAGAGGCGATAGAGAGCACACGCACACCCTGAAAGAATCTAAAAATAAAGGAAAAGAGATTGGAAAGAAGAGTGTCCCTAGCCAAGACCTAATTTTAAACTCTAGCTTAGGACAATCTTCTAGCCAATCCCTTAATCCACAAGATAAGTTTGAGATTGTGCAAAAATCTTTTGAGCACAATGACTCACAATCTCAAACTTCCCTTGGGTATGCTCCTTCATCATATACTTTAACAAGTGTTGGACTTATACCTTTACCCTTTGAGAAAAAAAATTGTGAAGTCCAATACTTGGAAAAGGTCTTGATGGGGAAAGGTGAATGTGAAGTCCTACTTGACACTTCACCAAGTTTTGAACTTGAGCCTACATCCTTAAGGTTCAAAACAAATCCTCAAGTTCAAAACTTGGTCAAAAGTAAGAGAGAATAAGGTCTTCAAGAAGATTACTCCTTAAGTCCTAAGGAAGATCTTATTAAAAAAACTTCTCTCTTAGGACAAATGCAAGTGGTGGTTGTGTCTCAATCATTTGAACACATCTTTCCACAACCTCTGGTTGCACATAAAGAAGCAAATTCACCAAGTGTTGAACTTGAACCTTTATTCATAAAGCTCAAACAAGAACCTCAAGTTCAACACTTGAAAGAAAAGAAAGTTGTTCTTCAAGGAGATTTATCCTTGCCATCCAAGGAAAATCTAATTGAAAACAACCTTCCCATGTTGCAAGTAGGAAATGAGGTTGTGCCCATAACTTTTGAGCATAATGAGACATAACCTTAAATAGTACTTGTGGATATGGCCAAGTGTGGTTAAGAGATTTTGTTACAAATCTTTTCTATCCATATCCAATCTCAAGGCCCACTCAAAGAGACCTTGAAAGAAAGGTCCTCCCCTAGGCCCAACATCATCTTGTGGGGTGAACAACAAGATAAAACCTACTTAGCTTTCTTGGATGATTGCTCCAAGGCACCTAAGCTTGTCTCACTTCCTCCCTAGATGGGACTAGCCTTTAGTGAACTTGGAGTCACTTGGGGAATTGTAGTGTGGATGCATAGGCACAACAAAAAATGTTTAAACCTTAGTGCATACCCCCACCACCCCAAGTCTATGAGGTCTCCCTATAGACCTGTTACCCTTAACATCTGTGTACATAATCATATATTCATTCCTATGCAGGTGCTTTTGTAGGATTGGAAAAAGAGGAAGAAAGAGAACAGGATTTGAGGTCAAATCCTGCTCAAGGGAAAGGATATGATGCATGCATGCCTAGCATGAGCTTGAGCTAGGACCAATAAGGAAGGAGCATGACTTGGATGAAACTTCAAAGAGCTTAGTTTAGGACATGTTCCATTTAATTGTATTCATTTAACCATTTTTAGGCTTGTATAAGCACCCTTATGTCATTAGGATTTTAGGGATGTAGTTAGTTTTATTTTCGGCCTTGTATTTTGGCCTATAGGTTCTATTTTCTTTATGAGGTGTAATTAGTCTCCTTGTGGAGTGTGTTAATTAGTTTGGGCTGGTCCAAGAGAGTTTGGACATGTAGGATCTTATTTCTGCACCCCTAATTCCTCTTCATTCCCTTATTTCACTCCACATGTTTTTTCTCACTCTTACATGGCTGATTCTTATTCCTTCTTATTTTAATTTGAATTTTGGATATTCCATGTCATTTCCCTCCAAAATTCAAATTCAAACTAGAGGGAACATAGATCCATATTTTTAGGGCCATGTTTGGATCTTTAGTTGGATTAAATTAGTGTTAATTGAGCACATGCTAAATTAACCCTAAATTAAGCCAACTAACTCTTAATTAAGCCAAGTGGACGTTCAACTTGAGGATCCTAAGCCTATGGTTTATGCTTTGCTATATAAATAGAACATTCCCTTATTCATGTAATTTTTAACACTCAATTGAATGAAAATAACCTTTCTCTAACTTTGAGAGCTCTTTGTTCTTAGAGAGTGTTCATGTTCTCTCTACTCTTGTGAGAGTCCTTCATGTTGTTATCAAGGGGTCATTCCATTGTGACTAGCTTCACTCATGGCTTATCATCTATAAAGTAGAAGTGGCACCTATCTTACCTCCATCTCCTAGTCTACCACATCCATTTCAAGGCTCTTCAAGGACTTCTAAGAGTAGATCCTAGGCGACATTCTTTCTCCAAAAAATTGTTCAAGCATCGCTTGGGGAGGGATGCATGAGGTTGTCTTGGGCGTGGGACGTAGGATGTCAGCCAGGGGATCCTTCGGCAGAGGATCCACCTCAAAGATTTCTTAGGGAATGACTTATGTGTCATCCTTGGCTAAGGCCCACCTACTCTTGCGAAAATGAACCACGCTGCCAATACATGCATAACATAATACAAGTATTAGGATGATACACTTGAACAAAAAGTGAACAAGTTAAATACGGTGGTCGGCTACTCACTCTCTAAATCCTCAAAGGGCGTGGGAGACCGGAATAGTCTTGTCAATCTCTCCACGGGGAGACACCGAGGAAGGGAGTCTAGAAAGCGGCGCCTGTTGCTTCCTTGGCTGTGAGCAACTCTGCAGGATAACAATCATGCCTCCTCGATGCTCGTTACTAGTAGAAAGTAAATAGTCTCTCCCCATTTCGGTCACAAAAGTACTTGGGACCAGTCTTTGGATCAACCAAAAGCTTGTAGAATTCGATCTTAAAGTTTTTATAGGAAGTGGTGAATAGTTGGAAGAGGGGATGTTTAGGATTTCGGTATAGAGAAACCCACTTTCATTTCTTGTGGGGGCGAGTGATGAAATGGCGCAAGAACAGGTTAGGGCTTGCTTTAATATGGGTGAATAAACATAAAGCCCAAAACGCCTAGAGGTATGCCTAGGCATTTAGATGTAGTTGCGTGGGGTGGTGTTAAGGATGCAGAGGACTCCCATAGTGAAGTTGTAAAAAGAAAGCTGGACTGCAAGATCTCGGAAAATGCAGTTGTGCACATAAAAAAACTCATGGCTATCTTTCTCGCTCTTGTGACAGAAGGCGAAATCGGGCTCATCGAAGCTGCCATTTCGGCAACGGCGAATAAAGAAAGGGAAGTCTTTGGCCTTCTCGAAAGGGCACATTTTCAAACTTCTCACGAAGCTCACTAAAACTTTTTTCATGTTGTAGCAGGAAAAATAAGCGGCAACCTCTCCGTCCACGCAGTCGTACTCGGGATCTTGAATGGGGGGAACTCCTTTTTAGGATTCCCTACCCCTTTACAGGTAGGAGTCTCAAGACTCTTCAGCCCTTTAGAAGAAGTGTGTTCAGCTGCGGCTTCAGCAACCACAGCCAAGGGGCGATGGGGAGGATGAGTAGTGGAACAAACATTGCTATCTAACCGGGAAAGGGTGACTTCAGTTAAGTCTGAGGCGTCACCCCGAAGAGAGGAAGAAGGAGAAGGAGCATAGCTAAAAAAGGAAGAGGAAGACATTTCAGAAGAGCGTACCTTTTTTCTTTTCTCACAAAAGAAGCAGAAGGTTTGAGGGAATCTAGATATCTCGGCTCAGAGGGTAGAAAAATTGGTGAAGGGTGGTTGAGAATGAACCCCCTATTTATAGCCAGGGAAACCTAGACGAAGCGACGCAATCCTCGCCATCCAAGCCCTTCTAGATCAATGGTCCAGAGCTTCCACGTCTTCAGCTTCCTGCCCTTTCACCTTAAATGCCAGTTATAGAAGCCTTTCGTCGCCCTTACCGAGGACTCTCTTCCCTACTCCTTCTCTTGTGCCTAACTCTTTATTCCCTTTTAGAAGCTTCAGTTCTTACCCCGTTGTGACCGAAGCTGGGGGCAAGTGAACAAGATAAGCATACTTCGGCCATGGGTAAAGACTTCGACGACCATGTGCAAGGGCCTCGACCTAAACACATAACTTGGGCAGATCTCATTTTCGACCATAGGTAATCGGCTAACAACAGATCAAGAGTTTAATTAGCACAAATCGTGGTTATTAATCAAAAACCAACATTAAGACCGTATTACCTAAATTTGGGCTGATTAGACGAGGCCCAATAGGTAAAGGCCTAGTCAACCCCTATAAATAAGTAACAGGTATCGAGGTAAACAGTATGTATTCATGTCATTCTTACTCATCTTTATTATCCTTAACCAAACTCTCCTTGACTTTAGCGTCGGAGTTCCTTTTGCAAGTCCCCACGTGTTCGACACGAGACCCCGGTTCAGAGTTTGATCGAAGACCCAAACAAAAAAATAGACCGAAGTCTAGACGCAAGTACAACCATAGTTTCTCACAAGGCTCAATTCTTTATTTTTCTATGTCACTATTTTTTATATGTTATGTTATTTAAATCATTGGTACTGAACATTTATTAGGCAGACTAGAATTCACAAAGCTAGCTTCAAATCTTAAATAATAAAAGGAACCGGTAACACATACGTGTATGCAAGGATGCCAATTAAAATGTGCTGTTTCGAATATAGTTCTGCACATGTTCTATAAGTTGAAACACGTGTATGCTAATTGCAATTTTGATATGATCCCCCTGGTTAATGAATTAATATTGGAGTATGTATATTACCGAGACTCTAGAATGTTATGGTCAATAAACACAGGTTGTCTTTCAAATTAAAGCAGAATTTGTGTTGATAAATTTAGCAAGCATCAATGTTAGAAATTCTTGTGCTTAATGGGCTTCCTCTCTGAGGTAAGTTGTCACTGCCTGCAAAATAAATAGGTTCCTTAGATTGTTCCCTTTATATTCTCATAATGTATGTCTGTCACTGCCACAGTTGATGATTCATTTGACACTTCCCACCTTCACAATAGTATTGATCCATGGAAATTGGAATTTGAACCCCTGAAACTTGAATGTTTGAGAACATAATAATGTTTTGGACTGAGCCAGTCACCCTATGAAATAAAAATATGTAGTAATAGGTATATGATTCGTGATATATAATCTCACAAAACAAGTGCTGTTTTAGACTTTGATCCGTCTTTAATTTGTATATATCTATCTGGATGTGTTTTCAGCTCTGCACCCTGGTTAATGTGGTCCCATGTTTTTCACAGCTGTGGGAAAGGAGCTAATCAGAAAAAATATTTTAAAAATAAGTTTTTTTTTTTAAAATGACTATTTAACCGGATATATAAATAACTGGTTAAATAATCCGTTAAATATCCGTAACCAGTTATATAATTAGTTTTATATATAATTGATTATATAAGCAATTGTAAATTTATAACCAATCATATCTCAACTTCATGAATCCCGCATATTATTTCAATTCATTTCACCAAACCATAATTCAATCTCCAATTTTCAAATTCGGCTCACAGCACTTCATCCCGTTTGTTGTTTAATGAAATACAAACTCGCTTGAGTTAACAAGTTTTGCAACAAACACCCAAAACTACACCTTTATACTAGGGTTGCTTTTTCCCTTTTCCCTTTACTTTTGAGTCCTCTACTGTGCTTTGCTTCAGTTTTTTTGCTTTCTTTTTCGTTACAACAATTTCCTATTTGTTCCCTTGATCACATGAATTTGATTGCACTTTTTGTGTGTGGTGGAGTGGGGTTGGTCTCAACTTCAGATATTGAATTAAATTTTACCTTGTTGCTAATTGTCATAATTCATGGTGTATTTTATTTTCAAGATAAGCACATATGTCATTTATAGGTTTTTATGATATTTTTTGTCTTAGGTATGAGTTTACAAGAGTTCCTCTAGTTTACTTACAGATTCAACTTTCATGTTTGACAACCCTGCGTAACCTTTATGTCTTTTATGTTGCATTTACAATTCAGCAAGTCAAAATTTCCTCCAGAAAATCGTTCTGGTAATGGATATAATCTCTCAGTTACAAGAACAGGTTAATTTGATTGCACATTAAGCTTTTAATACCATTGGGACATTGCAAAGAGATGCCCCTCCTAATCGGCTGTCACCAAATTATCCCGAACCTCCTGCTCCATCCTACAGAGGATGGAGCAAATTTTTCTGAACAACCAAAACTGATGAGTTCTACTTTGGTGAAGGCAGCTAAGCAGGTATTCAAAAGTGAATAGGAGGTTTGTATATGATACTGAGTTGTTTTATCTTTCCTCAATGAAGAGAGAATGTAATTTTTTACTAGTAGACTTTAAAGATTAGCCATGCCTAATGAAACACAACACACATCCCTGAACCAGTAGACAGATATATAGAAAATTATATTCGAGGTAAATATGAAAAAGTCCTAAACATAAAAACCTTGTCCTCATGCATTGATCTCTCCTTTCTTAATATATTCTTTGTTTATCATAAGAAAAAAACCCAATCATAAAAATCTTCTAAAGTCATTTTTGGGAGATATATTCTACCAAAGATAATTATATTAAACATATTCCAAGACTGACATGGATGCATATGGTATTATTTCTCACAGAATAATTGAATTAAGGTCTGGTATCCCAATTGCATGATGCATATGGTATTCCAATTGCATGATTCTTTTAGATGATAACATTCGTAATGCTGACTTAGAAATTGTAAACCAAGATTTACATGCATAGAAAGAGAGCCAAATTAACCAATTAGAGTTAAGCCTATACTTTACTTCTTATGTCATCTCCTTTGTTGTATATCACGCCTTCGTTGCTGAAATAAGCGGTTTCTTCTGCAGTTTGATGCATTGGTTACAGCGCTTCCGATATGTGAGTCTGGTGAAGAAGCACAGCTTAAGAGGATTTCAGAACTACAAGTATAGAACTCACAGCTCACTGAGTGTTCTTTATATGTGCTTGAATGGTGTACTTAATAATAAGTAGTCTAATTGTAACAAAAAGTGTTTGTGTTTACATAGTTTCTGCATTTTGCCTTCTAGGCTGAAAATGATGCAATTGACCAAGAACTTCAGAAGCAGTTAGAAGCTGCGGGTTTGTGTACTGTTCTCTGTTTATATCAGAAGTCTGATCTTCTATCTTGATATTTTTTTATGAGACATGAAAGGTTACATTCATGTTAAATAGCAAGAATGATTTTTAAGTTAGATTCTTGGAAAAAATGTCCTGGGGCACAGTTTTCATATATAATATACAAAATTAATTTGTTTGTGTATTTATAGGGCTGTAGTACGGGTCTGTTTGAGTATTTTCTCTCAAAGAACTTAGAGGGAAAAAAGTCAAAACTATTTATTCATAACTTTTTTTAAAATAATGAGACTTTTTTTACAAGCTAATTTTCAAAAAGTTTCATATATTTTGAAAAAGCTATATAAGAAAACTTCTACATATTAATTAAAATTAGCTTGATAAAAATCTCACATCTTTTAGAAAAACTAATGAAAAATCTTTTTAGACTTTTTTCTATGTATTTTCTTCTCTAGAAGTACTTCTAGAAAAACGTACTCAAACAAGTCCTAATTCGCATTATGTGCAGTTCCTATTCACACTAAGATTCCCAAAAATCAAAATAAGAATTGTTGTAATATGCATTCACTTATTGTTTGTACTGAAATTCAACAATATTAAACGACCAGTGCTTTGGCTTTTAGGATGTTTTGAGAAGGTACATGTGACTCTACCTAACAGTTTGTGTGCTCATGATGTCAGAGAAGGAATTAAATCAGGTTCAGGAGCTGTTTAAGCAAGCATCAGATAATTGTTTGAACTTGAAGAAACCAGATGAAAGTTAGCTGCTTGTGTTCATGGCAAGGTTAGAGATGAATTTGGCTAAAGTATGTCAACTTAACACAAAGCAGGAACTGCTGCAGAGGATTTTCCTTTCCTCCATGAAGTCTTGATTACCTGCAATAGTTGTTTTCTTTAGTATGTCGTAACTTTTGCATGACACCATGTTTGCAGGAATCGATCAGCAATTGAGATACTGGTTATTATGTTCCTGCTCTCGGAGAAAAGGCTTTAGTTATTAGGTGTTTATATTAACCATCTCTGTTCATGTATTCTATGATAAGTAGACATTTGAAGTAATAGTTTTTTAGTGAAACTTGTGAACCGTGTAATTTAAGTATCATGTACTAGTTAAGTCATGCATTTTTCAAATAACCTGCCGCAACTTATAGTGGACGCACGCATACATATATTCATAATTTTCTTTTGTGCCTCCAAAAATTGGGTCATGAAATCATTGTTGTATTCCAAAAATTGGGGCATGAAATAGATGAAATTATTATTTTATTGGTTGCATGAGGATGAAAGTGATGGAAGGTCTTAAATATAATATTGTATTTGGTGTTAATGGTTAGTTGAGGTGTATTCTTTTTCATTTATGGTTGTATGTTAAAGATAGGTGGCAGTTGAGTTCATTACTCAGACTGTTTTTGTACGATTGTTTATCTTTATTAATAAGAGGTTCTAAGTTGAGTGCAAACATACACTCAAGTTTTTTCTATATTTAAGTTGATATAAGAGCGGGAATGACCCTACTATTTAAGTCTAGAGCGGGATGGCAACGGACTGTTGTCGTCGTCTACTAACTGTCCGTCGCCATCCCTGGTGACCTTTTTCTACGACAAGTCTAGGTTTAGGTATGCCTCGATGTGCGTGTTCTAATCCCGGTAATCACACCTCCATTCGTTGTCTCACGTGCCTTCATGCACCACTGCAAGTCTAGCCAAATAGCAGGTGTGGTAGCTCTACGTGTCGACGAAACGAGTTCTGTTCACCGTCGTTCTGACGTCGTTTGAGTCATCGGAGTCGTCGGGTGCCATTTACGGCCTTCGTTTGTCAATTTGAGCAAGTTTCTTTAGATTTAACTCACATCTCTCTCTCGGGTCTCTATTTTACCATTTCTCAGATCTAAAAAATGTCCTATTCTACCTCAATCAGCTCTGGTCCTATTCTTCTTATTTCTGGAACTGTCATTATCATGATACAAGAGATCAATGGTAAAAATTATTTATCTTTGGCTGATTCTATGGGACTTTGGTTCCTTGGACAAGGACACCATGAGCATCTGAAAAAGTTAAATATTCAGGGATTAGCTGAACAGAGACTTTCAACTTTGTGCTCTTCTATGGTAGTCGGTGGAACCTAAAATATTGAAGAACCTCAGAGCATTCAAAACCTGTTATTCGTTCTGGAAGAAAGCCCAAGATATGTACTCTAATGACATCCAATGCTTGTTTGACTGTGTTCAAAAGGTAGCCTCTTTAAAGCAAAACGATTCAGATATGGTGTCTTATGTTTTAGAGGCTCAGGCAACTGCAGAAGAGTTTAAGCTTATCCTAGAAGTTGACTCTATAGAAGAGATAAGGAAATGGCTTGATAATCTGTATATGGTTATGATTTTTCATGGTATGAACACGTCTTCTTCGTGTTCCTACCATAAACAATGAGAGTACCTCTCTTGAAAGTAATGTGGAATCTTCTGTTATAATATCTTCTAGAGGGAAAGGAGGACATGGAAATAGAAGACGTGATGAAAGAGGTAATCGTCCTCAATGTACTCATTACAAAAGGATGGATCATACTCATGAAACATGTTATTCCCTGCATTATTTTCCAAACCAAGCCCTTGGAGACTGTTTAAGACCATAGAGAGGTCGCCAGAATTTACACACTAGACCAGACTCCCCTTGAGCAACAAAACTAAGAGGTTGCTCCATGTAAATATCCTCATCTAACTCATCATGGACCTTCTGCTTTGTATATTCCTTCTTATCCTAATTTACTTTCTTTGAGTCAGTTAACTAAATCCTTAAATTTTTCAGTTACATTCAATTCTGATTCATTTGTCATTCAGGAACATGGTATGGGCCGACAACTTGGTGCAGGACATGAATCACGAGACCTTTATTACCTGGAATCTAGCTCTTCGGTTTTTTGTCTTGCATCTATTTCTCCTAAACTGTTGCATGATCGTTTTGGACACCCAAGTCTAGGCAAATTAAAGATAATGGCTCCTAGTATCAAGAAAATCCAAACTTTAGAATGCGAAGCTTGTCAATTAGGCAAACATGTTAGATCTTCATTTTCTAGTCAAGATAAACCAAGAAATAATTCAGCCTTCTCTACTGTTCATTCAGATATTTGGGGTCCTAGTCGGATTACTTCTTTTGGATTTAGATATTTTGTCACTTTCATTGATGAATATTCTTGTTGTATGTGGCTTTATTTAATAAAAGAAAGATCTAAACTTCTGTTTATATTTGTGTCTTTCTTCCATGAAATAAAAATTAGTTTAGCAAAACAATTAAATTTTTTAGAAGTGATAATAGAAAAGGATATTTTTCCTCTAAACTCTCTTTGTTTTTGTCCTCTCAAAGCATATTACACCAGTCCACTTGTCCCCACACTCCTCAACAGAATGGGATAGCAAAAAGGAAGAATCACCACCTTGTTGAAACAACTCGCTCCTTAATGATTAATGCAAAAGTTCCATTATATCATTGGGGAGATGCGATTCTTTCTGTCTGTTATCTTATCAATAGGATGCCATTTTCCTCTCTTGATGATCAAATTCCTCATACCATCCTATAAATTAGAATTAATCAAATTCCTCATGACAAATGAATCAAAATTGAATGTAACTGAACAATTTAAGGATTTAGTTAACTAACTCAAAGAAAGTACGTTAGGACAAGAAGGAATGTACAAAACAGAAGGTCCATGGTGAGTTAGATGAGGAGATTTACATGGAGCAACCTCCTGATTTTGTTGCTCAGGGGGAGTCTGGTTTAGTGTGTAAACTCCAGCGATCTCTTTATGGTCTTCAACAGTCTCCAAAAGCTTGGTTTGGAAAATTCAGCAATGTTATCCAAGGTTTTGGGATGAAAAGGAGTGAAGCGGATCACTCTGTCTTCTACTATCATAAATCTTTTGGCAAATGTGTTTATTTGGTTGTTTATGTTGATGGCATTGTCATTACAAGGAATGATGAAGTCAAAATATCTCAACTAAAGCAGCATTTATACAATTACTTTCAAACAAAAGATCTCGGTCATCTGAAATATTTTCTTGGAATAAAAGTAGCTCAATCCAAAGAAGGCATTGTGAGTCAGTTCATGAATTCACCTTGTGTTGATCATTAGAATAGAGTAATGCGTATTCTCATATACATAAAGAAGGCTCCAGGCCAAGGTCTATTGTATATAGATAAAGGAAATAGCCAAATTGTTGGATATTGTGATGCTGATTGGGCAGAATCTGATACAGATCGACGCTCTACTACTGGTTATTGTGTGTACCTTGGTGGTAATCTTATCTCATGAAAGAGTAAGAAACAGAAGACTGTTTCTTGATCTAGTGCAGAAGCTGAATATAGATCTATGACCTTAACTACATGTGAGTTGGTGTGGGTTAAACAACTCATAAAGAATTGAAGTTCTGTGAAATTTCTCCAATGCAACTTTATTGTGATAATTAGGTAGCTCTCCATATTGCTTTCACTCCAGTAGTTGATGAAAGAACTAAGCACATTGAAATTGATTGTCACTTCGTAAGTTGTCTGAGGAAATTAGGACCGAATTTGTTAGTTCATATGATAAGCTAGCAGATCTATTGTCCTCAGATCGAATACTTGATTTCCAAGCTTGGAACATATGATTTATATGCTCCAACTTGAGGGGGAGTGTTAAATATAATATTTTATTTGGTGTTAGTTGTTAGTAGAGGTGTATTCTTTTTCATTTATGGTTGTATGTCAGAGGTAGATGGCAATTAAGCTCACTACTCTGACTGTTTTTGTACGGTCGTTCATCTCTATTTATAAGAGATTCTAAACTGAGTGAAAACATACACTCAAGCTTTTTCTATGTTCAAGTGAAGGGGATGAGAATATATCTGTTTCATTTTATTGTTTAACTTATATTAGTTCCCCTCTAATTTATGGTGTACATAATTGAATGAATATTTAATAATTTTAAATTACTATTTTAACATTATTTTGGGTATAAATCTCAGGCTGATTGACCTGGGTCTTTTCTTAAAAATAATTACCTCAACAGGTCTGTTTTAAAAACATTTATCAGGTGGGTTTGTTTTGTGGTTTGACTTGGTCAAACTGTAATTCACAATTGCAGTTTTAGTATCACGTTAATTGTGTGCTTATGTGGTGTCCACGTAAGCAGAAAAGTTTCACTAAATATGCAATTCACAGTTACAGTTTGATTGGTCTTTGACTAGTACCTTATCTTTGTTCAATGCTCACTGACTGGTATGCATTCCCTACACAATAAAATTGCAATTGTGAGTTGTGGTTTGTTTATTTTTTTTTCCAGTCCCATGCTTTATCCAATAAATTATTGGGACGAACCTTTACACAAGTAAAACCGCAACTTGCAGTTGCGATTTGTGTGAATTTTCATTACAACTAATATGATCAGAGGGGTACGTGGTGTGTGATTTTCATTACAGCTAATATGAATCCATAAAGTTAAAGGCTCACACTCCCTAAAATGATGTCTTCACTCGTCACTTCATGTCCCTGTTACCATTTCTAATAATTTTATATTGACAAACAAAAAAATATTAATCCTTATAATTATTTTTATCCTTTTATTTAATAAAAATAAAATATTATTCATTTATCTTGACACTTAACAATACTTTAGATTATTATACTAATATTTTGATAGGTTAAATAATTATTTTTTATATTAATAAAATAAAAAGAGCATGTGTTTTTAGAAAGACCACATAAAGTAGTTTTACTAAAGCTAAATAAAACATTTATAAATGAAAAAAGTCTTCTTCGATACATTAATTTGGTGTAATTATACAAAGATATGAAATGACTTCATGCTTGCCATGTAAATTTATCTATAGCATGTATATATACATATATGATGGATATTTGGATTAGCCTTGTATTATAATGAGATTCATTTAGTAATTTGGTTTATTTATAACTTTATATTAATTAACTCAAATTTTTTATATGAAAATACGTGATAATAAACCTGCACAAACCACAATTGAGAGTTGTAGTTTTACTTATGTAAAAGTTTGTGCCAACAATCTATTGGATAAAGCATGAGACCGAAAAAGAAAATAGACAAACCACAACTTGCAATTACAGTTTCATTAGGTTGGGACTGTATGCTAGTCAATGATCATTGGACAGAGATAAGACAGTGGTCAACTAGTCAAACCGCAACTGCGAGTTACGTATTTAGTGAAACTTTTCTGCCTACTTGGACATCACATAAGCAAATAGTTGGCATAATACTAAAACTGTAATTGCGAATTGCGTTTGACCAAGTCAAACCATAAAACAGACCCACCATTGTAAATGTTTTTTAAAACAAACCCATTGAGGTAATTGTTTTTAAAAAAATTACTCAAGTCAATCAGCCTAAATCTCTGTCTTTGTGATAAAAAGATAACTCATTTTAAAACAAGAGTAGTAGAGACCTTCATTGTTAGTAATAAGACATAGTTAAGAAATATTTTTCTACCTTTTATAATATTTCCTTTCAACTAATTTGTGAATTAATTATTTTTAATTATTTTTTTATTCATTTTAATTCATAACTAAATGTGATTTTAAATTATAAATTTCTCTTGCATAAAGATTTGAGAAGATTGATAGGATCTGATAATGTTAAGGGTAAGTTTGGAAAATACTGGTTACAAACAAATTTAATACTAATATCTAAATTTATTTAAATTTTTATAAGAAATTTATTTATTTTTCTTAATTAGTGTATTTTAATAAACTATGTCATAAAAATAGGTAAAAAGAAAGTATATAAAAATAAAAAATTATAATTTATATTGTCACATTCCCTCTCTAAACAATAAATTAAGAGTATATTTAGAAAAAAAATTATAATCAAGGTTTGCTATAACATTTTTTAGATTATAATCTATTTTAAAAAATTAGTTGGATGTTTGAAAATTTAGCTTAAATTTGGAAAATATTGAGTTTAATTTTTATGCAGTAACCATGTAAATGTGTTATTTTGCAGTTGATGGAGGAAATTATAGCAAAGTGGTGAGCGAAAGACAAACTAAGTTCACATACACTATTGGAAACTATGTGGATGAAGTGACATGTGATATTGCTCTCATGAACTCATGTCATTTTATTTTAGGAGGTCTTGGTTGCAAGATAAAAAGATTAATCTTGAAAGACTTTCAGTTTCATTGGTGCACGAAGAACGCAAACTTAATTTGAAATTTTTTACATCAAACCAAGTTTGTGATGATCAAGGAGAAAATAAAAAAAAAAAGAGAAAGAAGAAAAGAGAAAAGTAGAAAAAGAAAAGAGTGAAGAGGAAGAGAGAGAAAAGGGAAGAGAAAGACAAAAAAAGAACATTAAAATTTTAACTGCTAATGATTTTTCTTTTTTTATTAATACTTTGAATGTGTCATTGTATAACCCACAAATTGTCATGTGCGAGGAAGAACAATGTTGATATCGCTCTTAGAGTTTCATTGTATATCTAGTCCATTATTTAAGTTCAAAGTCATAAGGAAAATTTGCAGGTTTAGGTTTCGGCACTAGAAAGAAAAACTTGTTTGATGCATGATTTTTATAAGTTGTATGTGATATGGATATTAATTTTGTTTATTTAAAATTATAAGTGAATAACATTTGTAGGAAAATAAAGTCATAGATTTGAAGAAGAATATTTTCGAAGAAAGAGGGAATGATACTAACTCAGGGGACAATGACTTTTCATTTTTTGTAACGTTCCTTTAATTTAGGAATTAATGTAATATACAATTATTACATTCATATGTGATAATTGTCTGATAATGGAGTATTTAATTGTTCTTTAAGAGTTATCATTTTGGACTATCACCTAGTTCTATAAATAAGAATTGAATTATATTGAAAACCATTAAATTAGCGAAATTATAATTGGATTTTTCTCCTTTTGTGAGAGATGAATTTTTCTTTAAGAACTTATCAAGGAATTCTTCCTTGTGGATTTCTGCTAGACTTATCAAGGGTAAATAATCACTCTTGTGGCATCATATGACTTATGACTTATCTTTCATCATTGGAAATGATGTCATTTATTCCTTCATTAAACCATTTGTTTCCTTTTCATTTTCTTGTTTACCCAATTCTCTTTTTTGTTGTTAACTTACTATCTTCCAACCTAGATAGATCCGCAAAATGAATCCAATCCCTCTAGATTCACATAAGTTGGTATAAGAGCTTTGGTTTTAGGTTTGAAATTATGATGAATATTTTTTATGCAAGGTGTTTAATAGAAGGTCATTTGTGTTTATTTGCAAATGGAGGAAGTTATAGCAACGTGGCGAGTGAAAAATTGGTGAATAAGCTCAACTTACCAACGAGTCTTCATCTTAGACAAACTAAGTTTAGATTCACTATTGGAAAATATGTGTATGAAGTGACATGTGATATTGCTTCTATGGACTCATGTCATCTTCTTTTAAGATGTCTTGATTGCAAGATAAAAAGATTAATCTTGAAAGACTTTTAGTTTCATTGGTGCGTGAAGGACGCAAGCTTAATTTGAAATTTCTGACACCAAGCCATGTTTGTGATAATCAACATAAGTTGAAGGAGAAAATAGAAAAAGAGAGAGCAAAATAGAAAAAGAAAGCAGTGAAGAGGAAGAGAGAGAAAAGGGAAGAGAAAGAAGAAAAAGAACCTTAAAATTTTAACTACTAATTTTTCTTCTTCTATTGATATTTTGAATATGTCATTGTACAACCCAACAAATTGTCACGTGTGAGGAAGAAAAAGGTTGATATCACTCCTAGAGTGTCATTGTACATCTAGTCCACTATTGAAGTTCAAAGTCATGAGGAAAATTTGAAGGTCTTGGTTTGGGTACTAGAAAGAAAAAACTTGTTTGATGCATGATTTTTTACAACTTGTATTTGATCTTGGAGGTTGATTTTGTTAATTTTAAATTATAAGTGAATAAAATTTGTAGGAAAATAAACAAATTCAACATAAGGAGAGAATAATATGAATCAAATGAACAATGATTTTTCATCTTTTGTAACATTTTTTTTATTTAAGAATTAATATAACTTACCATTCATATGAGTTAATTGTATAATAATGAAGTATTTAATTCTTCTTTTTAAGAGTGATATTTTTTTAGCGTCACCTAATTCTATAAACAGGGACCAAATTATATAAAAAAAAACCATTAAATCAAGGAAATTATAATTTGATTTTTCTCAATAGATAATTCTTTTTTAAAAACTTATTAAGAAATTTTTTTTGTGACATTATAATAAGTTTATTAAAGATAAATAATCATTTTTTACGTGATATTTCTTACATTCCATCTTAAAAGGATTCATATCAAACCTTCAGCAACATGATAACCTCATGAAGCACCAATGTCTACTAGTAAAAGGTTATAAAATCTAAAACTTCAAACTTTTTTAGGCATAGGAACTTATGCAGGGAACAAATGGTAATTTTAACCTAATCTTCAAGGGGCAAGCAAAAGGGATTTTTTTTTTTTTTTTGTAGAAACCAGATATACCAGTGCCACAAAGGCCATAACAAATAGAATTTGGATGAAGTGTCTTCCGATAGAATCACAGGGCAACAATGTTATTTACAGTAAATTTGTTGATTTTATGTGTGGTTTGCTGATCAAATGAATTGGGTGTCTTTGATGAGGCTGATCAAATGCTTGCTGAGCTAATTGTGGTGTTGGGTATTGTTATATGTGTGGTTTGTTGGTGGTTTTGTTAGTTTAGAGTAGAATAGGTTGGAATTGAATTGAATTGGGTGTCATGGTTTTTGAGACTAGGTTGTGGAACTATATGTGACCTCTCCCCCACTCTTTCATGTTTTCATCGATATTGTCTTGAATTATTAGATTTTTTAATTTAATTTATTATACTATTATTTGACCGATATATTAATGCAATAGATTTTTATCTGCTAACAAATGAAATTTTTGTACATATATTATTCAATTCAAAAGCTATGTGACTACTGGAATTTTCCTGTGGCACTCTATCTGCTATATGATGATATAGCAGATTATTGGATTTCCTCTATTTTCTGTTTTCTGCTATTGATAACAATGTAAATCTATTGGCTACCAGTCTACCGCCACTGTATAACCTTACCATTACCATTCTTGAACTTATTACTACATTTTATTGGGGAATTAGCTAGGGACACCGGTAATGTTTCACAAAGGAATTTACATGTTGTAGTTGTGTTGTATGGTAAGTTGGCCCTTTTCCTCTTGTGATGGATGAAGAGGAATGGTGAGCTAGTGGTATTTTATCACTAGTCTTGACTATTTATTCATTTCTAGTTTGTAAATAGACATGCCGGAGATTAAGCATGATGCGGTTTAGGTTCAGGGACTGCTAGTTGTCATGTGTTTTTGTATTTTTTTTCTAATAGGGTTAGCTTGTGAATATGATGTGCTTGATTGTTATGAAATGTGCTGTTGCAGGATGGATTTCAAGATGATTCCTTGAGGATAATGAAGGAGATACAGAGAGTCAATCCTAGCTGTCAGGTTTGTCAAATTCTTTTTTGCATAGTGTGCTGGCATGCATAATGGCATCTTCATGTGTCCAAGAAATTCTTATATAGGTTTGGTCTAAATTTGGATTGGCCTGTATGTCTCCAGGTTCTTCTGTTTTCTGCTACATTTAATGACATTGTCAAGAATTTTGTTTCAAGGACTGTCAAGAGGGATCATAATCAACTTTTTGTAAAGAAAGAAGAACTATCTTTAGATGCAGTGAAGCAATATAAAGTGCATTGTCCTCATGAACTTGCTAAGATTGAAGTAATAAAAGATTACATATTTGAAATAGGAAAGAATGTGGGGCAAACCATTATATTTGTGGCCACAAGAAATAGTGCAAAAATATTGCATAAATCACTTGTTGATTTGGGCTATGAGGTTACATCTATACAAGGTGCTCTCAATCATGAAGAGAGAGACAAAGTTGTCAAGGAGTTCAGAGATGGTTTGACTCAAGTCCTTATATCAACTGATCTTCTTGCTCGTGGCTTCGATCAGCAGCAGGTACTGAATTGGTTTTCCTCTCTCCCCACCCTTTTTGTCTAGGTCCTCAATTAAAATGACAACATTTCTAATAATGAATACTTATTCAGGTTACTTTGGTCATCAATTATGATCTTCCAAAGAAACACAATCTACCTGAGCCCGATTATGAAGTGTATTTGCACAGGGTTGGCAGAGCTGGGCGTTTTGGTCGCAAGGGTAAATTTCTAGAATTCTCTTCTTACTGTTTATGTAGTTAGCATAAACTGTTAAAACTCGTAATAAGTGAGTTTCCTGATACCTTTTTGCTTGTCGTGCTAGTGTAGCTCTGCCTCTGCTAAATTTCTTCTTGTTTAGGCATTGGGTTCTATCTCTCCAGAAATCACTGTTCTAGCTTTAACCATACTTTCCATTATAATATTATAAGGGCAAACTTGAGCCCCAAATATATATTACTCAAACAGACAATTTTTTTTTGCCATGTTTCAATATATATTACTCTGTTGGGACTAATAATATTATTTCTAGCCCGTTAAGTAGGTGGAAAGTGAATGTCATTTAGGACTGTTAAAGTCTAGATGAAAAATGAGAATGTAAAAAGCTAAAAATTGACTACTTATCTTGAGTTCTTCTATAGACTTTATTGTGTCTAAATTCATTTTTCACTTTCCATTTACTCAACAAAGCATAACTTTAGTTGGACTGACTAACCCTGCTCAGATGGGTTTTTTTTTGCTGCAACGTGTACTTGTTTAGCCACACTATCACCTCATGCTACAAAATTTTTAGCTATGGTACAAAATAGTGAAGTTATTCGTTTCCATTTGATCCTACAGGGGCTGTATTTAACCTGATATGTACTGAAGAGGATGGAAGGCTCATGTCGAAGATTGAGAGCCATTTTGGCACTCATGTAGCTGAGGTATGCTACTTGATGGATATTGGATCATGATGCATAACGTTGATTCTGCAAATTTTTTATTTTGCCTTGCTATGTGTGTAGAAAAAAGTTGTATTCATCTTATATAACTATTATTTTGTTAATGTCACTGGGGATGCAGGTGCGAGCACAAAATGTTGAAGACTACAAATCTGCTCTCAAGGAGGCCGGTTTATTGCAATGATGTAAATCTGTACAAGTTGAAGGATGTTGATGACTTTTGTGTTTCTCCTCAAATTTTCCTTGATACTCGTTAAAGATTTTGGCCACATATCTCTGAATGCTTTAATTATTCTACACGGACACCATGCGGATAATTGTTTAGGTTTTGGGGATGGAGAGTTCTTGTTCAGTCTGTTTTTAATGCTGCTGCTATGGTTGATTACACCTCTCATTATATTAGCTTTGTGTAATTTAGAATTTTCCTGTTCAGCATTTTTGTATATACTAAAATGCTCAGTTATAATTTATAGATAAACAGCTTGATGCATAAATGACATGTGTAAGTTTACTTAGATATCAAGGTATCACAGCAATTATATTTAGTTTTGCACAACAGCTTGTTTAGGCTGTAAAGTAATTGTATTAAATGATAAATGATAAATTAATGGCTTTAGTTTTGTCTCCTGTAAAAAAATATGTAATCTTATTCTAACTAAAATTATTTTAATTTATGATATAATTAAATAATTATATTTAAACTATTTTTATTTATCTATTTAAATTAACCAGTATTCATTATTTTAGAAAGGTGTGAAGGTTTAAGAGGATCTTACATTCCTGTTCGAGTCCACGCAACACCTATGAACATATTGATTAGATTCCTAAATGTTCTCTGATTTTATTTTTTATTTTTATTTTTTAAAAAACCATTTTTTTTAATTTTCAATATTTAAAAAATATGCTTGTTTTCATTTGATAATTTTTATTTTTAAAAAATATTATTAAATTTAATTAATTTTAACAAAAATATTATAAATTATTTATGTATAGTTAATTTTTAAAAATGCTGAAAGCAAGTTTTTCATTTTTATTTTTAATTACTTTTTAAAAATATTTTCAATAAAAATATTTTTTAAATTATAACCAAACATATTTTTATTATTATTTTTTATTTTATTTAAAAATAAAAACAGAAAACAACTATAACAATCTTCATGTTAAAAAATGATTCCTTAATTGTTCGTGGATGTCTGTCACGTTGAGTGTCAGAAAAAGTAGAAAGCATAACTACTCAAAAGGTAGGAGAAGAAGCATTCCCAAAGACCAAAGTGGACGTTTTCCAGGCAAACACGACAGCAATCGAAGACTTCCAATCCAAATAATATTTGTTTCAACTTATTTCAATTTAAAGTTTGCACAAAAAATTTTCAATTTCAATTTTTTAAAGTTATGTTAAATAAAAAATGGTAAGACTCTAGAAAATATATAAAAAAATTGTTTTGACCATCCAATCATATTATGCCCACCTTTTCAACCTAAGAGCCACAAAAAACCCAACGCATCTAAACAAAGGCTTATTAGTCAAAATTAGTTTAGAAAATAAATGACATGAGTTTGTTCATATTGAAATTTTTTGGTCTAAATTTGATTGATTCTACCAAATGCCCATCCATAAGTAAAATCATAAAAAGTAATATCGTAGTTGATACATTTTTTTATAAGCAAAGAGAATATTATTAAAATCAAATAAAAAGCATAAGGAGTATATTTGGAAGAGTATAAAGGAGTGTTCTACTTACATGCAAAATGAATAATAATAAAAAAATTATTATTCATTTTGCATGTGAGTGTGAGATTAAAAGTTTCACCTGACACCATTCTCAACTGATGCAATCTCACCTAACATGGAACTTAAGTAGAAAGAATAAAAGGAAAACTTGGAAAGGATGGAGGTCAGTGAAGACTTTAAGCCATAGTATTGATTTAATTTTGCTTGTAAATAATTTTAGACTTGTTTAGAAGGTAGGGGCATTTTGATCTTTTCCTTTTAGGCCTTATATTTTGACCATTTTCCATTATTAGAACATGAGGTACTGTTAGTTAGAAAGGGAAGTGTGTGTAGAAGGGGAACTGGCCCCTTTGGGATGTGTGGATTAATTTCTACACCCTTTTGGCCTTCTTTTTGCACTCCTTTTTGCACTCATAAAGCATGACCAACATTTGGGCCCCTTATGTCCCCTCTTGTTATGCCACATAGGAGAGAGAAGGAGACAAACCATGTGCTAATCTCCTTGATAATTAGCTTTAAAAGCTAATTAACTCAAGTCCACATTGCTCATATTTCACATCCACTTCCCCTTCTTTCCTTATAAATAGACCCCTTACCTCATGTATTTCCTCACACTTGAATGAATGAAATAAGACTCCTTTTGAAGAGCTTTTAATATAGTAAAGTATATTGAATTTTCTCCTTAGAGAAAGTTCTTTCTAGTTGGCTTTTATCAAAGGTTCCTTCTCTTGTGATGAATTTCAATAATTTTTTTCCTTATCTTTTGAAGAGTGACGCCAATCCATCCTCCATTATTCTTCTTTCCATCATCATCTTCTTGATGCTTGGGACCTTAATGGAGAAAGATCATGAGAGAGCAATCAAGGATTGCCTCAAAGACAATCACCCCCAACGAAACAACTCGACCCAAGACACCTAGAACAATGAAATCAAGAATCACCATCATAGTAAAACAATACGCGACACAATAATGATAGGCTCGAGTATCACCATCCAAAAGCACTCGTCGTGAGGCATGCACAATTATAAAATCTCTTAGAATGACCACACAACAAATCGTGACCAAATGACAAACAACAAACCAACACCCACTAACTAACTCGACACCCTTTGTCCGACGGGACAATCTTATGAATGGAGGGGTGTGCTCATAATGAGAGAGGTGAGCTTAACACATGTTCATCTTCTCTAAAAGCTAGCACATCTTAGCAAACTCTACCATGATGACTATAGTACCTTTATGAACTAAAAGGGTGACCCAAATACAATGGTCAAAAGGAAATGTTGACTTTAGGAGTCAACCTACTAAACACACCTCATCTCAGGACTACAATACCAAACATACCTCAATACCATATCTTGGCACCCAATGCCCACTTAGCATCATGATCACCTCGACACATGCTTGAAACAAATCTTCTTAAAAAAGGTAACTAGGGGCAAAATTCCTACAAGAATAAGTATAAAAGGATAGTTAAACCTCACCTCTAGGTACCCAATATTCTATTCACTCTTAATCATTCTCTCTTATTCAAACATTAATTTGAACGTCAGAGTCTCCTTTTTAGGTGCCCATCTGTTGCCACGAAGCTACTAGTCTCCAAGACTTAGGAGATCATAAATTTTGCCAAACTCGGTAAAACCACTTATTATTATAAAGGAAATAATTTTTATGTTATTTTTATTTAAACACTTTTATTCAACTATTATAAATAACAATTATTATAAAAAAGAAATAAACATTTTAATGCTATTTTTATTCAGACACTTTATTTATAAATAATACAAATAATAACTATTATAAAAAATATATTTAATGTTATTTTTATTTGGACACTTTTATTCTTAATTATATTTAAAATAACTAAATTTTTATAAGACACGGAGTGTCTTTTTTTATACTAATAAAATAATAAATATCCATCTATTATATCATATTATATTTAAGAAAAATTTAGACTCGTAAAATTACTAACATGACGTTGCTTAATTTCGATACCTATCTTTTTTGTCTTTTCTTGCAAATTTTAATTTTTTCTTTGTTCTCCTAGTGTCTATTTTTTTTTATTTCTATTTTAATTTTTTTAATTTATTCTTTTTATATTTCTATCTTTTTATGTTTTATTTTTATATTATTTTGTATTTTCATTATTTCTATTTTTTATATGTCTTTTTTATGTTTATTATTTTAAAAGGATTCATATCACACAATATACACTTATTTTCTAATTCTTTACAAGATTCTCAATTAATAAAGCTCATAATGAAACTTCAAATAATTCGTTTACATGACGAAAAACTATTAACTAATCTTCTCTAATCCAATATTGCAGCTAATCAGAACAACCCAATAGAAAGAGGTAAAGAAAAAGCATAAGCTTCATCATCCATTATATTATTAAGATCTTGCTTACTTGAAAATGGCGTTCAGCCCATACAAAATGCAACAACAAGTAATAAAGGATAAGAATATGTTTCACACAAGTTAAGAAACATATAAAGGGGATGAGCAATCAACTAAAGTAGAAAAAATAAACATATAAATTCATTCCATACTCACGATAGAAATTATACATCCACACACAAATTCATTTGTACTTATGATACTCCTGCATACTCTCTCAGGTATACGCCCGTAGCAGTTCTCTTCTATGACAGTAACATGTAGGTACAACTATCTCACCATCATTATTAACTGATGAAGCTTGAAGGACTTGGAAGACCTATGACAAGGGCAAGGATAAGAAGAGCTAAGGAAGCTATTCAACAAGTATTGACAGCCCTTTTGCAAAAAGAGCCAAACATTGAAGAAATAAAGTTTAAAATTGTTAATTGTCTCAGGACTGAAGAGAACAATACTTGACCTTAATGGAAGAGAAGTTTGGAGTAAATTAAACTCATTTTCTTGGAGCTTACTTAGTTAATGGTGGGCAACCAGAATTGTCTAATTAAAGTTGCAGCCACCTAGGTTATCAATTTTAATTAGTATACGTGTTTAATTTACTTTGGCAGTTACAGTTTGTTATTAAGCTGCCCATTATTAGTTTTTATTATTTTGTAACTTCAGCTGAATTTAGAAAGCCACTAAACGTATACAAGCTGAGTTTATTAGGCATATAAATTTGGGCAAGACTGAGATGTAAGGCAGAATATTTTGGAAATAAAAAAAACTAGTTGAGTTTTCTCTCCTTTGGGTTCTTGACAATCCAAAATCTTTTGAGATTTATCAAAGGTAATTCACCCCTTTATGTGTGCAATCTCGTATACATATCTTCCATCCTTGGAAGTGTGGAGTCTATCAATTCCAATTCCATTTTCTGTCTTTTCCATTCATACTCAATTCTGCCCAGCAAACTCTATGACAGGAAAGTCCTACACTATTCAAAAACTCGTTTAATCGTTGAATTTCAATAACTTTTAATTTCCATTTTGTGTCTAAAAGTTTGATAGTAATTGTATTCAGTTTATTTTTTGCAATTGTTTGCATTCCACGTTGATTAATTTTGTTAACACGGCAAGCTAAATTCCTAGGGTCCTTTCAGAATCCTAAACTGACAGCAGATTCATATCATTTGGTATCAGAGCTTTGGTTTCTAGGAATTGCAAGGCTGCACTCCGGGTAATTTCTTTCCTTGATTCTTATCATCAATAATATTACCTTAATTGTCAATCAGTTAGGCTGAACCATTGCAAAATCTCTTTCATTGTTCTTGATTCTAAGAGTGATCAGTATAGGTAATTTTAATCATGACTCTTAGAATCTTTTTTCATTTTTTTTATCCTATTGTTCTCGTTAAAAAGAGAATATTTTTAAAGTCTTAATTTCTTGAGTTTCTATTTCATTTGGAGTTGTTGATAGGGTCAAAGTGATTTCTTCGATAAAATTTGTCCATAATTGTCAAATTCAACTTAATTAGGAAGAAATAAGTAAGTTAAGCTTTTTTTCCTTATTTTGATTAATGGAGTTTTTTATTTTGATTTGAGCAATATGCAAAGTTGTGTATTGTGTGTTAATGCTAACTCATGATTTGTACAGTTTAGAACGTATGCTTAGCTATTTGAGATAACATGTATTTTGATTGAGGTGATTAAGCTATTTGAGATAGCATGTATGTTGATTGTATAATTGAGCTATTTGAGATAGAATGTACTTTGATTGAGGTGATTGAGCTATTTGAGATAACATATATGTTGATTATAATTGCACTTAAATACATGTTGGTGTTATGCATGAGATGTTATATGTTGATTTGATGAGTTGTTGGAATTGTGTTTTTGGATGATTGGAGATTATAATTTATTGATAAGGAGTATTAATGAATTGTGTTGTGGGTTTTTACTAGGAGGTAACAAAGTCTTTTAGGTGATACATTGAGTTAGGGAGGTGGATAGGTTAAGTAATCCTGGTGTTAAGGCCTTGTTTTGAGTGATGATGTAGTGTTAGGGCCCTGCGTCAAGTGATGATACGTTGGTGTTAGGGCCCTGTTTCAAGCGATGATACACAACATGATATACTTAGATAACAATGTGATGAAAAGTTGGGTCAGGTAGATTAGACATCAGTTTGTTATCTAATGAGTATGCTCTAGCTTTAACTGGTTATTGGATGGGTCAGATAGATACTAGATATCAATGTGGAGGAAGTTACATAGGTTACTACCTTGATATCTGAATTCAATGTAATGAGTGCAGCTGAGTGGTTTTAATTAATGGTGAATTTGTGAGATGAATGTATGATTAATGATTTACAATATCCTTGTTTGATATGATGTTTAATGCTACATTGAACTTACCTTGTATTGCATGTGTATTTTGTATGACTGTGATAATTGTGCTATGTAGAGAACAAATGGTAGCAGTGGTTCCTAGAGGTGGGATAAGTAGGAATGAAGAGAAGGATATGGTTTGTCAGGCATCGTAGAGTGTGTTTTGATTGTATAGACTGTGTATATAGGCAACTTAGTAAGGATATCTAGTATTAACTTGAGTGAGTCTATAGTATGAACTTGTACAAAGATTGTGTTAGCAATAGCCTTTTTGAACACTTGAAAGGGACTTGATTATATGTAATGTATGCGGAAACTTGAGATGTGATCCTTAACAAGTTTTGTACTAGTTATGTTTTAAATATAATATGATCTAATAAGGAATTGTATGAATATATGTTAGAATGTCACAAACAGTTAGACAATTCTAGGGTTATGCTGTCCGCATAGGCTCGCTAGGCGGTGAGTCTTGCTCAGTAAGAATTCGTCTCTAGTTGAGAATTTTTATATTTACACCCAGCGAGAGGTCTCACCCAACACAATTTTCTCTCTATTTGAAATTAAGTTAGATTTGCACACGGTGACATATCTCACTGAGTGAAATCCCTTTACTGGGACAATGTATCTTAAGGTCCTTGTTGGATTATGATAGTCCTTGGTCGAGCAATCTTGTGTCTCGCTAAATGAGATGATATAGTGTATGACATAATTTATTTTGTTTGAAATTTCATTATTCTTATATATATATTGAACAATAATGGTGGAAAGGATGACTAATAGTGATGAATGCTTGTGAAAATTATTTTAGGAAGTCGAAGAAAAAATTTATTATGAGTTTTTATTCATTTGAAAATTGATTAGAATTGATGAGTAATATGTTAAGTGAATAGATAAATTTTGGGATGTTACAATTAGTGTATTTTCTATTTACATTTCTAAAGAAAATAGAAAAAAAATGACTAAAAATGTTTGTTTTGTATTTAAAAAATATTTTCTAAGAAAACATTTTCTATTTGAAGCCTTCTTTGGAAATGCTATAAAGTTGTTTTTAGCATTTCCTTTGTAACATTTTTAAAATGAAAATATTGAAAATATGTGACATTTCTATAATTAAGTAAAACTTTACCCAAATTTCTTTTACTCACGACCATTTCTCTTGCTTCTTAACATCCAGTCTCTCATTTCTCAACAACCACTCTTTAGACTCTGTCATTTCTCAGCACGCACTCTCTTGACTCTTGTTTCTCAACATTCACTCTCTTGGGTTTATTAGTGCCCACTTTCTAGACTCTCTTGTTTTTCTTTACACACAAAATGACTCTTGTTTTTCTCTTCACACACAACACAATTCTCTCTAGTTTCTCTTTTGCACAAAATACTTAACGGATCTTTCTCATCTTTAAGAGAGCATAATGGCGTGGTTTCTCTCTTGTTCCTTCACTTAGATATATTGTGATAACCATTATTTTTGCTCACTCATATGATTGACCCAATTTTATTTCTTACAAAGATTCGCTTGATTTATTGGAATCAACTTAGGAAAGTATCTATTCTCTTCTTTTTTCAAATTGATATTTTGAGTTACCATTTTGATGTGGTGATTGTCTACCTCTCCGGTTCCTAAGGCGTAACCACGCGATCTTTAGGTCATCCGGTGGCGTGTAATTGGTTTTTTATACATGTCTGGGCAGGTATGATTTAATTGAACCATTAACTCAGCTAAGACAAGTGAGGTATGGTTAGCATCATTGGCGAGAAGGCATTTTTCTCGTGTTATAGCAAAAAAGGCCTGTGGGGTCAGTGAAAGCTTTCCTTTGATGTGGAAGGGCTTTCTCGACAAGAGTGCCGTTATGGAGGTCTCTGGAAGTCATTCCAAGTGCTATGATGGGGAATAGATGGAGGAGGGCGTTGATTGGGTAAACTGGAAAGCTGAAAGGTGCTGGCGTCCTTACAGGATGAATCTGTATAGGCCCTTCCCTCCTATTCATTCAAAGTGGGCATAAATGAGTACTCTTAGGTATACGTACTCGATGCCTACGAAATGAACAAAGCATACGACTCGTCTAAGGCAGACGAGGCACGCAAACTGAATATTAAGCTTTTTTTATGGTTATGCCAGCGATGTACGACCAAAGCTACCATTCCAAATGCATAAAAGACATGACCCCCGTCTCTTTGAGCTCTATTTTTCTGAATCAGTTGTTGATGAATGAGTTGTTTCTGACTTAATTGAAGAAATAGTTTTCTTTAGAACGTAAATGATCTTCATTTTACGCAAAAAGATGAGCTTCAAAAGACACGTTGGTCTGTCGCCTTCATAAGAGTAGGATAGGTCAGTGCCCAGTTCTTTCATTCCCAAGTCAGCTAATGAAGGTTCGGCTCGCCTGTCTTTGAGTGTGCTTTTGCGGAACTATTCTATTCATCTATCCCGTTATCCTCCGTTCCGTTCTGGCCCTGTCGTCACCTATGGAGAAAGCAGCCTCCGTCGCCTCTCGTTCGAGTTCTATTTTTGCTTTCCTTCATTGCCTTCACCCAGCCCTCCAAGTAGAGGAAGCGATCTTATTCATCTAATCTTGGGTTGGCCTTTGAGTTGCCTGATACTGGCTATGATCTAGCTCTTCAATGCCATCCATGCTTTCAGTTTGGTTTTTTAGTAATCCAAAAATAAAAGTATATAGTCTGATGGTCAGCAGCGAAAGGAATGGATTTAGTACAATGGATATCTTAGTTAAAAGATGGACAAAAGTCTCGTTCAGTATCAATTGATGAATTGTCCTGTCAAGTAGGAAAGAAAGTAAGACAATCCTTTTTCTTTTATAGAAGGGCAGCAGCTTTCTCTTCGAAGAAGTTGTTGCAATTTGACCTATGGATTGGATTCCCTCTTCTGAAAGCTAGTGAGGGATGTTAGTCAGCTAGACTTTGAAGCAGTTGGCTTGTAAGCTAGTCTGATTGCCTTTTCACTTTCCTCCTCTTTTTCTTTTTAGTTCATTCATTATTAATTACCGAATATGCCAGCGAGCGGAATAGCTATTCTAAGATGAGATGAAGCTACAGCTTTACTGTAAAATAGATATCTCTTTGCTCTTCATCCAGGAAGTCCGAAAGCAAGTAAGTTGTAGGACAGGTCAGTCACCAGTAGTTCTAGTTTTGTGGATTGGGAGGACAGCCCGGTGTTGAGACCTTCCTTCTCGGGGATTCAAATAGATAGTCTTTTGAAAACATCAAACATGAAAGATGAATATCCTCCTTCGATTCTAAGCCAATTCCATTCTATTTGCCGGCGTTTAAACTAGAGGACAGCCTTTCCTTTACGCTAAGAATGGGGGCATTTAGCTGTATTGAATCCGCAGCAGTCTCCGTAGGAGTAGCACGTTTTCGATCAGGAACTGCAGATAAGCTAACAGAATCCGATCTTTAGCATCCTAGCAACATCCTATCGTTCCTCAGCCTTCTTACTATACCAGCCTAGTTGATATCTATTAACATATAGAAAAAAAGAGTCTCGAAATTATCCGTCCTGAATGCGGATAAGTCATAGGGGAATACATTATAACATGACTTAGCTTTCAGCTATCCGATTGACCAAGACTTGCATTCTCGACATCAGATACGTGGATAGCCTGATCTAGATAGGGAGACAGGCACTGTTAGACGCTCATGCCTACTTTGAAAGAGGATAGCTAAGCAAAACAGGCAGATAATAGGAAAGGAGGCATTCTAAGCTTTGAGGGCAAGCCATACTAGTCTGATCCCCCTTCCCTTCTTCGAGCATAGCATGAAGCTACCGACGTCAGACATCAAGAACAAGGCACGTCAGTCACTGTCCTGTTAAGGAGTTAAACCACTCGACTTACAGGAGAGGGCAGGTACGTGTAGTCACTCATAGCTGGCTATATGAGTGAGTACTCCCACTCTTTATTGACTATACTATAAAGGCTATCCTTTCAGAGAAAGAAGTAGTAGTTCTTACTAGACTTACACTATGACGGCTAAGAAAGTCGCGTTTAACGAGTCATACGTAATTAGCCACATTCTGGCGAGAACGGGCATTATAAAATAAAGCCAATTATCAGCCTTAGAATCAAAGAATTATGGTAATTTACCATATCCAGGATAGACCGAGAGCATCATACACAGCTATATGAGTAAGTACGTACCTACATTGACTACGTGAAAGCAATAAGACTCTTAATCACTCGTATCCCATACCCATGGGCTACTTCACAGGTACAGTAGATAGTTAAGAAAGAGAGCTTAAGGTGCTAGCATCTAATCTCTTCTATGTAAGGTAAAGGCGTTAGCTCCCCTCGCTTCGCTCGACTTGCTTCGTTTCTTTAGCAGCTACGGCTAATAGAGAAGAGCTTGCTCGTGAAGTCTCATAGCCAGATCCCTCTCCTTTCACTCGAGTAACTTCTATCCTTATGCCCTTACACGAGACACAGATAGCGAGCAGACAGCTAGATTCTTACTGAGAAAACCACCTTTCTTTCTTCATATGGAAGATGGTTGATTCTCCACATGAGGACAATAAAACGCATTAGAAGGCCATATAGAGCCAAATAGAATAGAATAGAAATTCTACATTGTCGGGCAGAAAAAGGACCGGGGTTTAGCTCTTTGAAGCGAAGCAGATGTTGAGGGAAGCCTGACTTGACTCAAAAATCCATTAAAAGAGATAGCCAATCACACCCATAGGAAGCAGGCAGAGTGACCACCCCAGTTTGATGATCACTACTGTGAAGTTGGATTGAATAAACTACTTAGCCTGGTCTTGACTAGCCTAGTAGCTCTGGTTGTTGAACTATTGATGAGGCTTGTCGTAGATCTGCTTTTATTGACTACCGGAGATGGCTTTATTGCCATTTCTTCCTTCTCCCCTTTTCACTCGCTTCCTCCCGTCTAGTGTTCCCTCTCTCATGTTATACAGAGTTGACCGCTCCCATTTTCTTAATCCAATGAATAGGCGAGGGCTTCGCTCGCTTAGAAGCAGGGGCGGGCAGAAGCAGCATTAATTCGTTGGCCCGCGCGTACATATTCTATTGATTGATCGCATACGATCATTGAGCCGGTCACTGGTGGCTAAAAACCATTCCTCACTTGTGATGTGAAGCTGCTTTCCAATTCCAATTTTTTTCAGTGAGGATATCGAGATTCTCTTAAGAGAAAGGGTAGCCCTTTGTCACGAGCTGGACTCGAACCAGCGCGTCTGGCAGTACAAAAAGACCCTCCAGATTTCAACCTTAGACTGATCGTGACTTTGGTTACTCGGTTCCTCATGCGACATGGGTACGTCCGAGGTAGATCAACAACGAACCTCTCAAATCACAAAAATCTACCCACCTTCCGATCGATTGCCTCACTTACTAGCAAAGACGACAGTCTTAAATAAATTACTATCGAATCAACTCTCAACTGAGGTTACTCTTACTAACAAAAAAAACGATGAATCTATATTCTAGTGTAATAGTTTCCTCAAAAAGGAACAACTGGACCAGGATTTTTCCTTGGCTGCCTACGTACCCCTTAGGGATCAAGTCAAACGTAGTTCTCTTCTTTGCCAGGTGATTGGCTAACCGTGACCCTTCCTTAGAAGGTAAGGGAGGTATGGTTGGGAGGGACAGAGAGATCAGAAATCAAAAGAAAGGGAATAGACTCACAAACTGGATTGGATAAAGCATAACCTCTGGAAGCGGATACGCCGATCGTTGGAAGGGAAGGCTAGATAAGAAAAGAAGAAATAAGTGAGCGACCAGTCCAGCTCGTAGTGACCCTGACACTGCGTTAGGGCGAACTGGGAAAGCCTTCCAAGTCTATAGTCTTTTAAACAAGTAAAGCCACATTCCCTCTTCAGTTATCGTTAAATTTCTCTAGGCTCTTCTCTCTGAAGAATACCTCCTCGCTCTTCGTCCATTTCCTGGAGAAAGAACTTCTTTTTTGAGTGTTCGGTCTGGCTTGCTTAGGTCGAGTAAGCAACTGAAGAAATTTCGTATACAGGATTTTATAGATTAAGTATTTGAAAGGTCTGGGTGATCGCATTCGGACCTGTAGTTAGCTCCGCTTGGGCAGCACCCCCATTGTGAGGTACCATCAACAGCAAGACCATACAGATGGTATCGCGAATCCCCTACCGAAGTGACTGAACCACCACTTCTTGATCCGTTCTTTCCAGCGGAGGGAAGACTTACTTGATTTGAGGAGAAATCCTTTCCTGAGCGTGATGCTATTTGATCGGTGATCATAGGAAGCCACTAGGCTTACTGCGAATGCTTTCTTTCTCTGAAATCCTGTTGCTATGGCTCATGAAGAGCAAGACTTATTGAGCCCGCTTCATTCAAGTCTTAATTCAAGTAAGGACAAGTCCTTATCATCCCGATCGGGATAGACGGGTCCTCGGGCTCTCTTTCTGCGGAAGGCGTTAATGAAAATCTTCAAGTAAAATAGCCTGCGAATTGATGTTGAGATGGAGTCCTTATAGAGGTACTTCTATTAGAAGATGAGGCAGAACCAGAACCTGGAGATCAACCCCAAGGACTTACTCCAGGAGCAAGGATTGGATTGGAGACTGCATGACTTGATTCCTCTTCTTACACTGACAGGGGATAGAAAGAGGGTTGTCGGCATTTCCGTTCTTTGCATGTTAGCACTTTTACCTGACCCTTCGTCACTACTTTCTGATCATGTGGATGCCGCTCTTAGAGAATCCGCGAAAAGAGACTGTGAGGGAGATGGGTCCTAGCTACTTCTTTCATACCAAGAAAGAGAAGGAGGGATGCTTGCTATCATTCCAGTGCCACTGTCCAATCAGTGAGTCCTCTTTATTTAATCGAATTCCCAAGCAAAGGATTAGAAGGTAAGGTGCCAAGTTCAAGGCAAAGCTTAGTCGGATTCTTCCCCTAGGTTAATTACCTTTAGCTTTCGATAAGACAGTTCAAGCAGAAGACTAACTTGAGGATGTCACGTGGAAGCTTTCCTAAATCCATTTGACCGGAGCCGGAAAACTACTTATATATGTAAGGATATAACACCAAACCTGTGAGCCTTCCCAAATTCAACAGATTCCACTATAGCAACTAAACTCTTCAGATCAGGAATCGCCTTTCTTATCTATTTTCTTTCTTTCCCGCCCTGAGCCTAAGCTAACTCATTTATCTTTCGGTCTAGTCCAGTTCGGCGTAGCTCCAAGCGAAAACATCAATTATCTGAGTAGATCCATGTACTGTCAAATCTCTTTCATTGGAGAAGCTTGCACTTCAGAATACAGGGCGAGGATTGTCAACACGAGATCCATTTACTTGACCTCGTCCTCTGTAGGGGGCACAGGCTCTACATCCTATTCTTGAACTTACTCTCGTCTCTTTGCTCTTTGTTTGACGGAGACAGAGTTTATAGACAATTGGAAGAGATCTGAAAGAAAGATCTCCAGAACTTTCGGCGTCAGACAAAGTTTTCAGCATAGGGAGCGGAGTTGGCAGGTAGCCCAAGCCTATGTT
Source organism: Psophocarpus tetragonolobus (assembly GCA_037954015.1). Lineage (NCBI taxonomy): Eukaryota > Viridiplantae > Streptophyta > Magnoliopsida > Fabales > Fabaceae > Psophocarpus > Psophocarpus tetragonolobus. The sequence continues at coordinate 27,570,816 of CM075691.1, forward strand.
TTCTGAGATCGACGTACGTACTGGCCGGCTAGCCAAGCTTCCCTTTCTTCTTCACTTAGATGCAGCTCGAGGGGTACTTTTCTGCCTCGACCGTTCTTCACTTCAGCCCGACAGACTCCTCAAGGTCATAGCCCGGGTCCTTCGCTTCTTTGCAATCGGACTGTACTTTCTCTTTCTTATCTCACCATCGGTGACGATTCTTTCCAGCGTAGAAGAAGACTTTCGGGCTACCCTGTGAAAGATGAGGAAAAAAACCTTCCATTGAGAGGACGAATGTCGCTCCATTAGGGTCCTATGCCTGAGAAGGTTGCTGTAATGCAGGAAGTGGCATCTTTACCGAGAGTTGAAGTAATTCCCCCAGCCCCAGTTTAGAGATTTCGTCAACGGGGTCATGCTCTTTGAGATAGCGTTGACCGTAAATCCCTTAGCTTTCTACTTTGGGATTCTGAGAGGTCTACGAACCTGTGCTTTGGCTTTCGCTGGCGGGCTTTCGTCATCCATCACTGTCTGGGCCGTCGTTGTAAAGACGCACATCCGTACAGACAGTGTGCCTAGACTCGAAAAAAGGGCTTCTTGTCGGCAAATACCCAGTTTCTCCCTTCTCATCAACGTATTTGAAGCATTGATGAAGGGTGGAAGGTACCACGCTGTGGATCCAAGCAAGAAGTTTAGGAGGTGTCACCGTCAATCACGTAAGAAGTGACCTCAGTCTTCAGATCCCATGTTTGGCACACACAAGAGACGAATCTTGCCGATGGCTCTTTGCGAGTCGACATTGTACCCCGGAATAGTAACCTTGGTCTGACTTAGCCGGCTCGTAGTCATTCCAAGATCGGCTAGGGCCCGCAGTGGCATCACGTTGATGGAGGCCCCTGGGTCGATCTCTACCCGTGGTAGCCTTCTTTCTTTCGCCGATGTCACCGGTGAGAAAAAGAGGCCGCTTATGTATGCTTCTTCCTGTCCAGCAAGATGTCTTCTGTCGAGAAGGTTATATCTGCACTCTGGACTTTCTTCATTGGTGCTTCCATGTACTCATCTTCAATGCTTTGAACTTCCACCCAGTTGACATGTAGGGTATACTTTTCTTTGCTTCCTACTACTAAGCTTTATTCCTATCTACGGTAGCTGACGCAGCAAGACCCGAGGAATCAGATACGGATCGTTTTCAGCCTCTTTCACTGGGGCAAAGCAAAGAGGGAGGACTTTCGGAAGAAAGCGTTGTTCGCTGATGATCTTGAGGTTGGGAGGCAGGGGGAGAACTAATGCTTGTGGATAGCCCGCTAAAACTCCTTACTTAGGTTTTCCCCCCGGAAGAGTTGATGCTACTTACTAAGATACTTCCGTTAGTGAGGAGAGAACTATAGGCTTTAGCCCAAAGACAGAGTCAGGGATTTCTTAACAATCGAGTCCCTCCTGAAATAAGACAAGATAGGGGGTGGAGTGAGCCTAGAGTAGAATAAGACTCCCTCTTAAACTCTCCACTCATACCAGGGCAGGCAGGGAAAGACTGAGACTACCGATACCGAGCCGGGGTTGATGAAAGATCACAGGATAGATACCCGGTTGGTCTCTATGCCTGTTTCACTTTGTAGCATTAAGGGGGCAGTACAATGAGGGAAATCGACTAGGAACGCGATGTCTTCCCATAAAATGAAGAGTGGAGGGGACTTCGACTGCCTTCTTGTATCGGGTGAAGAGAAGGGGGTGGTAGGCTTAGTAGGGCTCGAACCTACAATATTACCGTTATGAGCGGTACGTTTCAACCAATTAAACTATAAGCCCCTACAGATCTCTACATGCAATTCGCTCACTTCGGGAAGAGTGGCCGGAAAGAGGAGGCCTTTGCTCTATCTGCTTCTTCCTCTTCCCAGGAATGAACAATTGGATCCAAAAATGATTTTCTTCTTTGTTTGTATATATATTTGTATATATGTATATATAAATAATAAAAAAAAGATTAAGCAAGCGACCCTTTTGTGACTCAAACGGGCGGGGGCTATCTATTTGCTTGCAATGCGGGCTGTTCGCCTTTCAGATTCGGAAAGGGTTCGCCTATTTGATTTTGATTCGAAAGGCGCTACTAAACTACTCTAGTACAACTAGTGTTAGTAGTACAACAGAATGTCGTTCACCCCGCAATCCCTTCTTCTTCAAGAGCTCCCTATTCCCTAGCAGCCCCTTCTTTCACAGCTCCTTCTCAAGCACTTGCCATTGTCTGGAAATTTGCCTTGCCCCATTCTTCGATTATTGGCGCATCAATTCCTTGCCTTTTCTCTCATTGCTGCTGGAAGTCCAGTCTTTTAAGTTAAGTGAAATCCCAAAAATGGAAAGTAAGTAGTCATTGTCGGGATGGAAAGCTACTCTTCAACCACTTATTTAAGCGCTATGCACCTAAGCTCAGTCTTTCTGGCAGCTATCTTGCTAAACCTAGATTCTTGCTAAATAGTTCCTTTTTCTTCTCTCTTTATGCTTGAAATCGTACTCATTCGACATCGAATTTCATGGGCTGGGCATACCTTCTTTAGCTTAGCTCATTTTTCTCTTTCTTTGACTTTGAGGAAGATCCCACGAATCGTCTTCTATCGACATCGTCTGCTTACTCTTATCGTACGCTCTTCTTACCCAACCCAAATCGTCTGGTACTTTGTCCGCTCTCCCTTTCCTGATGAAGGAGAGAGAGTTTTACAAGCTGATGCAGCTAAGAAAGTCTCGTTGAAAGCAGGAACGAAGACTGTGACGACTATTTGAACTAGTTTCAAAGGCTTGATTGACCCTTGGGAGTGAATCTGGCTAGGGCGCCCTCGTAAGGCGTAGGGTAGGGATTTGAAACCGGAGGCCTCTCCTCATCTAGTTCTTTCGTTACGCCGAGAAGAAGCAGAAAGAAGCTTGGAAGAAGAGAGGGTCAATCTTCTCTTATCTTATGGGCGAGACTGCTAAAAAAGAGGCTCTTTAAAGCCAGAACGAGTCATCTCTTGCGGGAGGGATAGGCGGGAAGGGGGGAGGAGGTCTTCAGTCACTCTGTTTTTGAATTGGGTCACGAATGGTATTCGATTTCTTTTAACAGCAAAAAAGCATTCGAACTTGGGAGATGCGAAAAAGAACCTTATTCTTTTTTATATTCCTTCTTCAGGACAGTACGCACTGGTGAGAACATCCCTAATCGAATGGCCTAGCTTTGCTTCTTCCTCTTTCTCAGCTTCGGTTTACCAAAGGGTGTGAGGTCGACCTTCTTTCGGTGGTACCTTTTCTGTCTAGCTCGTTCTCTTGGTCAAAAGCCACAACTACTCCTTAGTGGCCAATAAGAATCAGAATCGCCCGGGATGAGTGAGAGCTAAAAGAAAAGCCTAGCAGCAATTCCCGATCTTCTCTTGATAGAAAGATCATATCAACACCGAAGACAGATCTTACAAGAAGAAAGGTATGCCGGTTGATGGATGTAGTTCATTCTAGAAGTAGTTTGTTAACCGAATTGAATTGTTCGGTCGTGGTACTTTTGCTTGCTATTCAAACACATTGTCGAAAGGGGAAGATCGAATTAGCTCTAGTTCAAGAAGCCTAGCCTTCTTTCTTCGGAATTCTACTGAACGGGATCCACTTTACTTTACTATAAGTAAGTCAAATCAGAAGTCATTTCAGGTGCATAAACAAAAAGGCGCCTTTGGATACAGAGGGGCTACTCTAGTCACTCAAAGTCCTAGCTAAGTAAGGAACAGACTCTCCAAACAGAAGTACGTACTGCGCGGCCGAGGAAGCATCCGAAACATCTAAAGTAGAATAATCCGAATCCATTGAATAGGAAGCCTTTGATCTGCTTTCTGAGAGCGCTGAATCATTCGATTCGAAAAAGGTGGAAAAAAGGTCATAGCACCAGCACCTGAACACTTACTCTTACTGCTTCAGGTTCACCTCTTTTATTAGGATTGGCTGCCCTGAGGTTCTTGTTTAGAGTCATTTGTTTATCACAGAACAAGTCCCCCTCAGTCACTGCCATAGTTGACCCAGTATCAACCCTCTCTTCCAGATCCTCGCTTCTATGGGCCAAATCACTCTCCTCGCTCGTTAAACTCGCACCTTGACTACACCCTTCTCGGCTTTGTTACCCAGACACTCATCCTGAGCAATCTCTTCCGGTTCAGCAGTGTCTAGCTCCCCCCCTTTGCCATTGTCACTACTGGTACCTGACCCCATCAGCTCGACATTTTTGCAAACACCGACCCCTACTCAACTCAGTAGGGCAATGAAAAGAGGAGAACGAGGACAGCTGACTACCGCTAAAAGTCAGACTACGAGTACACTTTGTATGATTAAAAACTGCCACTGCGTACTACCCGGTGCTTGCAGGTCTGACTGGTGTCTTCTCTCCAACAGCTGCTTCAATCTTAAGTCTGACTACTCGGCTTGCTTAACACAAGTGTGATTTAACCTTCACGGACCACTTCACTACCCAGCGAGCTCCGGCTCGAAAACAACAAGCAAGGGATTGAGCTTTCGAAAGCCTAAACTCCTTACTCTAACAAGTAAGCAAGCTTCACCCCTCTCCTGTTTCTTTATTCATTAGGGCGAGTGGCATTAGCCCCTCTCCCAGCAAGAGGATGCACGCCAACACTTAAAAGAGCTAACGCGCTTTACTTTACCAAGGCTTTCTCTGATAGGGGCTCGTTAGTGGGTCGAGTGGCTTCAAACCTCTTCTGATTCCGAGAAATTGGTCAAGCGGGGGGCTACCCTCGACCCACCTCTCTATCTATAAAAACCCCTCCCCGGAGGAGAGCAGAAGCTCCAGGATGAGAATGAATCCAGGACATACTCATCCTGATCCACCGTGGAATTTTCGGAATCTACAAAAACATTCTAGGAGAGGGCTCGTAATGATCTTCTCAAAGATCACAAGGTGCTGAAGTGGCAGGCAGGATAGGGGGGAGGACCCGTAGGTTTTTGTGAAAGGGATGCTCTTATCATGTTATTGCTGAAAAGAAAAACCGAATTCCTCTATTTATTTTGATGTCGATTCATCCATACTTCCATTCTTTGTAGAGGGAGGCTAACTGCTTGCCGGCTAGGAGCTGTATGAACGGTAACGTCCACGTACGGCTCCGTGAGAAGGGCGGTGGACAGAAATGGCCTTGTTGTACCTCACTCTCGTCTTCAATGGGGTCTGCTCTTTTGTTTTTGGGGGAGTATGCCAATATGATCTTAATAAGGTGCGGGGCTTTGCATCTGACATTTGTTGGGCTTCCCTCTTCGGGAGCCTGCGTCCCGGTGTTTTTGTGCAATAAACCCCTCCGGCCGAAGACTAGTGGTAGGTGGTCCCACGGAGCTTTCGGAGAAGGGTAGCCTAGTGTGTAAGCACAGCAATGAACCACGGCGAACCCTCAAACGACCTATCTAAGATTAGGGGGGAGATCCTCAGTAGTGGTGACCCTTGCACTCTTCCACGGACTGATACATGTACCGAATGCTCATACGGTAAAGTTGACTCCTGGGTCTGGAACGAAGTCTCCAAAAAATCCTTTCTTTCTCGTCCACTCAGGGGGGTGCGGACACACCTGTGCGGATTACAGGTGACAGTTACAAGAATGGCGGGGAAGTGAACAGTACCCGACGACATTCAGGGATGGATGTAGACCCATCGGGCAGGGATAATCTTTCAGGTCCTGGGAGAGGTGGCGACCATTCTCAAGAACTGAGCTGAAGGAAGCCTTATGAGTCACTGAAAGGGGGCCTTGATCTATCAATAGAGGGAGCAAAAAACGAGCTTTGCTCCCCTTTACAATATGAAGAAAGAAAGAAGGGTCGAAGTTTAGACCACTTACAGTAGTTCTACCTATAGAAAAGATCATGAAAGAGGCGATCAGAATGGTACTCGAATCCATTTATGATCCCGAGTTTCCAGACACATCGCACTTTCGCTCGGGTCGAGGCCGCTACTCAGCCCTAAGACGGATCAAAGAAGAGTGGGGAACCTCTCGCTGGTTTTTGGAATTCGACATCAGGAAGTGTTTTCACACCATCGACCGACATCGACTCATCCCAATCTTTAAGGAAGAGATCGACGATCCCAAGTTCTTTTACTCCATTCATAAAGTCTTTTCCACCGGACGACTCGTAGGAGGTGAGAAGGGCCCTTACTCCGTCCCACACAGTGTACTACTATCGGCCCTACCAGGCAACATCTACCTACACAAGCTCGATCAGGAGATAGGAAGGATCTGACAAAAGTACGAAATTCCTAGAAGAAGATCGGTTCTATTAAGGACAGGTCGTATTGATGACCAAGAAAACTCTGGAGAAGAAGCAAGCTTCAACGTTCCCCAAAACAACAGAGTCGTCATTGTGGGCAGGGTCAAGAGCATTCAACGCAAAGCGGCCTTTCATTCCCTTGTTTCGTCGTGGCACACCCCCCCCTCCCACAAGCACCCCCCGGCGAAGGGGGGACCAGAAAACGCCTTTCGTTTTCCCCCCTTCATTGGCCCTTGCCGCCTTCCTTAACAAGCCCTCAAGCCTCCTTTGCGCCGCCTTCTTAATAGAAGCCGCCGGGTTGACCCCGAAGGCCGAATTCTATGGTAGAGAATGCTTTTCTTATAATAATTGGGCCATGAGAGACCTTATTAAGTATTGCAAAAGAAAGGGCCTGCTGATAGAGTTGGGCAGGGAGGCGAGACTAGTTATCAGGTCGGAGAGAGGCCTGGCCCGTAAACTGGCCCCCTTAAAAAAAAACCATTATTTCATAAGGATTTGTTACGTGCGATATGCCGACGACTTACTACGGGAATCGTGGGTGCCGTAGAGCTTCTCATAGAAATACAAAAACGTATCGCCCACTTCCTACAACTGGCCTGAACCTTTGGGTAGGCTCTGCAGGATCAACAACAATAGCTGCACGGAGTACGGTAGAATTCCCGGGTACTGTCATTCGGGAAGTCCCTCCGAGGACGACTCCCATACAATTCTTGCGAGAGCTAGAGAAGCGTCTACGGGTAAAGCACCGTATCCATATAACTGTTTGCCACCTACGCTCCGCCATCCATTCCAAGTTTAGGAACCTAGGGAATAGTCTCCCGATCAAACAGCTGACGAAGGGGATGAGCGAAACAGGGAGTCTACTGGACGGGGTTCCACTAGCGGAGACTCTTGGAACAGCTGGAGTAAGAAGTCCCCAAGTAAGCGTATTATGGGGGACCGTCCAGCACATCTGGCAAGGATCAAGGGGGATCTCGTTGTTGCATAGCTCAGGTCGGAGCAACGCACCATCGGACGTTCAAGAGGCAGTCGCACGATCGGGTATGAGTGTCCGGAAGTTGTCATTGTATACTCTCGCGGGTCAGAAGGCGGCGGAGGAAGGAGGAGGACACTGGGCGGGATCTATCAGCAGCGAATTCCCCATACAGATAGAGGCGCCTATCAAAAAGATACTCCGAAGGCTTCGGGATCGAGGTATCATTAGCCGAAGAAGACCTTGGCCAATCCACGTGGCCTGCTTGACAAACGTCAGCGACGGAGACATCGTAAATTGGTCTGCAGGCATCGCGATAAGTCCTCTGTCCTACTACAGGTGCCGCAACAACCTTTACCAAGTCCGAACGATTGTTGACCACCAGATTCGCTGGTCTGCAATATTCACCCTAGCCCACAAGCACAAATCCTCGGTGCGGAATATAATCCCCAAGTACTCCAAAGACTCAAATATAGTCAATCAAGAAGGTGGTAAGACCTTTGCAGAGTTCCCCAACAGCATAGAGCTTGGGAAGCTCGGACCCGGTCAAGATCCGAACAACAAGGAGCACTCCACTACTAGTCTAGTCATTTTTTTCTATTAGTTGCGATGCGAACAGACGTTTACTTATGAGATTCATTGAGTAGGCTTGCGTGAGTTGTCTGCTATAAGATAGCTAGTTTTGGGGCTTTCGACATTAATAAAAAAGCCTATCCGGCTTGGCTTCGCTATCGCTCATGACTTGTATTGTAGTCGGCCTGGAATGCCTTTGTAGTCTTTTTAATGCTAATGCCTTCTTCCTTCATTCATTTTCTTTTAGTTGTGGCAGCTTCCGCGCCAGCAAGATACGGACGGCGAGGCCAAAGCAATACTAAACAAGCGAGAAAAGCCCTATCTATCCTATTAGTCAAGCCTAAACTTATTAAAAACGAAAGCGCTAACGAGCAAGAAAACGGGAAGGTTGGTTCGAGGACCCGTTGGTCAAAGGAAAGGGGAGGTCCTTATTCCGGGACGGAGCCGTATGACGCGAGAGTCTCACGTATGGTTCCTTTGAGAAGGGTGTGATACCACCACCTATCAGGCCCGACGAGCGGTCCACGGAGCTGCATCCCTACTCACCTGGTCCATGCACATCGCTCTCTCCAGGAGGTTGGCTGCCTATCCTAGATCTTCCCATTTTCAAGAGGATCCCGAGCTCGATCTGGTTTAGTATCAAGGTGATTCTGTTTCTGTTTCTATATATATGGGTCCGTGCAGCATTTCCACGATATCGTTATGATCAATTAATGGGACTTGGCCGGAAAGTGTTCTTGCCTCTATCATTAGCTCGGGTAGTCGCCGTTTCTGGTGTTTCAGTCACCTTTCCATGGCTCCCTTAATTATGTGCTAGGAATTTCCCTCTTGCTTGAGTAATGGGAAGCGGGCTAGTCCCCGAAAATGCCCGTTCGCTTGTCGTTGGGGATCAAAATCTTACTTGCTGAAACTGTACTTGTAGGATTGCATTTTCAAAACCTTTAGAGAAAGAGAGGAACCAGAAACTATAGATTCGCCAATCACTGCCCTTGCTGCTCCTAGCTTTCTTGCTCTATCTATTAGACAACCACCACTGATTCTTCTACATTCATAGAGTGATTTGCATAAAAAGAAGTGGTTGATACTCTTCTTATACCATGCTTACTGAATAAAGGAATTAACCAGGTGTACTTCATGCCAAACTTGAATACCATTCTTTCAAGCATTAAGTCATTAACCATAGAACCATAGCTATAGCTTGCTTGCCACTTGCAAAGAAAGAGCTTTTGAGAGTCAAGTCAGGCAGTAAAGCACAGACATGGCATGCGGAGAATCCGTTTTTACAGCGGATTCTTTAAAACCTTCTTCTGTAACAGCTCCTTCATGCTTTACCTCCTCGCTCCCTATCGGCTAAAGCATAAAGGAGCGATCCCTACCATCCATATTGCGATGGCTCTGGCTAACAATCTTAATCGCCTTCTCCTGCTCATCCACAGCCTTATCCTCTCGTATTCCCCCGTCTCTTACTCGCTCCTACTCCTATTCCCTACATATACTTACTCTTTGATTGCTGACTGGCTATTGATAAGAAGAGAAGGCCATGAGCTAAAGTAGGTTATAGTCTCTAGCTTCGTAACTTCGCTCCCTTCATCCACTTATTCACTCCTCTCTTGCTCAACTAGAAGATCCAGGGTCTAAAGGTACTAGAGGTTATGAAATCGAATACGCTTGCTTTGGCGATTCCTACGACTACTTATATATATATATGACTATTCCGATTTATGTTTCTGGTGTTGCTTGTGCCTGTTGCTGCTCCTGGTCTTCCCATTGACTTCCGCCGAATACGAAAGGTAAAAAGCAAGTCAATCTATTAGCCATCTTCCTTCGGCTCCTCTTTAAATCGTGGACTCGGGCTTCTTAAGGGAAGCATTTCGTTCCACTCGTTCTAGACATACTCTAAACTCCTAACAAGAGAAAGAAGGAAAACAAGGAGTAAACAAGAGCTACAACAACTAGAGTGTCAAAGCCAGGAGGAGGCAAGGGAAGTTTCTTTTGGGAAGCAAGCCCCTCAACTTATCCGCTTATCGGAAAGAGCAGGGACCTACTACCTACAGGCAGAGACAGGACAGCAAACTTATGGGCACCTGATTGTAAGTCATATCTATTCTTTGCTTGTGAAGTCTACGAAGCGAGCCTTCACTGGGGAGATAGCGACCTCTTAAACTCCACTACTACTACCTATACTCAATCAAGTACAAGTAAAAAAAAAAAAAAGAAACCAAGAAAGGAGGTATTTTTCTTTTTGGAAGCGAAGCGACCTAGTCGAGCTATTGTCAAGTTAAGCAGTTCCTCTTGTCGAGCTAGACTCTACTCGCGCTATAGTCGAGGAAAGCTGGCGCGTTATTCGTGTTAAGCTGTCGAGTTAACTAGACTCGAGGAACTAATCCTTTAGGTTTAGGCAACTCCTCCTCTCTGAGAAGAGGACACTTACTTAGTTCAGTGCAACAACAAAAGAAAGGACCCTTACCCCTCTATATCCCTTTTGGGGGGAAGATCCAACTCTTTAACTCAATCTACTACTACTGTTCTCACTCATTGACATAAGTCAAAGCTAAAACTTCCTTACTCAAAGAACTCGTACCGGTACTCTTGAGTTAACAACCCTAAAAACCTTAGATTGGAGTAGAAACTCGATCCTACTAATTACGTAGAACCATGAGCCATCGATCGAGTGAGTTCGAGGTGGTTCATGCTTTCTATATAACTCACTGTACGCTAAGGCAAAGGTTGTAACCATGCGTCATGCGTGCCGTAAGCGGGCTCTGGTAGGGGAACCCGTAGGAAGGGGGGACGACCCACCGAATTCACATCAGAAATCGCCAGAACACAAACGAAATCTTGAATTGCATATAGAAACAAAACCAACCACTTCTATTCTCGGAGCGGAGGTATATGAAGAATGGTGGGTCCCTTTCGTCCAGTGGTTAGGACATCATCTTTTCATGTCGAAGACACAGGTTCGATTCCCGTAAGGGATGGCTACTCCTTCCCGGCCGCTTTCAGTTAGTGTTCATTGCTGAGTGATCGCTCGCTATCTAGCTGGAAAAGGTGGTCCGGAAGCTTTCTCTCTCCCAGCAAGCAAGACGAGATCACCATTTCTCTCAGTAATGGACTTCCTTGAATTCTTCCTTAGCCTTAGATGTCCTATCATAGATTATCGAACCCCCGACAGACTCCCCATGCATGCGTTCTTTCTCTCCTCCCCTCAGCCATACATCTCTTTTTTGTTCTTTTGGCCGTTTTTGTTAGGCACTGAACCCCACCTTAGGTGCTGAGTGGTGTCCTCCCCTCCCTAATACCTAAAAGTTCCGTCTATGGAGCCTAAAGCTTAAACCATGGCATGGCAGTAAGCAGTAAGTTGGCCTAGTCTCTTGCCCAGCCTTCGCCTTCTTTAGTGGCCAAGTTGAAGCGTTCAACGGTTCTTCGGCCTACCACCTTTCTTTTTCAAGGTTGAGCTTGTTCAATTGAAGCTAATGTTATGCTGCCCTTCCCTTGTTCAAGAGAAGGCGAGGACTTTTAGCTACCGTCCCAAACAAAAGAGATTAGCCTCTTGATCGATCGATTGATTGGATTGCAGTACGAAGGGGTTTAAGAAGGAGGCATTGGAGAGAAGTAGGCATGGTGGCCAACCAAGGCAGTGAAATCGAGACAATCAATCGGAAAAGGGTTTAGTTAGGAGTCCGGGTTCCATCCTATAATATAAGTTGAAGGAAGGGAGCAAAGGAAGTTCTCTTTTCCCTAGTCTTGGGTTCAGTGAATAGGGAAATTAGGTTAGTCTTATTCCCTAGCTGAGTGAATAGGCCGATATTTTGTATAGTGATAACGCTTTCTCTGATAGGGGTCTATTTTCTCTGACTTGACTCAGCTTGACCTACTTGACTCAGCGGTTAGAGTATCGCTTTCATACGGCGAGAGTCATTGGTTCAAATCCAATAGTAGGTAAGGCCGAAAGCCCTGAGCCAGCATGACAGCAAACACGGACTGGAATGACCAAAGCATCGGTTTCTTCCACTTGTGTCCTTCTTCGACCGCCTTGACACCTTAATCTCAAGGAACCCCCTCTCCTCTCTTCTTCTCTTCATGTATGTGGGCTGCCTGCCCCGTCCCGAATAGACGAACAGGAACAAGCTAAAGGCGCGAGAGAGAGTTTATACTCAATGCACCTCCCCTCTTCCACAATTAGGTGAAGACCAGGGGGCCGGAAACCCCAACGGGAAACCTTTCACCGCGCCACACGATTCTTTCGCGAAGCGCTCTCTCAGACGCACTCTTGCCTCCGCAAGCAAAGAGGTTTCAAAGATACCACCTGGCGACCAAGTGAAAGTGAACAGCCCCGAGCAAATCTTCTAGAGAGCGTACCCGTTGTAGCCAAAAAAAGAAATGAACACATCTATAGTTGTGGACAGTAAAAAAAAGAGGTTCTTCGAAGCTGTGCTAATGGTGGTCAAGGATAAGGTACTAGTTTCAGTGGGAGACATTAAGTCTGCATGAGAAATCTGGGAGACTCCACAGAGAATGTATGAGTCAGTGACAATGGTAAACATGAAGTTTCTTTGGCAACGGTTTTTTCCAAGCAAGATGCAAGAAGGGACGAGCGTGTCTCAGCACTTAGACAAGATAGAGAATCTTCTCCAAGAATTTTTAGCAGTGAGAGTCAAAATGACTGATCGTGATTAGTGACCGGGAAGTCTGCTGAAGTTGTTTGAGTCTTTGACAACCACTCTCTCCCGTGAAACTCCTCCTTTAACTATGATTGATCTGACCATTTTCTTTAGGCAGAAGCTGAAAAGAGATTTAGCAGTCTGAAAAGAAAAGACTAATGCTGCACAAAAGAATATATTTCAAAAGAAGAATCTATTCATCTCCTTAATTCGAAAGACGACAATCAAAGCATCACGACCGATCTAAAAGTGCTTTCCTTCTAGCTTGACTTGTTCTATTAGGTATGTGGCTTTGTTTTAATCGGACCTACCAATCATCCTCTCCTTCTTTCCCTAAGGGGAAGTGTAGGCATCTGAGAGGCCCCGTGCAGTGCTTGCTTTTCTACCTCTCTCCGTATTGCATTCATCCCCACCTTTTATAGATTCAGTCTCTCTCTTCTATGTTATGTAATTTCCAGATCCGATGGTGCCTGTGGAACTGTTGTGGCGGGGAATGTCCCTAGGTTTGATGCTTGCTGCTCTGGTTCCCTTTCGCCCGTCGACCGTCGTACACGTGATTGAGACTCCGCACCTTGCTCGCTTCCTTGTTGGCCGACAGGCATTCCTCCTACTTGACTCGGAAGCAAGTACGCGTAAACATGCCCCCTACCAGGGCACTTCCTATACTATACTGGTAGCAGGATCGGCCACCCCGGCCCCAACATTGCTCTAATTGGAGCTCTGAGCTGGAGCAGTCTTGCTTTGGCTCCCCTGACCGACCTCAAGCCTCCTGATCAAGTGCGCATTCCCATACTGTAGGATGGGCCTGAGTTGAGGGGAAAGATCCATAGCAAAGACTGGTAAGCTCGCTTCCCACATTCCATTCGATGCTTTCCCTCCTTCTTTCTTTGCTTGATACGTCGCTCGGTGTGCTCAGATGGTTCTGCTTCATGCTCGTCGACTCTGAGTTCGGGTTTCAATGAGTACCACGATCATAGGATCATTCCCGTTAACCAAATCTCTCCATTTTCTGAGAAATTCATTAGATCCAGCTCCCTGGCAGTTACAAAATAACATCTTCATTGGGATGCTGTCAGTGAAGAAAAAGAAGTAAACTGTCATACCAGGTTCCAAGGGAAGAGAGCCCCAGTGAAGTAAACCGAGGGCACGAAGCAAACATATATATATTTTCTTGATTGAGTTTGTTCCACCACAAATCGATTTTGCCGCATGGATTGGATAAAGTCCCCTGATCTCGACATCCAAGCACAAATCCCTTTTTCGCTCTTTCAAAAAGAGAAGAGCTTCGCCGGAAGAGAAGAGGACTGCTCGCTTCACTTGTGTATCCCTTTGGTATACAGGTTGGCGGTTTTTCTTGAAGAGCACTAAATTCTACAGACATCTTATGATTCCATTAATGTCAAAAAATCTTTTTTTGATTTTTAGAAAGTCGTTACTACTCATTTTGGTTGGTCTTGATAGGTCAGAGCATCCGGTCTGCTGGACCTTTCCTGGCTTGAAGAAATCCGTTCCACCTAAGATGGGGCTCTCGGCTTCCCGCGCGCCAAACAAATAAGGATGCAAGAACTGGAGCTCCTCTATCCACAACATCCATCTAAAAG